>CM038674.1:679499971-680711181 GCA_021605145.1 Aegilops bicornis
AGTCGAGCCACCGTCCCCTACATGTTTGAAAGAAGTTTCTAACAAGAATATGACATGATAGTGTTGAATGAACGAGAATTAGTTTTGTCATTAGTTAGCAAATTTACTAACCGGAGTATCACCGCCTTAGTGCCAGCCTATTCTTCTAACGCGTGTGGAAGGTGTGGGGCGCCTCCACAGGTGGTGGTGGGGTCCAACTTTGTGGTGGCTCCGTGGCAAGGTTAGTCCAAGACGCCAAGATAGCCCTCGATAAAGTTAGTTAAAACAAGTCCACTTAGAAACAAGCCGTGATCAACAAAGTCAAGGAATGAAAGTGCAAATTTGAGTTTGGTTTAAGAGGGCAAAACTAACCGCCATCGCTGGACGGGGTTGTAATCATCGCTTGCCTTCACTGCTGCAAGGTAGTACACTTTCTCACCTCAATATGCCTATGCTCTCGAGAAAGGCCCCGATATGCATACCTACAAAATTGAGGTTGTTTCTAAGTGGGCAAAGTGATGAAAATAAACTAAGAAAGATAGAGACAAAGAAGATAAGGGGAAGTACTTACAAAGACGCTGGCGTGTTCCTAGTGAGGCTGCATGAACGCCTGCATTTCTAACGGCAAGCTCGGGTTGGTAGCTCAAGCCGCAGGTATTTAGATCGACGGAGTGGATCGCCATCGAAACACGGACACCGCCATGGGACTCTACCCTCGGATGGCCACCACCGCCGCAGGTCGCCGATCTCGAGACTGCTGGCGACCTCAGGAACGGGAACATCCTGGATGCAACTCTCCGGATAGTTCCGAGTGTAAGACTCCTGTGTGTTTCTCGGTGTTGCCAGTAGTACTGCTTCCTCGCCTCCTTGCGACACTCTCCGCCAAGGGCCAGCCTTCACGCCGACTCCATGTCCGAGAGCTACCGCGTGAACTTTTCCTCCTCCCGCAACGTCAAACAGTGGTTAGCCATACATAAGAACATGACGGTAAAGAAGAACCAAAATGCATCTTTCATAGATATACCTTCATGGCCTTGAAGCCCCAAGGTTCCTCGCTTCTTGGTCTGCAGTGTCCCGCCTTTTTCCACGGTTAGCTCCGGCCTTGATGTTTTGGCACAAACTCCTCTCGATCGTCACCGACCCACCTATCCACCAAACACGCTTCATCCGGCCATGCCTTCCATAGCACCAACGAGGAACAACCTATGCAAATTTTGGAAGCGCGGTGACATGAGCACGAAACATATAGTTGACTCCTTGAAACAATGAAAAGTCAAGTAATAGTTACCATCATGAACCGCTTCCCTCGCCATGGTAATTTTGTCCTCTCTGCGTGCTTGAGTTTTTGGTCATCTTTGTTGCGTGTAGATGTGGTAGTACCTGTGAGACGGCAACCCAACGCACTCAGTATCGCAAGAATCGGGCGAAGCTTTCTTTGCAGACGTTAGTAAGACCACGCTGCCTCGCCTTTGTGCTCGCCAAGAACTCTATAGAGTTGCTGCAATCATGCATAAACCCAGAAGCAAACAAGGCATGAGTGCAGTGATTCAATGATAAACTATGAACAAAACTAAAGACAAATGATTCAAAATGGAACTTACCTAAAATTTGGTGATCACGGCCTTAGCGGCCGCCCTGCATTCTCAAGCATAAAGAAGCTCCTCAGTGGGCCCAGCTTTTGGCCAAAACACGATTCAGGTCCCTGTCGGGTCAAGGGCAGAATAGGCCAGCCAAAACTGCTTCATCAGATGGAAGGAGAAGGCTGCCTTGCGTTTACGGCCCTTTCCGTGAAGGATCCAAAGCACATCGCAAAAGAATCAAAGGGTTGCTATGTGTACAATAAAAAATGTTGTCATGTGTTGAAGTATGATTGAGATGCACTTACTCGGCCCCCGCAGGTCTCTCGAATGAACAACGCATCTAATTCATACACATCCTCGGCTGTCCGTGGAAAGCGCCGTTGACAATCCGGAAGAGCTTGCGTGATAAATATGCAATTGAATGCATATTTATCGATGCAACCTTTTCGGACGGGAGAGACTTAGGTTACGCTGACTTGACATGTGAAAATTCAATCTAGTTACATGGAAAAAGTGGACGAGGTCATGGAATTGTTGCTCACCCTCCGATGTAGTCGATCAAAGGGAGGGACGATCCTCGACCAACACCTCCAACGCTCTATTTATCATTCCACCTAAGATGGAACACCACAAATCCTCGTTAATTGCACCGAGTGAAAAAAAATTAGGTCATCACATCACATTAAGCATTGATACTTTTAACTATGAAAAAAATCATGTTTCATTAAGTGTCAAATTTTGTCCTTCAATTTTTTAGCAAGATCATCATGATTAAATAACCACTCATCATATCATAATTTTGTCCGTTCAAATTTTGTCAAGTGTCCATTTTTGTCCGGTTCAATTTCTCCGTCAAGTGTCCAAGTTTGTCCGTCTAATTTTTTCGACAAGATCATCATCATAAAAATAACCACTCATCTTATACCAATTTTGGAGCACAACTCAAATGACAAGATCATCATGATAAAATCTAACATCCCACATCCAACATCTAACATTCATCTAACATCCAACATCCAACATCCATTATCTAACATCTAACATCCATCTAACATCAACATCTAACATCCATCTAACATCTAACATCCATTATCTAACATCCATCCAACATCCATTAGCAAAAAAATGAAAAAAAATGAAAAAAAAGTTGCTCACCGAGAGGGGCGTGGCAGGGGCGCGGCGGTGGAGGGGGTGGTGAGGCAGGGCGGTCGGGGACGCGAGGGATGGGGGCCGCCGCGCTGCGACCGACTGCAGCAGCCTCGCTGGGCCTGGGAGGCTGGGCGCGACGCTGTCGGGGAGAGGCTGCGTAGGGGGGAGAGGCCGCTGTCGGGCGGCGGCTGCAGGGAAGGCATGGCGCGGCGGCGGCGCGGCAGGTCGGGGTGTGGGGGCGGGGTGGGGGGGCGGCGCGGTGGGGGAGGCGCGCGCGCGGCGGCAAAGCCGGGTGGGGGCGGGGTGGTGGGGGCGGGGTAGGCAGGAGATGCGGCGCGCGGCAGTGTCGTGGGGGCGGGGGGGCGCTACCGGTCGGTGTGAGGTAGAAACGCAGTGGTGGACGGCCGGTCGAAAGTGGATGAGGTTTTATGCCGACGGGCCAAGCCGGTTTGCATAGCTGAGGTCGCCATTGCAGCACCTATGCCATGGCTTAGCCAGAGGCATATTATTTTTTTTTCTTTTTTTTCTTTTTCTAAGCTATATTTTTTCATAGTTATTTTTTCTTTTTTTCCTTTTTAACCACGCCATCGATCTTTTATCATAGTTCCCTTTATCCACTTCCCTCCCACCCCTCCACTGCTAGTTTTTTTCTTTTTTTCTTATAGCTATATTTTATGTTTTCTTAAATATTATTATTTGACTAACTTACATATAGTACGTGTTAATAAGCATACATACATTATTTTTCGGTTATGTACTACACGTGTGACTCGCCACGAGCGGTGCCACCGCTTAGCCGGCACTGAATGGGGAACAGCCAAGATCGACATTGTTGTTTATATATATTTGATGACCTACACAACCGGGTGGCATGTAACGACGCCCGGTGGCATTGTTACCCCCTGTGGCTCCCTGGCCCCGCCTAACCCTCAGAGGCTTGACCACGGGATCTAGCCTTTGACTTTGCACGGACGGGTTTTGAACAAGGACCTTCTCCACCCTTGGCCAGTTGTGTCGGGTCGGCCCGTGAGGGACACCGGGAGCAACATCCGGCCAGCCCCACAGCCACATCCACTCCGTAGACCCCGACGCTGTCTGCTTCTCCGGTGCTGGGCCGGGCGGCGCCCGTCTGGTGAGGGGGGGTACACTGAGATCGCTGGCCGGGCGCTTAAAACCGCCTCAACACTTCTGCATTTGTGAGAGGTCACCACGCGAAGATTTGACGGTATGCTACCTCCGGAGGTCAGCCGCCATAGTCGAGACGCATGAAGAGTAATCCGCAGAGAGGGAAGTGTTCAGACATTTCTCCATCACAAAAAATTATGAAAATTACCATCAGTCCCTATAGCATATGTGCCCACGCTGTGTAAAAACTCATGATTTTATCGCGCCCAAGTATTTAATAATATTCACGCCGCATCGTTATCATGAGAACGCTTTACTACCGCTTTCATTGTCAGTCCGTGAGGGGGGGCCACAACCCGAGACGCCAGGCGCCTTCTTCTGGACATGCCACAACACCACCCCACATGTATGAGGGCCCGGCACGACGCCTCCGTGGCATTGTTACCCCCAGGGCCCCCGTCCGCCTAACCCTCAGTAGCGCTTTGACCACGGGATCTAGCCCTTTGACTTTGCACGACGGGCTTTGAACAGTGGACCTTCCACCCGGCCAGGTCGGGTCGGCCCAGAGGGACACCGGGAGCAACATCCGGCCAGCCCCACAGCTACATCCACTCCGTAGACCCGACGTCTGCTTCCTCCGGTGCCGGCGGGCGCCTCGGGTCTGGAGGGGGGGCACACCCCGAGACGCTGCAGGTCGGGCGCTTTGCAACCGCCTCAACACTTCCAGACTTGTGAGAGGCTGCCCACGCGAAGATTTGACGGTATGTTACCCCGGAGGTCAGCCGCCACAATCGAGATCGCATGGAAGAGCAATCCGCGAGAGGGAAGTGTTCAGATACTTCTCCATCACAAAAAATTATGAAAAATTACCATCAGTCCCTATAGCACATGTGCCCACGCCAGTAAAAAACTCATGATTTTATCGCTTCCAAGTATTTAATAATATTCACGCCGCATCGTTATCACAGTAACGCCTACTACCGCTTTCATTGCCGTCATTCGTGAGGGGGGGCCACAACCGGAGACGCAAGGCCGCTTCTTTCTCGACATGCCACAACACCACCCCGCATGTATGAGGGACCGGCACGACGCCTCCGGTGGCATTGCTACCCCCCTGTGGCCTCCGCCCCGCCTAACCCTCAGAAGGCTTGACCACGGGATCTAGCCCTTTGACTTTGCACGGACGGGCTTTTGAACAAAGGACCTCTCCACCCGTTGTGTCGGGTCGGCCCAGAGGGGACACCGGGAGCAACATCCGGCCAGCCCCACAGCTACATCCACTCCGTAGACCCGACGATCTGCTTCTCCTCCGGTGCCCGGCGCGCGGCGCCGTCTGTGAGGAGGGGGGGGCACACCCCGAGACGCTGTCATGGGCGCTTGCAACCGCCTCAACACTTCCAGACTTGTGGAGAGGCCGCCACGCAAGATTTGACGGTATGTTACTCGAGGCCGCGGCCACAGTCGTGAGACGCATAAGAGCAATCCGCGAGAGGGAAGTGTTCAGATACTTCTCCATCACAAAAAATTATGAAAAATTACCATCACCCTATAGCACATGTGCCCATCGCCAGTAAAAAACTCATGATTTTATCGCTTCCAAGTATTTAATAATATTCACGCTGCATCGTTATCGCAGAACGCCTACTACCGCTTTCATTGCCGTCTGCGTGAGGGGGGGCCACAACCCGGAGACGCGTGCCGCTTCTTCTGACATGCCACAACACCACCCCGCGATGTATGAGGGGCCCAGACGACGCCCGGTGGCATTGCTACCCCTCAGGCCCCCGTCTCCGCCTTAACCCTCAGAGCGCTTTGACCACGGGATCTAGCCCTTTGACTTTGCACGGACGGGCTTTTGAACAAGTGGACCTTCCACCCGGTTGTGTCGGGTCGGCCCCAGAGGGACACCGGGAGCAAACATCCGGCCAGCCCCATAGCCTACATCCACTCCGGTAGACCCGACGCCGTCTGCTTCCCCCTCCGGTGCCGGGCGGCGGCGCCGTCTGCGTGAGGGGGGCACACCCCGGAGACGCGGCTGGCGCTTGCAACCGCCTCAACACTTCCAGACTTGTGAGAGGCCGCCACGCAAGATTTGACGGTAAGTTACCCCCGGAGGTCAGCCGCCACGATCAGACGCATGCGAAGAGCAATCCGCCAGAGAGGGAAGTGTTCAGACATTTCTCCATCACAAAAAATTATGAAAAATTACCATCAGTCCTATAGCACATGTGCCCACGTTGTGTAAAAACTCATGATTTTATCGCTACCCAAGTATTTAATAATATTCACGCTGCATCGTTATCGCAGAACGCCTACTACCGCTTTCATTGCCGGCCCGTGAGGGGGGCCACAACCCGGAGACGCTGCGGTCGCTTCTTCTGGACATGCCACAACACCACCCCTCGCATGTATGAGGGCCTTGCACGACGCCTCCGGTGGCATTGCTACCCCCTGTGGCCCCTGGCCCCGCCTAACCTCAGAAGCGCTTGACCACGGATCTAGCCTTTGACTTTGCACGGACGGGCTTTGAACAGTGGACCTCTCCACCGGTTGTGTCGGGTCGGCCTGCAGGGACACCGGGAGCAACATCCGGCCAGCCCCACAGCTACATCCACTCCGTAGACCCGACGGCCCGCTTCTCCGGCTAAGCCGGGCGGGCGGCGCCGTCTGCGGAGGGGGGCACACCGAGACGCGGCGGTTGGCGCTTGCAACCGCCTCAACACTTCCAGACTTGTGAGAGGCCGCCACGCAAGATTTGATTGTGGTATGCTACCCCTCGGAGGCCGCCGCCACAACAGACGGCGAAGAGCAATCCGCGAGAGGGAAGTGTTCAGACATTTCTCCATCACAAAAAATTATGAAAAATTACCATCAGTCCTATAGCACATGTGCCCACGCCAGTAAAAACTCATGATTTTATCGCTACCCAAGTATTTAATAATATTCACGCTGCATCGTTATCACAGAACGCCTACTACCGCTTTCATTGCAGCCCGTGAGGGGGGGGGGCACACCCCGGAGACGCGTGTCGCCTCTTCGGACATGCCACAACACCACCCCGCATGTATCAGGGCCCGCACGACGCCTCCGGTGGCATTGTTACCCCCCAGGCCTCCGTCCCCGCCTAACCCTCAGAAGCTGCTTTGACCACGGGATCTAGCCCTTTGACTTTGCACGGACGGGCTTTGAACAAAGGACCTCTCCACCCGTTGTGTCGGGTCGGCCCAGGGACACCGGGAGCAACATCCGGCCAGCCCCACAGCTACATCCACTCCGTAGACCCGACGCCGTCTGCTTCTCCGGTGCCGGGCGGCGGCGCCGTCTGGAGGGGGGGCACACCGGAGACGCTGCGTCGGGCGTTTGCAACCGCCTCAACACTTCCAGACTTGTGAGAGGCCGCCACGCAAGATTTGACGGTATGTTACCCCGGAGGCCGCCAGCCGCCACAACAGAGACGCATAAGAGCAATCCGCGTAGAGGGAAGTGTTCAGATACTTCTCCATCACAAAAATTATGAAAATTACCATCAGTCCTATAGCACATGTGCCCACGCCAGTAAAAACTCATGATTTTATCGCGCCCAAGTATTTAATAATATTCACGCTGCATCGTTACCGCAGTAACGCCTACTACCGCTTTCATTGTCATTCCGTGAGGGGGGCCACAACCCGGAGACGCTGCAAGCCGCTTCTTTTCTGGACATGCCACAACACCACCCGCATGTATGAGGGACCCTGCACGACGCCTCCGGTGGCATTGCTACCCCCGGGCCTCCGTCCCCGCCTAACCTCAGAAGCGCTTGACCACGGGATCTAGCCCTTTGACTTTGCACGGACGGGCTTTGAACAGTGGACCTCTCCACCCGGTTGTGTCGGGTCGGCCCAGAGGGACACCGGGAGCAACATCCGGCCAGCCCCACAGCTACATCCACTCCGTAGACCCGACGCGTCTGCTTCTCCGGTGCCGGGCGGCGGCGCCGTCTGCGGAGGGGGGGGCACACCCGAGACGCTGCGGGCGTTTGCAACCGCCTCAACACTTCCAGACTTGTGAGAGGCCGCCACGCAAGATTTGACGGTATGTTACCCCGGAGGTCCGCCGCCACAGTCAGACGCGCGAAGAGCAATCCGCTGTGAGAGGGAAGTGTTCAGATACTTCTCCATCACAAAAAATTATGAAAAATTACCATCACCCTATAGCACATGTGCCCACGCCAGTAAAAACTCATGATTTTATCGCTCCAAGTATTTAATAATATTCACGCTGCATCGTTATCATGTAGTAACGCCTACTACCGCTTTCATTGTCATCGCGTGAGGGGGGGGGCTACAACCCGAGACGCTGCGGCCGCTTCTTCTGACATGCCACAACACCACCCCGCATGTATGAGGGCCCTTGACGACGCCTCCGGTGGCATTGTTACCCCCCTGTGGCCTCCTGGCCCCGCCTAACCTCAGAAGCGTTTGACCACGGGATCTAGCCCTTTGACTTTGCACGGACGGGCTTTGAACAAAGTGGACCTTCCACCGTTGTGTCGGGTCGGCCTGCAGGGACACCGGGAGCAACATCCGGCCAGCCCCATAGCTACATCCACTCCTGTAGACCCGACGTCTGCTTCTCCGGGTGCCAAGGCGGCGGCGCCGTCTGCGTGAGGGGGGCACACCGGAGACGCGGTCGGGCGCTTGCAACCGCCTCAACACTTCCAGACTTGTGAGAGGCCGCCACGCAAGATTTGACGGTATGTTACCCCCGAGGCCGCCGCCACAAATGAGACGGGCGTAAGAGCAATCCGCGAGAGGGAAGTGTTCGATACTTCTCCATCACAAAAATTATGAAAATTACCATCAGTCCTATAGCACATGTGCCTACGCCAGTGTAAAAACTCATGATTTTATCGCGCTTCCAAGTATTTAATAATATTCACGCTGCATCGCTATCGCGAGAACGCCTACTACCGCTTTCATTGCCGTCCGTGAGGGGGGCCACAACCCGAGACGCTGCGTCGCCTCTTCTGACATGCCACAACACCACCCCGCATGTATGAGGGCCCGCACGACGCCCGGTGGCATTGCTACCCCTCAGGGCCTCTGGCCCCGCCTAACCTCAGAAGCGTTTGACCACGGGATCTAGCCCTTTGACTTTGCACGGACGGGCTTTGAACAGTGGACCTCTCCACCCGGTTGTGTCGGGTCGGCCCAGAGGGACACCGGGAGCAACATCCGGCCAGCCCCACAGCTACATCCACTCCGTAGACCCGACGCGTCCGCTTCTCCGGTGCTGGCGGGCGGCGCCGTCTGGTGAGGGGGGGGTACACCGAGACGCTGCTGGGCGCTTGCAACCGCCTCAACACTTCCAGACTTGTGAGAGGCCGCCACGCAAGATTTGACGGTATGTTACCTCGAGGCCGCCGCCACAACAGAGACGCGTAAGAGCAATCCGCGAGAGGGAAGTGTTCAGATACTTCTCCATCACAAAAAATTATGAAAAATTACCATCAGTCCTATAGCACATGTGCCTAATGCCAGTAAAAACTCATGATTTTATCGCGCCCAAGTATTTAATAATATTCACGCTGCATCGTTATCGCAGTAACGCCTACTACCGCTTTCATTGCCGTCCGTGAGGGGGGCCACAACCCGGAGACGCTGCGTCACTTCTTCTGACATGCCACAACACCACCCCCGCATGTATGAGGGCCCGCACGACGCCCGGTGGCATTGCTACCCCCTCAGGCCCCCTGGCCCCGCCTAACCTCAGAAGCGTTTGACCACGGGATCTAGCCCTTTGACTTTGCACGGACGGGCTTTGAACAGTGGACCTTCCACCCGGTTGTGTCGGGTCGGCCCAGAGGGACACCGGGAGCAACATCCGGCCAGCCCCACAGCTACATCCACTCCGTAGACCCGACGCCCGCTTCTCCGGTGCGGGCGGCGGCGCCGTCTGCGGAGGGGGGGCACACCCGAGACGCTGCTGGGCGTTGCAACCGCCAACACTTCCGCATTTGTGAGAGGCCGCCACGCAAGATTTGACGGTATGTTACCCCGGAGGCCGCCGCCACAACAGAGACGTGCGAAGAGCAATCCGCAGAGAGGGAAGTGTTCAGATACTTCTCCATCACAAAAATTATGAAAAATTACCATCACCCTATAGCACATGTGCCCACGCCAGTAAAAACTCATGATTTTATCGCTACCCAAGTATTTAATAATATTCACGCCGCATCGTTATCGCAGTAACGCCTACTACCGCTTTCATTGCCGTCCGTGAGGGGGGGCCACAACCCGAGACGCTGCGTCAGCTTCTTCGACATGCCACAACACCACCCCGCATGTATGAGGGCCCGCACGACGCCTCCGTGGCATTGCTACTCTCAGGCCCCCCTGGCCCCGCCTAACCCTCAGAAGCGCTTGACCACGGGATCTAGCCCTTTGACTTTGCACGGACGGGCTTTGAACAGGGACCTCTCCACCCGGTTGTGTCGGGTCGGCCCAGAGGGACACCGGGAGCAACATCCGGCCAGCCCCACAGCCTACATCCACTCCGTAGACCCGACGATCCGCTTCTCCGGTGCCGGCGGGCGGCGCCGTCTGTGAGGGGGGCACACCGGAGACGCGGCTGGCGCTTGCAACCGCCTCAACACTTCCAGACTTGTGAGAGGCCGCCACGCAAGATTTGACGGTATGTTACCCCGAGGTCACGCCACAACAGAGACGCGCGAAGAGCAATCCGCTGAGAGGGAAGTGTTCAGACATTTCTCCATCACAAAAATTATGAAAAATTACCATCAGTCCTATAGCACATGTGCCCACGCTGTGTAAAAAACTCATGATTTTATCGCTACCCAAGTATTTAATAATATTCACGCCGCATCGTTATCACAGAACGCCTACTACCGCTTTCATTGCCGTCCGTGAGGGGGGGCCACAACCCGAGACGCGTGTACGCTTCTTCGACATGCCACAACACCACCCCGCATGTATGAGGGCCCGCACGACGCCCGTGGCATTGCTACCCCCAGGGCCCCCTGGCCCCGCCTAACCTCAGAAGCGCTTGACCACGGGATCTAGCCCTTGACTTTGCACGGACGTGGCTTTGAACAGTGGACCTCTCCACCCGGTTGTGTCGGGTCGGCCCAGAGGGACACCGGGAGCAACATCCGGCCAGCCCCACAGCTACATCCACTCCGTAGACCCGACGCTGACAAGGTTCCCCCCTCCGGGTGCCGGGCGGCGCCGTCTGGTGAGGGGGGGGGCACACCCGAGACGCTGCGGCTGGGCGCTTGCAACCGCCTCAACACTTCCAGACTTGTGAGAGGCCGCCACGCAAGATTTGACGGTATACTACCCCGGAGGTCAGCCGCCACAACAGAGACGCGAAGAGCAATCCGCGAGAGGGAAGTGTTCGACATACTTCTCCATCACAAAAATTATGAAAAATTACCATCACCCTATAGCACATGTGCTCACGCCAGTAAAAAACTCATGATTTTATCGCGCCCAAGTATTTAATAATATTCACGCTGCATCGTTATCGCAGTAACGCCTACTACCGCTTTCATTGCCGTCCGTGAGGGGGGGCCACAACCCGAGACGCTGCCGCCTCTTCGACATGCCACAACACCACCCCCGCATGTATGAGGGCCCGCACGACGCCTCCGTGGCATTGCTACCCCTGTGGCCCCCTGGCCCCGCCTAACCTCAGAAGCGTTTGACCACGGGATCTAGCCTTTGACTTTGCACGGACGGGCTTTGAACAAGGACCTCTCCACCCGGTTGTGTCGGGTCGGCCCAGAGGGACACCGGGAGCAACATCCGGCCAGCCCCACAGCCTACATCCACTCCGTGTAGACCCGACGCGTCTGCTTCTCCGGTGCTGCCGGGCGGCGCCCGTCCGTGAGGGGGGGGCACACCCGGAGACGCGTCTTTGGGCGTTGCAACCGCCTCAACACTTCCAGACTTGTGAGAGGCCGCCACGCAAGATTTGACGGTATGCTACCTCCCGGAGGTCACGGCCACAACAGAGACGGCGAAGAGCAATCCGCGTAGAGGGAAGTGTTCAGACATTTCTCCATCACAAAAAATTATGAAAAATTACCATCAGTCCTATAGCACATGTGCCCACGCCAGTAAAAAACTCATGATTTTATCGCGCCCAAGTATTTAATAATATTCACGCTGCATCGTTATCAGCAGAACGCCTACTACCGCTTTCATTGCCGTCCGTGAGGGGGGCCACAACCCGGAGACGCTGCGCCGCTTCTTCGACATGCCACAACACCACCCCGCATGTATGAGGGACCGGCACGACGCCTCGGTGGCATTGCTACCCCCTGTGGCCCCTGGCCCCGCCTAACCTCAGAAGCGCTGACCACGGGATCTAGCCTTTGACTTTGCACGGACGGGCTTTGAACAGTGGACCTCTCCACCGGTTGTGTCGGGTCGGCCCAGAGGGACACCGGGAGCAACATCCGGCCAGCCCCACAGCCTACATCCACTCCGTAGACCCGACGCGTCTGCTTCTCCGGTGCCAAGGGCGGCGCCGTCTGGGTGGGGGGGGGACACCCCAGAGACGCGTGCTGGGCGTTTGCAACCGCCTCAACACTTCCAGACTTGTGAGAGGCCGCCTACGCAAGATTTGACGGTATGCTACCTTCCCGAGGTCAGCCGCCACAACAGAGACGCATAAGAGCAATCCGCGAGAGGGAAGTGTTCGACATTTCTCCATCACAAAAATTATGAAAAATTACCATCAGTCCTATAGCACATGTGCCCACGCCAGTAAAGAACTCATGATTTTATCGCGCCCAAGTATTTAATAATATTCACGCTGCATCGTTATCAGAGTAACGCCTACTACCGCTTTCATTGCCGTCCGTGAGGGGGGGGCCACAACCCGGAGACGCTGCGGCCGCCTTCTTCGGACATGCCACAACACCACCCCGCATGTATGAGGGACTGCACGACGCCCGTGGCATTACTACCCCTGTGGCCTCCGTCCCGCCTAACCTCAGAAGCGTTTGACCACGGGATCTAGCCTTTGACTTTGCACGGACGGGCTTTGAACAGTGGACCTCTCCACCCGGTTGTGTATGGTCGGCCCTGTAGGGACACCGGGAGCAACATCCGGCCAGCCCTACAGCCTACATCCACTCCGTAGACCCGACGTCCGCTTCCCCCTCCGGTGCCGTGGCGGCGCGCCGTCTGTGAGGGGGGGGGGCACACCCGGAGACGCTGCTGGGCGCTTGCAACCGCCTCAACACTTCCAGACTTGTGAGAGGCCGCCACGCAAGATTTGACGGTATGTTACCCCGAGGCCGCCGGCCACAACAGAGACGCGAAGAGCAATCCGCGTAGAGGGAAGTGTTCAGATACTTCTCCATCACAAAAAATTATGAAAAATTACCATCAGTCCTATAGCACATGTGCCCACGCTGTGTAAAAAACTCATGATTTTATCGCGCTCCAAGTATTTAATAATATTCACGCTGCATCGTTACCGCAGAACGTCTACTACCGCTTTCATTGTCGTCCGTGAGGGGGGGGCCACAACCCGGAGACGCTGCAGCCGCTTCTTCTGACATGCCACAACACCACCCCGCATGTATGAGGGACCGCACGACGCCTCCGTGGCATTGCTACCCCTGTGGCCTCCGCCCCGCCTAACCTCAGAAGCGTTTGACCACGGGATCTAGCCTTTGACTTTGCACGGACGGGCTTTGAACAAAGGACCTCTCCACCCGGTTGTGTCGGGTCGGCCCAGGGACACCGGGAGCAACATCCGGCCAGCCCCATAGCTACATCCACTCCGTAGACCCGACGCATCTGCTTCTCCGGTGCTGGCGGCGGCGCCGTCTGTGAGGGGGGGGCACACCCGAGACGCGTCAGGGCGTTTGCAACCGCCTCAACACTTCCAGACTTGTGAGAGGCCGCCACGCAAGATTTGACGGTATGTTACCCCGAGGTCACGCCACAACAGAGACGCATAAGAGCAATCCGCGTAGAGGGAAGTGTTCAGATATTTCTCCATCACAAAAAATTATGAAAAATTACCATCAGTCCTATAGCACATGTGCCCACGTTGTGTAAAAAACTCATGATTTTATCGCGCTCCAAGTATTTAATAATATTCACGCTGCATCGTTACCGCAGAACGACTACTACCGTTTCATTGCCGTCCGTGAGGGGGGCCACAACCCGGAGACGCGTGCCGCCTCTTCGGACATGCCACAACACCACCCCGCATGTATGAGGGCCCGGTACGACGCTCCGGTGGCATTGCTACCCCCCAGGGCCCCTGTCCCGCCTAACCTCAGAAGCGTTTGACCACGGATCTAGCCCTTTGACTTTGCACGGACGGGCTTTGAACAGTGGACCTCTCCACCCGGTTGTGTCGGGTCGGCCCAGAGGGACACCGGGAGCAACATCCGGCCAGCCCCACAGCTACATCCACTCCGTAGACCCGACGCGTCTGCTTCTCCGGTGCCGGGCGGCGCCGTCTGGTGAGGGGGGGGCACACCCGGAGACGCTGCGTTGGGCGTTTGCAACCGCCTCAACACTTCCAGACTTGTGAGAGGCCGCCACGCAAGATTTGACGGTATGCTACCCCGGAGGCCACGGCCACAACAGAGACGTCGAAGAGCAATCCAGAGAGGGAAGTGTTCGACATACTTCTCCATCACAAAAATTATGAAAAATTACCATCAGTCCTATAGCACATGTGCCCACGCTGTGTAAAAAACTCATGATTTTATCGCGCCCAAGTATTTAATAATATTCACGCTGCATCGTTACCTGCAGTAACGCCTACTACCGCTTTCATTGCCGTCCGTGAGGGGGGCCACAACCCGAGACGCTGCGTCGCCTCTTCGGACATGCCACAACACCACCCCGCATGTATGAGGGCCCTGCACGACGCCTCCGTGGCATTGCTACCCCCCTGTGGCCCCTGGCCCCGCCTAACCTCAGAAGCGCTTGACCACGGATCTAGCCCTTTGACTTTGCACGGACGGGCTTTGAACAGTGGACCTCTCCACCCGGTTGTGTCGGGTCGGCCCAGAGGGACACCGGGAGCAACATCCGGCCAGCCCCATAGCTACATCCACTCCGTAGACCCGACGTCTGCTTCTCCGGTGCCGGCGCGGCGGCGCCGTCTGTGAGGGGGGGGCACACCGGAGACGCTGCGGTTGGCGTTTGCAACCGCCTCAACACTTCCAGACTTGTGAGAGGCCGCCACGCAAGATTTGACGGTATGTTACCCCGGAGGCCGCCGCCACAACAGAGACGCATAAGAGCAATCCGCGAGAGGGAAGTGTTCAGATACTTCTCCATCACAAAAATTATGAAAAATTACCATCACCCTATAGCACATGTGCCCACGCTTGTAAAAAACTCATGATTTTATCGCTCCAAGTATTTAATAATATTCACGCTGCATCGTTATCACAGTAACGCTTACTACCGCTTTCATTGCCGTCCGTGAGGGGGGCCACAACCCGGAGACGCTGCGTCGCCTCTTCTGGACATGCCACAACACCACCCCGCATGTATGAGGGCCAGACGACGCCTCCGGTGGCATTGCTACCCCTGTGGCCCTGGCCCCGCCTAACCTCAGAAGCGTTTGACCACGGGATCTAGCCCTTTGACTTTGCACGGACGGGCTTTGAACAGTGGACCTCTCCACCCGGTTGTGTCGGGTCGGCCCAGGGACACCGGGAGCAACATCCGGCCAGCCCCACAGCTACATCCACTCCGTAGACCCGACGTCTGCTTCTCCGGTGCCGGGCGGCGCGCCGTCTGCGTGAGGGGGGGCACACCGGAGACGCTGCTGGGCGCTTGCAACCGCCTCAACACTTCCGGACTTGTGAGAGGCCGCCACGCAAGATTTGACGGTATGTTACCCCGGAGGCCGCCGCCACAGTCGAGACGTCGCGAAGAGCAATCCGCGAGAGGGAAGTGTTCGATACTTCTCCATCACAAAAATTATGAAAAATTACCATCAGTCCTATAGCACATGTGCCCACGCCAGTAAAAACTCATGATTTTATCGCGCTCCAAGTATTTAATAATATTCACGCTGCATCGTTATCGCAGAACGCCTACTACCGCTTTCATTGCCGTCCGTGAGGGGGGGCCACAACCCGGAGACGCGTGCCGCCTCTTCGACATGCCACAACACCACCCCACATGTATGAGGGGCCCCAACGACGCCTCCGTGGCATTGTTACCCCCCGTGGCCCCCTGGCCCCGCCTAACCTCAGAAGGCGTTTGACCACGGATCTAGCCCTTTGACTTTGCACGGACGGGCTTTGAACAATGGACCTCTCCACCCGGTTGTGTCGGGTCGGCCCGTAGGGACACCGGGAGCAACATCCGGCCAGCCCCACGCTACATCCACTCCGTAGACCCAACGCTGTCTGCTTCTCCGGTGCCGGCGCGGCGCCGTCTGCGTGAGGGGGGGGCACACCGAGACGCTGCTGGGCGCTTGCAACCGCCTCAACACTTCCAGACTTGTGAGAGGCCGCCACGCAAGATTTGACGGTATGTTACCCCGGAGGCCGCCGCCACGTGAGACGCGAAGAGCAATCCGCGAGAGGGAAGTGTTCAGACATTCTCCATCACAAAAAATTATGAAAAATTACCATCAGTCCTATAGCACATGTGCCCACGTTGTGTAAAAACTCATGATTTTATCGCTACCCAAGTATTTAATAATATTCACGCTGCATCGTTACAAGAACGCCTACTACCGCTTTCATTGCCGTCCGTGAGGGGGGGGCCACAACCCGAGACGCTGCGGCCGCCTTCTTCGGACATGCCACAACACCACCCCGCATGTATGAGGGCCTGCACGACGCCTCCGTGGCATTGCTACCCCGTGGCCCCTGGCCCCGCCTAACCTCAGAAGGCTTGACCACGGATCTAGCCCTTTGACTTTGCACGGACGGGCTTTGAACAAAGGACCTCTCCACCCGGTTGTGTCGGGTCGGCCCAGAGGGACACCGGGAGCAACATCCGGCCAGCCCCACAGCCTACATCCACTCCGTAGACCCAACGCGTCGCTTCCTCCGGTGCCGGGCGGGCGGCGCCGTCCATGAGGAGGGGGCACGACCGAGACGCAGGCCGCTTCTTCGGACATGCCACAACACCACCACGCATGTATGAGGGCCCCGTGACGATGCTCGGTGGCATTGTTACCTCCCTGTGGCCCCCCTGGCCCCGCCTAACCTCGGAGCGGTTGACCACGAGATCTAGCCTTTGACTTCCCACGGACGGGCTTTGACCAGTGGACCTCTCCACCCGGTTGTGTTAGGGTCGGCCTGCAGGGACACCCGAGCAACATCCGGCCAAAACCACAGCTATATCCACCCCTGTAGACCCGACGCTGTCTGCTTCTCCAGGCCGGGCGGCGCGCCTGGCCCATGAGGGGGGCACACAACGGACGTGAGGGGGGTCACACTCTGGAGATGGGTGTCGGGCGTTTGCAACCGCCACAAAACTTCTGTCGGCATAGCTGTTTTTGATTTTAATAAAATAAAAGGATCTATATTTAAAGAACATGACCGCACATTATTAACGTGTTCGAAAAAATACAAACTATATATATATTCATAATATATGAAAAAACAAACTACATAAATATTCATATGTATTTTTATATTTAACATGCAACATGTTATTTGATAAAAAAAAACACAAAAAGCATTAAAAATATGAACGAAAAATATATCTATGCCGACGGCCCAGCTGCCGGCATAGATCCGACCAGCGTGCGCTGGATCGCCGACGTGGCAGATATGCCGACGGCAGCCGGGCATAGGTTTCGCATGGTGCGGCCAGATCGATGACGTGGCCTTTGGACCTATGCCGACGGCCCCCCGTGTCGGCCGTCGGCATAGGTCTGACGCCGTTAGCCAGGGGGTGGCCGGGCCCCACGGGTATGCCGACGGCCGTTGTAAGCCGACGGCAGCTGTCGGCGAATATGCAGATAGGCCGACGGCCATTCTATGCCGACGGTGGCCGGCGGCCTATCTTTATGCGATCCCGACGGGCGCTTTTACGCCGACGGCCGGGCCCAGGCTGTCGGCATATCTCCGAAGAAGCCGACGGGGGCCGTCGGCATTGTTTTGGCCGTCGGGGTTTGGCCCTGTTCCGGTAGTGGGGGGAGCCAACTGCAAGCTAGCTTAGCTCATAAACCCAAGAAGGACCTCTCTTATTTACCATGGCGGGCACTACCAAGGTCGTGGTGATCTTTGGCATTCTTGTTTTACTGCAGGTGTCATGCACCGCCAGTGAGGTCCGCGACCTCCCGGCGGTGATGTCGGTAAACGGCTTCGAGAACAGAGAGGAGGGCGGGCCAGCGAGCTGCGACGGCCAGTACCACAGCGACGACCTCTTCCTCGTGTTGATGGCTTCAAAGTGGTACGGGCCCGGCGTCCGGTGCGGCAAGATCATCAGCATCAAGAGATTGATCGGGACCTCCGTGCAGGCCATGGTCGTGGACGATTGCGAGGACGGCTGCGGAGATGACGAAATCAGTACATCGGCCGCTCTGTGGAAGGCCTTGGGGATCGACACCAGCATCGGCGAGGTTCCCGTCCTCTGGTCGGACGTCTAACTGCAACATTGGTAGTATATGGTTTTGGTTCCGCGGCAAGCCAACAAGGAATCCATTCGCCTGAGCGGGTGGGAGCACACCACGGCCGGCTGCTAGCTTCTTTTCTTTTCTTGGTTGGTCGATGGATGGATGGATCGCATGGCGCGCCTGATTCCTTCCTCCGTCTATTAATTGCTCTACTTGCTTGTTCCGCGGTGCGGTCAACAAGCAAATCAACCAACAAGTGCCGGGTGTTGGTCCAGTTGCTGGCAAGATAGAATAGGGCATAGGACACGAGCCGGGTCACGGGACTCAAGGCGGCGTCACCGTCTCCAATGCCTTACTCTTCCTCGGCGGAGCCCGAAACTTGAACGGTGCCGGCGAAAGTCAGATCGATGATGGATCCGGCCTGGGACGACGCGGCGCGCGGGACTGGTGCACCATGCGGGGCACGGGAGAATGCGGCTCCGCCGTGGCAACCTTCACCGCCTCATATTTTTGGGTTGGATATGAGGGGTGCTGGGGTGTTTGAGGGTGGCATTTTCGTGACCTGAGTGTCCGTCCGGGGCGTTTTGAGTTGTCCTGGCGGGCGTCGGTCTATGGTGGCGGCGGAGTACCTGCACGAGGAGATGGATGGTGGTGGTCCGGATTGAGCGGCGTGCGCCGTGTGCAGGACATGGCGGTGTGCCCAGCGGAAGCAAAATAACAAAAAATCCAGAAAATGAAGGAATCATCAAATGGAAAAAGGAGAGAAGAAGAAGCTAGCTAGTGCACACGTACGTTTGAAGTTGGAGCAACGTGTGGTGTGCGTGACGTACGTAACGGCATGCACGTACGTTTGAAGAAGAGCAAAAACACACACTATATATCACGAGGAAGATGAATAGGAAATAATTCTGAAGTAATTTTATAGGATTTGAATTATTCTTTTTTCGCAAAACAAACATAATATAAGAAAATTGATCTAGTTCAAAATTCACCTTCTATATATGAATTTCAGGAGCAACTACACATGCACGTCACCTAACTTAAAAATCTATAGTTTATTTTTATTTTTATTAGTTCCAAAATAGAGAGGGCGCCATGGGTGGCTGCTTGTATGAGAGTGTTTTATCTGACTTGTTATTAGGATGGCATAAAAAATGAAGAAGTAAAGTAATTAGAGATGCTATAGATTGCAAATCAAATCTTGCACACGTGGCCTCTAGCATTTTCAGAAAAATCCAATCCCTCAAGTCATACAAGATATGCTTAAATTTAATTGCACATATGGTTGTTGGAGCATCTACAAGCGGACAATCTGATCCCTCAAAACGCCCACGGACGCGTCCGTGGACAGTGACAGATCATGAGGACAGGTAAGCAGTAACCGCACAATCGTTTCAGTTGGTGTCCGACCAGCTGACAAACACCTTGCCAACACCGGTGTCGAGCCCCACTGGTGGAAAAACAGGCTTCCGTCCAGCCCCATAAGTCGCGAAGCTGTAGGAACCGCGACTAATGGGACCTTAAGTCGCGGATCGGGAGGTGAACAGCGACCAAAGGCCAGGGCCCAAGGCGCTCGGAGGCCAGCTGGAGCACGTGAGGGTCTTTAGTCGCGGTTTGCCAGGACAACCGCGACTAAAGGCCTTCGGCACCTTTAGTCACGGTTTGCCGTGCCAACCGCAACTAAAGCCCTCCCTATATATACCCATCCAGCAGCCAACACTTAGCCATTTGGAGCCATTCTCTTCACAAGTGGGTGTAGGTTTGCTTTTGGTTCCTCTTATGCACATAAGGTGTTTGATGAAATGCCCCAAGAGCATGAAACAAACATGACATGAAGTGTTGGAGCCACACTCCTCGATCATGTTAGCAACTTGATGAACCTTTGATGTGTCATTGATAAAATATGCATGTGTGTAGTTCATTGTTTAATTTATATTGTTTGTAGCTAGTTAGTTTAACAAATGCATGATGGTTAATTATATATTTTATATTATAATAATGCAGATGAATCGGCAATGAATGTACGGTAACCGACTCTCCGGCGAAGTTCACTACGGGTTTGAAAGATTTCCTCGTAGTGGCTAATGCGAACAAGCGGGGGTTTTGTTATCTGTCCATGTGTTATCTGTAAGAATCGGAAGGGTTACTCTTCCTCAAGAGATGTTCACATGCATCTGCTTCGCACGGTTTCATGCCAAGCTATAATTGTTGGACCAAGCATGGAGAAAGAGGGGTTATAATGGAAGAAGATGAAGAAGGGATGATTTCATCGATGAAAGCTATCTTGCTCATTTCGTGATACTTTCATGGAGGATGTCAAGGTGAAGGGAAGGTGAAGAAGAGGCACGTGATGATCCCGTTGATGATCTTGGTCGGACCATTGCTGATGCATGGAGACGCTGCGAAACTGAAAAGGAGAGGGAGAATTTGGATCGCATGTTAGAGGATCACAGAAAGGCGCTGTACCCCGGATGCGATGATGGTCTGAAAAAGCTGGGCTGCACACTAGATTTGCTGAAATGGAAGGCAGAGGCAGGTGTAGCTGACTCGGCATTTGAAAACTTGCTGAAAATGTTGAAGAATATGTTTCCAAAGGATAACGAGTTGCCCGCCAAAGACGCATTTAAGCAAAGAAGGTTGTCTGCCCTCTAGGTTTAGAGGTTCAAGATACATGCATGCATCAACGATCGCATCCTCTACCGCTGTGAATACGAGAATTTGAATGAATGCCCGGTATGCACCGCATTGCGTTATAAGATCAGAGGCGATGACCCTCGTGATGATGTTGAGGGCCAAAACCCGTGAAGAGGGTTCCCGCCAAGGTGATGTGGTATGCTCCTATAATACCACGGTTGAAACGTCTGCTCAGGAACAAAGAGCATGCCAAGTTGTTGCGATGGCACAAAGAGGACCGTAAGTCGGACGGGAGTTGAGACACACCGCAGATGGAACGCAATGGAGAAAGATCGACAGATGGTTCAAAGATTTTGCAGCTGACGCAAGGAACATAAGATTTGCTCTAAGTACGGATGGCATGAATCCTTTTGGCGAGCAGAGCTCCAGCCATAGCACCTGGCCCATGACTCTATGCATCTACAACCTTCCTCCTTGGTTGTGCATGAAGCGGAAGTTCATTATGATGCCAGTGCTCATCCAAGGTCCGAAGCAACCCGGCAACGACATCGATGTGTACCTAAGGCCATTAGTTGATGAACTTTTACAGCTGTGGGTGGTGTCCGTGTGTGGGATGAGCACAAACAAGAGGAATTTGACCTATGAGCGTTGCTTTTCAGAACCATCAACGATTGGCCTGCTCTTAGTAACCTTTCGGGACTGTCAAATAAGGGATACAATGCATGCACGCACTGCTTACATGAGACTGAAAGTGTACATTTGCCAAATTGTAAGAAGAACGTGTACCTTGGGCATCGCCGATTTCTTCCGAAAATTCATCCAAGAAGAAAGAAAGGCAAGCATTACAACGGCAAGGCAGATCACCGCCGAAGCTCGCGGAACGACCGGTGCTGAGGTATTTGATATGGTCAAGGATTTGAAAGTCATCTTTGGAAAGGGTCTGGCGGACAATCAGTTCAAGGGAGCCGACGGGCACGCAGCCATGTGGAAGAAGAAATCTATATTCTGGGAGCTAGAATATTGGAAAGTCCTAGATGTCCGCTCTTGCAATCGACGTGATGCACGTTACGAAGAATATTTGCGTGAACCTCCTAAGCTTCTTGGGCGGTATGGGAAGACAAATGATACAAAGGAAGCACGGCAGACCAGCAACGCTTGAAAGACCCCGATGACCGCATCCGGAATGGTTTCAAGGTCGTGCCAGCTACGCCTCGACCAAAGAAGAGAAGGTCATCTTTTTGAATGCCCGAGCAGTATGAAGGTCCCGCCTGGATTCTCGCCCAATATAAAGGGAATAATAAACATGGCGGAGAAAAGTTCCAAAACCTGAAGTCTCACGACCGCCACGTGATTATGACGCAATTGCTTCCGATTGCTTTGAGGGGCTCCTGCCGGAAAATGTTCGAGTAGCCATTGTGAAGCTATGTGCATTCCTCAATGCAATCTCTCGTAAGGTAATCAATCCAGAAGTTCTACCACGGTTACGTAACGATGTGATCCAATGTCTTGTCAGTTTCGAGTTGGTGTTCCCGCCATCCTTCTTCAATATTATGACGCACCTCCTGGTTCACCTAGTCGAAGAGATTTTCGCCTCGGTCCTGTATTTCTACACAATATGTTCCCTTCGAGAGGTTCATGGGAGTATTAAAGAAATATGTTCGTAACTGCATAGGCCAGAAGGAAGCATCGCCAAGGGCTATGGAAATGAGGAGGTAATTGAGTTTTGTGTTGACTTTGTTCCTGACCTTAAGCCGATTGGTCTTCCTCGATCGCGCACGAGGGGAGACTAAGTGGAAAAGGCACGATCGGAATGAAATCAACGATATGTATGGACGGCCATTCTCCGATCAAGCACACCACACTGCATCGACCAATTCCAGCTTGGTGGCTCCGCATTTTGAGAAACACAAGAATATTTTACGCTCGACAACCCGGGAAGCCTGAATCCTGGATTAGGAAGGCCCACATGGAGACTTTCGCGCAGTTGGTTGAGAAAACATTTAATGAATGACAATGATGTTGTAGATCAGCTGTACATGTTGGCCAAGACACCATCTTCGACTATAACGACTTTCCAAGGGTACGAGATAAATGGGAATACATTTTACACGATCGCCTAAGATAAAAAGAGCACCAACCAAAACAGTGGTGTCCGCTTTGATGCAGCAACCGAGAATGGGCAAGAGGTCACATATTATGGTTACATAGAGGAGATATGGGAACTTGACTATGGACCCTCCTTTAAGGTCCCTTTGTTCCGTGCAAATGGTTCAAGCTAACAGGAGGTGGGGTAAAGGTGGACCAGCAATACGGAATGACAATGGTGGATTTCAACAATCTTGGTTACCTTGACGAACCATTCGTCCTAGCGAAAGATGTCGCCAGGTTTTCTATGTGAAGGACATGAGTAGCAAACCGAGGAAACGGAAAGATAAGAAAACGATCAAGACATCATGCGATGATTCAAAGCGCCACATTGTTCTTTCAGGAAAAGAAACATCGTGGGAGTGGAGGACAAGAGATGTACATGTCAAGATTATAATATGTTTGCTGAAATTCCGCCTTCAAAGTGAACACCGACCCAAGCATTAAGTTAAATGATGAGGATGCTCCATGGATACGGCACAATCGTAAGCAAGCAGGGACACAAGGGAAGAAATGATGTGTAATAATTTATTGTACCAAACTTTGTTGAATGGATCATGTGAATTATATTACCCGTGATGTGTTTGGTGTCCATTTTCGAATGATTCGAGATACCACCGATGATACATGAAATTTGGAGTGATTTAGTCATACTCCCGCCTAGGCGATAATATGCATACCGTAGTCTTCATAGCCGCCATTGCCGCCGTTGTAATCGGTAGTCGCCGCTTCTAAGTTGCCGCTGCCGTCGCCGCCGCTGTCGCCGCTGCTGCCGTCATTGCCGCCGGGCGGCGCTGCGGGTTTCGAATCGAGGGTAGCGCAGCGGGGATATCGCCGCCGTGATGTAGTCCATGACGCCTCGCAGAGTCCGCCATACCACCATAGCCGACGGCCGCCTCGTGGAAGTTCCTGTGAGGCGCACCGTCCTCCTCATACCGGCGAGCGCCTCTCACGCCGATTGATGAAGAAGGCGTCCCAAGTATACTGGTTATCGGGATGCCAGCCGGGATTCATCCGCTGCTCGGCGTGAGGTCGAGGTAGTAGTGGTTCGTGATGGCCGCCTGCCGCCGCAGTACCACGAGGGACGGGAGGGACTGCACGCCGCCGGCGCTTAGGCTCCAGCCGGTGGGGACGCTGTAGACCGGTGGACAAGGGTAGTTCGAGGCGCAAAGCTCCTCCACCTGCTGGTAGGTTAGAGTGGGTGCGGTGGAAGCCATGAGAGAGTGATGAGAGATTGTAGAGATGTGATAATGCTGGCCAAGCCGGGCTACATATATGTAGTGCAGAAATGGCGGGAAAAATGGGAGCGGGAAGACAGGAGGCGGGAAGAAAGTGGCGGGAAGAAAGAGGCGGAAGACAGGAAGAAATGGCGGAAGAAGAGGAATCCAGAGCTGGTCATCTAACCTTTAGTCCCGGCTGGTTGGTGCAACCGGGACTAAAGGTTAGACAGGACGCGTGGGTAGCGCATGACGCCCTGTCGGAGGAACAAGACAAAGCAGAAGCGGCGCCGTGCCTATAAAAGGAGCATCAATACGCGCGAAGATAGATGCGTGAAGAAATGGCGGGAAGACATAGGCGGGAAAGAATCAAGGGAAGACTCGCCGAAGAACTTGTGGGAAGACAGAGGCGGCCGAAGAACTTCTCTGAATTTTTTGATATATTATTTGTATTTTTAGAATTTTGAAATGAATTAGTTCTATTTTTCTGAATTTTTTGATATATTATTTGTATTTTTAACATATTGAATTGAATTAGTTTTATCTTTGACATATTATTTGTATTTGCCTCGTAGGGTTTGGAGACGGTTCAGAGATACAAAGGACGAGAACTTTATATGCATTAAATTATGTATGGAAACTTGTTCAAAATTGTATATGGTCATCCGATGATATTGAATATATATTGTATATTCCTCTTGAATTCTTTTTGGTTCTAATTTCAAATTTGTTTGAAATTGTACATTCATATGCATGTATGTAGTACCGTAGAATATGTGAAACTCCTTGAAAATTAAAATAAAGCACAAAAGAAATAAAACAATACAAATTAAACAAAAAACAATACAAATTAAAAAGAAAACAATACAAATTAAACAGAAAACAGGTTTGGGGGGGCTAAAACCCTAAACTGCGGCGGCCTTTAGTCGCGGTTGGCTGCACCAACCGCGATTAAAGGTGAGAACGCAAAAACCCGCCAAAACCCCATTAGTCGCGTTTGGGCACGCGACCCGCGACTAAAGGTTACCTTTAGTCGCGGGTCTCGTCGCCAACCGCGACTAAAGGGAGGGGGGGCGGAACGCAAAACTCGCTAAACCCTTTAGTCGCGGTTGGGCAGGCGACCATGACTAAAGGGTACCTTTAGTCGCGGGTCTCGCCGCCAACCGCGACTAAAGGGGGCTATAAATACAAGGTCCGATTCTCGTCTTCTCCGATTCCGATTCTCGCCGTTTGCTCGCTGCTACCGACGCCGCCTCGCCGCCGCTTCGCCGACGCCATTGCCGCCGCTTCGCCAAGGCCGCCGGCCTCGGTATCGCCGCCGCCGCTCAACGCCGCCGACCGCCTCGCCATCACAAGGCTACTGCCGCCCTCGCCGCCTCACTGCCTCGCCTCGCCGACCGCAACGGGAGCTGGGCGAGGCCGACTCAAGCGGCGGCGGCGTCGTCCCCGAGCAGGACTCGGGCGCGGCGGCGGGCGCGCGAGGGAGAGGGCGGCGGGGCGCTGGGTCGGGCCTGGCTGGCTGGGCCGGCTGGGCCTCGGTCCAAGGCAGCGCTGCTTTTTAAATTAAAACAAAACAAAATAAATAAAATATCAAACGAACTCCGATATAAATAAAACAAATTTTCCCCGACTCCTAAAAATGAGTCGAACAAAATGAACTTTTAAAAACTTCAACATGCATAAAAATCTTAAATGCTCATTTTTGCCTAAGCAAAATAAATCTTTCGAAAACCAAATTTGATTTATTTATAATATCTTCGCTTTTTCCTAAATGTTGGGAAAGTCATATTATTCCCTCTCTTGAGATTTTTATAGGAAAACTTTATGAAGATAATTTTAAATAAATCCAATGATCCTATTTCCAAAATTTGAGAAATCCCAAATATGAAAATAATGAAACTTCCAACTCTCTCCGAGGGTCCTTGAGTTGCGTGAAATTTCCTAGGATCGGAAAATGCGAGAAAATATGATATGCATGATGATCTAATGTATAACATTCCAAATTGAAAACCAAAAACAAATTGTATTTTTTTTACCAAACATTGACAAATGTTTAATTGCTTGCAAAGTTTCTTCACAAAATGACATTCGTGGAAGACGTGGTTGTCTGTTGTCCTCGCCTCCCTCTCCGTGTGTGTTGTCCTCGCCTCCCTCTCCGTGACGCCTGGCTGCTGCCGCCTCTGCCTCAAGGCTCTACCGCGACACCCTCTCCCACCCCTTCCTCGCCTCCTTTTGCCACCGCCTTTCGCCACCGCCACCGCCACCGCCCCTTCTTCACTTAATTAATTTGTTTTTACTACATGTTTTCAGGACTGACATAATGGCGATTTATAGAGCTGACCCGATTATGGACAACTATGATCCGGACGGTGAAGCACATATGTTCGGCATCATAAACGGCGATATTCTATATGTGCCGACCGGAGAAGAAGAAGATGATATCTCTTCTTATCTAAACCTTGACGGTGAAGATGAAGGGCGCCACAAGAAGATGATGTCAAGAAACGCCGATAAACGATTTATCTTCAAATGGAAGTAGCAACCACCTCCGGCCGAGGTATATATATACATTGAGCCTCCGTGATACAAACTAACTGATTTGAATAAATATGTGTGTACTAACGCGACTCTCTTTCTTATTTTAGCCCTCGGCCGGATCGTCAAACAATCGAGTACGCCGTCAAAGCGTGGCGCAACCAAGACGATGAAACAAGGAGAAACATGCACCATCGAGGTTGTCGACAAGGTAACCGCAGGTCACCGGAGCCCCGCAAGAACGCCACCAAGTTTGTCAGCCAATGCGGAGCCATTGTTAGAGACAACGTCTCGATCACCGTCCCAGAGTGGAATGAGCCAAAGAAGGCACGAATTGATGGTTTCACTTTTGTCGATAAGAGAACAAAAAAGATTGCTTCAAGAAGCTTATGGAACATTTCGCTCTACCTCCGAATACAACAAATTCGATGAGGAGGGTAACAAGATTGAGGAAAACAAGGAGAGGAGGAGGCTAGTCAAACAGTTCGCTCTTCATAAGATGGCCGACGATTCCGGAAATTCAAGCAAAATCTAGCCCATGACTTTGTCAAGCAGAACAAGACTCGGATTTCAAAGGACAATATGAGAAACTGAAACATGATTGGCCAGAATTTGTGAAGCAAAAGAAATCGGAGCAGTTCATTCAAATATCGAAAAAATAAGGAAAATGCGGCTAAGAAGGAGTACAATCATGTTATGGGGCCAGGAGGGTATCGCATTTGGGTGCCTAGGTTGGAGAAGATGGAGAACGAGCTGAGGGCGCGAGGAACTGGCCCAGTGCACGGAGGGATGGGACCCAAGGGCCAAAAGCTGGTGGTACGGGCATGGGGAACGCTGAACCCGGAGACAGGGGAGTGTGTTTACCGGGCAAATTAATTAAACCCACCCAAGCCCTTATTGACGCAATGAAGGATGCTCAACAGGGGAAGATCAAGTTCAACAGAGAGAACGACGCTACCGACAAAAGCCCTCGGGAATCCTGAACACGGAGGACGTATACGAGGCATGGGGCACATTCCGTGGAAAATAGGGTTCCCCGAGCGATGACCCGTGACGGTTACTGAAGCCGTAAGAGAAAGATGGATCGGGAATCAGATGTTGTGGCGCGGTTGGCATCGGAAATGGATGTGATGAAGAAAACCATGAGTGTACTAGTAGTCAAAGAGATGCAGCTCGGTGCAGCATGAAGATCATCCAGCGGATCTCGGAAGCCAGCAGCGGAGAAGCAGCGTGGCTTCCACGGAGGCCCCACCGGCTGGTGCAGATGCACCGACGATCGAAATTACTGCACCGGAGCCTCTGGTGGTCGAAATTAGTGCACCGGAGCCTCGGTGGTCGAAATTACTGCACCGGAGCCTCCTCGCTACCCGTGGATGATATAAAGGAGATGAAAGAATGTCATCTGTATTATCCTATCGGGAACATGTCCATGAAGGTAGCCATCGGCAGTGCTTTACCATGTTTACAGAGCACTCCACCACAACAACCCCATTCAAGATGGCTATGCTCGTGTCACGGTGGAGGACATAGTCCAAGGGTTTGAGGACCTGGAGATTGACATTGCTACACCGAAGGGGAGAAAAGACTTGGAGATGTCAAGCGCCATTTCATTCTATGGCAAAAGAAGTTTATCAAGTTTCGGCGAGGCGCCAAGGACAACAAGTCCACCCCTCACGGTGGTGGTGGTGGCGGTGGCGGTGGTGGTGGTGGTGGTGGTGGTGGCGGTTCACCCACGCCTCCGCCACGCCAGCCGACGCCGCCCCGATCCACAACGTCCGGCGGGTGATCAGCCGCCGCCCCAGTCCTCGTCCGGCGGGTGATCGACGCCCCCAATCCACCTCCGGCAAAGAAGCAGAAGCAGTCCTGGATTATTAACCCAGACCCTTATGTACCTAAGACCACAAAGGTACCGGAGCCATCACTAAAGCCTCTCCCCACAAGGCCTTGGGAACGTAGTGCCGAGGAAGTCGACGCCGCTGCTGCTGATTTGGAGAAATGGAAGGCGGACTGCAAGAAGAAAAGAGAGCCCGAGCCCAAGCCAGTATTTTCTCGATGAGCAAAAGAAGTGGGCTAAGTCATTTTTGAGCAAACCGTCCCAAGTCATGAAGAATCTGCCTAACGACTATGCATGTGAACTTCGCAGCAGGCACTCATGTTCAAGGAGAACAAAGAGCGGGAGAAGGCCGAAAGTAAAAAAGCGGGAAACAAGTTGCCCAGCTCGGGAACAAAGTAAACAATCGATTACCCCGCTTATAGTGGAAGCCTTCATCCGGATGCCCCGAGATCATACAAGCTGCGGCAGCACAGGATTGATCAGAACGAAGTGCCGAGAACAAGCGGCCAACTTAGGTATTACTCTTCGTGGAACTGTTAGGCCTTGATGAGGCGCCAAAGTGAAGGAGGTAGTAATTACATATGTCAAGAATGGGCCTCTCGTCGAGCTCATGCGCAGAAAAGGATCTACCTCCACAAATGAAAGGTCTGCTGAAATGGTACAAGGGTTACATAAAAATAAAAACGCCAAAGAATATATTTATGCGGAAGTTAGACATGAGCATCACTTCAAACATTACTATGTACAAATTGAACTGAGTGAATTGTTCCAGCTTTTCAATCTGCGCGAGCTCGACAAATCTATCATCGGTTGCTACGCTCGTAAGTGATTTATTAATTTCTACCCCATCTCGTTCATATTGCCTGCACTATATATATGTCCTAACTATATTGTTGTGTCCGCTATTATACATGCAGAATGAAGATTAAGGAATGCAGAGTAAGGAACATCCATGATGTTGGGTTCATTGACCCACACATCGTTAATGGACATGTGTTGGAGCCGCCACCCGCCGACGTGGAGGCAGACCTGTGGCAGTTTCTTACAAAGCAGGAACTCAAAAGTGATATTCTATTTCCTTACCATTTTGGGTGAGTGTTTCTGTCTTGAGCACATTCTCTTTTGTTTACTCCATGCATGGTATGTGGCCGGCTAATCGATGAGTTATGACGTATTGTGCATGTATCGTGTCCGCAGGTTCCACTGGATTCTGCTAGTAATTAAAGTTAACACCTCAGAATGTCTCGTCCACGACTCTCTGAATATGGATCCAAAGCTTTGGGGCGGCATGAGAAGAATGCTGCAGAAGTAATTATTTTCATTCATTTGCGCTCTATATCGATCGGCCTATTTCGGTCATTTCCTAATATCAAGTAACTAATAACTCTCTTGTTCATTTAATTTTCTTTGCCTCGTAGGGTTTGGAGACGGTTCGTAGATACAAAGGTCGGTGAATTCAAAAAGAGCTAGAATTCAAAAGGTCAAAGCCTAAGAATGCTGGGGATATTCAGCCACCGGAGACCAATCTATGTGGATACTATGTTCAGGAGATGATCCGAGATACACCTCTGAGCGGGTTCCGAGTGATACCAATGCTCAGAGGAATAACCTCCGGATGATGCTTAGTCCGTAAGCTCGCTCCGACCACTTCAAGAGGAACTAGCTGGATGGTTCAGCAGGGAAGTCCTCCATCCTAAAGGAGAACACTATTACGAGGACGTAGAACTTTATATGCATTAAATCATGTATGGAAACTTGTTCAAAATTGTATATGGTCATCCGATGATATTGAATATATATTGTATATTCCTCTTGAATTCTTTTTGGTTCTAATTTCAAATTTATTTGAAATTGTACATTCATATGCATGTATGTAGTACCGTAGAATATATGAAACTCCTTCAAAATTAAAATAAAGCACAAAAGAAATAAAACAATACAAATTAAACAGAAAACAGGTTTAGGGGGGCTAAAACCCTAAACCTGTGGCGGCCTTTAGTCGCGATTGGCCGTAAGAACTGCTGATTAAAGGTTCTCCGCCTCGACGGTCACTGGCGCCCACGTGGACGGGCCTTTAGTCGCGGTTTTTAAGCAGCCGCGACTAAAGGTGGGGGGGCATTAGTCGCGCTTATTTGGTCGCGGTTGCCCAACCGCGACTAATGGCAGTTGCGAACCGCGACCAAAAGCCTTTTTTTCACCAGTGCCCGAAGGCTTCCACACGGACGGACGTACCCACACGGTTGCATGTGGCCCTGGTGTGAATCGACAAACAACTCGTCGACCCTGCAGACTAAGTAGGTGTCCTCTGTTGGAGGTGAATGCCTCGCCTCCCTCTAATCTCGATCGGCTGTTTACACAAGAGCACATGTGACGAGAGTTTGGCGTCCTGCTGCCTCACGCAGCCCCGCCATTTCTTCATCTGTTTCTCATGTACTAGTATTTGTATGATGATGGAATTGCACGTTGTATTGATCTGGTGCAATTGCATGTATATATGATGTAAAAAGTGAGCCACGACCTCAACTATACAAGGAGGAAGTAGGAGGTGGGCCGGATCAGGGCCGGGCCGGCAAAATCCAGGGCCCTGTGCGAAACTAAAAAATGAGGCCCTATGTCACAAATAAAATGAACTAACGAGTAATTATAGTATATATTTTTCGCAGAAATTTTTTTAAGGGTAGAAGGCTCAACAGACTGATTGCCAGATGACACTTGCGGTGCTTTTTTTAACAAATCTGTCCATACCACCTTTATAAGCTTTATTAATTAAATTTTGTTCTTGTGCTTTTCTCTTGCGCTTGGAGGCACCAGACTCATGTTTCCCCGTTATGACTCAAATATGTATTATTAAAACACAAGATAAAGATGATGAATAAAATAAAATTGAAGTTATACAGTAGCATATATCAATTCAAGTTGGAGATCATGCATCATAATTAGACGAATCGTATAATTCATGTAGTTTTGGGTCATGTGATCTTTAATCGAGGAGGTAAGAAATAAGTACCAATCTCTAACGAAGTAATGATCCTTGCCAATAACTAATTACAAAATTAGGAATTAGGAATAGGAACCGAAGTTGATCGAAAAGAAGGACTCGCTAAGTAGTAAGAACCTGGCAGGAGGCTAGAGTCGGTCATCGGTCAATCCAAATTTAAGAGAGGACAGAGGAGGCGAGGAAGGCAACGGCGGCAGCGGCCGGTCGCCCTGTGATCCGATTGATCTAGTGACCAGGCGATGAGACGTTCGTATCCTCCCTCGATTGATCTAATGGTCGTTGTCTCGCTGTCGCTCGATCGATGGGATGCACTCGTGGCCTCGTTGCTATACTTCAACTCCAGCCTAGAGTGAGAGCAGGAGAGCCCACTACAGCGCCCAGCAGCCCAGTAGGGCATAAGTTTTTTTAATACTAGGCCTATATAAAAAATTTGGGGCCCCCCATTTTGGGCCCTGTGCGGCCCGCATGTTTTGCACCACTATGGCCCGACCCTTTGGGCCAGATACACAAATATGCACATAACATATATACCCACCCCCCCCCCCCCCGGCGCGCAGTTGAAGCGACGCCATTGCTGACGCAAAGACTGGACCAGAACTCCTCGAAGGACGACGTAGGCAAGCCTTTGGTCATGATATCAGCAAATTATTGTGAAGTGGGAACGTGTAAAACACGAACGTGGCCAAGAGTCACCTGATCCTAGACAAAATGAATATCAAGCCCAATGTGTTTGGTACGGCGATGATAAATTGGGTTGGCGGAGAGGTAGATAGCGGAGACGTTGTCGTAGTAGACCGCCGCCGCCTTGTTGACAGGACACAAGAGCTCAAGAAGGAGCTGGCGAAGCCAGGAGCACTCTGCGACGACATTACTACATTAGCCACGGCTTCTATTGTAGAGTACAAGACGGGATCGATTTTCAGAGAGAATCGGGAGGAGAAAGAGCTACGTAAAACTGGTATGTTTTACAGAGATTGAATACAACACATTTTGTCTAACGGGGCGGTTCATGCCATGGCCGGACTGCCATCGAAGGAGGACATCGACGGCGAGGACAACTGCGGCGGCGAGCAGATCCGGCTCGATCCGTATTGCGTCTTCGACCTGTACTTCCGCGAGAAGGACGGTAAGGGTGCCGGGAACGGCAAGGGCAGCCGTGGATTCACACCTATAGATAAGTATAGATTTGCTTTATTCAGATGTTCTCCTACATATATATGGCTCACACACCATGCATGTATGGTGTATGACCCCAACTTGATTTGCCATGAACAGTTTATCTCGTCGGCAAGCCTGTACACCAGCCGACCTCTCAGGCTCTCACCAAGACAATATAACAGGAACCGAGCCGGCGTTGGTGTCGAGCCCGAGATCTTTCCACACGCCGGCTGACCCTCCCACCTCGTCGTCGAGGCAGTCATGGCACTCGTCCACGACCTCTGCCGTCGTGCTGCGCCCGGTCTCCGTGTTGGTGATTCGGAACAAGATGCCACATAGGCCCCCACTCGTGTATATCTTTGTAGACACCGTGATCACAGGTTCCATGTCGGTGTGGTATGTGCCGCTACATGACGACGGCCCGCGCTCTTGTCCTTGGTCGAACCTGCTCCGCATCATCATCCCTGGAACCGTGACGATGTCCAGAGACGACCGTGGATCAGCATGGTGCCGTGCGGCGACGCACACCACCTGCAGAGAAACAAAAAAGATTGCCGCCGCCTTGGCCACGTTCGCCATGGTAATTGAGCGACCTCCCGCTTGCGTGCGTTTATAAGCTAGCTAGCTTGCCCTGTGTGTTAGCTTTCTCTCAACGATGAGTGATATATATGCATGCTCGTGCTGCAGTGGAGAGAGACGAGACCAATGGGCTAAGGGAACTGGACACTCGTGGCATAGGGAACTGCTATGCATTTTCAATCCATGTGAAGAGGACAAGATTAACATCATGGTTTCCCTCTCCAAGGTGCGAATATACCACTCACAAACACAAAAATGAGTGTGGCAAAATGACATTGATCTTTGCTGGTGCGCAATATTAATTTTTATTCTTAGAAGTTGTAGGAATGCTGCCTTCATTATTTAAGCTTTTAAGGAAAAGGAAAGTAGCGAATTTGGGAGAATAATTACAAGGGAAGAAATACATACAAATCAAACTCACACAAGGAAGCACATTATTATAGCAAACTGAGATCGTTTCAAACCGACTAATAGTACCATTACAAACTTCACACTGATTGACACTTAGTACATAAAATAGATTATCCGCACACATCATGCATGTACGCATGCACATTATTGGAGTTAAAACCAGATGACTCAGATTTACCAGATTACGTCCGACCAGGTGACGGATACCTCGCCGACGCTGGTATCGAGCCCAAGCGCCTCCCACACAGCCACAGACGTGCTGATCTCATCGGTGCGGCAGCCGTTCCCGGTGCCGCACTCGTCCACGACCCTAGCCTCATGGGATCGCCCGTTCGAGCTATTGACGCTGATCAGCTTCCCGCACCGGGCGCCATTCTCGTACCACGCCGTGGTCAGCGCCACCAGGAAGAGGTTGTCGCTGTGATACTGGCCGTCGCACGCCGCCGCCCGCCCTCTTCTCCTTGCTGGAAGCCGTTCAATGACATCACCGCTGGCTGGTCCATGGCCCACCCAGCCGCGCCGGACACCTGCAGGAACACAAGGATGCCAAGGATTACCACCACCTTGCAAGTGCTCTCCATGGTGATTCAGCGATAAAAGCTCCTGCTTGCGTTTATAAGCTAGCTTAGCTTGACGTTGGTTGAAGGGCTTTATGTAGGCTCGTGTTGCAGCCTGGGACAAAGCTATGTACGTAATCACACACGTGATGTGCATGCCGCCCTCGTGTGGCTCATCAAAGAGCTTGCAGACAAATTCTTCCCTCGTACGTAGTAAGTATATCTTTGCATTGTTAAGACCACACATGCTGTTGGATCTCATATTGCCAAAAAGGATGAAGTGTTGCAATCCAACTTCAATCTAATTAATTAATATTGCACAACAAACAAAGATGATCGAGGGCAAGATCGAGACGAGTGCGTGTAGTAATCTAGGTGTACATTGACAGGAAAATACAGTTGGTCAAATAAAAGGTCATCCAGGTGACGCCAATTTGTATATGCCATGTGCTACTCGTCCACATGTTTCGTAGTTGGCTATGTGGCATCGATAACATGTTCAGCGTACATATAAGGGTATAAATGCCCGCTTGATTTACGCATTGTGGGTATGTAGAAATAATATGCTTTTTAGTTTTATGGCCAAGGATGTTTTTACCCACGCACGGGCGAATACGGGCATTTCAACACTAATTAACCCCCCCCCCCCTCTCCTGATTTTCATGGGGAAGGACCCGCCTCACTAATTATTCCCCAATCAAAAACTAATCCAAGACTGCCACGTATTACAGTCTGTTGATTCCATATTAGAGAGTCCATGCGTGTAGCAAAGCCCGTATATAGTATCGTTTGTGGAGTTCTAGGTAGTTTATAACTACTAAGGGCATCTCCAAGGAGGACCCATAAATTGACAACATCCGGCGGGACCGCGCTGCCCAGCCTCGAAGCCATCCAACGTGGGCTCAGATCGGTCCATGAGGCGATTTCCGCAAAGTAGAGACAAAAGTTAGGGACCTTTATGGAGTCCAGACACGCCAAACGTGGGAATCGACACCCCTGCCCACTCAAAACCCTTCCCGGACCCCTGCGACTCCATCCCCCCCCCCCCCCATTTGTTCTCCTTCCTTCTTTCTCTTTTTCCTTCACCATTGCTCCACCACCCCGGCCACCACGCCACACTCCTGCTGGGACTCTACGTCTCTGTCACCTCCAGTGCTCCAACAGGGCTCCACCCCGCTTCTCCTCTGCCTCCATTCAACTCCTGTCTTCCGACCGTCCCGTCAGGTACCATCCGCTACTTCTATTCTCACCATGCTCAGCAACTGCTCAATGAATCATCGGAGCTAAAAACAGTTGTCCCTTCTTCTTTCTAGCAATGGATTCCGATTTGAAGTACATGTACGAGCAGTATGTGTAGTCATCTGATGGCTTGTCGGATGAGGAGGAGTACCCCGATGAGACGGTAGCGGTGGGAGGGAGGGGCGCCACAGCGAAGAGATGGAGGGTCCGCCCACGCCTCGCTCGGGAGGCGGCGCGGGCGTGCAGGAGGGAGAGAGTGTGTGAAGGTCATCCATATGTAATTCTGCATCCACTTTTCCTTTTTGTCAAACATTTGTTTCATGCGTGTCCTCTTTTTTTCTCTAAGGTTGTTGCATGCGACATTTCAAGCGCCCATCATTTATGTAACAATAGATATAATTTTCCCTTCCTCTGAACATGTCATTGCATGCATCCATCATTCCCGGTTGTATTGTAATGTTTTGGAAATTTAAAGTTTCTATTTGGCGACCCATATGTAAACCTGTATACATGTTTCTCTCTGTGTGTCTCCGTTTCTTCTAGTGTTACATTGTTATTTCATTCACGTCGAGTTTTTTAAGATGATATTGACTCCATGAATATTTTCCTAGCACAGTTTTCATTTTTATCGTTTTGACGAAGTAGGGATGCTGCTTTAATTATTTTTAGATTTAAAGGAAAAGGAAATACCGAATTTGGGAGAATTTGTACTTATAAGGAGAAAAATACAGACCAAGCTTACATACAATGACTTATACTGTCACAAACAAGCTTACATTGGTTGAGCTTACATAGAAGCAGATTACCCGCGCACACACCATGCATGTGCGTATGCATGTAAATAGTTATTTCATCGAGGAGAGACATTGGAGTTGAAAGCAAATGACTGGATTTACAAATACAAGCAACCATCTGAATTAGACGTCCGACCAGGTAACGGCCACCTCGCCGACACTTGTGTCAAGCCCAAAGAACTTCCACACGGCGGCCGACGTGCTGATCTCTGTAGCCCCGCAGCCGTTGTCGGAGTCGCACTCGTCCACGACCATGGCCTGCAGGCTGCTCCCGCCAGAGCTCTTGATGCTGATCATCTTGCCACACCGGAGACCTGGCCCATACCACACTGAGGTCATCGCCACCAGGTAGAGGTCGTCGCTGTGGTACTGGCCGTCGCACTTCGCCGCCCGCCCTCCTCTCCTTGCTCGAAGCCGTTCAGCGACATCACCGCCGGGACGTTGTAGACTTGCCCGGCGGTGCACCACACCTGCAGGAAAACCAGAATGGCAAAAATCGCCACGACCTTGCTAGTGCTCGCCATGGTAATCGAGCTGCTTCTTGCGTTTGTAAGCTAGCTTGCAGTTGGCTTGCCCTGTGTGCTTTTTCTCTGAGTTTATGTAAGCCTCGTGCTGGAGCGTGCAGACAAAACGAGGGACGTACCTACACATGTGCATACCGCCCTCGTGTGACTCGTCACAGAACTCGTGACAAAGTAAGGATTCTCTCCTCTTCTGCATTAACAAACTCTTGCATCGTTGAGACCACGCTTGTTTTTGGATTTCATGGAGCGAGGGCAACATGTCATAGGGAACTATTGCTTCATCTTTTTCCTCAATACAGTATACATTTTATAAAGAAGGGTGATATATTAATTTTTACTCCCGGATGCACGGACTCTATTAAGAAAAGGAGGGAGTGTATTCCATAAAAAAAGGAGGGGGTATATATTGATTTTCCTCGAGGCAAGAAACAACTCCCATGTTCAAGCTAATTAATAAAGGTACTAATCATCAAGCTAGATAATGTTGTGGAGCCAGATCCTCAGTCGTCACAGCCGCTGCTGTTGAGCCACTGACGCAGGGGCCCGGGGCCACATGTCAGTGGGTGTCAAGGCACATCAGAGGATCCGTGTCCTAAAGTAGTATATGTGGATTAGAACAAGCTCCTCATGCATGGTAATCCTGTTTGTCCTCAAAACTGCAGTCACTTGGTTTTAGTCCTTCAAAGACAGATATTTCATCATTCTTTTATGACAAGAATTGGATAGTGATCTTCGTATCCTCATTTACGTTGATGATATTATTGTGACCAGATCTTGTGAAAGAGCAGTCGATGCACTTAGAGATTTGCATCATGATTTGACTTAAAGGATTTGTTACAGCTACATTATAGTTCGAACGAGGAAATTACAAAAGGAAAAATAGGGGAAAAAACATTGAAGTTGCACAAATAATTTCGAAAGGTACAGGGGAGTGATATTTAATGGGGTTCATGGTGAACAAACAAATGTAGATCTTTGGAACACTCACATGATTCACATCTACTGCTCAGGCGAGGCCAATTACATAGCAATTACAGTGAGGAACATTTAATGATCTACCTGTCGGTTATTGTCATAAATATAGGTCGTTTTAGTATTCCTAACTTGTCCCAAAGTAGGAATCCTTCTACAAACCTATGGGTTTAAGCTCATTTTGTTAAATAAATAAATTAGCCAAGGAGCTTTCTGGGTGATGAATAGCATCACTATATATATATATATATATATATATATATATATATATATATATATATATATATATATATATAGGGATTGTCTATTCGTCACCCTGGGTGAGGAATAGTTATTCTTCACCCCCCTCTATTTTACCATCAATGCACCGTAATTTTACGTTTCGTAAGTTTTGTCTTATTTTCGACATAAAAAGAGACCGTAAGAAAATATATAATTGTCAGTAAAAATATTTTTATGTTATGTAAAATTACAAACGTAAAAACATAGTGTAAAATACACATAAACTGTAAATTTTCTTGTCTTATGACCTATATTTTTATTTTCTTATGTCAAATATTACATAGTGAATGAATATGAATGTAACTATTTGAATTCCAAACATAATTTAATTATGAAATGATCGTAAGATTACCTCGGGTGAAGAATAAGTTATTCTGCACCCTGGGTGATGAATAGCATCACTATATATATATATATATATATATATATATATATATATATATATATATATATATATATATATATATATATATATATGACTCTTAGTAGTGATTGCAACACTATCTAGACACCACCATGTTTCTTACCCAGTGTTTTCCAAACTAGTGTCCCTTCCATCGATGAGAACGAATAATATATACAATGCATGCATGACTCAGGGTTGATGTAGAGAAATATTGGCATACATGACCACAAGATGCTCAACATAAGATAACTCATAGCTAAAGAAAAACCATGGACAAGAACATTACCAATTTAGGAAGACTCGTGATCCTCTGCCGAAGGCCAGGAGAGAAGCAGCGGAAAATTTAATAATCTAACCCATCACTGAAGATTTCTTGCCAGCACCTACTCTTGTACAACAGAATGGTAACATGTTACTTTTGTGCTTGACCGCTCAAAGATTTAGTGCTACTTATGCAGCAGAATACTTGAAGGGCACAAAGAAAGAAAGCTAGAAAATGCTGTTGTATGTATGTGCATACCTCAACAGGAGAAGAGCAGCTTGAAGGACAGAAACTTGGACTGAAATTTCTGAAATAGTCCGATCAACTTACGCTACGCTAGTGCACGGCTAGATTAGAGTAGAATGGAAATATGCAACAATTGCAGTTTGCGCTCCGAAGCTTGAAGCATGCGTTGGACCCTAGAAATTTGCCTCCTCACCATGTCGGTAAACTTTGACGAGTAGGAACATGCTACAGAGATGGTGATGTGGCAATGGATCGATTGTCATGAAGACCATGGGGTTAGGAACATGCTAGATGATCTCCCTGCTGCAAAGATGCCACATTTGACACCTTCAAAGAATGAACTGGAGGAACCGAGACTAGTGCCCTGTTTTCTACTAGTGTCCAAGTGTGAAAATATCTCACCTAGGGTTTCACCCTACAACAATTAGGTACCATCCACATAAGATAGTACATCCATCATATGTTGCAGCATGGAAGGCATTCGATAGGGAATACTCCAAAGAAGCTGAAGAGGCTGGGAATGTCAGAATTGCAATATCAGGCGATGAGTCCAATCCATATGGTCAAATCCATTGCACTGCTGACATAAAGGATCTTGCTCACCAGATTCTACATAGGAGTGCGCAAAACCTAAAAATTCTACGTGTTCGCATTCTGCCAGAGTTGTCTCCTTGGATGACTAGAACTATGGATGTTGCATGCCCTTGCCTCCAAAGCCTGTTATCTGAGCCTCAAGCGATCTCTTCTTGCCAAGGTGGTGATGCGAGCGGCTTCAAGCGTACCTTCCACCGGCGTGTTGGTTGCAATTGGGGTCTGCAAAGTCTGTTCGGCCAGACAATTGAGCTGTGAAATTTGCTCCTGGGTGGGGCTATTAACATCATTCTCAACCTGGGTTCAGTTGTCTCGTCAGTCGGGTTCCGATTGTTTTGGCCTGGCACGGCTTTGAAGCTGGCACTAAAGAGGAAGGCGGGGTGGTGCAGTCTAGGCAAGAAGCTTTTCTGGACCAGTTGTGACACCTTGGATGTAAACAAGGGACCGCTGCTATGGCAGCAGTGCCGAGCGGCGTGACCCCGATCGAAACCGGTGTATCGTCTGAAGAGACGGTGTTAGATAGTCGAGCTCCATGTGCAAAGTGTTATTATGATCTTGCGGTGTCCCTTTGGTTGTGTCAGTTAACGAACTTGTTGTCTTTGATGCTGAAGCTGGTGGAACACTAGTGGAGTCGCATAGAATGTTTGCTACATTTGCCTTTTTTTTTTGTTCTAGCATAACATACTGGAGGTGTTTTATTGATGATCAATATTCATGGTAATACAAACTATGTTCATGTGACCAAGCGGTTGTGTCGATCTTCGCTAAAAGAATGGGCTCCAGAAAGCGATTGGGCTGTGTTCCTCTACATCTAAATGTAAGGCGCTAACATCACCACCACAACACCGCCTTTGCGCATCGTAACCTTATTCCTAAAGAGACCTAACTACATCGCCATACAACAGATCCAGGAATCCAGCCCCCTTCTTTGTCAGAGCTGCACACGAAGGAGGAGGAAACCATGGCGTCACCGGGGGCGGGGGGTACCGACGGGATCGCCTTTCTTTCAGTGAGAGAGAAGAGGAAATGTGTATTGTTCTCGTATGTCTTTAACAGTTGAAAACAAATAACAGAGACTTGCACTGATTAATTCACACCTATAGATAATTATAGATTGCTTTATTCAGCTGTTCTCCTACATATATATGGTTCACACACCATACATGTATCGTGCATTACCCCAACTTAATTTACCATGAACAGTTTATCTCGTCGGCAATCCTGTGCACCAATCGTCGACCTCTCAGTCTCTCACCAGGTCAATATGACGGGCGCCAGGCCGGCATTGGTGTCGAGCCCAAGGCGTGCCCACACGCCGGCCGACGCTCCCACCTGGTCGTCGGGGCAGTCGTGGCACTCATCCACGACCTGGGCCATCGTGCTGCGCCCGGTCTCCGTGCTCGTGATGCGGACACGATGCCACACAGGCCCCCGCTCGTGTAGAGCTTCGTAGACACCGTCATCACAAATTCCATGTCATCATGGTATGTGCCGCTGCATGACGCCGGCCCGCGCTCCTCTCCTTTGTCGAACCCGCTCACCGTCATCACCCCTGGAGCCTGGACGATGGTGAGAGACGACGTCGCTGAATCAGCATGGTGCTGGGCGACGGTGCACGGCACCTGCAGAAAAACAAATAATGTTGCCGCCACCTTGGCCGTGTTGGCCATGGTAATTGAGCGACCTCCCACTTGCGTTTATAACCTAGCTAGCTTGCCCTGTGTGCTAGCTTTCTCTCAATGATGAGTTATTTATGCTCGTGCTGCAGTGGACACAAGACCGCTGAGCTAAGGGAACTGGACACCCGTGGCATAGGGAACTGGTGTGGATATTCAATCCATGTGAAAAGGACAAGATTAAATTCATCGCCTCCCTCTCCAAGGTGTGATATACCACTCACAAACACAAAAAATAAAGTAGACAAAAAGACATGATATATATATGTGGTGTGCTGTCGCAGAGTCTGAATTTTATATCTTACTCTATATCTTATATCTTATATCTAGCTTATACTATTCCGTATGAAAATAAAACAAGTTTTTTTTGTCTAAATCTAGACAAAAAACAACTTATATTTTAATATACAGGTACTTATTGGAGGACTCCACGTTCCTCACAAACTGGTATAAAATAACCATTAGTACTTAATTGTGTATCTAGGATTAAACAATATATGAAAACTCTACCGGCTCATATTCACTAGCCCGTACGTTTCAAGGCCCAAGTGCCCAACAGGTTCACACTAAGAAAGGAGCGTCCAGGTTGTAAAAAGAGAACAAGGTAATGTCCAAAGTTTGTTAGGAAAACACCTAACAAACTATAACAGACTCTCAACAAAAAACTGTAACAAACTATGGGTTTTCTAGGATGGAGACCCGCCATCTTTTCTGTTGCAATTTGTATGAAACGGTGTAACTTTGTTGGATGAGCAATAAACACATAGAGGATTTCTCGTTCAAAAAAAGAGAGAAGAAGGAAATGTCCAAAGTTTGTTCAGAAATCACCTAACAAACTATAATAGAATCTCTCAAAAAAATATAACAAACTATAGTTTTCCTAGGATGCAGACCCACCATCTTTTCTATTACAATTTGTATTAAACAATGTAACTTTGTTGGATGAGCAATATACACAAAGAGGCTTTCCTGCTCAAAATAAAGGAGAAGAAGGAATGTCCAAAGTTTGTTAGGAAATCACCTAACAAACTATAGTTTTCCTTTGAGGTAATATCACCGGGAGTCATAGAACTTGCGTCGTATGTTCAGTTCGGTGCTAGAACTATAAAAATATACGCTTTTGTGGTCACCTAGCAGGTCTCAATAAGCATGCAGATACGGCCATAGTACGCGTATGCAGAAAAATACAACAGAACTGCACATATACGTGAAAATTAACAAAACAAAACACAAGTCCGCGAGCACTCAAACTTACGATAGACTGCTTAACTCCAGACAGTCTAGCCACTATACAACACTCAGAATGGGATGTCTATTATGGATAAGGAATTTATATCTACTCAAAGAGAACACATGTGGAGCTTAAATGGGCTGCAGATACTGCAGCCCATTTTGCGCTCACTATTTTTTAAAGATATTTATAGGACATAAGTAATACAGGTTATTGGATTCTCAAAAAAAAGTAATACAGTTTATTTTGCATGGTGTAACTAAGTAATAGAGTTATGTTCAAAATATTGGTGTGTTAAAAATGTCATACATACACTTGATGGTTAGTACATAATTTTTTTTAAATATTAGCGATATTACCTCTTTTTCTTTCTGGTAACATATTAGCGAAGTTATCCATGCACGCATGCATGCATGCAACAGATATAGCAATATGTGTATCAGATCAAAGTCACCGACAAGCCTTGTCCTGTTTGCTAAAAATCTGTGTATAATATGTTAGTATGTGGGCGTACCCATAGGTACGTGAACTACCTTTTCTCACCCAGAAATCGGCACGAATCAGGTGTTTTGCACTAAGATGTACGTTGTGCATTGTCAGATGAAACTTGGATCTGACGGCTGCACGAGCGGCGGAATACGACGCGTGATCGGTCGGCCGATGCTAATCATTAAAAAAACAACTTTTATTTTGATACAGAGGTACTAGTTGCCGAAACTGTACGAGCCTCCGCGTTAACCCTCAGAAACTAATTCTAAAAAATAACCATGAGAATTTTGTGCGTCTAGGATTAAAAGAGATATGGGAACACTACCGCCTCGTATTTACTAGCCCGTACGTTCCTAAGACCCAAGAGTCCAACAGGTTCACACTAGAAAGGAACGTCCAGGTTGTACAAAACGAAGAAGGAAATGTCCAAAGTTTGTTAGGAAATCACCTAACCAACTGTAGGTTTTTTCTTTCTAAAAACTATTAGCGAAGTTACCCGTGCATGCATGCAGAAGATAGCAAATATGTGTATCACAGATCAAAGTCACGCACAACGTTATTCTGTTTGCTAAAAACTAGTAAGCATGCACGTGCAACGCATGTCTCGTCTCGGTTAAATATGCTCTACTATGAAACTTAATAATTCTATCATAACATAAATCTACTTTTTGAACCACTGAAATCTCACACAAAAAGCATATAATTCCTAACTCGTACAAATGACTGGAAATATTGTGCTTTATAAATCAACAGGCCCACGTCCATTGCTTAGCAAATACCTTGGTCCATCAAAAAAAATTAATTGTGGCCTATGGCCATGCATGCACCCCTAGCTAGTGAATCTCGACAACCAAGGCCATGACCAACATCTCGCCAGCATCCACAGTGACATATATATACTCATGTATCACAGACAAAATTGTTTCTCATATATCACATCCATGACCTCTTAAACTGTATAACTGGCATAATTCACCAGTCATTTCGATCTTGGAGTCATCACTGTATCCAAACTGAAGTAAATTTGAGGTGTAATATTTCTAACCAAGAAAAGTACATCTTCAATCTTATTTTCTTCTAGGTCGTGCCTATGAGTGGGGTCATTGCCAATAAGCACCAGGAAAACATATATGCAAGTGTGTGTACAGGGCAATGAAAATTAGTAGTTTCCACATAGGCTGATCAAATGAAATAATTCATCAAGGTTCTTAGATACAAGTTTGTCCACCTAAGAAACAAAACATTGCTAGTTAGCAAACCAAGCTGATGAACCTGTGGCTGTTCCAAGCAAAATCAGGTAACCGTGAAACCAGCCTGGGAGACAAAGCAGATGCGCAAACCACTGAAGGTAGAACCACGCTTACTCATAATCTAGAGGCATTTGTGGTCATTTAGTGTTCATCCTTCCATGGCAAGGTCCAAATCAACGAAGGTATTTGCAACCTGATATTTGGAAGCTCGCCATGTATCTGATCTTTTTTTTTTGCGATCGCAAAGAAATCAATCTCTTGGAGAGTATTAACACATATCACTGATGAAGTGATGATGAACACAACTCTGCAAAGAAAAAGGAAAAGTGAGAAGAAGATTAACAAACGTAGTTGTACATATGCTACATAAATTTCCATCTAATCTTCTCACCTTGTTCTCGGTCTGCAGTATGTCGCCTTGCTCGTCCAGCCTGAACTGATAGAGAAAGTTCCGTATAGCACTTTATTTGTGAAGATATAACAGGAGTCCACAACAAATTTATCATTGTTATTCATGGCAAGATAATAGATCAATCATAAATATATATTTTGTTGGATGTTGATTACTGCAAGGAATACCAATATGGTCTTACAAATTTGGGCATGTTTCTTTGCAACGATGACATCTATTAGCAGAGGTAAATTGTAATATTATAGACATATGTTACTAATAGAAAATATTGAGAAAATACTACTTTTCTTTTTGTATTACTTAAATTAGAACAATCAATTTCTTCCATGTCCCAAACTTCTCATAGAGCCTCTCCGTTTAACTCGGAAATTTTGGGTTAGGGTAAAATCATGGGTTTTCACCCGAAAAACAAGACCAATAAGAAAGAAAACCTAGGAATTCAAGCCTATCAGACAATCATGCACTTCCGATGGCATGTCGACAATCAGACATACCAAAACCTTTTGTCCTCAATTTTTCCCCACTACAAAATTAACCGTGGAACACCTCTCTCTCTCTCTCTCTCTCTCTCTCTGTGTGTGTGTGTGTGAACTAACAAACATAACCTTTATATGAATCAAATCCCTCTGCATGAGCCTACTCTGCAACGGCCACACTCGTATGGAGTAGCCTAGGACGTGGAGCAGGGAATGGGGCAGAACATACGAGTGTGGCTGGCGACGACGGAGACACAATGGACTGCTCGACCTCCTCGTCCCCACGATGCTTTAACTATCTTGCATATCTATCAAAAAGAATGCCAATGAGGGCGTCACTTGCTACAAATTCATGACTTCAAAGAAACACAATAACCCATTAGATGGTTCAGTACAAATCATTTCTTAACTTGCAGTACCATGTAAAACATTAAATAGGTATGCATCGCTCATCATTTCAAAAAGACTTCGAACAAAAACAATCAACACCTCTGACTCCACAAAGACTTAAGAAATTAGGGTGCCTAAATCTTTATGCAGAACTGGGGACATCTTACTTATTAGTTAGCCAACCACCGTAACCAGGTCGTCCAATTACGTGAATACAATCAGTATCAATCATAAGTACGAAACATGAAACTTTCTGAAGTGATCAGTACTTATTAGGTCTCAGACTATACATACAGAAACTTGAGACTGCAGACATGAACTGTCGACTTTGAAACTCCACTCAAATCACCCCATTATCTAAGCATGCTGAGGTAGCAACAGTAAAACAAATTACAGAATCTGAAACCTCACACACATTATCTAGAGAGTACCATATTTTCTGTTCTTGTTACACTGGAAGCAATGTACACTCTGAATGAAAAAGAAACAAACACTTGCACTAATATGGTCATCATATATGAAATAAGACAGTATGTGACAAACTATATAAAGTCAGAGATTTTGATGTACTACTGATATTCGGTCACCCAAACTCATATAATAGTTGCTCACCTGCAAATCCTCCGGTAGTTGTGCTAACATATGAAACATCTTCTTGATATCCCTAACCTGAATTCTATGATAACACAGAGCTGAACTCGAAAAATAAAATCACACTGCAGGATATCTACATGCTATTTTTACACATAAAGAGACTCGAAAACACATACAAAGGAAAAGGAGACACCTGTTTAAATAAGCCATTGAAACCAGGCTATGCAGAGCTCGACATATCGCCTTGCGGACCTAGCTCAATATCAGCATTTCTTCGGGCCCAATCCTCTTTGCTGGTCTCAAATTAGTCATGTTAAATTTCACAAAATAAATATTTTACAAGATTCACAATTCAAATCCTTTATGTATTCTAGCCAATAAGATGGAATTCAATCTTCGGTGAGGATTGAATCCTAGTGTCATAAGTACTACATATATAAACATCAGTTGCATCAGAGATTGCTCACAAGGGCAACGCTGCACACCAAGCTATTTCCATACTCCAACGATCACAAAATAACCTCATATAGGGAATACAGAGAAAACCACATACAGGGAGCAAATCATCATCTAATTGACATAGAAATTAGTCTGCTAATTCTCTTTGTCGGCTCAACAAGAAAAGGATCAAGGAAAAAAAATATGCCTCAAAGGTAAAAATGGAACTGCAGGCGTTTTATACCGCACAAACCCCACTATCATCCTTCAGTTAGGGAAGAATCACATGAATCGACACATGGTATTTCTTAACTTCATTTCACAAGATACATCGTGCAACCATAGCTTGGTGACTAAGATATGTCTACACCTACAGAAATTATTATCACCTTGCAACCATCGACATGCAAATCTACAATAGGAATTCGTCCGCAATAACAAGTACATCCTTGATCCTCAGGCCATATTTCAGTAGCAAGACCACCACTTTGTAACAAGAATTTCACCCAGTGGAACCAAAATTTCATAAAAGCCAGTGAATCATACAAATAATTCATTAATTCTAGGCCCACTGACCAACACTATGTTCTAAAAGGCTCTATGTTGTAATTTGATAAGAGAAGAGCACCTTACCATCCAATCCAAACACACTGAAATGGGAAAGAAAAAAAAAATCTGAATCTCAGCGAAGGGACTCGCAGCGGCTGCATCGTTGAGTCAAAAACTGCATAGTGGAGTCGAAATTTATTAATTGACTCACTCGTTTATTACTTAACTGCGAACGGAATTTATTACTCGACCCACTCGTTTGTACAGCATCGTGGACTCATGGTGTTTGCACAACACCTAGAACGAAGCACCTGTAGCGGTGCTACACCTCTGTTTGACATCATAAACCTGCACAAGACCACAGTGACATGATTCTTAATTCAGATTTCGTACGCAAGGGAGTCATGGTCTCTTGGGTAACAAGATAAATGTAGCAGGAGTCTCAAGAAGAGAAGAAAATACCACTATGTCCCCTTGATTCAGTCGAGCCACTTCACTTCAATCTTCAGTATCATCTTGCAGGTCACCATGGCAATCTCATGGTACTTGGCGGTCACTGCACAGCGAGTCAACAAAGAAGGTGGGATATTCAGATGAAATCATAGAAAAGGAAGTAACATGGCCTCTGATGGTGATTGAAGTGCATCCTTGCGCACATAACTAATCCGCTTCCCATATAAATCACCGCTTTTCCTGTAAAGTTGGATTGCGTATGAATATTCAAATGAAATCAACTCACTGGAGGTGTAAAATGAAGTGGGGTGCTCTCTACATACCTCTTACACAGTCTGTATCGTCTCCGTGCTCCTCCCTTCCCTCCCTCCCTCTCGGTTGGCGCAAGGACTGGAATGGGATGGGTGGCAACCGCTTCAGAGATCCAGATGCACCGCCGTGCGCCGTGCCGTGCAGTCCGGGAGGGGCAGCGTACTGGACGTGCACCGTGGGGTGCCGGTAGTGTGGGTGGAGGCTGGTTCGATGATGGGCAGATGGGGATGGAGCGCAACGTGCGGGGAGGGAGGTTGCAGAGGTGGGCGTCGGGGTGTGCGGCGATTGGAGGTTGCAGGATATGTGTTTGGGCCGGGAGGGAGGTTAGAGAGGCGGGGCGAGCGGCGAGGCGTGAAGGGGCGGCGGCGGGGCGAGTGGCGGCGGAGCGAGCGGTTGGCCAGAAGGGGCGTGCGGGCGTGCGAGAGTGGGGTGAGCGATAGAGGGATGCAGGTTTCGTTAGTGAGACGGAGATTTCGTTAACGATAGTTTTCGTTAGCGGATATTTTAGGCCGTTAGATCATTGATTAGACGGCTAATACGCTGAGTTGGATCTGCCCTCTCTTACTTTTATAGTGGTAGCAGATATGTGTACAATATTTTAGTGTGTGGGCCTAGACCTAGGTACGTGAACTACCTTTTCTTCCCCAGAATTCGCTACGCACATAACCACAAGTTTATTTTGCGAAGAGACCACAAAGGATATATGCATGCACAAATCCAGTCCCGTCAACAAATCAGCCTCTCATATATACTCCAAAATTCGTTTGGTACATGCACATAGTTTTCTAAAAATGAAAAAATATAACTATCTCACAAATATATTAATAAACAAACCCTAGACAGTATTATAAAAATCAAAATTGCTTAAATGAGCAAGCGCATTACAAAACCAATTGTTTTTCAGAAGACTGGGCATGTTGTTTATGTTTTACATTAAGGAATAAGACCACATTAATGTGAGAGCACTTAATTAATAAAAATAATAACACAATAGCCAAAATCAGAAATGCACATATTTGTCCGCCAGATAAAGCGGTGGAAATAGGATGAATTTTTAAAATTTACAAAGTAACTTCAAAAATCTTACAGGTGGGTGTCCAATAATTTAGGGAACTTGTGGACAACAAAAACGTGAACTACTAAAATATTCAGAAAAAATTTCAAATTACAGTCTTGAAATTAAAATTATAATGATGGCTTCTAGAACGTTACAGTGAGAGTAAAAGAAAAATTAAATTATAAAACTAGAAATACAGAAAATTATTGAAAAGATAGAAGGCTTCCACGAGTTAAAAAAACCCTCGAGAAGTTCAGCGACTTTCCAAACATTTAAAAGGACAACGATAAACTTGAACCGAAAGTGGCGACACTTATCAATGCGGAGAGCTCACCAGCCTCTTGAACTGATAAGCACTTGGTTGGTAAGGGCATCGATGAGTTAGATACGTATGTGTGGACCGTGGAGAGTGATGAGCATAAACTAACATCGCAGAGCGGTTGTTGCACCATGTTTTATTTTTGTAGGGAAATATCCGATCTATTCATATTCAATCGTGGTAGTACAACGAACACTAGAAACAATAAAAATTACATCCTGATCTGTAGACCACCTAACGACGACTAAAATCATGACTATATATGAAAATAGGTAGTAACATATTAAAATATAATAGAAATATTTTGTATTCCTAATTTGCAAATGATTAATTTCTCATTAGCACAAATTTCCTATATGTCTTCATTCTTATGAGATTTCCCTGTTCCAAACAGTGCCTTGGTTTTCTCCAACATGCATGTCTGGTAAATTACAATAGTAAAAAAAATCTGCATAGGCTAATTTTTTTTAATTGTTTGGATTGCTTACCACATGAGTCACGTGGTAGCCATATGCTAATTAACACCGATTGAAATGTGGAACTATAAGATGCACTGCATGACAATCCATGTGTGACTGTACCTACTTTTTTTTTGTCAAGCAGTTGTTTGGTGCATGCTCTTTTTTTTCTCTAAAGTTGTTACATGGGACAGTGGAAGCAATCTTGTTGTTTTGTACCAATAGATTTAGTTTTTGTTTTCTTTGGACATGGCATTGCATGCATTACACTTCCGAGTTGTATTGTCAGGTTTTGGAAATTTAAAGGAACTTATTCCTATTTGGCGACTCATGTAAACCTGTCTATATGTTACTCCCAGTGCCATCTAACGTTACATTGTCACTTCATTAACGTAGGATGATATTTTTTACTGGTGTACTTGCACCTAAATCATTCTGTGAATATTTCCCTATCACAGTTTCCATTTTAATTTTTTTTCATGAAGTAGGAATTAATTCTACTTTCATTATTTTAAACTTTAAAGGAAAAAGGAGAATACCGAATTTAGGAGAATTTTTAATTATAAGGAGAAAAACACAGACCAAACTTACCGGAGGATGTGGAAGTATATTGCTCATCGAGGACTAGCATGAGATCATCTTACATACAGTGACTTGTACCGTCACAAACAAACTTACAATGGTTGACACTTACATATTTATTTTTGCGGGGTACATACAAGCAGATTATTGGTACACATCATGCATGTACGTACGCATGTAGTTTATTATTTCATTTGGTTAAGACACTGAAGTTAAAAGCAGATGACTCGATTTACCAGCACAATTGCACGGACAACCGTTTCAATTAGACGTCCGACCGCGAACCAACCTGTGATTGGATGGTTAGAGGGATAGTGGTATTCCCATCCCACCAGGGTTCAAGTCCTGGTAGGAGACGTTTTCATCGATGATGAGGCGCCTACCGTGACTTCGTAAATTTCAAAATGACATGCCGGCTCAGTCTCTCGGAGGTACTCATAGAAGTATGGTGTGCGTGTGTGCGTTTATAGGAGTGAGTGTATGCGTGTATGTATGAGCGCTTGCGTCTGTACCGATGTTAAAAAAAAATTAGACGTCCGACCAGGTGACAGCCACCTCGCCGACGTGCTGATTTCAGTGCGGCCGCAAACCATTGTCCTAGTCGCATTTAGGAGAATTTGTAATTAATTGTAAGGAGAAAAATACAGAGCAAACACACGGGAGGATGTTGAAGTATATATATTGCTGGGTATGCATTGCTCACCAAGGACACTGCTTATACGTTATACAACAAAACATACATTGATTGACACTTACATATAATTAAGTATAGATTACCCGCAGACACGCATGTACGATGTAGTTTGTTGCTTTTATTCGGCTACTACGTACATTGAGGAAAGACTTTGAAGTTGAAAGCAAATGACTCGAGTACAATCTCATCCATTTTAAGGCTGTCACCACTTACCAGCGCAAACACTCTCTCGATGTTTCAGTTAGAGATCCGACCAGGTGACGGCCACCTCCCCGACGCTGGTGTCAAGCCCCAAGGCATGCCACACGGCGGCCGACGTGCTGATCTCGGTGGTGCCGCAGCCGTTGTCCGTGTCGCATTCGTCGACAACCATGGCCTTCACGGTGATCCCGCCGGCGCTTTTGATGCTGATCAGCAAGCCGCACCGGAAGCCGGGCCGGTACCACGCCGAAGTCATCGCCACCAGCAAGAGGCTGTCGCTGTGGTACTGGCCGTCGCACTTCGCCGGCCCTCCCTCCTCTCCTTCAGAGTGCCTTTAGACCCAGTTATGGAACCGGGACAAAAGGGTCGGGACTAAAACCCAAAAACTTTAGTCACGCTTTGCTTACGAACCGGGACAGACGGGGCTCCCCCTGTCCGTTGCAGGGCGCCCAGGCAGCAGGACCTTTAGTCCCAGTTGGTAACACCAACCTGGACCAAAAGGCAGCCACGCGTTAGCAGCTCGCAGGCTCTGGGGTTTTTGTTTTTTTTGAAGGGGGGGGGGGGGGGCGGTTAAGGGTTTTGGAGGATTAATTAGGGGTTTCATATTGTGTTAGCTAGCTAATAGAGAGAAGTGACCTCTCTTTCTTCGTGCTTGGTCGACGCTACTATACATATAGATAGAACTCAACATGCTAGCTAGTAAGCAAATGAAGGAACCATTAATTACACAAGATTGTCATGAACATATACAGAGAGAAGTGACCTCTCTTTCTCCGAGATTGGTCGAACAATAAGTTTTCATATATCTATCCGACGCTACTACATATATACAATATAACATCTCTTGCAATCCCTAACATATAAAATCCATTTCAATTTCCATATGGTATTCTCCCTTCTCATTTATGACGTGGTCAAAAAGGAATCCCACCAATTCCTCTTGAATTGCTCGTATGCAATCATGTGGTAGGAGTTCATCCCGCATCTGCCACATCTAATTTAAAGAAGGGGGCCAATACATATATATGAAAGAAACTCAACACAATTGATGGTAATAAAATAAAATTGTGAATATTATTGTTTACGTACTTCATATTGCTCATCAGAGTAGCCCCGCTGAGAGGTCACGTTGTAGATGAACTCGCAAACGTAGTATCCACATAAATTATTCTCGCATTCCTGCCACAAGCACTTTACGAGAAATAGACACTAGTAGAAAAAGGGCCTATTGTGAAGCACATTAGTCCCGGTTTGTAACAGAACCGGCACTAATGTGACCATTAGTGCCGGTTCCAACGGCTAGGGGGGCGGAGCTCATTAGTACCGGTTCGTGGTGAATCTTTAGCACCGGTTCGTGCCACGAACCGGTACTAAAGAGAGTGGTGGCAGGATGTTGTCAGTCTGGGACCCCTCCAGCACCTTTAGTACCAGTTCGTGCCACGGACCGGTACTAAAGGTCATCCTACATATAAACCCTTCGTCCAGCTCGCTCTGTTCTTCCTCATTTCCCCTCTCCTATCTGTTTCCTCTCTTCCCCCTCAAGTTCATCACACATTTTGCCCAAATTTTGTCAGGATTTGAAGGCCCCCATCCATTCAAGTGATCACAAAGGTTAGCAACTTTGTCCTTTCATCTCTCATTGCTAGATTAGCTCTTGCAATGCTTTATATAGTGATTAATTTGTGGGTTTTTGTAATTTGGGAGGAATTATATGTGGTAGTTTATTTGATTTATATGCAATTTGAGTTTAAAATAACTCTTAGTTTGCATATGTAGGTGTGGTTTACATAATGCCTTCCCGCCTCCGTCGTAACCACCGCCGATCGTCCGCACCGACCGTCACCGGCACCACCTTGTGGTGAGCCTCTTGTTCTTATCTTTTTTATATAAAAAATCATGTTTGTGTGATTTAGATATATAGTTCCTTATATAATTATCTTACCCGTACGTTGTTTGTTATACATAGTGCCATGGTTTTGATATCTGTCCTCACGGCCCTCGTTCGTGTTATGATTCGGATGTGGTATATTCTCTTTTAAAACTATTTGCAGCATTTTCGTGTTTATGACAAATTATGCCCATCAAGTTGACATAGATACTTTTATCTAGGAGGTATGTGAACCGAAAATTCCAACCACCCTATTGTCGAGAAGTTAAATTTAGTTGAAAGAGAAAACGAGTATTTGAAAGAAAAATTGAAAAGAATTGAGGGGGAGAAGATGGAATTGGAGTTGCATGTTGCCAATGTCGTCGATGATCACAAGATCAAGATGGACAAAATGCGGTTGAAGATTAGAAAGATTAGAAAATATGCCATTGATAGTGAGGCTTGGTATCATTATGTTGCTGGATCAATTGTTACCTTAGTTGCGACCTTGATCGCATTTGTTTTCGCATTTAAATGCTTTAGCTAGAGAGTTATTTGTATGTTGCATTTAAGTGTTGTATGAACTTTATGTATGAACTTGTATTAATTTGGTCTATTCGGTGGTGTGTAATGAAGATGCGCCGGCAATGGATGTACGATGACCGATGCTCTCCCTAGTTCGTTGATGGCGTGCATACTTTTCTAATTGCAGCTCAGGCAAACAAGCGGGCGGATGGTTTTATGCCTTGTCCATGTGCTGTCTGTAAGAATGATCACAATTACTCTAACTCAAGAACCATTCACGTCCACCTGTTTGAGTCCGGTTTCATGCCCCACTATAATGTTTGGACCAAGCACGGAGAAAGAGGGGTTATGATGAAAGATAATGAAGAAGAAGAGGATGACAATAGCTATCCTGGCCATGGGTTCCCTGAATATGATGATACAACAACGGGGGAAGAAGCTAAGCCGGCAATGCGAGAAGAAGTTGAGCCGCAATGTGGGAAGAAGCTGAAGAAGAGGCATCAGATGAGCCCGCTGATGATCTAGGTCGGGCCATTGCCGATGCAAAGAGAAACTGCGCAAGTGAAAAGGAGAAGAAGAAGTTGCAGCGCATGTTAGAGAATCACAAGAAATTGTTGTACCCGAATTGCGAAGGTGACAAGAAAAAGCTGGGCACCACACTAGAATTGCTGCAATGGAAGGCAGAGAATGGTGTATCTGACAAGGGATTTGGAAAGTTGCTAGTAATGATAAAGAATATGCTCCCAAAGGACAACGAATTGCCCGAGAGTACGTACGAAGCAAAGAAGGTTGTCTGCCCTCTAGGGTTAGAGGTGCAGAAGATACATGCATGCCCTAATGACTGCATCCTCTAGCGCGATGAGTACGAGGATTTGAACGTGTGCCTGATATGCGGTGAATTGCGCTATAAGATCAGCCGCGATGACCCTGCTGATGTCGAGGGCGAGCGCCCCAGGAAGAAGATTCCTGCCACGGTGATGTGGTATGCCCCTATAATACCACGGTTGAAACGTTTGTTCCAAAACATAGAGCATGCCAAGACGATGCGATGGCATGAAGAAGACCGTAAGAAAGACAGAAAGTTGAGAGTACCCGCCACGGGTCGCAGCGGAGAAAAAATCGAGAGAAAGTACATGGAAGAGTTTCCAGGTGACCCAAGGAACGTATGGTTTGGTCTAAGCGCAGATGGCATTAATTCTTTTGGGGAGCAGAGCAACAACTATAGCACGTGGCATGTGACTCTATGTTTGTATAACCTTCCTCCTTGGTTGTGCATGAAGCGGAAGTTCATTATGATGCCAGTGCTCATTCAAGGCCCTAAGCAACCAGGCAACGACATTGATGTGTAACTAAGGCCATTAGTTGAAGAACTATTACAGCTGTGGAATGGAAAAGGTGTACGTGCGTGATGAGCACAAATAGGAAGAATTTGACCTATAGGCGTTGCTGTTCGTGACCATTAATGATTGGCCTGCTCTCAGTAACCTTTCAGGACAGACAAACAAGGGATACCGTGGATGCACGCAATATTTGGATGATATCGACAGTATATATTTGGATAGTTGTAGGAAGAATGTGTACCTGGGACATCGTCGATTTCTTCCGAGTAGGCATCCCGTAAGAAAGAAAGGCAAGCATTTCAAAGGTGAGGCGGATCACCGGACGAAGCCTCCCTACCGTACTGTTGCTGATGTACATGATATGGTCAAGGATTTGAAGGTAATCTTTGGAAAGGGTACTGGCGGACAACCTGTTCCGAAGGACGCTAACGGACGCGCACCCATGTGGAAGAAGAAATCTATATTTTGGGACCTGCCCTATTGGATAGATCTAGAGGTCCGCTCCGCAATCAACGTGATGCACGTGACGAAGAATCTTTGCGTGACCCTGCTTGGCTTCTTGGGCGTGTATGGTAAGACAAAAGATACACGGGAGGCACGGGAGGACCAGCAATGTATGCACGGAAAAGACGACATACATCAGGGTCGTGCCTGCTACGCTCTTACCAAAGAAGAGAAGGAAATCTTCTTTGAATGCCTGCTCAGTATGAAGGTACCGTCTGGCTTCTCGTCGAATATAAAAGGAATAATAAATATGGCAGAGAAAAAGTTCCAGAACCTAAAGTCTCATGATTGCCACGTGATTATGACGCAACTGCTTTCGGTTGCATTGAGGCGGCTTCTACCGGAAAATGTTCGATTAGCCATTGTGAAGCTAGGTGCATTCCTCAATGCAATCTCTCAGAAGGTAATCGATCCAGAAATCATACCAAGGTTACAGAATGATTTGGTGCAATGTCTTGTCAGTTTTGAGATGGTGTTCCACACCATCCTTCTTCAACATCATGAGCACGTCCTAGTTCACCTATGCCAAGAGATTAACGTTTTGGGTCATGTATTTCTACACAATATGTTCCCTTTGAGAGCTTCATGGGAGTCTTGAAGAAATATGTTCATAACCGTGCTAGGCCGTAGGAAGCTTGAATATTCGACCCGATCAATAAAATCGTTTTCACATAAAAATCATGCCACGAAGAGGGCATGAAAACTAGATCCTATGTTGATATGTTCCGACGAATTTTATTTCGGATCAAAACTTACCACTTCTGGGCTAAGTAATTTATCACATATGTGCTGCATATTTTAGCATGTTATTTACACAAATATTGCTAGGGCATAAACCTTCTAACCTTCCTATCAGCTCGGGTTAAAGTTATCATGTGATTGTGCATGTGTTATCACGTATAATGATGCGTATAGTACCAAAAAAATTACACAAAAGTTGTCGGGCATGTTTTTAAACAACTCCCTCGCCAAAGTAATCAGGACCGAGGAACATAAGTTATCAGATCTGAGATGTGTGAGTTATCACGCAATTCACACAAAAGTTACCGGGGGTATTTCATCAACCCCTCCCTCCATGCCAAAGTTATCAAGACCGAGGTACATAAGTTATCAGGTCTGTGATGTGTGAGTTATCATGCTATTCACATGAATGTTTTTAGGGGATATTTTTATCAATCACCCCTGCGCCATCTCCCCACGCTAAAGTTACTAGGACCGACGTACATAAGTTATCAGGTCTGCAATGCGTAAGATATCATGCTATTCACACAAAAGTTACCGGGGGTATATTTCAGCAACCCCAACCCCCCCCCCCCCCGCAACCTTAAAGGTATTGGGGAAGGTGGCCCCGTGCCTTCTTGATCGCGGACGGCAACACCTCCTTGGCGGTGAGCCGGTGGCGACGATATGGCGCGTCCATGTGGCCGTACCTACTGCGTGGCGGGGATGCCGCGGTGGTGCAGGGGCTAGGCCGGTTCCTCCTTCATGCGGCGTCCGATCTGGACGCCGCGGTTGTGCCGGGGTGAGACCGGCTCCTTCATCACAGGACGGAGTGGAGACACTGGCTCGTGCTTTGCAAAACGGAGTTAACGCACAATTTACACAAAATTTAACATGATATATTTTTCCACAAATTTTTTATATCACAAAAGTTATCTCATCCTTCGTGCGTAAGTTATCGAGTTGGTGGTGCGTATATTACCATCGATTTACATAAAATGTAACCGGGTGTATGTTACACGACCTTTCACATGTCAAAAGTTAGCATGGTGTTTGTGCGTAAGTTGCATAATTATGATGCTATTTATGCATAAGTTACCGGCGAAAATCTTACGTGAACCAGAAAAATGCATTGGGTGTCATCAAATCAAAATAAAAGTCACCAAACACATGACTTAACAAACCAGCTGACTTGAGTTCAAACATACCGACAGAGAGGGAGAACAGACCATGTTCGATATGAATACTAAATTGATTTATATTTCTTTTGAATTAGTTAAATAAAAGCTATGGCAGACAATACCGACAGAGAGGGAGAACAGACCATGTTCGATATGATACGCGGGCCAGATGATAATCAGAATGAAGAAGATTATGACGGTTCAATTTCTAAACAACACCGGAGAGGGTGATATGATATTCGATCACGAGGACCGAATTGATGAAGTCATGAACTACGATTATGACGATGACGAAGAACATGTTGATCCTGAAACAACAAAGACCGGCGAGGTATATATATTTATATAAGCAGGTTTCGTGATCATCACATGTTTTAAATGACTTGAAGATATATTAACGAATCGATCTTTGTTCTTTCAGCCATCCGGATCGAGCAAATCTTCGTGCAAAAGGACGAACGAGGCCCGAACAAAAGTTGAAGGAGGGCGAAGTACAATATCGACGCAGTCAGACCTAATGGCGAACCATTAGCGCCCTAAGAAGATTGCGGACAAGTTCATTCGCTGCCATGGAGTTCTTGTGAAGGACCAACTCCCGATCTCCCTTCAAGAATGGAGAGAGCCAGCAAAAGACAAAGGACAAAAGGCAAAGAGGACGCTGCTCCACGCCCAGATGTTACTTTTGTCGACAAGAATCAAAAAGATCTGCTTTGGGATACTCTCATGGAACATTTCATCCTACCAGATCATTTCACAGAAGCAGATGTGCAGAAAGTCAAGGACGCTGCTCTTAGGAAGATGGCGGTTGCATTCAAGAACCACAAGAATCGTGGAATGGTACAAGTACGCCAAGGGAGGAAGGAAGACTCCAGATTCGAGGGAACACTAGAGAACCAACGTGCTCATTGGGACGATTTCGTGAAATTCAAGGATTCAGAATTAGCTAAGGAACGGTCGAGAATAAACAAGAAGAATGCCGAAAAAGGATAAGTTCCATAAGCTGGGGCTAGGTGGCTATGCGGTGGCAATGCCTAAGTGGGATAAGTCTGAGAAAGAGATGGAGGATGCAGTGTCACTCCGGATACTAAGAGCTGCCCCTGTGCAGGACTTGGTTCTATGCGCATGGGGGGGAGTTGGACCCGAAGACAGGCAAAGTTTCAACGAAGGCATGTCTGAACGGAGCCGACGATGCGATACTTGTTGCAATAGAAGAGGCACGATCGGGGGTGTCCCAGCCCAACAGAGAGAACGATGAGCTTATGCGTTCTGGGAAATCCTGAACACCCGGAAGAACACGAGGCAAGGGCGCTATTCCGTGGTATGAGGGGTTTTCAGACCGAACAACGACTACGTAACCCGTGCGAGAAAGAAGATTGCAGAGGTGAAGAAGAGGAAGATGGAGGAGGAGCAGAGGAAGCGGGACTATGAACGCCTTCAAGGCCTAGAAGCAAGTCAAGCGGAATTGGCAGTCAAATTCCAGCGGCAGCAGGAGCAGATCAACTCACTTAGCCAGCAAAGGGGGTCTCAGCAGCTGCAGCAGCTAGCGGATGATCCAACATTGGATAGCACCGCCCCATCCATGCAGAGAAGCAGCGTGGGTTCTGCCCCGGATGACGCAATGCTGGGTAGATACCCCGTGGATGACATCACGGAGAACACTAGCTGCAAGCTACACGTCAAAATGAAGAACATATCCATGAAGGTGGCGGACGGAGAAGCTTTTCCAGTTACCCCCAAAGCAACCTACCATTGCATCCCGATTCTAGAGGGCTATGCTCGTGTCATGGTTGACGAGGTGGTGCAGCCATATTTGGGGCTAGAGCTTGACATTCCTGGAGGTGAGGACGAGCGCTTTCTGAGACGCCAACCATCGATCATCCTATGGAAAAAGGATTGCATCATCTTCAAGGCCACCGACATCACCATCTCGACTCCTCGTCAAGTCCGCCACCGAGTCAGCAGCCTCCGCCTCCTGCAAGTCCACCAAGTCCGCAAAGTGTCGTGCCACCTCCTCCAAGTCCGCAAAGTGTCAGCCACCTCCTCCTCCAAGTCCGCCACAGCGTCCGACGCCCACCTCCTCCAAGTCCGCACAACCTCAGGCCACTCCTCCTCCAAGTCCGCACATCTTCAGCGGCCACTCCTCCTTGTCCAACTCAGCCTCACACCGGCGCCTCCGCCACCTCAAGAATCGCAGAAGAGACACCCCGCAGCTATGGTGCGAGCGGCACGAGTCGAGGTAGTACAGGAAGTACAGGCGGAGGCAAGCGATATAAATATGGTCCAAGCCTCACGCCTCTTCCGCAGAGGTCTTATGACAGATCCGAGGAGGAAATCGCAGCCATATCAAGTCCGAGGTGGAAGCCCATTTTGCAATCAAACCGCCACCGCCGCCAAGGGAGAAAGTGCCTAAGGAAACGATTGAACACTTCATTCAGATGGCTCAACCACTAGCTCCCAAGCCTGTTGACACAGACTATGAGCGCCACATCAGGAAGTTAAATCGAGCACGTCTACGTAAGGAGGCGAGCTCGGGATCGAGCAAACAAGAAGCAGCTGTCAAAAAATGCGGGAAAACCATTCCCCAGCTGGGAGAACAGGCGGCGCAATCGATCCCCTCGCTTGTTTGCCAACAACATGTGACAGTACGGGCGCCCAATATTATTGTGGGCAAACAGTTTACGTTCCTGAGGTGGGCACTGTGGTAATAACGGAGGACCATATAATGCAGGCTGAAGTTCTCAAAATCACTGTTGGACAACTCCTCGAGATCGAGCCCATGCCTGTGCTTAGAGAGGATGAAATAAAACGGAAATATGTCCGGGGCCAACCTTTGGTCCATCCAGACAAGGTCAAGAACCTCCCAACGAGAATGTATGAATTGCATCAATGGTACATGAACATTACCAAGATTTCCGATCGATTGTCCCTCATGGTGAATGTCAAGGAGGAGCATTACTTCCATGAGAAAGCTTTGTCCGTTGAGTATTCTGAACTGTTTCAGTTATACAACCAAGACGCACTCGACAAATCTATCGTCAGTTGCTATTGTCTGTAAGTGCTTTCTTTTTGTACTTTAAGTCTCAAGCTATCTGTACTGATCCTTTTGATCAATCATTACCTGTAATTATCCTCACTATATTATTTTCTGTGGTATTATATGCAGGATGAAGATATATGAAATGAGAAAAGGTGGACACTTTGGCATCGGGTTTATTGACCCAAACACCGTTAATGAATACACATGGAAAATAAATGCACATCATCAAAAGGCCGTAGAGGACAACATGCTAGAGTTCTTGAAGCGCCTCAAATACAATGAAGATATACTACTTCCTTACAACTTCCAAAGTGAGTCACACTGTCTTGTACTACAAATTCTCTGTTTTTGCCTACTAGCTAGCTACATGTTTTTGCTTTACATATGCCCGCTTAATTAAGACATGCAAACGTGTGTGCATGCAGATATCACTGGGTCTTGTGTATCATTAAAGTTGACGCCGATACAGTTGAAATACTGGACTCACTACTCACAGAAAAAACTGACTATAACATCTTGTTTGGGATAGTCAACAGGTAATTTCAATCATTATTAACTATATATCTCGGCCTATTTAGTTCGGCTATTTTCATGATATGAACTATTTAATAACTCCTTTATTCATTTTCTTTGTCGGCAGGCAGGGCTTGGGCAAGGTTCATCAACAATGGACCCCAGGAGAATGGAAACAAAAGCTTAAATGGTTTCACCCAAGGTAAGTAATTATAGTACTAGCTAGCTAGCTAGCTGCCATCTCTTTAATTATCATGCTTGATTAATTATTATCTGATCAAATTCCATTCTCGTAAAGGCCTTGAAGCAGGCGCAGGGGTCTGATCTGTGTGCATTCTGCGCTTATGAGAACATTCTCATGATGGCGTCCGAAAGGAGCAGATCTCAAAGACAGGAATGGGTACGCTTGTCAAAACACTATTCACAATTTTTACACCATTATCGATATCTAGTCACACAACTAATACACATGCATATTGATCTCCTTCTTAACAGTTCACAGAGGTGCGGAGAAGCTCCTAGAAACGGAGCGCCAGAGAAGCACTTCAAGAGGAAATAGCGGATTTTTGCTCGACCAGGTCATAAATCCAAGGGAGAATACTATTACCAGCTACCGCTTCCATCGTGCTTCAAGGCACCAATTAGGCTAATGCCACAGGCTCAAGGCAACATGCATATGTAGGAGAAATTGTATATAGCTATACATGTGTGTATGTGTGAATTAATTAATATGATGATTTGTGAGACATTGATGATATATATATATATATGCATGATTTGTTCTATTAGAAATTCTATATATATATATATATATATATATATATATATATTAATAACGAGAAAAATGTGTATTATCGAAAAAAACCAGAAAACAAAAAAGAATAAAATTGATAACACAAATTTAATTGAAAAATAAAAATAAAACAAAAACTCATTAAATATTTAGTACCGGTTGGTGTTACCAACCGTACTACAGGCTCCTGCCCCGGAGCTGGCTCGTACACGTGGTTGGCCTTTAGCACCGGTTCGTGCTGAACCGGTACTAAAGGGGGGGCTTTAGTGACCACACTTTAGTGCCGGTTGTGGAACCGGCACTAAAGGGCCTTACGAACCGGTGCTATTGCTTGGTTCTGCACTAGTGGCACTGTCTCGGGGCTACGGTTCCTCTTTTCCGGTCGTGTCTCTGATGGGGACCTCGCCCTTCCTCACCCTATACATGCCGTGGTGGAGCGGTACTTCATCTCACTCATTGATGGCGGCGAAGATCGGCGGCATGGCGCTGTGGAGGCTCGCCGCCCGATGCGCGGAGATGGACTCGCGCAGGAGGAGGTTGCTGTCTGGCGTCATGGTGACGTCGATGGCAGAGTGGCCAGACAAGGTAGAAGCCTCAATACGATCTGAAGACGGACCTTTGGAAGATGATGGCGACGACACACGAAAAGTGCCTCGATCGGATTGTGCCCTGCACCCGGTATGTGGCTCGGCCGGGCTTCAATATGTTTCTCTTCCGCTTTTTGATGTTAGGCTTAGGTGAGTGGTTTGGGTAGTGGCCCAGCTAGCACCCCTTCATCATTTTGGATAGGAGTAGCGGCATGTGTTTCCAAGATAGTGGATTCAGGCTCATTGTTGTAATACTTTGTAAGGTCCTTGAAAATAATCAATAAAGTGACCGTATTCATCTCCCAGATGCAGAGGCCGGGGGTCATCCTCCTTTTCTAAAAAAAAATGAAAAGACTTGAGGGAAAAGCCAGAAAAATTGATAAGAAACTAAAATAAGTTTAAGGTCGATCATCAGCATACCTAGCATCTGCGTGCGCCGCATGCTCGGAGTTCTCCGGCAGCCTAACCGCGTCTTCGTCGTGGCGAAGCTTGCGCAGACGAGGGATGCAACAGGGGGCGAGAGCGTTGAAGACCATGCGGGCGCCATGGTATGTTGTGTGTGGCAGCAACGCTGCTGTGGCCATGGGGTTTTTATAGACCTCTGCATTTCGGTGCTCGGCCTTCCATCTTACTACGTGCACAGGAGTGTCGAGCTTGGGAAATGATTGCGCAACCACCATGCATAATCTATCTATCTGCTGTAGTATCAAAAAACGTCTTATATTATGGGACGAAGGAAGTACGTGATTAATGTCTATCTTTTTGGAGTCTGGACGAACGTGGATGTAGTGGCTAGCCAAGACGAAAGCAATCACGCCGGAAATGAAAGCATGCACGCCGTCGGTTGACGCGACAAGCTGGCTAAAGTCATGCTTTATCCCTTCGTTTTTCTAGGCGGTTGGATCTGGTCTTTCCATCCATATGCATGGCGACGATCTTTTGCCGGAGTCTATCGTACCCCTCCGGTTGATCGATCACGGCACACATGCGCCACTAAAGCAGTGCACTCATACACTCTGCCTGTGAGCAGGCAAATTCGCCACGAAGCGTGGAGCGTGTCAATAGAAGCAACACACAAGAAAGCAAAGAAGTGGTACCACCCCTGTGTTGGTTTATTGGTCCCCTTCTTATTTTATGCTAAATTTTGACCTTTGACTTATCCTAAAAAATATTAATTCATGTAACCAAAATAATAGCATTGAGAACTATATTCAAATACGAATCCAGCGATATAATTTTTGTTCACATGCATTATTATTTCCTTAGTTAAACTTATCATTAAAGTTTGGCAGAAAATACTAAGATGACCAATAAACCAGTACGGAGATAAGATAGTAAGTAAGAAGTACTTTATGCATCTTGATGACGTCTAGTACTATTAATTAGGTTGAACCTGGGAGTCTGTTTCTTGCATTGAGTAAAAATCAAAAGGACTGTGCTAACTTCCTAACAGTCGGAAGTTAAGCTTATAGATCCGAATCTAATCAAGCAGCAGTATAATGATCAAGTGTATGCAGTGCGCCTTCCTTTCACGTAAATCCTCCTTTTAACATGCATGCAGAAAAGACAAAAATGATGATGTCAGCCTAGTTTCCTTTTAATTTCAAAATTGAAAATGTTTTGTAGATTAAACCGTTGGTCCGATTGAAAACTATTTCCACACAAATGATTTGTAACGATTTAGATCTTCAAACTAGATCCCATGTTGATATGTTTCGACGACTTTTTTCCGTAAAAAGTTACCACGTGTTCTACATAAGTTATCATGCATGTGGTGCATAAGTTATCATATTGTTTACATAAAAATTATAAGGGCATAAAAAAAGTTCCTCCGGCCTTCTCTTCACAAGCACATGCGTGCATGCATTAGATAGAGCGACTAACATCCGGACGGCAGGAAATTAGCAACAGATCCGCACGATCGAACCCCATCTTGCTCCCGCGACCTGCGAACAACTAGCAATATACCAAAACAACCTCACCAATCACGCATGCAGTGCAAACTCCCTCGCGTGCATATGTAAACTCCCTCTTATTGGACATTGGTTACATGCAGAAAAGAAAAAGCTGATGTCATCAAAGATTCCATCTAAAAAATATTCAGAACATTTTGTAGCTCAAACCATCGCCACATTTGAAAAACGGTTTTCACATAAAAGATTCAATGACGAGACCTTCAATCTATATCCCATGTTGGTATGTTTCGCGACTTTTTCAGGTCGCAAGTTACCGTACAAAGACTGAGTAAGTTATCACGTCTATGATACATAAGTTACCATCTTATTTACAAAGAAATTACCAGGGCATAAAAGGTGGTCCTCCAATTCTCCCATATGCAAATGAATTAGAAGACCGGAAAGTTGATGTCATTCTTGATTCCCCCTTATATTGAAACTTCAGAATGTTTTGTAGCTTGAATATTCAACCCGATCAATAAAATCGTTTACATAAAAATCATGCCACGAAGAGGGCATGAAAACTAGATCCTATGTTGATATGTTCCGATTTAATTTTATTTCGGATCAAAACTTACCACTTCTGGGCTAAGTAATTTATCACGTATGTGCTGCATATTTTAGCATGTTATTTACACAAATATTGCCAGGGCATAAACCTTCTAACCTTCCTATCAGCTCGGGTTAAAGTTACTGTGGTGATTGTGCATGTGTTATCACGTATAATGGCGCGATAGTACCAAAAAGTTTACACAAAAGTTGTCGGGCATGTTTTAAACAACTCCCTCGCCAAAGTTATCATGACCGAGGACCATAAGTTATCAGATCTGAGATGTGTGAGTTACCACGCAATTCACACAAAAGTTACCGGGGGTATTGCATCAACCCCTCCCCATGCCAAAGAGTTATCAGGACCAAGGTACATAAGTTATCAGGTCTGTGATGTGTGAGTTATCATGCTATTCACATGAAAGTTTTCAGGGATATTTTTATCAATCACCCCGCGCCATCTCCCCACGCTTAAAGTTACTAGGACCGACGTACATAAGTTATCAGGTTCATGGCGCGTAAGATATCATGCTATTCACACAAAAGTTACCGGGGTATATTTCAGCAACCCTCCCCCACCCCGCTGCATCCTTCAAGGTAGTGGAGAAGGCGGCCGGTGCCTTCTTGATCGCGGACGGCAACACCTCCTTGGCGGTGAGCCGGTGGCGACGATATGGCGCGTCCATGTGGCCGTACCTACTGCGTGGCGGGGATGCCGCGGTGGTGCGGGGGCTAGGCCGGTTCCTCCTTCATGCGGCGTCCGATCTGGACGCCGCGGTTTTGCCGGGGTGAGACCGGCTCCTTCATCACAGGACGGAGTGGAGACACTGGCTCGTGCTTTGCAGAACGGAGTTAACGCACAATTTACACAAAATTTAACATGATATATTTTTCCACAAATTTTTTATATCACAAAAGTTATCTCATCCTTCGTATGTAAGTTATCGAGTTGGTGGTGCGATATTACCATCGATTTACATAAAATGTAACCGGGTGTATGTTACACGACCTTTCACATGTCAAAAGTTAGCATGGTGTTTGTGCGTAAGTTGCATAATTATGATGCTATTTATGCATAAGTTACCGATGAAAATCTTACGTGAACCAGAAAAATGCATTGGGTGTCATCAAATCAAAATAAAAGTCACCAAACACATGACTTAACAAACCAGCTGACTTGAGTTCAAACATACAAAAGACTCGTAATTAGGATCCACAATTTGTTGTAAGGAGAAGCACGTTGATCATTTAACTTGCGTATTTTAAATAGCTGAAGGTCATTTCGTTAGAAAACTACAAACGAAAGTACAGTTGGTTAGCTGGGCTGAAGCATTAGTCTCTTCTCTAGACGGTCAGGGATCGAGTCCCAACCGACGCAAGTATTTTTTGTGAAGCGCTGCATAAGAAAAACGGTTCAGCGACGCAGGAGAATCGGAGGGACAGGCAGTCGAGGGAACTCGTATGAACGAGCGGTGCATAAAAAAACGATTCAGCGACGCGGGAGGAAAAGAAAATCGCTCGATCGAACAGAATCGTCTGCGTTTCAGAGCTAACCACCAGTCGACTGGTGGTTAGATTTCTCGAAATCAAAATATACTCCGCCCTGTTCTCAACAGAGTAACTGCATCGTGGAGTAAAAATCAACATATCCATCCTCTCTATAAAACGCACTGTATTGAGAAAAAGAAGGGGCACTGCTAGTGCTACACTGGTGGAAAAAAGGCCTTTGGTCGCGGTTCGCAACTGCCATTAGTCGCGGTTGCGCAACCGCGACCAAATAAGCGCGACTAAAGCCCCCCACCTTTAGTCGCGGCTGCTTAAGAACCGCGACTAACGGCCCGTCCACGTGGGCGCCAGCGGCCGTCAAGGCGGAGGACCTTTAGTCGCGGTTCTTCCGCCAACCGCGATTAAAGGCCGCCACAGTTTAGGGTTTTAGCCCCCCTAAACCTGTTTTCTGCTTAATTTGTATTGTTTTATTTCTTTTGTGCTTTATTTTAATTTTGAAGGAGTTTCATATATTCTACGGTACTACATACATGCATATGAATGTACAATTTCAAATAAATTTGAAATTAGAACCAAAAGAATTCAAGAGGAATATACAATATATATTCAATATCATCGGATGACCATATACAATTTTGAACAAGTTTCCATACATGATTTAATCCATATAAAGTTCTACGTCCTCGTAATAGTGTTCTCCTTTAGGATGGAGGACTTCCCTGCTGAACCATCCAGCTAGTTCCTCTTGAAGTGGTCGGAAGCGAAGCTTCGACTAAGCATCATCCGAGGCTATTCCTCCGAGCATTGGTATCACTCGAACCCGCCAGAGGTGTATCTCCGGATCCTCTCACGCATATAGTATCCACATAGATTGGTCTCCGTGGCTGAATATCCCCAGCATTCTTAGGCTTTAACATTTTGAATTCTAGCTCTTTTTGAATTCACCGACCTTTGTATCTACGTAACCGCCTCCAAACCCTACGAGGCAAAGAAAATTAAATGAACAAGAGAGTTATTAGTTACTTGATATTAGGAAATGAACGAAATAGGCCGATCGATATAGAGCGCAAATGAATGAAAATAATTACTTCTGCAGCATTCTTCTCATGTCGCCCCAAAGCTTTGGATCCATATTCAGAGAGTCGTGGACGAGACATTCTCGAGGTGTTAACTTTAATTACTAGCAGAATCCAAAGGAACTCATGGACACGATACATGCACAAGACGTCATGCATAACTCATCGATTAGCCGCCACATACCATGCATGGAGTAAACAAAAGAGAATGTGCTCAAGACAGAAACACTCACCCAAAATGGTAAGGAAATAGAATATCACTTTTGAGTTCCTGCTTTGTAAGAAACTGCCACAGGTCTGCCTCCACGTCGGCGGGTGACGCCCAACACATGTCCATTAACGATGTGTGGGTCAATGAACCCAACATCATGGATGTTCCTTACTCTGCATTCCTTAATCTTCATTCTGCATGTATAATAGCGGACACAACAATATAGTTAGGACATATATATAGTGCAGGCAATATGAACGAGATGGGGTAGAAATTAATAAATCACTTACGTAACGTAGCAACCGATGATAGATTTGTCGAGCTCATGATATTGAAAAGCTGGATCAATTCACTCAAAGGCAATTTGTACATAGTAATGTTTGAAGTGATGCTCATGTCTAACTTCCGCATAAATATATTCTTTGGCTTTTATTTTTATGTAACCCTTGTACCAATTCAGCAGACCTTTCATTTGGTCGTAGATCATTTTCTCAAGCAGGCTCGACGAGAGGCCCATTCTTGACATATGTAATTACTACCTCCTTCATCGGGCGCCTCATCAAGGCCTAACAGTTCACGAAGAGTAATACCTAAGTTGGCCGCTTGTTCTCGCACTCGTTACAGTCAATCCCTGTGTTGCCGCAGCTTGTATGATCTCGGGGTCATCCGGACAGAAGGCTTGCACTATAAGCGGGCAATCGATTGTTTACTTTGTTCCCCGAGCTGGGCAACTTGTTTCCCGCTTTTTTTACTTTCGGCCTTCTCCGCTTCTTTGTTCTCCTTGAACATGAGTGCCTGCCTCACAAGTTCACGTGCATAGTCGTCAGCAGATTCTTCATGCTTGGGACGGTGTGCTCAAAATGACTTAGCCCACTTCTTTTGCTTATCGTAAAATACTGGCTTGGGCTCGGGCTCTCTTTTCTTCTTGCAGTCCGCCTTCCATTTCTCCAAATCAGCAGCCGCTGCCGCTGCCGACTTCCTCGGCACTACGCTCCCAAGGCCTTGTGGGGAGAGGCTTCAGTGATGGCTCCGCACCTTTGTGGTCTTAGGTACATAAGGGTCCGGGTTAATAATCCAGACTGCTTCGCCTCTTTGCCGTAGGTGGATTGGGGCGGCGTCGATCACCACGGACGAGGATCGGGGCGGCGGATGTTCACCACGGACGTTGTGGATCGGGGCGGCGGCTGGCTCACGTGACGGAGGTGTAGGTGAACCGCCACCACCACCCCCCCCCCCACCCCCCCCACCCCCCCCACCCCCACCGTGAGGGGTGGACTTGTTGTCCTTGGCGCCTCCTCGAAACTTGATAAACTTCTTTTGCCATAGAATGAAATGGCGCTTGACATCTCCAAGTCTTTTATCCCTTCTGTGTGTAGCAATGTCAATCTCCGTGTCCTCAAACCCTTGGACTATGTCCTCCACCGTGACACGAGCATAGCCATCTTGAATGGGGTTGTTGTGGTGGAGTGCTCTGTAAACATGGTAAAGCACTGCCGATGGCTACCTTTCATGGACATGTTCCCGATAGGATAATACAGATGACATTCTTTCATCTCCTTTATATCGCCCACGGGTAGCGAGGAGGCTCCGTGCAGTAATTTCGACCACCGTGAGGCTCCGGTGCAGTAATTTCGACCACCAGAGGCTCCGTGCAGTAATTTCGATCGTCGGTGCATCTGCACCAGCCGGTGGGGCCTCCGTGGAAGCCACGCTGCTTCTCCGCTGCTGGCTTCCGAGATCCGCTGGATGATCTTCATGCTGCACCCGAGCTGCATCTCTTTCGCCTACTAGTACACTCATGGTTTTCTTCATCACATCCATTTCCGATGCCAACCGCGCCACAACATCTGCTTCCCGATCCATCTTTCTCTTACGGCTTCAGAATCAGACGGGTCATCGCTCGGGGAACCCTATTTTCCACGGAATGTGCCCCATGCCTCGTGACATCGCCCTCCGTGTTCAGGATTCCCGAGGGCTTTTGTCAGCCGCTGCTTCTCTGTTGAACTTGATCTTCCCCGCTGAGCATCCTTCATTGCGCCAATAAGGGCTTGGGTGGGTTTAATTAATTTGCCCCGGTAAACACACTCCCCGCCTCCGGGTTCAGCTGCCCCCATGCCCGCATTTCACCAGCTTTTGGCCCTTGGGTCCCATCCCTCCGCACTGGACGGATTCCTCGCGCCTCATCTCGCTTCTCCATCTTCTCCAACCTAGGCACCAAAATGCGATACCCTCCTGGCCCCATAACATGATTGTACTCCTTCTTAGCCGCATTTTCCTTATTTTTTCGATATTTCAATGAACTGCTCCGATTTCTTTTGCTTCACAAATTCTGGCCAATCATGTTTCAGTTTCTCATATTGTCCTTTGAAATCCGGAGTCTTGTTCTGCTTGACAAAGTCATGGGCTAGATTTTGCTTGAATTTCCGTAATGCGTCGGCCATCTTATGAAGAGCGAACTGTTTGACTAGCCTCCTCCTCTCCTTGTTTTCCTCAATCTTGTTACCCTCCTCATCGAATTTGTTGTATTCCGGAGGTAGAACGAAATGTTCCATAAGCTTCTTGAAGCAATCTCTTTTTGTTCTCTTATCGACAAAAGTGAAACCATCAATTCGTGCCTTCTGTGGCTCATTCCACTCTCGACGGTGATCGAGACGTTGTCTCTAACAATGGCTCCGCATTGGTCGACAAACTTGGTGGCGTTCTTGCGGGCTCCAGCTGCCTGCCGGTTGCACCGTCGACAACCTCGATGGTGCATGTTTCTCCTTGTTTCATCGCCTTGGTTGCGCCCACGCTTTGACGACGCATCGATTGTTTTGACGATCCGCCGAGGGCTAAAATAAGAAAGAGAGTCGCTGCGTTAGTACACACATATTTATTCAAATCAGTTAGTTTGTATCACCAGAGGCTCAATGTATATATATACCTCGGCCACGGAGGTGGTTGCTACTTCCATTTGAAGATCGCTGCTTATCGACGCTTTCTTCGGCATCATCTTGCCGACGGCGCCCTTCATCTTCACCGTCAAGGTTCAGATAAGAAGAGATATCATCTTCTTTCTTCTCCGGTCGGCACATATTGAATATCGCCGCTTATGATGCCGAACATATGTGCTTCACCGTCCGGATCATAGTTGTCCATAATCGGGTCAGCTCTATCGTCCGCCATTATGTCACCCCTGAAAACATGTAGTAAAAACAAATTAATTAAGTGAAGAAGGGGCGGTGGCGGTGGCGGTGGCGAAAGGGCGGTGGCAAAAGGAGGGGCGAGGAAGGTGGGAGAGGGTGTCGCGTAGAGCGCGAGACGGGTGCCCGTAGTCGAATCTTGGGGTCGCCCAGCCTCGGGTCTCACCGGAAAGAAGTAACGGAGGGGGAACACAATAAATAACAGAGCAATCAAAGCATCACAAAGCGTGAATTTGAAATACGCTGGTGCTAGGTGTGCCCCAACGCGCAGAGGGTCGTGACTGCGAAGGGGGAAACATCCGGAAAGTATCCCCGTGATTCGCTTTTATTGATGAACCGAGGGGAAAGTTACGTGTTTTCTATGCTAGGGATGTGTGGCGGACTTAACGGGTTATGATCCGGATCCGCCTCATCGCTCGAGCAACTTTCATGTACAAAGTATTTTCATCCGAAGTTACGGATTATTTTATATTAATTTTTAAAGTTTTATATCATTTTTAGAATTAATGTAATTAATTAAATTGTTTGTTAACTAATTAACCAAGTTAATTAGATTAATTAACAGATTAGTTATATTAGTTATTTAATTAGGTTTACTAAACACAATTAATTAAGTTAATTAATTTAATTAACTGATTAATTAATTAATATATTTATTTATTTATTTTCTAAATTCTCTTCTCCTTTTTTTAAATCGCTTTCAGCGTGGGCCCCAATTGTCATTGGGCTGGGGGCCTTAATGGGCGCCGCGCTTAGCGGCAGCGGGTGTGGTGCCCATGCCCGAGGCCGTAGCCTGCCCGGGCGAGGGGGGGAGCCGGGCACGAGCTCCGGCGGCCAAGGGCCGCGATGGCGCCGGCCGGAACAGGGCGGCAGGGCGGAGGGGAAGTGGCCGGTCCGGCGAGCGCGCAACCGGGACGTGCGGGAGCCGCGACGCGGCGCCGCCATGCAGAGGCGGGCGCGGCGACGGGACGGGCGGGCGCAGCGTTCGGAGGGGGCCGGGGAGACGGCCGGACGGGGCCCGGCGGGGAGCTCACTAAGGAGAGGGCGGCGATGCCCGGGAGGACCGACGAAGGAGAGGCGGAACGGGCAGTCCGCGCGACGGGCGAGGGGCGACGGGCGGGCGGCGCCGAGGGCGAGGGCGAGGCGGCGCGAGGGCGAGGGCGGGCGGCGCCGAGGGCGAGGGCGATTTAACAAAGTAGAATCGGAGAAGACGAGAATCGGAATCCCTGCCTGTATTTATAGCCTCACCTTTAGTCGCGGTTGGCGATTTAGACCCATGATTAGCAGGTACCTTTAGTCGCTGGTCGCCTGCCCAACCGCGACTAAAGGGTTTTTTGGCGGTTTTTATGCTCTCGCGCCCCCCCTTTAGTCGCGGTTGGCGACGAGACCCATGATTAGCAGGTACCTTTAGTCGCGGGTCGCCTCGCCCAACCGCGACTAAAGGCCTTGTGCTACCTCACGCCTAAAAGTTTAGTCCCACTCGCTAGTTGAGAGAGCTCGAGGGTGGTTTATAAGCCATGCGCCCACCCTCCTCGAGCTCCTCTCAACCGCAGGCTTTCGGCCTAATCATCACTAGCTATGTGCCTGTGGGCCTACTTGGCCTCCTCAAGGGCCTGAATCTCGGCCCATGTAGGGTTTCTAGTCGTATTCAGCCGTGGGGGTCCAGAGGCGGCACTATTTTTTTCCAGTTTTTTGTTTTGTTTTCTGCATTATTATTTATTTTTGTTGTTTTTTGCTTTATTTTTAATTCTTTTGCTTTTAGTTTTAGAAAAATTATAAACTTTCTGTTAGTGCCATTAGTTTTCAAATTTGAAAACACTTTTTTGTTTTCTTTGTTGCTTTATTTATTTTATTTTGTTTCTACTTACAACAAAATACTTATTGTTGCTATTTTAGTCGCTGGTCGCCTGCCCAACCGCTGACTAAAGGCCGCCGCAGTTTAGGGTTTTCCGCCATTTCTTCCATGTCTTCCCGCCTCTTTCTTCCCGCCACTTTCTTCCCGCCTCCTGCCTTCCCGCCTCCCATTTTTCCCGCCATTTCTCACTACATATATGTAGTCTGCTTGGCCAGCATTATCACATCTCTACAATCTCTCATCACTCTCTCATGGCTTCCACCGCACCCACTCTAACCTACCAGCAGGTGGAGGAGCTTTGCGCCGAACTACCCTTGTCCACCGGGCTACCGCGTCCCCACCGGTTGGAGCCTAAGCGCGCCGGCGTGCAGTCCCTCCCGCCCCTCGTGGTACTGCGCCACGGGCGGCCATCACGAACCACTACTACCTCGACCACGCCGAGCAGCGGATGAATCCCCGCCGGCATCCCGATAACCAGCATACTTGGGACGCCTTCTTCATCAATCGGCGTGAGAGGGCGCTCGCCAGGTATGAGGAGGACGGTCTGCCTCCTGGGAACTTCCACGAGGCCGGCCGTCGGCTATGGTGGTATGGCCGGACTCTGCAGAGCGTCATGGACTACATCACGGCCGGCGATATCCCCCCGTCACGACTAAATCACTCCAAATTTCATGTATCATCAGTGGTATCTCGAATCATTCGAAAATGGACACCAAACACATCACGGGTAATATAATTCACATGATCCATTCAACAAAGTTTGGTACAATAAATTATTACACATCATTTCTTCCCTTGTGTCCCTCGCTTGCTTACGATTGTGCCGTATCCATGGAGCATCCTCATCATTTAACTTAATGCTTGGGTCGGTGTTCACTTTGAAGGGCGGAATTTCAGCAAACATATTATAATCTTTCCGACATGTCCGTCTTGTCCTCCACTCCCACGATGTTTCTTTTCCCCGAAAGAACAATGTGGCACTTTGGATCATCGCATGATGTACCGATCGCTTTCTTATCTTTCCGCTTTCCTCGGTTTGCTACTCATGACCTTCACATAGAAAACCTGAGCGACATCTTTCGCTAGGACGAATGGTTCGTCAAGGTAACCAAGATTGTTGAAATCCACCATTGTCATTCCGTATAGCTGGTCCACCTTTACCCCACCTCCTCGTTAGCTTGAACCATTTGCACCGAACAAAGGGACCTTAAAGGAGGGTCCATAGTCAAGTTCCCATATCTCCTCTATGTAACCATAATATGTGACCTCTTGCCCATTCTCGGTTGCTGCATCAAAGCGGACACCACTGTTTTGGTTGGTGCTCTTTTATCTTGGGCGATCGTGGTAAAATGTATTCCCATTTATCTCGCACTTTGGTAAGTAGTTATAGTCGTAGATGGTGTCTTGGCCAACATGTACAGCTGATCTACATCATCATTGTCATTCATTATATGTTTTCTCAACCAACTGCCGAAAGTCTCCATGTGGGCCTTCCTAAACCAGGATTCAGGCTTCCCCGGTTAGTCATAACGTAAAAAATTCTTGTGATAATCAAAGTACGGAGACACCAAGCTGGAATTGGTCAAGACAAAGGTGGTGTGCTTCAAATGAGAATGGTCATCCATACATATCGTTGATTTCATTCCGATCGTGTTTTTCCACTTAGTCTCCCTCATGCCGCGATCGAGGAAGACCAATCGGCTTAAGGTCGTGAACAAAGTCAACACAAAACTCAATTACCTCCTCATTTCCATAGCCCTTGGCGATGCTTCCTTCTCGCCTAGCACGGTTACGAACATATTTCTTTAATACTCCCATGAACCTCTCAAGGGGAACATATTGTGTAGAAATACAGGACCGAGAACGAAAATCTCTTCGACTAGGTGAACCAGGAGGTGCGCCATAATATTGAAGAAGGATGGCGGGAACACCAACTCGAAACCGACAAGACATTGGATCACATCGCTCAGAACCGTGGTAGAACTTCTGGATTGATTACCTTCTCGAGAGATTGCATTGAGGAATGCACATAGCTTCACAATGGCTACTCGAACATTTTCCGGCAGGAGCCCCTCAAAGCAATCGGAAGCAATTGCGTCATAATCACGTGGCAGTCGTGGAGACTTCAGGTTTTGGAACTTTTTCTCCGCCATGTTTATTATTCCCTTTATATTGGACGAGAATCCAGACGGGACCTTCATACTGCTCAGCATTCAAAAAGATGACCTTCTCTTCTTTGGTCATATCGTAGCTCGCACGACCTTGAAACCAAACCGGATGCCGTTCATCAGCGTCTTTCAAACGTAGCTGGACCTGCCGTGCTTCCTTTGAATCATTTGAATTCCCATACACTCCCAAGAAGCTAAGGAGGTTCACGCAAATATTCTTCAGAACGCGTGCATCACGCCGATTGCAGAGCGGACATCTAGGACTTTCCAATATTCTAGCTCCCGTAATATAGATTTCTTCTTCCACATGGCTGCGCGTCTGCCGCCTCCCTTCGAACTGATTGTCCGCCAGACCCTTTCCAAAGATGACTTTCAAATCCTTGACCATATCAAATACCTCAAAGACCAAGCAGTGTTCGCAGTGCTTCGCCGGTGATCTGCCTTGCCGTTGTAATGCTTGCCTTTCTTTCATCGGATGAATTTTCTAAGAAATCGACGATGCCCAAGGTACACGCTCTTCTTACAATTTGGCAAATGTACACTTTCAGTCTCATGTAAGCAGTGCGTGCATGCATTGTATCCCTTATTTGACAGTCCCGGAAGGTTACTAAGAGCAGGCCAATCGTTGATGGTTACGAAAAGCAACGCCGTAGGTCAAATTCCTCTTGTTTGTGCTCATCCCACACGGACACCACCCCACAGCTGTAAAAGTTCATCAACTAATGGCCTTAGGTACACATCGATGTCGCTGCCGGGTTGCTTCGACCTTGGATGAGCACCGGCATCATAATGAACTTCCGCTTCATGCACAACCAAGGAGGAAGGTTGTAGATGCATAGAGTCACGGGCCAGGTGCTATGGCTGGAGCTCGCCGCCAAAAGGATTCATGCCATCCGTATTTAGAGCAAATCTTATGTTCCTTGCGCCACCGCAAAATCTTTGAACCATCTCGTCGATCTTTTCTCCAGTGCGGTCCATCTGCGGTGTGTCTCAACTCCCCGTCCGACTTACGGTCCTCTTTGTGCCATCGCAACAACTTGGAATGCTCTTTGTTCCTGATCAGACGTTTCAACCGTGGTATTATAGGAGCATACCACATCACCTTGGCGGAACCCTCTTCCCGGGTTTCTCGCCTCAACATCGCCACCGTGGTCATCGCCTCGATCTTATAACGCAATGCAAAGGCATACCGGCATTCATTCAAATTCTTGTATTCACCGCGGTAGAGGATGCAACAAGTTGATGCATGCATGTATCTTCGTAACCTCTAAACCTAGAGGGCGTATAACCTTCTTTGCTTCAGACGCATCAAGCGGGCAACTCGTTATCCTTTGGAAACATATTCTTCAACATTTTCAGCAAGTTTTCAAATGCCGAGTCAGCTACACCTGCCTCGCCTTCCATTTCAGCAAATCCAGGTGCAGCCCAGCTTTTTCAGACCATCATCGCATCCGGTACAGCGCCTTTCCGTGATCCTCTAACATGCGATCCAAATTCTCCCTCTCCTTTTCGGGCCAAGAGGCCTCCGTGCATCAGCAATGGTCCGACCAAGATCATCAACGGATCATCACGCGCCTCTTCTTCACCTTCCCTTCACCTTCAAAGATCCTCCATGAAAGTATCACCGAAATGAGCAAGATAGCTTTCATCGATGAAATCATCCCTTCTTCATCTTCTTCCATTATAACCCCTCTTTCTCCATGCTTGGTCCAACAATTATAGCTTGGCATGAAACCCTTCAAGCAGATGCATGTGAACAACTCTTGAGGAAGAGTAACCCTTCTCATTCTTACAGATAACACATGGACAGATAACAAAACCCCCGCTTGTTCGCATTAGCCACTACGAGGAAATCTTTCAAACCCGTAGTGAACTCGCCGGAGAGTCGGTTACCGGACATCCATTGCCGATTCATCTGCATTATTATAATATAAAATATATAATTAACCAACATGCATTTGTTAAACTAACTAGCTACAAACAAAATAAATTAAAAAATGAACAACACACATGCCTAATGACACATCAAAGGTTCATCAAGTTGCTAATCATGATCAAGAGTGTGGCTCCAACACTTCATGTCATGTTTGTTTCATGCTCTTGGGGCATTTCATCAAACACCTTATGTGCATAAGAGGAACCAAAAGCAAACCTACACCCACTTGTGAAGAGAATGGCTCCAAATGGCTAAGTGTTGGCTGCTGGATGGGTATATATATGGGAGGGGCTTTAGTTGCGTTTGGCACGGCAAATCAGGACTAAAGGTGCCCGAAGTTTTAGTCGCGGTTGTCCCGCCAACCGCGACTAAAGCCCCTCACGTGCACCAGCCTGGCCACCGAGCGCCTGCCCAGCCTTTGGTCGCGTTCACCTCTGTAATCATGATTAAAGGTCCCATTAGTCGCGGTTCCTACAGCTTCGCGACTTATGGGGCTGGACGGAAGCCTGTTTTTCCACCAGTGCTATCTCCCTATTACATGTTGCCCTTAGGTCCATGCATGAAATCCAAAAACAAGCGTGGTCTCAACAAAGCAAAGAGTTTGTTAAAACATGGACAGGAGAGAATCACTACTTTGTCTGCAGGCCTGGACGACTAGTTCTCCGACGAGTCACACGAGGGCGGGCGGCATGCACATGTGTAGGTACGTCCCTCTTTGTCTGCAGGCTGCAGCACGAGGCCGTATATACAAACTCCTAGAGAAAACACACAGTCAGGGCACTACCGGACTCGCGGTCTATGCCTACGGCCACGGGCCGTCGGCATAGGCCCAATAGCCGTCGGCATAGATCTATGCCGACGGCTGCCGTAGGCATATCCCCGTCAGTGTAGATCACGTCAGCGTACTCCTGTCAGACCGTCGGCATAAAAATGCCGTCGGCATAGGCGGCTATGCCGACGGCCTTGGCACAGCCGTCGGCATAGAATAGCCGTCGGCGTAGTTTTCCGTCTGACGGCAACGGACGGCGCCGTCAAAACTGCTGGCGGTTCGGGGGGCGACACGTGGCGAAGATATGCCTACGGCAAAGCCGTCGGCATAGATATGAATCTATGCCGACGGCTTTGCCGTAGGCATATCTTCGCCACGGGTCGCCCCCGGTTTAACTGGCGGGGCTATGCCTCACGCCAAGCCGTCGGCATAGATTTATATCTATGCCGACGGCTTTGCCAGAGGCATAGCCCCGCCACGTGTCTCCTCCCCGGTGGTCTGGCGATCTATGCCGACGGCTTTGCCGTAGGCATAGTTTTTTTTTTTTTTATTTTTCCTGTTTTCTCTTTTCCAATTCATTTGACAACATTTCAAAACAGAATAATATGAAATATGACAGTTCATCAACATCATTTAAACATAGTCAAGATCATCACCGCGAAAGTCCACGAACATAAGAATAGTGCAAGACATGAAACATCATAAAAGTTGAAACATGAAAGACATGCCACAACGGCCGCATACACCATCGACATCAAGCACCACCGAGTCCACCTCCGCCAAAACCACCACCACCACCGAGTCCACCTCCGCCAAAACCACCACCAAGTCCACCTCCGCCAAAACCGCCACCGCCAAGTCCTCCTCCGCCAAATCGCCACCGCGACCACCATCACTCGCCAGATCGGAGTGATCGGGGTCGAGGATCGAGTCGAGCCACCGGTCCCCTACATGTTTGAAAGAAGTTTCTAACAAGAATATGACATGATAGTGTTGAATGAACGAGAACTAGTTTGTCATTAGTTAGGCAAATTTACTAACCGGAGTATCACCGCCTAGTGCCAGCCATTCCTCGAACGTGGGAAGGTGTGGGGCGTCTCCGCAGTGGTGGTGGGGGTCCAACTTGTGGTGGCTCCGCATGTTAGTCCAAGACGCCAAGATAGCCTGGATGTTAGTTAAACAAGTCCACTTAGAAACAAGCCGTGATCAACAAAGTCGTAAGGAATGAAAGTGCAAATTTGAGCTTGGTTTAAGAGGGCAAAACTAACCGCCATCGCTGACGGCTGTAATCATCGCTTGCCTTCACTGCTGCAAGTACTCCCTCACCTCAATATGCCTATGCTCGAGAAAGGCCCGATATGCCTACAAAATTGAGGTTGTTTCTAAGTGGGCAGTGATGAAAATAAACTAAGAAAGATAGAGACAAAGAAGATAAGGGAAGTACTTACAAAGACGTTGGCGGTCTAAGGGAGGCTCATGAACGCCTGCATTTCTAACGGGCTCGGGTTGGTAGCTCGAAGCCGTGTACGTAGATCGACGGAGTGATCAAGCCATCGAAACACGGATACCGCCATGGGACTTACCTCGGATGGCCACCACCGCCGTGTCGCCGATCCGAGATCGGCGACCTCGTGAACGGGAACATCCGGATGCAACTTCCGATAGTTCCGAGTGTAAGACTCGTGTGTTTCTCGGTGTTGCCGTAGTATCTGGCTCTCGCCCTCCTTGCGATCACTCCGCCATGGGCCAGCTTCCACGACTCCATGTCCGAGAGCGGCCTCTGCAACTTGTCCTCCCGCAACGTCAAATGTAAGTTAGCCATACATAAGAACATGACGGTAAAGAAGAACCAAAATGCATCTTTCATATAGATATACCTTCATGGCCTTGAAGCCCCAGTGGTTCCTGCTTCCTTGGCCGTGTGTCCCGTCTTTTTCCACGGTTAGCCCGGCCTTGATGCTCTTGGCAACAAACTCGGATCGTCACCGACCCACCTATCCACCAAACACGCCCATCCGTCATGCCTTCCATAGCACCAACGAGGAACAACCTATGCAAATTTTGGAAGCAGGACATGTGAGCACGAAACATATAGTTGACTCCTTGAAACAATGAAAAGTCAATAATAGTTACCATCATGAACTGCTCCTCGCTCATGGTAATTTTGTCCCTCTGTGCTTGAGTTTTGGTCATCTTTTGTTGCGGTAGATGTGGTAGTACTGTGAGACGGCAACCCAACGCACCTCGTCTTCAAGAATCGACGAGCTTTCTTCTTTGCAGACGTTAGTAAGACCACGTCGGCTCTGGCCTTGTGCTCGCTAAGAACTCTATAGAGTTGCTGCAATCATGCATAAACCAGAAGCAAACAAGGCATGAGTGCAGTGATTCAATGATAAACTATGAACGTAAACTAAAGACAAATGATTCAAAATGGAACTTACCCAAAATTTGGTGATCACGGCCTTAGCGGCCGTCCCGTACTCAGCATACAGCAAGCCTCGTAGTGGGCCCAGCTTGTGGCCAAAACACGCATCTGTGGGTCCCTGCGTCACAGGCGTAATAGGCCAGCCAAAACTGCTTCAACAGAGACGGTGAGAAGGCCGTTCGGTTCTGACCCTTTCCGTGAAGGATCCGATTCTGCAAAAGAATCAAAGGGTTGCCATGTGTACAATAAAAAATGTTGTCATGTGTTGGAAGTATGATTGAGATGCACTTACTGTCCCCGCAGTCCTGGAATGAACAACGACCCAATCTACACATCCTCGGGCTGTCCGTGGAAAGCGTTGGACAATCCGAAGAGCTGCGGTGATAAATATGCAATTGAATGCATATTTATCGATGCAACCTTTCGGACGGGAGACCTAGGTTACGCGACTTGATGTGAAAATTCAATCTAGTTACATGGAAAAAGTGGACGAGGTCATGGAATTGTTGCTCACCCTCCGATGTAGTCGATCAAAGGGAGGGACGATCCCGACCAACACCTCCAACGTCGACGATCACTCCACGAAGATGGAACACCACAAATCCTGTTAATTACACCGAGTGAAAAAAATTAGGTCATCACATCACATTAAGCATTGATACTTTTAACTATGAAAAAAATCATGTTTCGTCAAGTGTCAAATGTTGTCCTTCAATTTTTTTTAGCAAGATCATCATGATTAAATAACCAATCAACATATCATAATTTTGTCCGGTTCAATTTTGTCAAGTGTCCAATTTTGTCCGTTCAATTTCTGTCAAGTGTCCAAGTTTGTCCGGTTCAATTTTTTCGACAAGATCATCATCATAAAAATAACCACTCATCTTATACCAATTTTGGAGCACAACTCAAATGACAAGATCATCATGATAAAAATCTAACATCCCACATCCAACATCTAACATTCATCTAACATCCAACATCCAACATCCATTATCTAACATCTAACATCCATCTAACATCAACATCTAACATCCATCTAACATCTAACATCCATTATCTAACATCCATCCAACATCCATTAGCAAAAAAATGAAAAAAAATGAAAAAAAAAGTTGCTCACCGAGAGGGGCGTGGCAGGGCGGCGGTGGAGGGGTGGTGAGGCAGGGCGGTCGGGGACGCGAGGGATGGGGCCGGCCGGAGCCGCGACCGGCTGCAGCAGCCGCGGGGTCGGGGAGGCTGGCCGCCGGTCGGGGAGAGGCAGTAGGGGAGAGGTCATGGTCGGGGGCGGCCACAGGGAAGGAAGGGCGGGCGGACGGCAGGTCGGGTGGGGGGGGGGGGGGGCGGCAGGGGAGAGAAGGGCGGCGGTCGGGTGGGGGCGGGGGGGGTGGGGGGCGGAGCAAGGAGGGCGCGGCAGGTCGGGTGGGGGCGGGGGGGCTGGTCGGTGTGAGGTAGAAACAAGTGGTGGACGTGCTGGTCGAGTGGATGAGGGTTTCCTATGCCGACGGCTAAGCCGTCGGCATAGCTGAGGTCGCCACGTGGCACCTATGCCGATGGCTTAGCCGTAGGCATATTTTTTTTCTTTTTTTTTCTTTTTTTCTAAGCTATATTTTTTTCATAGTTATTTTTTCTTTTTTTTTTCCTTTTTTAACCACGTCATCGATCTTTTTATCATAGTTCCCTTATCCACTTCCCGGTCACCCCCTCCACTCGTTAGTTTTTTTCTTTTTTTTCATAGCTATATTTTATGTTTTCTTAAATATTATTATTTGACTAACTTACATATAGTACGTGTTAATAAGCATACATACATTATTTTTCGGTTATGTACACAGCGGTGTGACCCGCCTCACGAGCGGTGCCACCGCTAGCCGGCACCTGGAATGGGGAACAGCCGCATCGGGACATTGCTGTTTATATATATATCGGATGACCTACCACAACCGGGTGGCATGTACGACGCTCCGGTGGCATTGCTACCCCCCCAGGGCCCCCGTCCCGCCTAACCCAGTAGCGTTTGACCACGGGATCTAGCCCTTTGACTTTGCACGGACGGGCTTTGAACAGTGGACCTCTCCACCCGGTTGTGTCGGGTCGGCCCAGAGGGACACCGGGAGCAACATCCGGCCAGCCCAGCTACATCCACTCCGTAGACCCGACGCGTCTGCTTCCTCCTCCGGTGCGGGCGGCGCCGTCTGCGTGAGGGGGGCACACCGGAGACGCGTCTTTGGGCGCTTGCAACCGCCTCAACACTTCCAGACTTGTGAGAGGCCGCCACGCAAGATTTGACGGTATGCTACCCGAGGCCGCCGCCATAGTCGAGACGTGCGAAGAGCAATCCGCGTGAGGGAAGTGTTCAGATACTTCTCCATCACAAAAATTATGAAAAATTACCATCAGTCCTATAGCACATGTGCCCACGTTGTGTAAAAACTCATGATTTTATCGCGCTCCAAGTATTTAATAATATTCACGCTGCATTGTTACCGCATGAACGTCTACTACCGCTTTCATTGCCGTCCGTGAGGGGGGGCCACAACCCGGAGACGCCGTCATCTTCGGACATGCCACAACACCACCCCGCATGTATGAGGGACCGCACGACGCCTCCGTGGCATTGCTACCCCCCTGTGGCCTCCGTCCCGCCTAACCTCAGAAGCGTTTGACCACGGGATCTAGCCCTTTGACTTTGCACGGACGGGGTTTGAGCAGTGGACCTCTCCACCCGGTTGTGTCGGGTCGGCCCAGAGGGACACCGGGAGCAACATCCGGCCAGCCCCACAGCTACATCCACTTCCGTGTAGACCCGACGCGTCTGCTTTCTCCGGTGCGGGCGGCGCCGTCTGTGAGGGGGGGCACACCCGGAGACGCTGGCGCGTTTGCAACCGCCTCAACACTTCCGGACTTGTGAGAGGCCGCCCACGCAAGATTTGACGGTATGCTACCCCGGAGGCCGCCGCCACAGAGACGTCGCGAAGAGCAATCCAGCGTAGAGGAAGTGTTCGATACTTCTCCATCACAAAAATTATGAAAAATTACCATCAGTCCTATAGCACATGTGCCCACGTTGTGTAAAAACTCATGATTTTATCGCTCCAAGTATTTAATAATATTCACGCTGCATCGTTACCGCAGAACGTCTACTACCGTTTCATTGCCGTCCGTGAGGGGGGCCACAACCCAGAGACGCGTGCCGCCTCTTCGGACATGCCACAACACCACCCCGCATGTATGAGGGCCCGGTACGACGCTCCGGTGGCATTGCTACCCCCCAGGGCCCCCGTCCCGCCTAACCCTGTAGCGTTTGACCACGGGATCTAGCCCTTTGACTTTGCACGGACGGGCTTTGACCAGTGGACCTCTCCACCCGGTTGTGTCGGGTCGGCCTAGAGGGACACCGGGAAGCAACATCCGGGCCAGCCCCACAGCTACATCCACTCCGTGTAGACCCGACGCGTCTGCTTTCTCCGGTGCCGTGGCGGCGCCGTCGTCCGTGAGGGGGCACACCGGAGACGCGTGCTGGGCGTTTGCAACCGCCTCAACACTTCCAGACTTGTGAGAGGCCGCCACGCAAGATTTGACGGTATGTTACCCCGGAGGTCAGCCGCCACAACAGACGCATGCGAAGAGCAATCCGCGTAGAGGGAAGTGTTTAGATACTTCTCCATCACAAAAATTATGAAAAATTACCATCAGTCCTATAGCACATGTGCCCACGTTGTGTAAAAAACTCATGATTTTATCGCGCTCCAAGTATTTAATAATATTCACGCTGCATCGTTACCGCAGAACGTCTACTACCGTTTCATTGCCGTCCGTGAGGGGGGCCACAAGCGGAGACGCGTGCCGCCTCTTCGGACATGCCACAACACCACCCCGCATGTATGAGGGCCCGGTACGACGCTCCGGTGGCATTGCTACCCCCAGTGCCCCCGTCCCGCCTAACCCTGTAGCGTTTGACCACGCGATCTAGCCCTTTGACTTTGCACGGACGGGCTTTGAACAGTGGACCTCTCCACCCGGTTGTGTCAGTTCGGCCCATAGGGACACCCGAGAGCAACATCCGGGCCAAACCCACAGCTACATCCACTCCGTGTAGACCCGACGCGTCCGTTTCCCCCCTCCAGGTGCCGGCGGCGGCGCCGTCCGTGAGGGGGGGCACACCCCGGAGACGCGTGCTGGGCGTTTGCAACCGCCTCAACACTTCCAGACTTGTGAGAGGCCGCCTACGCAAGATTTGACGGTATGCTACCCCCCGGAGGCCGCCGGCCACAGTCGTAGACGTGCGAAGAGCAATCCGCGTAGAGGGAAGTGTTCTGATACTTCTCCATCACAAAAAATTATGAAAAATTACCATCAGTCCTATAGCACATGTGCCCACGTTGTGTAAAAAACTCATGATTTTAGCGCGCCCAAGTATTTAATAATATTCACGCTGCATCGTTACCGCAGAGCGCCTACTACCGTTTCATTGCCGTCCGTGAGGGGGCCACAACCCGGAGACGCTGCCGCCTCTTCGGACATGCCACAACACCACCCCGCATGTATGAGGGCCCGTTACGACGCTTTAGTGGCATTGCTACCCCCAGGGCCTCCGTCCCGCCTATCCCTGGAGCGTTTGACCTCGGGATCTAGCCCTTTGACTTTGCACGGACGGGCTTTGAACAAAGGGACCTCTCCACCCGGTTGTGTCGGGTCGGCCCGAGAAGGACACGGGGAGCAACATCCGGCCAGCCCCACAGCTACATCCACTCCGTGTAGACCGACAAGGTCTGCTTTCCCCCTCCGGTGCGGCGGCGGCGCCGTCCATGAGGGGGGCACACCGGAGACGCAGCGTCTTGGGCGTTTGCAACCGCCTCAACACTTCCAGACTTGTGAGAGGCCGCCACGCAAGATTTGACGGTATGCTACCCCGGAGGCCGCCGGCCACGGTCGTGAGACGTCGAAGAGCAATCCAGCGTGAGGGAAGTGTTCAGATACTTCTCCATCACAAAAATTATGAAAATTACCATCAGTCCTATAGCACATGTGCCCACGCGTTGTAAAAACTCATGATTTTATCGCGCTCCAAGTATTTAATAATATTCACGCTGCATCGTTACCGCGAACGCGTCTACTACCGCTTTCATTGCCGTCCGTGAGGGGGGCCACAACCCGAGACGCGTGCCGCCTCTTCGGACATGCCACAACACCACCCCGCATGTATGAGGGCCCGCGACGACGCCTCCGTGGCATTGCTACCCCCAGGCCCCCTCCCCGCTAACCCTCAGAAGCGTTTGACCACGGGATCTAGCCCTTTGACTTTGCACGGACGGGCTTTGAACAGTGGACCTCTCCACCCGGTTGTGTCGGGTCGGCCCAGAGGGACACCGGGAGCAACATCCGGCCAGCCCCACAGCTACATCCACTCCGTGTAGACCCGACGTCCGTTTCCCCCTCCGGTGCGGCGGCGGCGCGCCCGTCCGTGAGGGGGCACACCGGAGACGCGTCTTTGGGCGTTTGCAACCGCCTCAACACTTCCAGACTTGTGAGAGGCCGCCACGCAAGATTTGACGGTATGCTACCCCGAGGCCGCCGCCACAGTCGTACGCGAAGAGCAATCCAGCGTAGAGGGAAGTGTTCAGATACTTCTCCATCACAAAAATTATGAAAAATGACCATCAGTCCTATAGCACATGTGCCCACGTTGTGTAAAAACTCATGATTTTATCGCGCTCCAAGTATTTAATAATATTCACGCTGCATCGTTACCGCAGAACGTCTACTACCGTTTCATTGCCGTCCGTGAGGGGGGCCACAACCCGGAGACGCGTGCCGCCTCTTCGGACATGCCACAACACCACCCCGCATGTATGAGGGCCCGGTACGACGCTCCGGTGGCATTGCTACCCCCCAGGGCCCCCGTCCCGCCTAACCCTGTAGCGTTTGACCACGGGATCTAGCCCTTTGACTTTGCACGGACGGGCTTTGAACAGTGGACCTCTCCACCCGGTTGTGTCGGGTCGGCCCGGGGACACCGGGAGCAACATCCGGGCCCAACCCACAGCTACATCCCCTCCGTGTAGACCCGACGCGTCCGTTTCCCCCCTCCAGGTGCCGGCGGCGGCGCCGTCCGTGAGGGGGGGGCACACCCCGGAGACGCGTGTTGGGCGTTTGCAACCGCGTCAACACTTCCAGACTTGTGAGAGGCCGCCTACGCAAGATTTGACGGTATGCTACCCCCGAGGCCGCCGCCACAACGTGACGTGCGAAGAGCAATCCAGCGTAGAGGGAAGTGTTCAGATACTTCTCCATCACAAAAATTATGAAAAATTACCATCAGTCCTATAGCACATGTGCCCACGTTGTGTAAAAACTCATGATTTTATCGCGCTCCAAGTATTTAATAATATTCACGCTGCATCGTTACCGCTAACGTCTACTACCGCTTTCATTGCCGTCCGTGAGGGGCCACAACCCGGAGACGCGCGTACGCCTCTTCGGACATGCCACAACACCACCCCGCATGTATGAGGGCCCGACGACGCCTCCGGTGGCATTGCTACCCCAGGGCCTCCGTCCCGCCCTAACCTCAGAAGCGTTTGACCACGGGATCTAGCCCTTTGACTTTGCACGGACGGGCTTTGAACAGTGGACCTCTCCACCCGGTTGTGTCGGGTCGGCCCGGAGGGACACCGGGAGCAACATCCGGCCAGCCCCATAGCTACATCCACTCCGTGTAGACCCGGCGCGTCTGCTTTCCCCCCCTCGGGTGCTGGCGTGGCGCGCCGTCCCGTGAGGGGGGGGGCACACCCGGAGGCAGCGTGCTGGGCGTTTGCAACCGCCTCAACACTTCCAGACTTGTGAGAGGCCGCCTCGCAAGATTTGACGGTATGCTACCCCGGAGGCCGCCACAACAGATCGTGGGCGTCTGAAGAGCAATCCGCGTAGGGAAGTGTTCAGATACTTCTCCATCACAAAAAATTATGAAAAATTACCATCAGTCCTATAGCACATGTGCCACGTTGTGTAAAAACTCATGATTTTATCGCGCTCCAAGTATTTAATAATATTCACGCTGCATCGTTATCGCGAACGTCTACTACCGCTTTCATTGCCGTCCGTGAGGGCCACAACCCGGAGACGCTGCGTGCCGCCTCTTCGGACATGCCACAACACCACCCCGCATGTATGAGGGCCCGATGCGACGCCTCCGTGGCATTGCTACCCCAGGGCCCCGTCCCCGCCTAACCTCAGAAGCGTTTGACCACGGGATCTAGCCCTTTGACTTTGCAGACGGGCTTTGAACAGGTGGACCTCTCCACCCGGTTGTGTCGGGTCGGCCCGGAGGGACACCGGGAGCAACATCCGGCCAGCCCCACAGCTACATCCACTCCGTGTAGACCCGGCGCATCCGTTTCCCCCCTCCGGTGCCGTGGCGGCGCCGTCCGTGAGGGGGGCACACCCGAGACGCAGCGTCTTTGGCGTTTGCAACCGCCTCAACACTTCCAGACTTGTGAGAGGCCGCCTCGCAAGATTTGACGGTATGCTACCCGAGGTCCGCCACAACGGTCGTGAAGCGAAGAGCAATCCAGCGTAGAGGGAAGTGTTGAATACTTCTCCATCACAAAAATTATGAAAAATTACCATCAGTCCTATAGCACATGTGCCCACGTTGTGTAAAAACTCATGATTTTATCGCGCTCCAAGTATTTAATAATATTCACGCTGCATCGTTACGCGAGCGTCTACTACCGTTTCATTGCCGTCCGTGAGGGGCCACAACCCGAGACGCGTGCGCCTCTTCGGACATGCCACAACACCACCCCGCATGTAAGAGGGCCCGGTACGACGCTCCGGTGGCATTGCTACGCCCCAGTGCCCCCGTCCCGCCTCACCCTGAAGCGTTTGACCACGCGATCAATCCCATTGACTTTGCACTGACGGGCTTTGAACAGTGGACCTCTCCACCCGGTTGTGTCGGGTCGGCCAGAGGGACACCGGGAGCAACATCCGGCCAGCCCCATAGCTACATCCACTCCGTGTAGACCCGACGCGTCCGTTTCCCCCCTCCGGTGCGCGGCGGCGCGCCGTCCCGTGAGGGGGGGGCACACCGGAGACGCGTCTTTGGCGTTTGCAACCGCCTCAACACTTCCAGACTTGTGAGAGGCCGCCACGCAAGATTTGACGGTATGCTACCCCGGAGGTCACGCCACGGTCGTGAGACGTCACGAAGAGCAATCCGCGTGAGGAAGTGTTCAGATACTTCTCCATCACAAAAAATTATGAAAAATTACCATCAGTCCTATAGCACATGTGCCCACGTTGTGTAAAAACTCATGATTTTATCGCGCTCCAAGTATTTAATAATATTCACGCTGCATCGTTACGCGAAGCGTCTACTACCGCTTTCATTGCGTCAGCCCGTGAGGGGGGGCCACAACCCGAGACGTGTGCCACCTCTTCTGACATGCCACAACACCACCCCGCATGTTTGAGGGCGCGGTACGACGCTCCGGTGGCTTTGCTACCCCCCAGGGCGCCCGTCCCGCCTAACCCTGGAGCGGTTGACCTCGTGATCTAGACCTTTGACTTTGCAGACGGGCTTTGAGCAGTGGACCTCTCCACCCGGTTGTGTCGGGTCGGCCCGGAAGGACACCGGGAGCAACATCCGGGCCAGCCCCACAGCTACATCCACTCCGTGTAGACCCGAGCGTCCGTTTCCCCCCTCCGGTCTGCGGCGGCGCCGTCCGTGAGGGGGGGCACACCGGAGGCAGCGTCTTTGGGCGTTGCAACCGCCTCAACACTTCCAGACTTGTGAGAGGCCGCCTCGCAAGATTTGACGGTATGCTACCCCGAGGCCGCCACGCCACGTGAAACGTCACGAAGAGCAATCCAGCGTGGGGAAGTGTTCAGATACTTCTCCATCACAAAAATTATGAAAAATTACCATCAGTCCTATAGCACATGTGCCCACGTTGTGTAAAAACTCATGATTTTATCGCGCTCCAAGTATTTAATAATATTCACGCTGCATCGTTACCGCGAACGTCTACTACCGTTTCATTGCCGTCCGTGAGGCCACAACCCGGAGACGCGTGCCGCCTCTTCGGACATGCCACAACACCACCCGCATGTATGAGGGCCCGATGCGGCGCCTCGGTGGCATTGCTACCCCAGGGCCCCGTCCGCCCTAACCCTGTAGCGTTTGACCACGGGATCTAGCCCTTTGACTTTGCAGACGGGCTTTGAACAGTGGACCTCTCCACCCGGTTGTGTCGGGTCGGCCCAGAGGGACACCGGGGAGCAACATCCGGGCCAGCCCCACAGCTACATCCACTCCGTGTAGACCCGACGCGTCCGTTTCCCCCCTCCGGGTGCCGGCGGCGGCGCCGTCCGTGAGGGGGGGGCACACCCCGGAGGCAGCGTCTTTGGCGTTTGCAACCGCCTCAACACTTCCGGACTTGTGAGAGGCCGCCTCGCAAGATTTGACGGTATACTACCCGGAGGTCGCCCGGCCACGATCGTGAAGCGTCGCGAAGAGCAATCAGCGTGAGGGAAGTGTTGAATACTTCTCCATCACAAAAATTATGAAAAATTACCATCGGTCCTATAGCACATGTGCCCACGTTGTGTAAAAACTCATGATTTTATCGCGCTCCAAGTATTTAATAATATTCACGCTGCATCGTTACGCGAGCGTCTACTACCGTTTCATTGCCGTCCGTGAGGGGGGCCACAACCCGGAGACGCGTGCCGCCTCTTCGGACATGCCACAACACCACCCCGCATGTATGAGGGACCGGTACGACGCTCCGGTGGCATTGCTACCCCCCCAGGGCCTCCGTCCCGCCTAACCCTGTAGCGTTTGACCACGGGATCTAGCCCTTTGACTTTGCACGGACGGGCTTTGAGAAGTGGACCTATCCACCCGGTTGTGTCGGGTCGGCCCAGAAGGACACCGGGGAGCAACATCCGGGCCAGCCCCACAGCTACATCCACTCCGTGTAGACCCGGCGCATCCGTTTCCCCTCCGGGTGCGGCGGCGGCGCCGTCCGTGAGGGGGGGCACACCGAGAGCGTGTTGGGCGTTTGCAACCGCCTCAACACTTCCGGACTTGTGAGAGGCCGCCTCGCAAGATTTGACGGTATGCTACCCCCGAGGCCGGCCACAGTCGTGAGACGTCACGAAGAGCAATCCAGCGTAGAGGAAGTGTTCAGATACTTCTCCATCACAAAAATTATGAAAAATTACCATCAGTCCTATAGCACATGTGCCCACGTTGTGTAAAAAACTCATGATTTTATCGCGCTCAAGTATTTAATAATGTTCACGCTGCATCGTTACCGCAGAAGCGTCTACTACCGTGTCATCGCCGTCCGTGAGGGGCCACACCCCGGAGACCCGTGCCGCCTCTTCGGACATGCCACCACACCACCCCGCATGTATGAGGGCCCGATGCGACGCTCCGGTGGCATTGCTACCCCCCAGGGCCCCCGTCCCGCCTAACCCTGTAGCGTTTGACCACCGGATCTAGCCCTTTGACTTTGCACGGACGGGCGTTGTGCAGTGGACCTCTCCACCCGGTTGTGTCGGAATTGGCCCGGAAAGGACACCGGGAGCAACATCCGGGCCAGCCCCATAGCTACATCCACTCCGTGTAGACCCGACGCGTCCGTTTCCCCTCCGGGTGCGGCGGCGCGCCGTCCGTGAGGGGCACACCGGAGGCAGCGTCTTTGGGCGTTTGCAACCGCCTCAACACTTCCGGACTTGTGAGAGGCCGCCTCGCAAGATTTGACGGTATACTACCCCCGGAGGCCGCCCGCCACAGTCGTGAAGCGTCACGAAGAGCAATCCAGCGTAGAGGAAGTGTTCAGATACTTCTCCATCACAAAAAATTATGAAAAATTACCATCAGTCCTATAGCACATGTGCCCACGTTGTGTAAAAAACTCATGATTTTATCGCGCTCCAAGTATTTAATAATATTCACGCTGCATCGTTACCGGATGAACGTCTACTACCGTTTCATTGCCGTCCGTGAGGGGGGCCACAACCCGGAGACGCGGCGTCGCCTCTTGGACATGCCACAACACCACCCCGCATGTATGAGGGCCCGATGCACGCTCCGGTGGCATTGCTACCCCAGGGCCCCGTCCGCCTAACCTGTAGCGTTTGACCACGGGATGTAGCCCTTTGACTTTGCAGACGGGCTTTGAACAGTGGACCTCTCCACCCGGTTGTGTCGGGTCGGCCCAGAAGGACACCGGGGAGCAACATCCGGGCCAGCCCCACAGCTACATCCACTCCGTGTAGACCCGACGCGTCCGTTTCCCCCCTCCGGGTGCCGGCGGCGGCGCCGTCCGTGAGCGGGGGGGCACACCCCGGAGACGCGTGCTGGGCGTTTGCAACCGCCTCAACACTTCCAGACTTTGGAGAGGCCGCCTCGCAAGATTTGACGGTATGCTACCCCGGAGGCCGCCACGATCGTGAGACGTCTGCGAAGAGCAATCCAGCGTAGAGGAAGTGTTGAGATACTTCTCCATCACAAAAATTATGAAAATTACCATCAGTCCTATAGCACATGTGCCCACGTTGTGTAAAAACTCATGATTTTATCGCGCTCCAAGTATTTAATAATGTTCACGCTGCATCGTTACATGAGCGTCTACTACCGTTTCATTGCCGTCCGTGAGGGCCACAACCGGAGACGCGTGCCGCCTCTTCGGACATGCCACCACACCACCCCGCATGTATGAGGGCCCCGTGTGATGCTCGGGTGGCATTGCTACCCCCCAGGGCCCCGTCCCGCCTAACCCTGTAGCGTTTGACCACGGGATCTAGCCCTTTGACTTTGCACAGACGGGCTTTGAGCAGTGGACCTATCCACCCGGTTGTGTTAGGTCAGCCCAGAGGAACACTTTGGAGCAACATCCAGGGCCAGCCCCATAGCTACATCCACTCCGTGTAGACCCGTGGCGTCCGTTTCCCCCCTCCGGGTGCGGCGGCGCGCCGTCCCGTGAGGGGGGCACACCCGGAGGCAGCGTCTTTGGGCGTTTGCAACCGCCTCAACACTTCCGGACTTGTGAGAGGCCGCCTCGCAAGATTTGACGGTATACTACCCCGGAGGCCGCGGCCACGGTCGTAGACGTCTGAAGAGCAATCAGCGTGAGAGGGAAGTGTTCAGATACTTCTCCATCACAAAAATTATGAAAAATTACCATCAGTCCTATAGCACATGTGCCCGTTGTGTAAAAACTCATGATTTTATCGGCGCTCCAAGTATTTAATAATATTCACGCTGCATCGTTACGCGAGCGTTTACTACCGTTTCATTGCCGTCCGTGAGGGCCACAACCCGAGACGCAGCGTGCGCCTCTTCGGACATGCCACAACACCACCCCGCATGTATGAGGGCCCGGTCTGACGCCTCGGTGGCATTGCTACCCCCAGGGGCCCCGTCCGCGCCTAACCTGTAGCGTTTGACCACGGGATCTAGCCCTTTGACTTTGCAGACGGGCTTTGAGCAGAGGACCTCTCCACCCGGTTGTGTCAGGGCGGCCTCGAGCGACACCGGGGAGCAACATCCGGGCCAAACCCACAACTACATCCACTCCGTGTAGACCCGACTCGTCAGTTTCCCCCTCCGGGTGCGGCGGCGCGCCGTCCGTGAGGGGCACACCGGAGGCAGCGTCTTTGGCGTTTGCAACCGCCTCAACACTTCCGGACTTGTGAGAGGCCGCCTCGCAAGATTTGACGGTATACTACCCCGGAGGCCGCGGCCACGGTCGTGAAGCGTCGAAGAGCAATCAGCGTAGAGGAAGTGTTCAGATACTTCTCCATCACAAAAATTATGAAAAATTACCATCAGTCCTATAGCACATGTGCCCACGTTGTGTAAAAACTCATGATTTTATCGCGCTCCAAGTATTTAATAATATTCACGCTGCATCGTTACGCGAAGCGTCTACTACCGTTTCATTGCCGTCCGTGAGGGGCCACAACCCGGAGGCAGCGTGCGCCTCTTGGACATGCCACAACACCACCCGCATGTATGAGGGCCCGATGCGGCGCTCGGTGGCATTGCTACCCCGGGGCCCCGTCCCGCCTAACCTGTAGCGTTTGACCACGGGATCTAGCCCTTTGACTTTGCAGACGGGCTTTGAGCAATGGACCTCTCCACCCGGTTGTGTCGGGTCGGCCCGGAAGGGACACCGGGGAGCAACATCCGGGCCAGCCCCACAGCTACATCCACTCCGTGTAGACCCAAGCGTCCGTTTCCCCCTCCGGTTGCGGCGGCGCCGTCCGTGAGGGGGCACACCGGAGGCAGCGTCTTTGGGCGTTTACAACCGCCTCAACACTTCCGGACTTGTGAGAGGCCGCCTCGCAAGATTTGGCGGTATGCTACCCCGGAGGCCGCCGCCACGATCGTGAAGCGTCTGAAGAGCAATCCAGCGTAGAGGAAGTGTTCGAATACTTCTCCATCACAAAAATTATGAAAAATTACCATCAGTCCTATAGCACATGTGCCCACGTTGTGTAAAAACTCATGATTTTATCGCGCTCCAAGTATTTAATAATATTCACGCTGCATCGTTACGCGAGCGTCTACTACCGTTTCATTGCCGTCCGTGAGGGCCACAACCCGAGACGGCGTGCGCCTCTTCGGACATGCCACAACACCACCCCACATGTATGAGGGCCGATGCAGCGCTCGGTGGCATTACTACCCCAGGGCCCCGTCCGCCCTAACCACATGGCGTTTGACCACGGGATCTAGCCCTTTGACTTTGCAGACGGGCTTTGAACAGTGGACCTCTCCACCCGGTTGTGTCGGGTCGGCCCAGAGGGACACCGGGGAGCAACATCCGGGCCAGCCCCACAGCTACATCCACTCCGTGTAGACCCAACGCGTCCGTTTCCCCCCTCCGGGTGCCGGCGGCGGCGCCGTCCGTGAGGGGGGGGGGCACGCACCGGAGACGCGTGCCGCCTCTTCGGACATGCCACAACACCACCACGCATGTATGAGGGCCCGGTGCGACGCTCGGGTGGCATTGCTACCTCCAGGGGCCCCGTCCGCCTAACCACAGGCGGTTGACCACGAGATCTAGCCTTTTGACTTCCCACGGACGGGCTTTGACCAGTGGACCTCTCCACCCGGTTGTGTTAGGTCGGCCCAGAGGGACACCCGGGAGCAACATCCGGGCCAAAACCACAGCTATATCCACCCGTGTAGACCCGACGCGTCCGTTTCCCCCCTCCAGGTGCCGGCGGCGGCGCCGTCCATGAGGGGGGGCACACCGCGGACGTGAGGGGGGTCACACTCTGGAGACGGGTGTCGGGCGTTTGCAACTGCCACAAAACTTCTGTCGGCATAGCTGTTTTTGATTTTAATAAAATATAAGGATCTATATTTAAAAGAACATGACCGCACATTATTAACGTGCTCGAAAAAATACAAACTATATATATATTCATAATATATGAAAAAAAAAACTACATATATATTCATATGTATTTTATTTTTAACATGCTACATGTTAGTTGATATAATAATACACAAAAAACATTAAAAAATATGAGCGAAAAAATATATCTATGCCGACGGCTAGCCGTCGCATAGATCCGACCAGCGTGCAGCGGATCGGCGGCGTGGCGGATATATGCCGACGGCAGCCGTCGGCATAGGCTCTGCATGGTGCGGCCTGGATCGATGACGTGGCCTGCGGACCTATGCCGACGGCCCCCCGTTTCGGCCGTCGGCATAGGTCTGACGCCGTTAGCCAGGGGGTGGCCGGGCCCCACGGGTATGCCGACGGCCGTTGTAAGCCGACGGCAGCTGTAGGCGAATATGCAGATAGGCCGACGGCCATTCTATGCCGACGGTTGCCGTCGGCCTATCTTTGCGTATCCCGACGGCGTTTTTACGCCGACGGCCGGGCCCAGGCTGTCGGCATATCTCCGAAGAAGCCGACGGGGGCCGTCGGCATTGTTTTGGCCGTCGGGGTATGGCCCTGTTCCGGTAGTGGGGGGAGCCAACTGCAAGCTAGCTTAGCTCATAAACCCAAGAAGGACCTCTGTTATTTACCATGGCGGGCACTACCAAGGTCGTGGTGATCTTTGGCATTCTTGTTTTACTGCAGGTGTCATGCACCGCCAGTGAGGTCCGCGACCTCCCGGCGGTGATGTCGATGGCAACCCGAGAACAGAGAGGAGGGCGGGCCAGCGAGCTGCGACGGCCAGTACCACAGCGACGACCTCTTCCTCGTGTTGATGGCTTCAAAGTGGTACGGGCCCGGCGTCCGGTGCGGCAAGATCATCAGCATCAAGAGATTGATCGGGACCTCCGTGCAGGCCATGGTCGTGGACGATTGCGAGGACGGCTGCGGAGATGACGAAATCAGTACATCGGCCGCTCTGTGGAAGGCCTTGGGGATCGACACCAGCATCGGCGAGGTTCCCGTCCTCTGGTCGGACGTCTAACTGCAACATTGGTAGTATATGGTTTTGGTTCCGCGGCAAGCCAACAAGGAATCCATTCGCCTGAGCGGGTGGGAGCACACCGGCCGGCCGGCTGCTAGCTTCTTTTCTTTTCTTGGTTGGTCGATGGATGGATGGATCGCATGGCGCGCCTGATTCCTTCCTCCGTCTATTAATTGCTCTACTTGCTTGTTCCGCGGTGCGGTCAACAAGCAAATCAACCAACAAGTGCCGGGTGTTGGTCCAGTTGCTGGCAAGATAGAATAGGGCATAGGACACGAGCCGGGTCCACGGGACTCAAAGGCGGCGTCACCGTCTCAATGCCTTACTCTTCCTCGGCGGAGCCCGAAACTTGAGCAGTGCGGCGAAAGTCAGATCGATGATGGATCCGGCCTGGGACGGCGGGCGCGCGGGACTGGTGCACCATGCGAGAACGCGGGGAGAATCTTGACTCCGCCGTGGCAACCTTCACCGCCTCATATTTTTGGGTTGGATATGAGGGTGCTGGGGTGTTTGAGGGTGGCATTTTCGTGACCTGAGTGTCCGTCCGGGCGTTTTGAGTTGTCCTGGCGGGCGTCGGTCTATGGTGGCGGCGGAGTACCTGCACGAGGAGATGGATGGTGGTGGTCCGGATTGAGCGGCGTGCGCCGTGTGCAGGACATGGCGGTGTGCCCAGCGGAAGCAAAATAACAAAAAATCCAGAAAATGAAGGAATCATCAAATGGAAAAAGGAGAGAAGAAGAAGCTAGCTAGTGCACACGTACGTTTGAAGTTGGAGCAACGTGTGGTGTGCGTGACGTACGTAACAGCATGCACGTACGTTTGAAGAAGAGCAAAAACACACACTATATATCACGAGGAAGATGAATAGGAAATAATTCTGAAGTAATTTTATAGGATTTGAATTATTCTTTTTTCGCAAAACAAACATAATATAAGAAAATTGATCTAGTTCAAAATTCACCTTCTATATATGAATTTCAGGAGCAACTACACATGCACGTCACCTAACTTAAAAATCTATAGTTTATTTTTATTTTTATTAGTTCCAAAAATAGAGAGGGCGCCATGGGTGGCTGCTTGTATGAGAGTGTTTTATCTGACTTGTTATTAGGATGGCATAAAAAATGAAGAAGTCAAGTAATTAGAGATGCTATAGATTGCAAATCAAATCTTGCACACGTGGCCTCTAGCATTTTCAGAAAAATCCAATCCCTCAAGTCATAAAAGATATGCTTAAATTTAATTGCACATATGGTTGTTGGAGCATCTACAAGCGGACAATCTGATCCCTCAAAAGCATGCAGACGGCGTCCGTGGACAGTGTTTCAGATCATGAGGACAGGTAAGCAGTAACCGCACAATCGTTTCAGTTGGTGTCCGACCAGCTGACAAACACCTTGCCAACACCGGTGTCGAGCCCCACTGGTGGAAAAACAGGCTTCCGTCCAGCCCCATAAGTCGCGAAGCTGTAGGAACCACGACTAATGGGACCTTTAGTCGCGGTTCTGGAGGTGAACCGCGACCAAAGGCCTGGGCCCAGGGCGCTCGGTGGCCAGCTGGCGCACGTGAGGGTCTTTAGTCGCGGTTTGCCGGGACAACCGCGACTAAAGGCCTTCGGGCACCTTTAGTCACGGTTTGCCAGGCCAACCGCAACTAAAGCCCCTCCCCTATATATACCCATCCAGCAGCCAACACTTAGCCATTTGGAGCCATTCTCTTCACAAGTGGGTGTAGGTTTGCTTTTGGTTCCTCTTATGCACATAAGGTGTTTGATGAAATGCCCCAAGAGCATGAAACAAACATGACATGAAGTGTTGGAGCCACACTCCTCGATCATGATTAGCAACTTGATGAACCTTTGATGTGTCATTGATAAAATATGCATGTGTGTAGTTCATTGTTTAATTTATATTGTTTGTAGCTAGTTAGTTTAACAAATGCATGATGGTTAATTATATATTTTATATTATAATAATGCAGATGAATCGGCAATGAATGTACGGTAACCGACTCTCCGTGAGTTCACTACGGGTTTGAAAGATTTCCTCGTAGTGGCTAATGCAAACAAGCGGGGGGTTTTGTTATCTGTCCATGTGTTATCTGTAAGAATCGGAAGGTTACTCTTCCTCAAGAGATGTTCACATGCATCTGCTTGACGCAGTTTCATGCCAAGCTATAATTGTTGGACCAAGCATGGAGAAAGAGGGGTTATAATGGAAGAAGATGAAGAAGGGGATGATTTCATCGATGAAAGCTATCTTGCTCATTTCGGTGATACTTTCATGGAGGATGCTTTGAAGGTGAAGGGGAAGGTGAAGAAGAGGCGCGTGATGATCCCGTTGATGATCTTGGTGGGACCATTGCTGATGCGGAGACGCTGCAAAACTGAAAAGGAGAGGGAGAATTTGGATCGCATGTTAGAGGATCACAGAAAGGCGCTGTACCCCGGATGCGATGATGGTCTGAAAAAGCTGGGCTGCACACTAGATTTGCTGAAATGGAAGGCAGAGGCAGGTGTAGCTGACTCGGCATTTGAAAACTTGCTGAAAATGTTGAAGAATATGTTTCCAAAAGGATAACGAGTTGCCCTTGATGCGTCTGAAGCAAAGAAGGTTGTCTGCCCTCTAGGTTTAGAGGTTACGAAGATACATGCATGCATCAACGACGCATCCTCTACCATGATGAATACTGAGAATTTGAATGAATGCCGGTATGCACTGCATTGCGTTATAAGATCGAGGCGATGACCCTCGTGATGATGTTGAGGGCCAAAACCAGGAAGAGGGTTCCCGCCAAGGTGATGTGGTATGCTCCTATAATACCACGGTTGAAAGCGTCTGTTCAGGAACAAAGAGCATGCCAAGTTGTTGCGATGGCACAAAGAGGACCGTAAGTCGGACGGGGAGTTGAGACACACCGCAGATGGAGCATAATGGAGAAAGATCGACGGATGGTTCAAAGATTTTGCAGCTGGCGCAAGGAACATAAGATTTGCTCTAAATGCGGATGGCATGAATCCTTTTGGCGACAGAGCTCCAGCCATAGCACCTGGCCCATGACTCTATGCATCTACAACCTTCCTCCTTGGTTGTGCATGAAGCGGAAGTTCATTATGATGCGGTGCTCATCCAAGGTCCGAAGCAACCCGGCAGCGACATCGATGTGTACCTAAGGCCATTAGTTGATGAACTTTTACAGCTGTGGGGTGGTGTCCGTGTGTGGGATGAGCACAAACAAGAGGAATTTGACCTCTGACGTTGCTTTTCGTAACCATCAACGATTGGCCTGCTCTTAGTAACCTTTCGGGACTGTCAAATAAGGGATACAATGCATGCACGCACTGCTTACATGAGACTGAAAGTGTACATTTGCCAAATTGTAAGAAGAGCGTGTACCTTGGGCATCGTCGATTTCTTCCGAAAATTCATCCGATGAAAGAAAGGCAAGCATTACAGCGGCAAGGCAGATCACCGGCGAAGCTTGCGGAACGACTTGGTGCTGAGGTATTTGATATGGTCAAGGATTTGAAAGTCATCTTTGGAAAGGGTCTGGCGGACAATCAGTTCGAAGGGAGGCTGGCAGACGCGCAGCCATGTGGAAGAAGAAATCTATATTACAGGGAGCTAGAATATTGGAAAGTCCCTAGATGTCCGCTCTGCAATCGGCGTGATGCACGTTCTGAAGAATATTTGCGTGAACCTCCTAAGCTTCTTGGGCGTGTATGGGAAGACAAATGATACAAAGGAAGCACGGCAGGACCAGCAACGTTTGAAAGACCACGATGACCGGCATCCGGAATGGTTTCAAGGTCGTGCCAGCTACGCTCGACCAAAGAAGAGAAGGTCATCTTTTTGAATGCCTGAAGCAGTATGAAGGTCCCGTCTGGATTCTCGTCCAATATAAAGGGAATAATAAACATGGCGGAGAAAAAGTTCCAAAACCTGAAGTCTCCACGACTGCCACGTGATTATGGCGCAATTGCTTCCGATTGCTTTGAGGGGCTCCTGCCGGAAAATGTTCGAGTAGCCATTGTGAAGCTATGTGCATTCCTCAATGCAATCTCTCGAAGGTAATCAATCCAGAAGTTCTACCACGATTCTGAGCGATGTGATCCAATGTCTTGTCGATTTCGAGTTGGTGTTCCGCCATCCTTCTTCAATATTACAGCGCACCTCCTGGTTCACCTAGTCGAAGAGATTTTCGTTCTCGGTCCTGTATTTCTACACAATATGTTCCCCTTGAGAGGTTCATGGGAGTATTAAAGAAATATGTTCGTAACCGTGCTAGGCGAAGGAAGCATCGCCAAGGGCTATGGAAATGAGGAGGTAATTGAGTTTTGTGTTGACTTTGTTCCTGACCTTAAGCCGATTGGTCTTCCTCGATCGCGGCACGAGGGGAGACTAAGTGGAAAAACACGATCGGAATGAAATCAACGATATGTATGGGCCACCATTCTCTGGTGAAGCACACCACACTGTCTTGACCAATTCCAGCTTGGTGGCTCCGTACTTTGAGAAACACAAGAATATTTTACGTTACGACAACCCGGGAAGCCTGAATCCTGGATTAGGAAGGCCCACATGGAGACTTTCGGCAGTTGGTTGAGAAAACATTTAATGAATGACAATGATGTTGTAGATCAGCTGTACATGTTGGCCAAGACACCATCTTGACTATAACGACTTTCCAAAGTGCGAGATAAATGGGAATACATTTTACACGATCGCCCAAGATAAAAAGAGCACCAACCAAAACAGTGGTGTCCGCTTTGATGCAGCAACCGAGAATGGGCAAGAGGTCACATATTATGGTTACATAGAGGAGATATGGGAACTTGACTATGGACCCTCCTTTAAGGTCCCTTTGTTCCGGTGCAAATGGTTCAAGCTAACAGGAGGTGGGGTAAAGGTAGACCAGCAATACGGAATGACAATGGTGGATTTCAACAATCTTGGTTACCTTGACGAACCATTCGTCCTAGCGAAAGATGTCGCTCAGGTTTTTCTATGTGAAGGACATGAGTAGCAAACCGAGGAAGCGGAAAGATAAGAAAAGCGATCAGTACATCATGCGATGATCCAAAGCGCCACATTGTTCTTTCAGGGAAAAGAAACATCGTGGGAGTGGAGGACAAAGGCAGACATGTCGGAAGATTATAATATGTTTGCTGAAATTCCGCCCTTCAAAGTGAACACCGACCCAAGCATTAAGTTAAATGATGAGGATGCTCCATGGATACGGCACAATCGTAAGCAAGCGGGGACACAAGGGAAGAAAAATGATGTGTAATAATTTATTGTACCAAACTTTGTTGAATGGATCATGTGAATTATATTACCCGTGATGTGTTTGGTGTCCATTTTGAATGATTCGAGATACCACTGATGATACATGAAATTTGGAGTGATTTAGTCATACTCCTGCCTAGGCGTATAATATGCATACTAAGTAGTCTTCATAGCCGCCGTAAATGCGTTGTCTTTGGTAGTAAATGCGCCTTCTAAGTTGCCGCCCGTAAATACGTCGCTCTTGTCGTCATTGCTATGCCGTCATTGTCGTCGAGGCGGCGCTAAATGGCTCGAAGCGAGGTAAGCGCGGCGGGGATATCGCCGACGTGATGTAGTCCATGGCGCTCTGCGAGTCCGCCATACCACCATAGCCGACGGCCGGCCTCGTGGAAGTTCCGAGGCGGAACCGTCCTCCTCATACCTGGCGGCGCCCTCTCACGCCCGATTGATGAAGAAAGGCGTCCCAAGTATACTGGTTATCGGGATGCCGGCGAGATTCATCCGCTGCTCCGGCGTGGTCGAGGTAGTAGTGGTTCGTGATGGCCGCCCGGTATGCATACCCTGAGGGGCCAGGAGGGACGGCACGCCCGCCCGGCGCTGAAGCTCCAGCCGGTGGGGGCCTTGATAGCCAGTGGACAAGGGTAGTTCGGCGCAAAGCTCCTCCACCTGCTGGTAGGTTAGAGTGGGTGCGGTGGAAGCCATGAGAGAGTGATGAGAGATTGTAGAGATGTGATAATGCTGGCCAAGCCGGGCTACATATATGTAGTGCAGAAATGGCGGGAAAAATGGGAGGCGGGAAGACAGGAGGCGGGAAGAAAGTGGCGGGGAAGAAAGAGGCGGGAAGACAGGGAAGAAATGGCGGGAAGAAGAGGAATCGAGCTGGTCATCTAACCTTTAGTCCCGCTGGTTGGTGCAACCGGGACTAAAGGTTAGACAGGGGCAACGTGGGTAGCGCATAGCGCATACTGTCGGAGGAACAAGACAAAGCAGAAGCGGCGCCCGTGCCTATAAAAGGAGCATCAATCTGTGTGAAGATAGAGGCGTGAAGAAATGGCGGGGAAGACATAGGCGGGAAAGAAGCTGGCGGGAAGGCGGCGGGAAGAACTTGTGGGAAGACAGAGGCGGCCGGGAAGAACTTCTCTGAATTTTTGATATATTATTTGTATTTTAGAATTTTGAAATGAATTAGTTCTATTTTTCTGAATTTTTTGATATATTATTTGTATTTTTAACATATTGAATTGAATTAGTTTTATCTTTGACATATTATTTGTATTTGCCTCGTAGGGTTTGGAGACGGTTCGTAGATACAAAGGGCGTAGAACTTTATATGCATTAAATTATGTATGGAAACTTGTTCAAAATTGTATATGGTCATCCGATGATATTGAATATATATTGTATATTCCTCTTGAATTCTTTTGGTTCTAATTTCAAATTTGTTTGAAGTTGTACATTCATATGCATGTATGTAGTACCGTAGAATATGTGAAACTCCTTGAAAATTAAAATAAAGCACAAAAGAAATAAAACAATACAAATTAAACAAAAAACAATACAAATTAAAAAGAAAACAATACAAATTAAACAGAAAACAGGTTTGGGGGGGGGGGGGGGCTAAAACCCTAAACCTGCGGCGGCCTTTATTCGCGGTTGGCGGAACCAACATGACTAAAAAATGAAAGCCATGAGAGCATAAAAAACCATAAAAACCCATTAGTCGCGGTTGGGCAGGCGACCCAGCGACTAAAAAGTACCTTTAATCATGGTCTCGTCGCCAACCAGCGACTAAAGGGAGAAGCAGGAGCATAAAAACCCGCCAAAAACCCTTTAGTCGCGGTTGGGCAGGCGACCAGCGACTAAAGGTACCTTTAATCATGGTCTCGTCGCCAACCCGCGACTAAAGAGGCTATAAATACAAGGCTCGATTCTCGTCTTCTCCGATTCCGATTCTACTGTTCGTCTCTGCCCGCGCCCTCGGCGCGCCCGCCCGTCGCCCTCGCCCTCGGCCGCCGCCCGCCGTCGCCCTCGCCTACAGCAGCCTTGGCCGCCCGGCCTCCTCGTACTGCCGCCTCGCTTCGCCCGCCCTCAACGCCGCCGACCGGCCTCCCTCGCCCACCAGCCGCGCCGCCTCGCTTCGCCCTCGCCCGCCCTCGCCCTCACGGCCTCCCTCGCCCGCCGACCTTAGCAGGAGCAGGCGAGCCAGACTCCAGCGGCGGCGGAGTAAATCCCAGCGGGACTCGAGGCGGCAGCGTCTTGTGAGAGGAAGGGAGGCGGCGCTGGGCACAGGGCACCTGGCTGGCTGGGCAGCTGGGCCTCGGTCCAAGAGAAGCGCTTCGTTTTTAAATTAAAACAAAACGAAATAAATAAAATATCAAACGAACTCCGATATAAATAAAACAAATTTTCCCCGACTCCTAAAAATGAGTCGAACAAAATGAACTTTTAAAAACTTCAACATGCATAAAAATCTTAAATGCTCATTTTTGCCTAAGCAAAATAAATCTTCCAAAACCAAATTTGATTTATTTATAATATCTTCGTTTTTCCTAAATGTTGGGAAAGTCATATTATTCCCTCTCTTGAGATTTTTATAGGAAAACTTTATGAAGATAATTTTAAATAAATCCAATGATCCTATTTCCAAAATTTGAGAAATCCCAAATATGAAAATAATGAAACTTCCAACTCTCTCCGAGGGTCCTTGAGTTGCGTGAAATTTCCTAGGATCGGAAAATGCGAGAAAATATGATATGCATGATGATCTAATGTATAACATTCCAAATTGAAAACCAAAAACAAATTGTATTTTTTTTACCAAACATTGACAAATGTTTAATTGCTTACAAAGTTTCTTCACAAAATGACATTCGTGAAGGCGTGGTTGTCTGTTGTCCTCGCCTCCCTCTCCGTGTGTGTTGTCCTCGCCTCCCTCTCCGTGGCCTTGCGTCGTCTGCCGCCCGTCTCGCGCTCTACCGCGACACCCTCTCCCACCCCTTCCTCGCCCCTCCTTTTGCCACCGCCTTTCGCCACCGCCACCGCCACCGCCCCTTCTTCACTTAATTAATTTGTTTTTACTACATGTTTTCAGGACTGACATAATGGCGGACGATAGAGCTGACCCGATTATGGACAACTATGATCCGGACGGTGAAGCACATATGTTCGGCATCATAAGCGGCGATATTCTATATGTGCCGACCGGAGAAGAAGAAGATGATATCTCTTCTTATCTGAACCTTAATGACGGTGAAGATGAAGGGCGCCGTCGACAAGATGATGCCGAAGAAAGCGTCGATAAGCGGCGATCTTCAAATGGAAGTAGCAACCACCTCCGGCGCCGAGGTATATATATACATTGAGCCTCTGGTGATACAAACTAACTGATTTGAATAAATATGTATTGTACTAACAGCGCGACTCTCTTTCTTATTTTAGCCCTCGGCGGATCGTCGGGGAAACAATCGAGTGCGTCGTCAAAGCGTGGCGCAACCAAGGCGATGAAACAAGGAGAAACATGCACCATCGAGGTTGTCGACGGTGCAACGGCGAGCCGCTGGAGCCCCGCAAGAACGCCACCAAGTTTGTCAGCCAATGCGGAGCCATTGTTAGAGACAACGTCTCGATCACCGTCGAGGAGTGGAATGAGCCAAAGAAGGCACGAATTGATGGTTTCACTTTTGTCGATAAGAGAACAAAAAAGATTGCTTCAAGAAGCTTATGGAACATTTCGTTCTACCTCCGAATACAACAAATTCGATGAGGAGGGTAACAAGATTGAGGAAAACAAGGAGAGGAGGAGGCTAGTCAAACAGTTAAGCTCTTCATAAGATGGCTGGCGCATTCCGGAAATTCAAGCAAAATCTAGCCCATGACTTTGTCAAGCAGAACAAGACTCCAGGATTTCAAAGGACAATATGAGAAACTGAAACATGATTGGCCAGAATTTGTGAAGCAAAAGAAATCGGAGCAGTTCATTCAAATATCGAAAAAATAAGGAAAATGCGGCTAAGAAGGAGTACAATCATGTTATGGGGCCAGGAGGGTATCGCATTTGGGTGCCTAGGTTGGAGAAGATGGAGAACGAGCTGAGGGCGCGAGGAATCCGTCCAGTGCGGAGGATGGGACCCAAGGGCCAAAAAGCTGGTGAAATGCGGGCATGGGGGAACGCTGAACCCGGAGGCGAAGTGTGTTTACCGGGGCAAATTAATTAAACCCACCCAAGCCCTTATTGGCGCAATGAAGGATGCTCAACGAGGGGAAGATCAAGTTCAACGGAGAGAGCGGCCGACAAAAGCCCTCGGGAGTCCTGAACACGGAGGGCGATGTCACGAGGCATGGGGCACATTCGGTGGAAAATAGGGTTCCCCGAGCGATGACCCGTCTGATTCTGAAGCCGTAAGAGAAAGATGGATCGGGAATCAGATGTTGTGGCGCGGTTGGCATCGGAAATGGATGTGATGAAGAAAACCATGAGTGTACTAGTAGCGAAAGAGATGCAGCTCGGGTGCAGCATGAAGATCATCCGGCGGATCTCGGAAGCCAGCAGCGGAGAAGCAGCGTGGCTTCCACGGAGGCCCCACCGGCTGGTGCAGATGCACCGACGATCGAAATTACTGCACCGGAGCCTCTGGTGGTCGAAATTACTGCACGGAGCCTCACGGTGGTCGAAATTACTGCACCGGAGCCTCCTCGCTACCCGTGGATGATATAAAGGAGATGAAAGAATGTCATCTGTATTATCCTATCGGGAACATGTCCATGAAAGGTAGCCATCGGCAGTGCTTTACCATGTTTACAGAGCACTCCACCACAACAACCCCATTCAAGATGGCTATGCTCGTGTCACGGTGGAGGACATAGTCCAAGGGTTTGAGGACACGGAGATTGACATTGCTACACACGAAGGGGAGAAAAGACTTGGAGATGTCAGCGCCATTTCATTCTATGGCAAAAGAAGTTTATCAAGTTTCGAGGCGAGGCGCCAAGGACAACAAGTCCACCCCCTACGGTGGTGGTGGTGGCGGTGGCGGTGGTGGTGGTGGTGGTGGTGGTGGCGGTTCACCCTCGCCTCCGTCACGTCGGCCAACGCCGCCCCGATCCTAACGTCCGGCGGGTGATCAGCCGCCGCCCCAGTCCTCGTCCGGCGGGTGATCGACGCCGCCCCAATCCACCTCCGGCAAAGAAGCGAAGCAGTCTGGATTATTAACCCGGACCCTTATGTACCTAAGACCACAAAGGTACCGGAGCCATCACTAAAGCCTCTCCCCACAAGGCCTTGGGAGCGTAGTGCCGAGGAAGTCGGCAGCAGCGGCGGCTGCTGATTTGGAGAAATGGAAGGCGGACTGCAAGAAGAAAAGAGAGCCCGAGCCCAAGCCGGTATTTACGATGAGCAAAAGAAGTGGGCTAAGTCATTTTTGAGCAAACCGTCCCAAGCGCGAAGAATCTGCCTAACGACTATGCATGTGAACTTACGAGGCAGGCACTCATGTTCAAGGAGAACAAAGAAGCGGAGAAGGCGAAAGTAAAAAAGCGGAAACAAGTTGCCCAGCTCGGGAACAAAGTAAACAATCGATTACCCGCTTATAGTGGAAGCCTTCTGTCCGGATGCCCCGAGATCATACACAAGCTGCGGCAGCACGAGGATTAGTATGTGAGTGCCCGAGAGAACAAGCGGCCAACAGGTATTACTCTTCGTGAACTGTTAGGCCTTGATGAGGCGCCCGATGAAGGAGGTAGTAATTACATATGTCAAGAATGGGCCTCTCGTCGAGCCTGCGAGAAAAGGATCTACCTCCACAAATGAAAGGTCTGCTGAAATGGTACAAGGGTTACATAAAAATAAAAAGCCAAAGAATATATTTATGCGGAAGTTAGACATGAGCATCACTTCAAACATTACTATGTACAAATTGAACTGAGTGAATTGTTCCAGCTTTTCAATCTGCGAGCTCGACAAATCTATCATCGGTTGCTACGTTACGTAAGTGATTTATTAATTTCTACCCCATCTCGTTCATATTGCCTGCACTATATATATGTCCAAACTATATTGTTGTGTCCGCTATTATACATGCAGAATGAAGATTAAGGAATGCGAGTAAAGGAACATCCATGATGTTGGGTTCATTGACCCACACATCGTTAATGGACATGTGTTGGGCGTCACCCCGCCGGCGTGGAGGCAGACCTGTGGCAGTTTCTTACAAAGCAGGAACTCAAAAGTGATATTCTATTTCCTTACCATTTTGGGTGAGTGTTTCTGTCTTGAGCACATTCTCTTTTGTTTACTCCATGCATGGTATGTGGCGGCTAATCGATGAGTTATGATGACGTATTGTGCATGTATCGTGTCCGCAGGTTCCACTTGGATTCTGCTAGTAATTAAAGTTAACACCTCAGAATGTCTCGTCCACGACTCTCTGAATATGGATCCAAAGCTTTGGGGCGGCATGAGAAGAATGCTGCAGAAGTAATTATTTTCATTCATTTGCGCTCTATATCGATCGGCCTATTTCGTTCATTTCCTAATATCAAGTAACTAATAACTCTCTTGTTCATTTAATTTTCTTTGCCTCGTAGGGTTTGGAGGCGGTTCGTAGATACAAAAGGTCGGTGAATTCAAAAAGAGCTAGAATTCAAAAGGTCAAAGCCTAAGAATGCTGGGGATATTCAGCCACGGAGACCAATCTATGTGGATACTATGTACGTGAGATGATCCGGAGATACACCTCTGGCGGGTTCGAGTGATACCAATGCTCGGAGGAATAACCTCCGGATGATGCTTAGTCCAAGCTTCGCTTCCGACCACTTCAAGAGGAACTAGCTGGATGGTTCAGCAGGAAGTCCTCCATCCTAAAGGAGAACACTATTACGAGGTCGTAGAACTTTATATGCATTAAATCATGTATGGAAACTTGTTCAAAATTGTATATGGTCATCCGATGATATTGAATATATATTGTATATTCCTCTTGAATTCTTTTTGGTTCTAATTTCAAATTTATTTGAAATTGTACATTCATATGCATGTATGTAGTACCGTAGAATATATGAAACTCCTTCAAAATTAAAATAAAGCACAAAAGAAATAAAACAATACAAATTAAACAGAAAACAGGTTTAGGGGCTAAAACCCTAAACCTGTGGCGGCTTTAATCGCGGTTGGCGGAAAGAACGCGACTAAAGGTTCTCCTTGACGGCCGCTGGCATACGTGGGCCAGGCCTTTAGTCGCGGTTTTTAAGCAGCAGCGACTAAAGGTGAGAGGCATTAATCGCGCTTATTTGGTCGCGGTTGCCCAACCGCGACTAATGGCAGTGCGAACCGCGACCAAAAGCCTTTTTTCACCAGTGCCGAAGGCTTCCACACGGACGGACGTACCCACACGGTTGCATGTGGCCCTGGTGTGAATCGACAAACAACTCGTCGACCCTGCAGACTAAGTAGGTGTCCTCTGTTGGAGGTGAATGCCTCGCCTCCCTCTAATCTCGATCGGCTGTTTACACAAGAGCACATGTGACGAGAGTTTGGCGTCCTGCTGCCTCACGCAGCCCCGCCATTTCTTCATCTGTTTCTCATGTACTAGTATTTGTATGATGATGGAATTGCACGTTGTATTGATCTGGTGCAATTGCATGTATATATGATGTAAAAAGTGAGCCACGACCTCAACTATACAAGGAGGAAGTAGGAGGTGGGCGGATCAGGGCCGGGCGGCAAAATCCAGGGCCCTGTCTTGAAACTAAAAAATGAGGCCCTATGTCACAAATAAAATGAACTAACGAGTAATTATAGTATATATTTTTCGCAGAAAATTTTTTAAGGGTAGAAGGCTCAACAGACTGATTGCCAGATGACACTTGCGGTGCTTTTTTTAACAAATCTGTCCATACCACCTTTATAAGCTTTATTAATTAAATTTTGTTCTTGTGCTTTTCTCTTGCGCTTGGAGGCACCAGACTCATGTTTCCCCGTTATGACTCAAATATGTATTATTAAAACACAAGATAAAGATGATGAATAAAATAAAATTGAAGTTATACAGTAGCATATATCAATTCAAGTTGGAGATCATGCATCATAATTAGGCAGAATCATTATAATTCATGTAGTTTTGGGTCATGTGATCTTTAATCGAGGAGGTAAGAAATAAGTACCAATCTCTAACGAAGTAATGATCCTTGCCAATAACTAATTACAAAATTAGGAATTAGGAATAGGAACCGAAGTTGATCGAAAAGAAGGACTCGCTAAGTAGTAAGAACCTGGCAGGAGGCTAGAGTCGGTCATCGGTCAATCCAAATTTAAGAGAGGACAGAGGAGGCGAGGAAGGCAACGGCGGCAGCGCCGGTCGCCCTGTGATCCGATTGATCTAGTGACCAGGCGATGAGACGTTCGTATCCTCCCTCGATTGATCTAATGGTCGTTGTCTCGCTGTCGCTCGATCGATGGGATGCACTCGTGGCCTCGTTGCTATACTTCAACTCCAGCCTAGAGTGAGAGCAGGAGAGCCCACTACAGCGCCCAGCAGCCCAGTAGGGCATAAGTTTTTTTAATACTAGGCCTATATAAAAAATTTGGGGCCCCCCATTTTGGGCCCTGTGCGGCCCGCATGTTTTGCACCACTATGGCCCGACCCTTTGGGCCAGATACACAAATATGCACATAACATATATACTCACGCCCCCCGGTAGCGCGGTTGAAGCGGCGCCATTCTGTAAAGACTGGACCAGAACTCCTCGAAGAAGGGCGGCGTAGGCAAGCCTTTGGTCATGATATCAGCAAATTATTGTGAAGTGGGAACGTGTAAAACACGAACGTGGCCAAGAGTCACCTGATCCTAGACAAAATGAATATCAAGCCCAATGTGTTTGGTACGGCGATGATAAACTGGGTTGGCGGAGAGGTAGATAGCGGAGACGTTGTCGTAGTAGACCGCCGCCGCCTTGTTGACAGGACACGAGAGCTCAAGAAGGAGCTGGCGAAGCCAGGAGCACTCTGCGACGACATTACTACATTAGCCACGGCTTCTATTGTAGAGTACAAGACGGGATCGATTTTCAGAGAGAATCGGGAGGAGAAAGAGCTACGTAAAACTGGTATGTTTTACAGAGATTGAATACAACACATTTTGTCTAACGGGGCGGTTCATGCCATGGCCGGACTGCCATCGAAGGAGGACATCGACGGCGAGGACAACTGCGGCGGCGAGCAGATCCGGCTCGATCCGTATTGCGTCTTCGACCTGTACTTCCGCGAGAAGGACGGTAAGGGTGCCGGGAACGGCAAGGGCAGCCGTGGATTCACACCTATAGATAAGTATAGATTTGCTTTATTCAGATGTTCTCCTACATATATATGGCTCACACACCATGCATGTATGGTGTATGACCCTAACTTGATTTGCCATGAACAGTTTATCTCGTCGGCAAGCCTGTACACCAGCCGACCTCTCAGGCTCTCACCAAGACAATATAACAGGAACCGAGCCGGCGTTGGTGTCGAGCCGAGATCTTTCCACACGCCGGCTGACCCTCCACCTCGTCGTCGAGGCAGTCATGGCACTCGTCCACGACCTCTGCCGTCGTGCTGCGCCCGGTCTCCATGTTGGTGATTCGGAACAAGATGCCACATAGGCCCCCACTCGTGTATATCTTTGTAGACACCGTGATCACAGGTTCCATGTCGGTGTGGTATGTGCCGCTACATGACGACGGCCCGCGCTCTTGTCCTTGGTCGAACCCGCTCCGCATCATCATCCCTGGAACCGTGACGATGTCCAGAGACGACCGTGGATCAGCATGGTGCCGTGCGGCGACGCACACCACCTGCAGAGAAACAAAAAAGATTGCCGCCGCCTTGGCCACGTTCGCCATGGTAATTGAGCGACCTCCCGCTTGCGTGCGTTTATAAGCTAGCTAGCTTGCCCTGTGTGTTAGCTTTCTCTCAACGATGAGTGATATATATGCATGCTCGTGCTGCAGTGGAGAGACGAGACCAATGGGCTAAGGGAACTGGACACTCGTGGCATAGGGAACTGCTATGCATTTTCAATCCATGTGAAGAGGACAAGATTAACATCATGGTTTCCCTCTCCAAGGTGCGAATATACCACTCACAAACACAAAAATGAGTGTGGCAAAATGACATTGATCTTTGCTGGTGCGCAATATTAATTTTTATTCTTAGAAGTTGTAGGAATGCTGCCTTCATTATTTAAGCTTTTAAGGAAAAGGAAAGTAGCGAATTTGGGAGAATAATTACAAGGGAAGAAATACATACAAATCAAACTCACACAAGGAAGCACATTATTATAGCAAACTGAGATCGTTTCAAACCGACTAATAGTACCATTACAAACTTCACACTGATTGACACTTAGTACATAAAATAGATTATCCGCACACATCATGCATGTACGCATGCACATTATTGGAGTTAAAACCAGATGACTCAGATTTACCAGATTACGTCCGACCAGGTGACGGATACCTCGCCGACGCTGGTATCGAGCCCAAGCGCCTCCCACACAGCCACAGACGTGCTGATCTCATCGGTGCGGCAGCCGTTCCCTGTGACGCACTCGTCCACGACCCTAGCCTCATGGGATCGCCCGTTCGAGCTATTGACGCTGATCAGCTTCCCGCACCGGGCGCCATTCTCGTACCACGCCGTGGTCAGCGCCACCAGGAAGAGGTTGTCGCTGTGATACTGGCCGTCGCACGCCGCCGGCCCGCCCTCTTCTCCTTGCTGGAAGCCGTTCAATGACATCACCGCTGGCTGGTCCATGGCCCACCCAGCCGCGCCGGACACCTGCAGGAACACAAGGATGCCAAGGATTACCACCACCTTGCAAGTGCTCTCCATGGTGATTCAGCGATAAAAGCTCCTGCTTGCGTTTATAAGCTAAGCTTAGCTTGACGTTGGTTGAAGGGCTTTATGTAGGCTCGTGTTGCAGCCTGGGACAAAGCTATGTACGTAATCACACACGTGATGTGCATGCCGCCCTCGTGTGGCTCATCAAAGAGCTTGCAGACAAATTCTTCCCTCGTACGTAGTAAGTATATCTTTGCATTGTTAAGACCACACATGCTGTTGGATCTCATATTGCCAAAAAAGGATGAAGTGTTGCAATCCAACTTCAATCTAATTAATTAATATTGCACAACAAACAAAGATGATCGAGGGCAAGATCGAGACGAGTGCGTGTAGTAATCTAGGTGTACATTGACAGGAAAATACAGTTGGTCAAATAAAAGGTCATCCAGGTGACGCCAATTTGTATATGCCATGTGCTACTCGTCCACATGTTTCGTAGTTGGCTATGTGGCATCGATAACATGTTCAGCGTACATATAAGGTATAAATGCCCGCTTGATTTACGCATTGTGGGTATGTAGAAATAATTTGCTTTTTAGTTTTATGGCCATGGTTGTTTTTACCCACGCACGGGCGAATACGGGCATTTCAACACTAATTAACCCCCCCCCCCCTCTCCTGATTTTCATGGGGAAGGACCCGCCTCACTAATTATTCCCCAATCAAAAACTAATCCAAGACTGCCACGTATTACAGTCTGTTGATTCCATATTAGAGAGTCCATGCGTGTAGCAAAGCCCCGTATATAGTATCGTTTGTGGAGTTCTAGGTAGTTTATAACTACTAAGGGCATCTCCAAGGAGGACCCATAAATTGACAACATCCGGCGGGACCGCGCTGCCCAGCCTCGGAAGCCATCCAACGTGGGCCTGTATCGGTCCGCGGGGCGATTTCCCCGCAAAGTAGAGACAAAAGTTAGGGACCTTTGCGGGAGTCCAGACACGCGAAACGTAGGAATCTGACACCCCCTGCCCACTCAAAACCCTTCCCGGACCCTGCGACTCCATCCCCCATTTGTTCTCCTTCCTTCTTTCTCTTTTCCTTCACCATTGCTCCACCCCGGCCACCACGCCACACTCCTGCTGGGACTCTACGTCTCTGTCACCTCCAGTGCTCCAACAGGGCTCCACCCCGCTTCTCCTCTGCCTCCATTCAACTCCTGTCTTCCGACCGTCCCGTCAGGTACCATCCGCTACTTCTATTCTCACCATGCTCAGCAACCGTTCAATGAATCATCGGAGCTAAAAACAGTTGTCCCTTCTTCTTTCTAGCAATGGATTCCGATTTGAAGTACATATACGAGCAGTATGTGTAGTCATCTGATGGCTTGTCGGATGAGGAGGAGTACCCCGATGAGACGGTAGCGGTGGGAGGGAGGGGGGGCGCTCGGCAGCGAAGAGATGGAGGGTCCGCCCCGGTCGCCTCGCTCGGGGAGGCGATGCGGGGCGTGCAGGAGGGAGAGAGTGTGTGAAGGTCATCCATATGTAATTCTGCATCCACTTTTCCTTTTTGTCAAACATTTGTTTCATGCGTGTCCTCTTTTTTTCTCTAAGGTTGTTGCATGCGACATTTCAAGCGCCCATCATTTATGTAACAATAGATATAATTTTTCCCTTCCTCTGAACATGTCATTGCATGCATCCATCATTCCCGGTTGTATTGTAATGTTTTGGAAATTTAAAGTTTCTATTTGGCGACCCATATGTAAACCTGTATACATGTTTCTCTGTGTGTCTCCGTTTCTTCTAGTGTTACATTGTTATTTCATTCACGTCGAGTTTTTAAGATGATATTGACTCCATGAATATTTTCCTAGCACAGTTTTCATTTTTATCGTTTTGACGAAGTAGGGATGCTGCTTTAATTATTTTTAGATTTAAAGGAAAAGGAAATACCGAATTTGGGAGAATTTGTACTTATAAGGAGAAAAATACAGACCAAGCTTACATACAATGACTTATACTGTCACAAACAAGCTTACATTGGTTGAGCTTACATAGAAGCAGATTACCTGCACACACCATGCATGTGCGTATGCATGTAAATAGTTATTTCATCGAGGAGAGACATTGGAGTTGAAAGCAAATGACTGGATTTACAAATACAAGCAACCATCTGAATTAGACGTCCGACCAGGTAACGGCCACCTCGCCGACACTTGTGTCAAGCCCAAAGAACTTCCACACGGCGGCCGACGTGCTGATCTCTGTAGCCCCGCAGCCGTTGTCGGAGTCGCACTCGTCCACGACCATGGCCTGCAGGCTGCTCCCGCCAGAGCTCTTGATGCTGATCATCTTGCCACACCGGAGACCTGGCCCATACCACACTGAGGTCATCGCCACCAGGTAGAGGTCGTCGCTGTGGTACTGGCCGTCGCACTTCGCCGGCCCGCCCTCCTCTCCTTGCTCGAAGCCGTTCAGCGACATCACCGCCGGGACGTTGTAGACTTGCCCGGCGGTGCACCACACCTGCAGGAAAACCAGAATGGCAAAAATCGCCACGACCTTGCTAGTGCTCGCCATGGTAATCGAGCTGCTTCTTGCGTTTGTAAGCTAGCTTGCAGTTGGCTTGCCCTGTGTGCTTTTTCTCTGAGTTTATGTAAGCCTCGTGCTGGAGCGTGCAGACAAAACGAGGGACGTACCTACACATGTGCATACCGCCCTCGTGTGACTCGTCACAGAACTCGTGACAAAGTAAGGATTCTCTCCTCTTCTGCATTAACAAACTCTTGCATCGTTGAGACCACGCTTGTTTTTGGATTTCATGGAGCGAGGGCAACATGTCATAGGGAACTATTGCTTCATCTTTTTCCTCAATACAGTATACATTTTATAAAGAAGGGTGATATATTAATTTTTACTCCCGGATGCACGGACTCTATTAAGAAAAGGAGGGAGTGTATTCCATAAAAAAAGGAGGGGGTATATATTGATTTTCCTCGAGGCAAGAAACAACTCCCATGTTCAAGCTAATTAATAAAGGTACTAATCATCAAGCTAGATAATGTTGTGGAGCCAGATCCTCAGTCGTCACGGCCCGCTGCTGTTGAGCCACTGACGTGTGGGCCCGGGGCCACATGTCAGTGGGTGTCAAGGCACATCAGAGGATCCGTGTCCTAAAGTAGTATATGTGGATTAGAACAAGCTCCTCATGCATGGTAATCCTGTTTGTCCTCAAAACTGCAGTCACTTGGTTTTAGTCCTTCAAAGACAGATATTTCATCATTCTTTTATGACAAGAATTGGATAGTGATCTTCGTATCCTCATTTACGTTGATGATATTATTGTGACCAGATCTTGTGAAAGAGCAGTCGATGCACTTAGAGATTTGCATCATGATTTGACTTAAAGGATTTGTTACAGCTACATTATAGTTCGAGCGAGGAAATTACAAAAGGAAAAATAGGGAAAAAACATTGAAGTTGCACAAATAATTTCGAAAGGTACAGGGGAGTGATATTTAATGGGGTTCATGGTGAACAAACAAATGTAGATCTTTGGAACACTCACATGATTCACATCTACTGCTCAGGCGAGGCCAATTACATAGCAATTACAGTGAGGAACATTTAATGATCTACCTGTCGGTTATTGTCATAAATATAGGTCGTTTTAGTATTCCTAACTTGTCCCAAAGTAGGAATCATTACTGGAAACTGGGAATTTGCCATCAGCCAGCTCTTTGCCATCTGCCAGCTGATGGCAAAGAACCTCTTTGCCATCTATTTTTTATAAGCAGATGGCAAAGAACTGACAGATGGCAAAGAACATGGTTGCCATCAGCCAATTCTTTGCCATCTGCTAGTGGATGGAAAATAATCTTTGCCATCTGCCAGCAGATGGCAAAGAGGTGGTAGGGTCCAAAGGTCGCAAGCGGTCAACTCACCTCTTTGCCATCCGCCAAATAGATGGCAAAGAATCTTTTCCATCTGTTGGCAGATGGCAAAGAAGTGGGTGGAGCCCAATGGGTAACGGCGTTATAACGGCCAGTAGCCCCACCTCTTTGCCATCTGCCAGCGGATGGCAAAGGCCCATATCTTTGCCATCAGCCAGCGGCTGGCAGATGGCAAAGAGGTCGAACTATATCCCCCCTCTTTTTCTAAAAAAATTCCCTCCCTCTCTCTCCCGGCCCCTCCTCTCTCTCTCTCTTCCAGCCCGGCCCCACCCCTCTCTCTCTCTCCACCTCACCCTCCCCGCACACCTTGCGCCCAGTGGACGACCACACAGCACCGCCGGCCCGCCCTTCCCATACCCGCCACCGCCGCCCTCCGGCCTCCCGGCCTCCCGCCCCTCCCCGCCCCTCCCGCCCTCCCGGCCTCCCGCCCCTCCCGCCTCCCGCCCCTCCCGCCCCTCCCGCCTCCCGCCTCCCGCCCCTCCCGCCTCCCGGCCTCCCGCCCTCCCCGCCCCTCCCGGCCACCTGGGCGTGCCCAGCCCGCCCTCCGGCCACCATGGCGCTCCCGGCCTCCCGCCCCTCCCGGCCCCTCCCGGCCTCCCCAGCCCCTCCGGCCCCTCCCGGCCACCGCTGGCGTGCCCATGCCCGCCTCCTCGGCCACCATGGCGTGCCCAGCCCGCCCTCCACCGAGCCAAAGCCACGGCGCGCCCCTTCTCGCAGCCCTCCCCTTGCCGCCAGCCCTCCCCGCCACCCCATCACCGCCCGTCGCTCCCCGCCACCCACGCCGTCAGCTCTCTCCTGGCCTCGTCGTCCTCATGGCTCAAGCGTCCAGGTGGCCGGGCGGCGGGCGGCGGGGATCGTGGCTCAGCCCGGGCCTCACCGGCCTGCCTCCCTACATCTCGCCGGGTCCACGCAGGGCAAGCCGCCCAGGAGTGCTGCACCGGCGTCAAGACCGCGCTCGCCAGCCCGGCCACGCTTTGCCTCTGCGGCGACTTGGCAAGGACTGCGGCATCCCCATGAACCTCACCACGCCAAGGGCCTCCCGTTCGATTTGTGATCTGTCACATGTGGTGTTGGTCTGACCTTGTTTTTGATTCTCCTGCAGTGAAACTGCCCGACGGAGCCCCTAACGGCGCCCCTACTGAAGGTAATTCCCCTCTCTCTTCTCCTTTGCAGTTCCTACATTTTGAATCCCTCTCTTTATTCCTGTAGATCCCTACCGTTGTCACACATTTCAAACTTGTAAGATTGCTAACCTTTCGGGTTATTCCTCTGGTTGGATGCTAGTCAAATCTTCGAATGAAAATTTTCGCTAAGCTGAAAAACAACAAAAATAATATATATAATACAATATAGAGTTCTACAATATCTGAATCAACCTAGTGTGTGCTTGAAAGGGGGGTACATTTGAAAAATAAGGAAGCAACAACCAAGTGTCAAACTACAATCAATTTATCTCCAGATGAATAAATTAGTAAGCTCGGATTCATACAAAAAATTGATTGGCTATGTTCTGTAAGCTGTTTTCCGCCAAGAAAAAGTGTGAGAGTTTCAGCATTGTTTCAAAACTGTAATTGATCAGCGGCAAGTTCACTACATAATTAGGATGCAGAGGTGATGCTAATTAGTGCATGTCCGTACAGATTGTACCTGGCTACAGTACGTTGGTAGTACTAATGGATACCCATAATACCTATCATGGGTGACATTGGATTCTGACTAATTGCTGAAGTTTGTATGGAAGTGCAATGGAGTACTTTAACCAATTGATACAACATTTGGTTAAGCCTATCAGTATGAAAATTAATAGTGCATACCAAGCAGCAGTTCTAAATTCAGCAGTCAAAGAAAGTGTTTAGACATGCTAAATTAAGTCTGCGCACTTTATTTCTTAGCGTATGCGCTAATTAGACCGAAGCGCACGCGTCGTGCAAAATCCACCGTAACGATAACTGGTCCACGTGCTTCGCCAGGCCCTTGCTCCTCTGCGGAAAAATAATAGTAACATGTTACGGTCAGCACACACTCGCCAGGCCCTTGCTCCTCTGCGGAAAAATAATAGTAACATGTTACGGTCAGCACACACTAATTAACATAGCGCGACCATGCATGGGAACATCGCCCAGCCCAACTGTTAGTTCCTATCATCAGTGATTGGGCATGTAGGAAGTAGTAGTGTGGTTTAGTTTAGCCCTTGTGAGTAGCATGATTCAGTTTAGCCCTTGCCTATAGACCTAAATCAAATTTGGAACAGACACTATAACAGATGTAAACTCGATCAAAGGGTCTATCGAATTTTCAGAGATGTGTTTTATCAGACAACAAACAAGCAGTCTGCAATAACTTTGCTAATCATGAAAATAAGAAAACTTATATATGTTGTGATGTTGGATTTTCAATCTCTTCTTCATGGAGCTTCCTTTTGCATCAAGGTTTCTGCATGCCACAGTAGTAAAATCAGGTCAGGGCAAATTCTAAATATAAGAAACAGCAGAATATCCAGTGGTACTGTACTATTGACAAAACCATCAAAATTTCATAAGCCAGTTTATCCGAAGATTACTAATTTAGGCTGCTTGCACTTTGGTTGCTCACAAAATATGAACTGGCTCCACTGCCTTGTAAATTTCAAATTATTTTCAATATAAGCATGTGGTAGCTTCCATGTGGTACGTTACTCATTTTAGATTCTTAGATATCTCTGCACATGCTCCTTACTGTTCTTTGCATATCATTATATTTATAATACATGGAGCTTTACCAATGTGTAATGTATTTGAAACAATACGTGGATTATGGCATCAAGGGTGAAAACAAATATGTAGTTGTATATGATCTCCAAATTTTGTTTCTCCTAGGTATTTTAAGGATACACAAATGTAGTTGTATATAATCTGACTACATTTTCAGCTAAGGGTTACTCATGTAACTAATACGTACTACACTTGAAGTACCTTTCACGCCAAATAAGAGTACTATATGCAGCAGTTTTAAGAAAACTTCTCTTTCCCTGAAGTTTCTCTTCCAATTTTGTTTTCTTATAATCCAGAAAAATCATGAAAAACAATTTTGTAGTCAATTCATTAAATTTTGTATGACAGATTTGGAATGATGAACAGTGACCTTTTTTCCTATCTAGGGGTAACTTACAGGGTAAGAAATCAAATTATGAGCCTCATGCATGATCAGATATAAGTGTAATCTTTGTTTTCTATTAAAAAACAAAATATGAGATTCATTTGTTGTAAACTTATAGGATATGAAATATCCTAAATCGTGTTCCCACAAATGGCCAAGACCAGGATTAATATGAGTTCTTTTAAAGTGAGTAGTCGTACATAGTTTAGATTTTTCCGGTACTGGTAAAATACATGTAACAATAATGCATTTATACGGGTGTGCTCTTGCTTCCTCAACACAAATTAGTGGACTAGACAAATTAGTGAAGCTGTCATGGTTTTCCGATACCCAAAGACTTATTTTTTGGCATTTACTTATCATTTTGCTTGATACTGACATACTGCATTTTTCACTTAGCTGTCATGGTTTTCCGATACCCAAAGACCTATTTTACAGATATAAGTTGCATCATAATAATCTTCTTCTTCTAGTCTTCTTCTTCTAACTTTCTTCTTTCCCATTTTGTAGATTTGCTTCAGATCATGGAAGCTTGGGTTGATGGAGTGTTTGTCTTTAGTTTTTGTTTTGACTTTGTGAAACTTGCTGCCTATGATGAAATTGTGTAATATTGATGAAACTATGTATATGTATGGATGAAACTTGCTACTATTGGTAACATGTGTTGGATATGTGTTCGATATATATGTGTTCATGACTATTGGTAATATGTGTTGAATATGCTATATTGGTCATATAAATATATTTGTTTTTGATTTCTGTGAAAATAAATTGATATAAGAAAAAACAAAATTAAATGGGGCAATATAGGCACTTTGCCATCAGCTGGCAGATGGCAAAGAGGCCACGTGTCATCTACATGTAACATTTGGGCTGGCCTATTTGGGCTCTTTGCCATCTGCTGGCAGATGGCAAAGAGCCTGCAGCCTTTGCCATCTGCTGGCAGATGGCAAAGAGCCTGCAGCCTTTGCCATCTGCTGGCAGATGGCAAAGAGCCTGCAGCCTTTGCCATCTGCTGGCAGATGGCAAAGTATGCCGTTAGCCTTCTAACGGAGCTAACCCCGTTAAGAGGCTTTGCCATCTGCCAAATAGATGGCAGTTATTAGTTTTTGCCATCAGCCAGCAGATGGCAAAGAAGCCTTTACCGCAGGTTTCGGACGAACTGTTTGCCATCTGCCGGCTGATGGCAAAGCCTTTGCCATCCGTCGAACATGCCTTTGCCATCTGCCATGGCAGATGGCAAAGTGCCAGATTCCAGTAGTGAATCCTTCTACAAACCTATGGGTTTAAGCTCATTTTGTTAAATAAATAAATTAGCCAAGGAGCTTTCTGGCATATATATATGAGTGAATAGCATCACTATATATATATATATATATATATATATATATATATATATATATATATATATAACTTATTCTGCACCTGGCTGATGAATAGCATCACTATATATATCATGGTGGAAAAACAGGCTTCCGTCCAGCCCCATAAGTCATGGTTGTAGGAACCCGCGACTAATGGGACCTTTAATCGCTTGATTACAGAGGTGAACTGCGACCAAAGGCCTGGGCCAGGCGCTCGGTGGCCAGCTGGCGCCGCGTGAGAGGTCTTTAGTCGCGGTTTGCCGGGACAACCGCGACTAAAGGTTTCGGCACTTTTAGTCACGGTTTGCTGTGCCAACCGCAACTAAAGCCCTCCCTATATATACCCATCCAGCAGCCAACACTTAGCCATTTGGAGCCATTCTCTTCACAAGTGGGTGTAGGTTTGCTTTTGGTTCCTCTTATGCACATAAGGTGTTTGATGAAATGCCCCAAGAGCATGAAACAAACATGACATGAAGTGTTGGAGCCACACTCCTCGATCGCGGTTAGCAACTTGATGAACCTTTGATGTGTCATTGATAAAATATGCATGTGTGTAGTTCATTGTTTAATTTATATTGTTTGTAGCTAGTTAGTTTAACAAATGCATGATGGTTAATTATATATTTTATATTATAATAATGCAGATGAATCGGCAATGGATGTCTGATAACCGACTCTCCGTGAGTTCACTACGGGTTTGAAAGATTTCCTCGTAGTGGCTAATGCGAACAAGCGGGGCGTTTTGTTATCTGTCCATGTGTTATCTGTAAGAATCGGAAGGGTTACTCTTCCTCAAGAGATGTTCACATGCATCTGCTTCGCACGGTTTCATGCCAAGCTATAATTGTTGGACCAAGCATGGAGAAAGAGGGTTATAATGGAAGAAGATGAAGAATGGGATGATTTCATCGATGAAAGCTATCTTGCTCATTTCGGTGATACTTTCATGGAGGATGCTGAAGGTGAAGGGAAGGTGAAGAAGAGGCACGTGATGATCCCGTTGATGATCTTGGTCGGACCATTGCTGATGCACGGAGACGCCGCGAAACTGAAAAGGAGAGGGAGAATTTGGATCGCATGTTAGAGGATCACAGAAAGGCGCTGTACCCGGATGCGATGATGGTCTGAAAAAGCTGGGCTGCACCTGGATTTGCTGAAATGGAAGGCGAGGCAGGTGTAGCTGACTCGGCATTTGAAAACTTGCTGAAAATGTTGAAGAATATGTTTCCAAAGGATAACGAAGTTTGCCCGCCAAAGACGTCTGAAGCAAAGAAGGTTGTCTGCCCTCTAGGTTTAGAGGTTCAAGATACATGCATGCATCAACGATCGCATCCTCTACCGCGGTGAATACGAGAATTTGAATGAATGCCCGGTATGCACGGCATTGCGTTATAAGATCGTGAGGCGATGACCACGGTGATGATGTTGAGGGCCGAAACCGGAAGAGGGTTCCCGCCAAGGTGATGTGGTATGCTCCTATAATACCACGGTTGAAACGTCTGCTCAGGAACAAAGAGCATGCCAAGTTGTTGCGATGGCACAAAGAGGACCGTAAGTCGGACGGGAGTTGAGACACACCGCAGATGGAACGCAATGGAGAAAGATCGACAGATGGTTCAAAGATTTTGCAGCTGACGCAAGGAACATAAGATTTGCTCTAAGTACGGATGGCATGAATCCTTTTGGCGAGCGAGCTCCAGCCATAGCACCTGCCCGTGACTCTATGCATCTACAACCTTCCTCCTTGGTTGTGCATGAAGCGGAAGTTCATTATGATGCCAGTGCTCATCCAAGGTCCAAGCAACCCGGCAACGACATCGATGTGTACCTAAGGCCATTAGTTGATGAACTTTTACAGCTGTGGGGTGGTGTCCGTGTGTGTGGGATGAGCACAAACAAGAGGAATTTGACCTCTGACGTTGCTTTTCATAACCATCAACGATTGGCCTGCTCTTAGTAACCTTCGGGACTGTCAAATAAGGGATACAATGAATTCACGCACTGCTTATATGAGAATGAAAGTGTCCATTTGACTTATTGTAAGAAGAACGTGTTCCTTGGGCATCGTCTTGTTCTTCCGATAATTCTTCCAGGAAGAAAGAAAGGCAAGCATTACAACGGCAAGGCAGATCACCGGCGAAGCCTGCGGAACGACTTTGGTCTTTGAGGTATTTGATATGGTCAAGGATTTGAAAGTCATCTTTGGAAAGGGTCTGGCGGACAATCAGTTCGAAGGGAGCTGACGGGCACGCAGCCATGTGGAAGAAGAAATCTATATTCGGGAGCTAGAATATTGGAAAGTCCTAGATGTCCGCTCTGCAATCGACGTGATGCACGTTCACGAAGAATATTTGCGTGAACCTCCTAAGCTTCTTGGGCGTGTATGGGAAGACAAATGATACAAAGGAAGCACGGCAGGACCAGCAACGTTTGAAAGACCACGATGACCGCATCCGGAATGGTTTCAAGGTCGTGCCAGCTACGCCCGACCAAAGAAGAGAGGGTCATCTTTTTTGAATGCCTGAGCAGTATGAAGGTCCCGTCTGGATTCTCGTCCAATATAAAGGGAATAATAAACATGGCGGAGAAAAAGTTCCAAAACCTGAAGTCTCACGACTGCCACGTGATTATGACACAATTGCTTCCGATTGCTTTGAGGGGGCTCCTGCCGGAAAATGTTCGAGTAGCCATTGTGAAGCTATGTGCATTCCTCAATGCAATCTCTCGTAAGGTAATCAATCCGGAAGTTCTACCACGGTTACGTAACGATGTGATCCAATGTCTTGTCAGTTTCGAGTTGGTGTTCCCGCCATCCTTCTTCAATATTATGACGCACCTCCTGGTTCACCTAGTCGAAGAGATTTTCGTTCTCGGTCCTGTATTTCTACACAATATGTTCCCCTTCGAGAGGTTCATGGGAGTATTAAAGAAATATGTTCAGAACCGTGCTAGGCGGAAGGAAGCATCGCCAAGGGCTATGGAAATGAGGAGGTAATTGAGTTTTGTGTTGACTTTGTTCCTGACCTTAAGCCGATTGGTCTTCCTCGATCGCGCACGAGGGGAGACTAAGTGGAAAAGGCACGATCGGAATGAAATCAACGATATGTATGGACGGCCATTCTCATTGAAGCACACCACCTTTATCTTGACCAATTCCAGCTTGGTGGCTCCGTGCTTTGAGAAACACAAGAATATTTTACGTTACGACAACCCGGGAAGCCTGAATCCTGGATTAGGAAGGCCCACATGGAGACTTTCGGCAGTTGGTTGAGAAAACATTTAATGAATGACAATGATGTTGTAGATCAGCTGTACATGTTGGCCAAGACACCATCTTCGACTATAACGACTTTCCAAGGGTACGAGATAAATGGGAATACATTTTACACGATCGCCCAAGATAAAAAGAGCACCAACCAAAACAGTGGTGTCCGCTTTGATGCAGCAACCGAGAATGGGCAAGAGGTCACATATTATGGTTACATAGAGGAGATATGGGAACTTGACTATGGACCCTCCTTTAAGGTCCCTTTGTTCTGGTGCAAATGGTTCAAGCTAACAGGAGGTGGGGTAAAGGTGGACCAGCAATACGGAATGACAATGGTGGATTTCAACAATCTTGGTTACCTTGACAAACCATTCGTCCTAGCGAAAGATGTCGCTCAGGTTTTCTATGTGAAGGACATGAGTAGCAAACCGAGGAAACGGAAAGATAAGAAAAGCGATCAAGACATCATGCGATGATCCAAAGCGCCACATTGTTCTTTCAGGAAAAGAAACATCGTGGGAGTGGAGGACAAGACAGACATGTCGAAGATTATAATATGTTTGCTGAAATTCCGCCCTTCAAAGTGAACACCGACCCAAGCATTAAGTTAAATGATGAGGATGCTCCATGGATACGGCACAATCGTAAGCAAGCAGGGACACAAGGGAAGAAAAATGATGTGTAATAATTTATTGTACCAAACTTTGTTGAATGGATCATGTGAATTATATTACCCGTGATGTGTTTGGTGTCCATTTTCGAATGATTCGAGATACCACCGATGATACATGAAATTTGGAGTGATTTAGTCATACTCCTGCCTAGGCGTATAATATGCATACTAAGTAGTCTTCATAGCCGCCGTCAAATGCGTTGTCTTGGTAGTCGCCTTCTAAGTTGCCGCCGTAAATGCGTCATTCTTTGTCGCTGCTTGTAAATCGGTCGTCGAGGCGCTCGTGGCTCGAATCGAGGGTAGCGCAGCGGGGATATCGCCGCCGTGATGTAGTCCATGACGCTCTGCGAGTCCGCCATACCACCATAGCCGACGGCCGCCTCGTGGAAGTTCCCAGGAGGCGAACCGTCCTCCTCATACTGGCGGCGCCCTCTCACGCCGATTGATGAAGAAGGCGTCCCAAGTATGCTGGTTATCGGGATGCCGGCGAGATTCATCCGCTGCTCCGGCGTGAGGTCGAGGTAGTAGTGGTTCGTGATGGCCGCCCGTAGCGCAGTACCACGAGGGGCCAGGAGGGACGGCCGCCCGGCGCTTAGGCTCCAGCCGGTGGGGCCTTGATAGCCGGTGGACAAGGGTAGTTCGAGGCGTAAAGCTCCTCCACCTGCTGGTAGGTTAGAGTGGGTGCGGTGGAAGCCATGAGAGAGTGATGAGAGATTGTAGAGATGTGATAATGCTGGCCAAGCCGGGCTACATATATGTAGTGCAGAAATGGCGGGAAAAATGGGAGCGGGAAGACAGGAGGCGGGAAGAAAGTGGCGGGAAGAAAGAGGCGGGAAGACAGGGAAGAAATGGCGGGAAGAAGAGGAATCGAGCTGGTCATCTAACCTTTAGCCCGGCTGGTTGGTGCAACGGGACTAAAGGTTAGACAGACGTGGGTAGCGCCACGGCATACATCGGAGGAACAAGACAAAGCGAAGCGGCGCCGTGCCTATAAAAGGAGCATCGTCTGTGTGAAGATAGAGGCGTGAAGAAATGGCGGGGAAGACATAGGCGGAAAGAATGGCGGGAAGACTGGCGGGAAGAACTTGTGGGAAGACAGAGGCCGGGAAGAACTTCTCTGAATTTTTGATATATTATTTGTATTTTAGAATTTTGAAATGAATTAGTTCTATTTTTCTGAATTTTTGATATATTATTTGTATTTTTAACATATTGAATTGAATTAGTTTTATTTTTGACATATTATTTGTATTTGCCTCGTAGGGTTTGGAGGCGGTTCGTAGATACAAAGGACGTAGAACTTTATATGCATTAAATTATGTATGGAAACTTGTTCAAAATTGTATATGGTCATCCGATGATATTGAATATATATTGTATATTCCTCTTGAATTCTTTTTGGTTCTAATTTCAAATTTGTTTGAAATTGTACATTCATATGCATGTATGTAGTACCGTAGAATATGTGAAACTCCTTCAAAATTAAAATAAAGCACAAAAGAAATAAAACAATACAAATTAAACAGAAAACCATACAAATAAAAAAGAAAACAATACAAATTAAACAGAAAACAGGTTTGGGGGGCTAAAACCCTAAACCTGCAGCGGCCCTTTAGTCATGGTTGGCGAGACCAACCGCGACTAAAAATGAGAAGCTGAGAGCATAAAAAACCCGCCAAAAACCCATTAGTAGCGGGTGGGCCGGCGACCCGCGACTCAAATAGCAACAATAAGTATTTTGTTGTAAGTAGAAACAAAATAAAATAAATAAAGCAACAAAGAAAACAAAAAGTGTTTTCAAATTTGAAAACTAATGGCACTAACAGAAAGTTTATAATTTTTCTAAAAGTAAAAGCAAAAAGAATTAAAAAATAAAGCAAAAAACAACAAAAATAAATAATAATGCAGAAAACAAAACAAAAAACTGGAAAAAAATAGTGCCGCCTCTTGGACCCCCACGGCCTGAATCGACTAGAAACCCTACATGGGCCGAGATTCAGGCCCGCAGGAGGCCAAGTAGGCCCACAGGCACATAGCTAGTGATGATTAGGCCGTAAAGCCTGCGGTTGAGAGGAGCTCGAGAGGGTGGGGCGCGGCGCTTATAAACCACTCTCGAGCTCTCTCAACTAGCGAGGTGGGACTAAACTTTTGGGCGCGGCAGCACAAGGCCTTTGGTCGCCAAAACCCTTTAGTCGCGGTTGGGCGAGGCGACCATGACTAAAGGCACCTTTAGTCATGGGTCTCGTCGCCAACCGCGACTAAAAGGGGGGCGTGACATAAAAACCCATAAAAACCCTTTAGTCGCGGTTGGGCAGGCGACCAGCGACTAAAAATTACCTATAATCGCGGGTCTCGCCGCCAACCGTGACTAAAGGGGGCTATAAATACAAGGCTCGATTCTCGTCTTCTCCGATTCCGATTCTCGCTTTGTTCGTCTCTGCCCGCGCCCTCGGCGCGCCCGCCGTCGCTCTCGCCCTCGATGCCGCCGCCGTCGCCCTCGCCTACAGCCTTGCCCGGCCCGGCTTGCATCGGTACTGCCGCCTCGCTCGGCCGCCCTCAACGCGCCGACCGGCCTCCCTCGCCCACCGCCGCGACGCACCTTCCTTGGCTTCTCCGGTACGCTGGCCGGCAAGCGGCCAGCGTGCGTGCGGACCGCGCCTCGCCCTTGTCGCGGGCTGCGCTCCGGCCGCAGCCCCGCTCGCGCGCCGCGCACGGCCGACTGCCTCTGCCCGCGCTGACATCATGCTGATGTCATAACCCCGTTTTCCTGTTATTTAACTCTGTTAAGTCCAAATAACTGTTTAAAACTTTGAAAATCATATTAAATAAACCGTAGGTCGGATCAAAAACTTTATACATGAAAGTTGCTCGAGCAGCGAGACGAACCCGAATACGCTACCCACATACATGTCAGATGCCTCTAACTATCTGAACATGGAACTTTCCCCCTCCGGTCTTCTATCTGACACAGGTCCGGAACCGGGAAAACATTCCCGGTTGAATCCCCCCTTCACCTTTATCGTGTAGCCATATGTTAGGTCACTCCGGCACATCATATTGCCACGTTCTGCTTTGTGATGATATGCTTGCTGTATATTTACTGTTTTCCCCCTCTTCTCTACGGTAGACCCCGAGACAGATGCAGCCCCAGTGATCGACTACGTCGACGACGACCCCCCACCATGCCAGAGCAACCAGGCAAGCCCCTTTGACCATCCCGATATCGCCCATTCCGGGAAGGCGTGGTTGTCTGTTGTCCTCGCCTCCCTCTCCGTGTGTGTTGTCCTCGCCTCCCTCTCCGTGACGCCTTGCTGCGCCGCCCGTCTCGCGCTCTACCGCGACACCCTCTCCCACCCTTCCTCGCCGGCCCCCTCCTTTTGCCACCGCCCTTTCGCCACCGCCACCGTCACCGCCCCCCTTCTTCACTTAATTAATTTGTTTTTACTACATGTTTTCAGGACTGACATAATGGCGGACGATAGAGCTGACCCGATTATGGACAACTATGATCCGGACGGTGAAGCACATATGTTCGGCATCATAAACGGCGATATTCTATATGTGCTGACCGGAGAAGAAGAAGATGATATCTCTTCTTATCTGAACCTTAATGGTGAAGATGAAGGCGCGTCGACAAGATGATGCCAAGAAAGCGTCGATAAGCAGCGATCTTCAAATGGAAGTAGCAACCACCTCCGGCGCCGAGGTATATATATACATTGAGCCTCTGGTGATACAAACTAACTGATTTGAATAAATATGTATTGTACTAACGCGACTCTCTTTCTTATTTTAGCCCTCGGCGGATCGTCAAACAATCGATGCGTCGTCAAAGCGTGGCGCAACCAAGACGATGAAACAAGGAGAAACATGCACCATCGAGGTTGTCGACGATTGCAACCGGCGGCCCGGAGCCCGCAAGAACGCCACCAAGTTTGTCAGCCAATGCGGAGCCATTGTTAGAGACAACGTCTCGATCACCGTCGAAGTGGAATGAGCCAAAGAAGGCACGAATTGATGGTTTCACTTTTGTCGATAAGAGAACAAAAAAGATTGCTTCAAGAAGCTTATGGAACATTTCGTTCTACCTCCGGAATACAACAAATTCGATGAGGAGGGTAACAAGATTGAGGAAAACAAGGAGAGGAGGAGGCTAGTCAAACAGTTCGCTCTTCATAAGATGGCGGCGCATTCGGAAATTCAAGCAAAATCTAGCCCATGACTTTGTCAAGCAGAACAAGACTCCAGTTTCAAAGGACAATATGAGAAACTGAAACATGATTGGCCAGAATTTGTGAAGCAAAAGAAATCGGAGCAGTTCATTCAAATATCGAAAAAAATAAGGAAAATGCGGCTAAGAAGGAGTACAATCATGTTATGGGGCCGGAGGGTATCGCATTTGGGTGCCTAGGTTGGAGAAGATGGAGAATGAGCTGAGGGCGCGAGGAATCCGTCCAGTGCGGAGGATGGGACCCAAGGGCCAAAAAGCTGGTGGTACGGGCATGGGGAACGCTGAACCCGGAGGCGAGGAGTGTGTGTGCAGGGCAAATTAATTAAACCCACCCAAGCCCTTATTGGCGCAATGAAGGATGCTCAACAGGGAAGATCAAGTTCAACAGAGAGAACGACGCTGACAAAAGCCCTCGGGAATCACGAACACGGAGGGCGTGTACGAGGCATGGGGCACATTCCGTGGAAAATAGGGTTCCCCGAGCGATGACCCGTCTGATTCTGAAGCCGTAAGAGAAAGATGGATCGGGAATCAGATGTTGTGGCGCGGTTGGCATCGGAAATGGATGTGATGAAGAAAACCATGAGTGTACTAGTAGTCGAAAGAGATGCAGCTCGGGTGCAGCATGAAGATCATCCAGCGGATCTCGGAAGCCAGCAGCGGAGAAGCAGCGTGGCTTCCACGGAGGCCCCACCGGCTGGTGCAGATGCACCGACGATCGAAATTACTGCACGGAGCCTCGGTGGTCGAAATTACTGCACCGGAGCCTCTGGTGGTCGAAATTACTGCACGGAGCCTCCTCGCTACCCGTGGGCGATATAAAGGAGATGAAAGAATGTCATCTGTATTATCCTATCGGGAACATGTCCATGAAGGTAGCCATCGGCAGTGCTTTACCATGTTTACAGAGCACTCCACCACAACAACCCCATTCAAGATGGCTATGCTCGTGTCACGGTGGAGGACATAGTCCAAGGGTTTGAGGACACAGAGATTGACATTGCTACACACGAAGGGAGAAAAGACTTGGAGATGTCAAGCGCCATTTCATTCTATGGCAAAAGAAGTTTATCAAGTTTCGAGGCGGCGCCAGGACAACAAGTCCACCCCTACGGTGGTGGTGGTGGCGGTGGCGGTGGTGGTGGTGGTGGTGGTGGTGGCGGTTCACCTACACCTCCGTCACGTCGACCAGCGCCGCCCCGATCCTAACGTCCGGCGGGTGATCAGCCGCCGCCCCGATCCTCGTCCGGCTGGTGATCAGACGCCGCCCCCCAATCCACCTCCGGCAAAGAAGCAGAAGCAGTCCTGGATTATTAACCCGGACCCTTATGTACCTAAGACCACAAAGGTACCGGAGCCATCACTGAAGCCTCTCCCCACAAGGCCTTGGGACCGTAGTGCCGAGGAAGTCGACGCGGCCGCGGCTGCTGATTTGGAGAAATGGAAGGCGGACTGCAAGAAGAAAAGAGAGCCCGAGCCCAAGCCAGTATTTTCGATGAGCAAAAGAAGTGGGCTAAGTCATTTTTGAGCACACCGTCCCAAGCCGCCAAGAATCTGCCTAACGACTATGCACGTGAACTTCACGGGCAGGCACTCATGTTCAAGGAGAACAAAGAGCGGGAGAAGGCGAAAGTAAAAAAGCGGGAAACAAGTTGCCCAGCTCGGGGAACAAAGTAAACAATCGATTGCCCGCTTATAGTGGAAGCCTTACGTCCGGATGCCCCGAGATCATACAAGCTGCGGCAACACAGGGATTGATCTGTAACGAGTGCCGAGAGAACAAGCGGCCAACTTAGGTATTACTCTTCGTGAACTGTTAGGCCTTGATGAGGCGCCCGATGAAGGAGGTAGTAATTACATATGTCAAGAATGGGCCTCTCGTCGATCCTGCTCAGGAATAGGATCTACCTCCACAAATGAAAGGTCTGCTGAAATGGTACAAGGGTTACATAAAAAATAAAAACGCCAAAGAATATATTTATGCGGAAGTTAGACATGAGCATCACTTCAAACATTACTATGTACAAATTGAACTGAGTGAATTGTTCCATCTTTTCAATCTGCGCTAGCTCGTCAAATCTATCATCGGTTGCTACGTTACGTAAGTGATTTTTATAATTTCTACCCCATCTCGTTCATATTGCCTGCACTATATATATGTCCTAACTATATTGTTGTGTCCGCTATTATACATGCAGAATGAAGATTAAGGAATGCAGAGTAAGGAACATCCATGATGTTGGGTTCATTGACCCACACATCGTTAATGGACATGTGTTGGAGCGTCACCCCACCGACGTGGAGGCAGACCTGTGGCAGTTTCTTACAAAGCAGGAACTCAAAAGTGATATTCTATTTCCTTACCATTTTGGGTGAGTGTTTCTGTCTTGAGCACATTCTCTTTTGTTTACTCCATGCATGGTATGTGGCGGCTAATCGATGAGTTATGCATGACGTCTTGTGCATGTATCGTGTCCGCAGGTTCCACTGGATTCTGCTTTTAATTAAAGTTAACACCTCAGAATGTCTCGTCCACGACTCTCTGAATATGGATCCAAAGCTTTGGGGCGGTATGAGAAGAATGCTGCAGAAGTAATTATTTTCATTCATTTGCGCTCTATATCGATCGGCCTATTTCGTTCATTTCCTAATATCAAGTAACTAATAACTCTCTTGTTCATTTAATTTTCTTTGCCTCGTAGGGTTTGGAGACGGTTCGTAGATACAAAGGTCGGTGAATTCAAAAAAGAGCTAGAATTCAAAAGATCAAAGCCTAAGAATGCTGGGGATATTCAGCCACCGGAGACCAATCTATGTGGATACTATGTTCGTGAGATGATCCGAGATACACCTCTGAGCGGGTTCCGAGTGATACCAATGCTCGGAGGAATAACCTCCGGATGATGCTTAGTCCAAGCTCGCTTCCGACCACTTCAAGAGGAACTAGCTGGATGGTTCAGCAGGGAAGTCCTCCATCCTAAAGGAGAACACTATTACGAGGGCGTAGAACTTTATATGCATTAAATCATGTATGGAAACTTGTTCAAAATTGTATATGGTCATCCGATGATATTGAATATATATTGTATATTCCTCTTGAATTCTTTTTGGTTCTAATTTCAAATTAATTTGAAATTGTACATTCATATGCATGTATGTAGTACCGTAGAATATATGAAACTCCTTCAAAATTAAAATAAAGCACAAAAGAAATAAAACAATACAAATTAAACAGAAAACAGGTTTAGGGGGCTAAAACCCTAAACCTGTGGCGTACTTTAGTCGCGGTTGGCCGGAAAGAACGCGACTAAAGGTCCTCCGCCTTGACGGCCGCCTGGCGCCCACGTGGACGGGCCTTTAGTCGCGGTTCTTAAGCAGCCGCGACTAAAGGTGGGGGCATTAGTCGCTTATTTGGTCATGATTGCCCAACCGCGACTAATGGCAGTGCGAATCGCGACCAAAGGCCTTTTTTCCACCAGTGTTTATATATATATATATATATATATATATATATATATATATATATATATATATATATATATATATATATATATATATATATGACTCTTAGTAGTGATTGCAACACTATCTAGAGACCACCATGTTTCTTACCCAGTGTTTTCCAAACTAGTGTCCCTTCCATCGATGAGAACGAATAATATATACAATGCATGCATGACTCAGGGTTGATGTAGAGAAATATTGGCATACATGACCACAAGATGCTCAACATAAGATAACTCATAGCTAAAGAAAAACCATGGACAAGAACATTACCAATTTAGGAAGACTCGTGATCCTCTGCGTCAAGGCCAGGAGAGAAGCAGCGGAAAATTTAATAATCTAACCCATCACTGAAGATTTCTTGCCAGCACCTACTCTTGTACAACAGAATGGTAACATGTTACTTTTGTGCTTGACCGCTCAAAGATTTAGTGCTACTTATGCAGCAGAATACTTGAAGGGCACAAAGAAAGAAAGCTAGAAAATGTTGTTGTATGTATGTGCATACCTCAACAGGAGAAGAGCAGCTTGAAGGACAGAAACTTGGACTGAAATTTCTGAAATAGTCCGATCAACTTACGCTACGCTAGTGCACGGCTAGATTAGAGTAGAATGGAAATATGCAACAATTGCAGTTTGCGCTCCGAAGCTTGAAGCATGCGTTGGACCCTAGAAATTTGCCTCCTCACCATGTCGGTAAACTTTGACGAGTAGGAACATGCTACAGAGATGGTGATGTGGCAATGGATCGATTGTCATGAAGACCATGGGGTTAGAAACATGCTAGATGATCTTCCTGCTGCAAAGATGCCACATTTGACACCTTCAAAGAATGAACTAGAGGAACCGAGACTAGTGCCCTGTTTTCTACTAGTGTCCAAGTGTGAAAATATCTCACCTAGGGTTTCACCCTACAACAATTAGGTACCATCCACATAAGATAGTACATCCATCATATGTTGCAGCATGGAAGGCATTCGATGGGGAATACTCCAAAGAAGCTGAAGAGGCTGGGAATGTCAGAATTGCAATATCAGGCGATGAGTCCAATCCATATGGTCAAATCCATTGCACTGCTGACATAAAGGATCTTGCTCACCAGATTCTACATAGGAGTGCGCAAAACCTAAAAATTCTACGTGTTCGCATTCTGCCAGAGTTGTCTCCTTGGATAACTAGAACTATGGATGTTGCATGCCCTTGCCTCCAAAGCCTGTTATCTGAGCCTCAAGCGATCTCTTCTTGCCAAGGTGGTGATGCGAGCGGCTTCAAGCGTACCTTCCACCGGCGTGTTGGTTGCAATTGGGGTCTGCAAAGTCTGTTCGGCCAGACAATTGAGCTGTGAAATTTGCTCCTGGGTGGGGCTATTAACATCATTCTCAACCTGGGTTCAGTTGTCTCGTCAGTTTGTTTTGGCCTGGCACGGCTTTGAAGCTGGCACTAAAGAGGAAGGCGGGGTGGTGCAGTCTAGGCAAGAAGCTTTTTTGGACCAGTTGTGACACCTTGGATGTAAACAAGGGACCGCTGCTATGGCAGCAGTGCCGAGCGGCGTGACCCCGATCGAAACCGGTGTATCGTCTGAAGAGACGGTGTTAGATAGTCGAGCTCCATGTGCAAAGTGTTATTATGATCTTGCGGTGTCCGGTTGTGTCAGTTAACGAACTTGTTATCTTTGATGCTGAAGCTGGTGGAACACTAGTGGAGTCGCATAGAATGTTTGCTACATTTGCCTTTTTTTTTGTTCTAGCATAACATACTGGAGGTGTTTTATTGATGATCAATATTCATGGTAATACAAACTATGTTCATGTGACCAAGTGGTTGTGTCGATCTTCGCTAAAAGAATGGGCTCCAGAAAGCGATTGGGCTGTGTTCCTCTACATCTAAATGTAAGGCGCTAACATCACCACCACAACACCGCCTTTGCGCATCGTAACCTTATTCCTAAAGAGACCTAACTACATCGCCATACAACAGATCCAGGAATCCAGCCCCCTTCTTTGTCAGAGCTGCACACGAAGGAGGAGGAAACCATGGCGTCACCGGGGGCGGGGGGTACCGACGGGATCGCCTTTCTTTCAGTGAGAGAGAAGAGAAAACCAAGGCACTGTTTGGAACAGGGAAATCTCATAAGAATGAAGACATATAGGAAATTTGTGCTAATGAGAAATTAATCATTTGCAAATTAGGAATACAAAATATTTCTATTATATTTTAATATGTTACTACCTATTTTCATATATAGTCATGATTTTAGTCGTCGTTAGGTGGTCTACAGATCAGGATGTAATTTTATTGTTTCTAGTGTTCGTTGTACTACCACGATTGAATATGAATAGATCGGATATTTCCCTACAAAAATAAAACATGGTGCAACAACCGCTCTGCGATGTTACACTAGTAGAAAAAGGGCCTATAGTCCCGGTTCATAAGGGCCTTTAGTCCCGGTTCATAAGGGCCTTTAGTCCCGGTTCGTGAACCGGGACTAAAGGGTCGGTACTAATACCCTCACCCTTTAGTCCCGGTTCTATCCGAACCGGGACAGATCAAACCTCCACGTGGCCTGTCCGCTGAGCCGAGCAGGAGGGCCTTTGGTCCCGGTTGGTGGCACCAACCGGGACCAATAAACATCCACGTCGGCATTTCTTTGGCTCTGGTTTTATTTTATTTTTCAAAAGAGGGGGGGGGGTTTGGGGGGTTTTGAGGGGTTAATTTAGGTGTTTCATATATTGTGCTATAACTAGCTAATTAATAGAGAAAAGTGTCTTTTCTTTTGTCCGTGCTTGGTCGATGCTACGTACTATACATACGTATAGAGAGGACTAACTAGACATGCTAGCTAGCTAGTAATTAAGCAAACAGAAGATCGTCATGAACATATATATGCATACAGAGAGAAGTGATATCGACCACCTCTCCTTCTCCGAGAGATTGGTCGAACAACAAGTTCTCGTATATCTATCCGACGCTACCGGCTACATATATACAATAATTATCTTTTAAAATACGGACGCGTGTTCCACATGGTATTCCCCGTCTTCAGCGATCACATAGTCAAGAAAGAATGCCGCCAATTCCTCTTGAATTGCTCGCATGCGATCTGGTGCTAGGAGTTCATCCCGCTGCGAAACATCTAATTTTAAGAAAGGGGTCAATATATATATATATATATATATATATATATATATATATATATGAATGAATGAAACTCAACACAAATGATGGTAATAAAATAAAATTGTGAATATTTTTATTTACGCACTTCAAATTGTTTGTCGGAGTAGCCCCTCTCACAGGTCGTGTGGCGGATGGACTGCAAAGCGTAGTATCCACAGAAATCATTCCCTTGTTCCTGCCACAACCACTTTACAAGAAACAGAGGTCAATCAAACTGATAATTATATATAGCAAGCACATGCTAAATGGTATTGATGAAACTAGCGCTTGAATCACTAGGAGATGCGCGTGGAATATGCTACTATATATTACTTACTTTCGGGTGTCTAAATTGCATCTTCTTCGGTAGTCCCGGAGCTTTTTTGGTGAATTTTCCCCAAGCCCTGCCATACAAAGAAAACAATTACTTGATATCAGAAATGAACAAAGTTGCTGATATGGTGGATAATGATCGATTTAACTTACTTCTCGAGCATTTCAGTCATTTCCGCATACTCCTTGGGATCTTTTCGTCTCGAGTCTAAGACAGTTACTACTCCCTGCTCAAGCTTGATCTCTAGGAGAATATAGTGGAACCTGCGCACGCATGCATAACTCATCAATATTACATTTCTATAACCTGGACTAAATAAGGGAAACCGAATATGCCACAAGACAGTAACACTCACGTGTAGTTGTAAGGAAAGAGTATTGTATTTTTGTGTTCATTTATTTCCAACGATCGTAGCAAGTTGGCCTCGGTTTCCTTGGCACGATATTTAACCTCATTTGCATCGATGAGATATGTGTTAATGAACCCAATATCACCCACTTGTTTTTTCTTCATTTCTGCGATCTTCAGTCTGCATAATATAGTGAGGATATTTATAAATACATGCAATGAAAGAGCTGAGTTATATAGAGATACTTAATGACAGAAGTAGTACTACTTACAGACAGTAGCAGGTGACCGTTGCTTTAATGAACCCAATATCACCCACTTGTTTTTTCTTCATTTCTGCGATCTTCAATCTGCATAATATAGTGAGGATATTTATAAATACATGCAATGAAAGAGCTGAGTTATATAGAGATACTTAATGACAGAAGTAGTACTACTTACAGACAATAGCAGGTGACCGTTGCTTTATCGATGGCCAATTGATTGAAAAACTGATAGAACTCCTCAAATGGAATAGGCAACAGTTCAATTCCAAGGAGGTCATGCTCCTTTTAACTCTCAAATACAAAGTATTCCTCCCGTCGAGACTCTTTGCAGGTTTTCATGTACCAATCATGCAATCTTCGCATCATCGTTGTTAGAGAGCTTTCATCTTTGACGAGAGGCTTCCCGTACTCGTATCTTTGTATCTGCACCTCCAAGAAATCAAATTGTACATCGTCGGGCAAGTAATCTTCAGGATTGCCATAACCGGGCACCATCCTTGGATCGACGATGTCGCTAGCAGGCACCTTGAGCGGGGGGCACGATTCTTTCGCTTGTTCGCCGAGCTGGGCAATTTGTTTCCCAGCTCGTCGTTCTTTCATCCTTTTATCACTGACAGTACTTCCCGATCTCTCCGCCTCGGCAAATGCCTTTCCAATAATGCGCTCATAGTTGCCTTTCGGCGGAGACTTGGGTGGTTTTGTCAGGGCAGCGAGTGCGCTTCGCTTTGACCGGATCTACCTTCTCCTCCCGGAGGTGGATGTCTCTTTGCTTTCAACCCTTGAAACCAGTCATCCACTTGATGCTGCGCGATCTTCGCGTTTTCCTCCTCGCTCCTCTCATACGGTAACTTCTCTGGAGTCTTGAAGAAGGACCGAATCAGATCTCCTCCCGCCTTTGGCGATCTTGCTAGACGCCGGCAGAGCAGACGGAGCGGATGTCTTCTTTCCTTGCTTACGAGGCGGAGGAGAAGGACTACGACGCGCCGGAGCAGCCGGAGCGGCGGCGGGTCTCTTCCGCCCTTGCTGACGAGGCGGAGAAGGAGGAGGCTGGCTGCTCGGACGCGCCGGTGCAGGCGGAGAAGGAGACGGAGTGCCGCCACGCACCGGAGAAGGAGCCGGCCGAGTGCCCTGATCGTCACTCGCCGGAGGAGGAGGCGGTGGAGGAGGCGGAGTGCCCTGACTCGCCGGAGGAGGAGGAGGAGGCGGTGGAGGAGGCGGAGTGCCACGACTCACGGGAGGAGGAGGAGGAGGCGGAGGCGCCCAGTTCGGAAGGTTGATGAGATCCTTCCGCCATAGGCATGGAGTCTTGAGCGAGAACCCAGCCGATACTCCCGTTCACCGGTAGGGTGGTCAAGCCGGAGCTCCTCAAATCCCTCCGTTATTTCATCGACCATCACCTTAGCATATCCTTCGGAATCGGGCCGGCGGTGAAAAGTTGAGTCGGGTTTAGTGGGATAAACAGAGCCAACAGCCGCCTTGACCTTTAAATTGCTCCATTGCGCCATAAGGTGGCAACTTTCAGCATCCGTGATAGCATCCACGGGATAGCTGGCAGGAGCCGTCAAGGCATGCTGCTCTGGTGAAAGCAGCTCGGTGGAAGCCACGCTGCTTCTCCGCCGAGATGGCGGGGTAGCTTCGGGGAAGCTTGGCGGTCGTTTGTTGTGATCGGCTGCTTCTCGTTCCTCTTCTCGTTCCTCTAGCCCCATTACCTTTTCGTGCAGCGCCTGCATTAGGCTCTGCTCCAGTTTCTTCCTCCTCTCATGGGTTTTGTAACCCCCTGCGTCCGGAAATCCAGCCTTCCACGAAAGGGAGCCTGGCGTGCCTCGTGTCCGTCCAGGGTGCTCAGGATTCCCGAGGGCCATTGTGAGCTCGTCCTTCTCCCTATCTGGAACGAACTTCCCTTGCTGCGCTGCTTCGATATAATGCTTAAGCCTCTTGACTAGTATGTCCAATTGTTCGTCCGTCCAAATGCACTTCCCCGTTATAGGGTCCAAGGATCCGCCGGTCCCGAAGAACCAAGTCCGCAACGGTCTGGCGGTTCATTGTCTCGGGTTCGATCCCTTTATCAAGCAGATCATTCTCAGCCTTGGACCACTTAGGCGGGCTATGAGGTAGTCACGACCCCGTGCGATGATGAAGCTTCTTCTTCGCAGCATTTCTCTTGTTTGTCGCTGACATCTTTTTACTCTTTTCCGATGTCTTGTAGGCCACAAATGCGGGCCGATCATCTCTGATCTTCTCATATTTGCCCGTGAATTCTGGTGTCTCATTTTTTTCGACATACGTATTGAGGTCTTTCTTCCAATTCCTGAATAGTTCTGCCATCTTCTTAAGAGCAAAAGACTTGATTAATGGCTCTATTACTGGCTTCTCCGGATCATCCTCTGGCGGTAGGGTAAAATTTGACTTCAACTCAGTCCAAAGATCATTTTTCTGCATATCATTGACATAAGACACCTCGTGGTCTTCGTTCTTAGGCTTATACCATTGGTGGATGCTGATCGGGATCTTGTCCCTAACCGTAACCCCCTTGACCGAGCAACAAATGCCTTCTTTGTCCGGTAGGGTTCAATCGGTTGGCCGTCGTGCCGATTTCTATGATCTCAAACTTTTCATCCGAGCTCAACTTTTTCTTGGGCCTCGTCTCTTTACCGAAGTTGTGCTCGATCCGAGGGCTAGAAAAAAGAACAAAGACGAGAGTTAATTAATATGTGTACATATATATATACCAAAACAAAGGCGAGAGCTAGTCAGCACAGGCTTAACTAATATATATACCTGGCGGACTCGGTTTGGTGATCACCGGAGCCGTCCTCACGGTCTACTTCTTGCACCGGCATTGGGTCATCGGAGCCATGTAAATCATAGCCAGCTGCTTCTTCACCCTCTCCTTCCAGACCATCGTTATCGACGCTGAGAAACATCATCGAGGAGACGACATCACTTCCGTGTGCGATTATGTCCCTCAACAACGCTTCTTGTGCTTCGTCTCGGGGGGTGTCCATAGTTTCTACAAATATTTACAACATGGCAATTATTATTCAAACATGACAGATATGGATATATTAGTGCCAACGTAGAACTAGCTAGCTAATCACAATAAGGAATCATATTAGTGGCCTCGGCGCTGCTTCTCTAGGGTTTGGGGTGGCCTCGACAACGCTTCAAGGGTTAGGGGTGGCCTCGAGAACGCTTCAAGCTAGGAGGGGGTACGACATCGACCCCCCACGTGTTGAAGCTATCGGGAGGGGTCGGTGTTGAACAGTACATCTATGTCCCACAGGTAGGGTAGAGGGTCGTGGATCGCCCGGCGGTCGAGGTCAAGGGGTCGAAGATCGCCGAGGGGCGGGAGGTTGCCTAGTGTCAAAGGATTCAACAAAACCATGTCTTCATCATTAGTAAAGTAACAGGTGCATGATGGTGCGAAGCTCTCCAAAGTTGTTTTGGAGCGGAGTCCCGAGATAGGATAATTCGCTTTTTGGTACAAAGTTCAGCAAAAGGCAAATTATCCTATCCGGGACTCCATTCGAACAACTTTGGAGGACTTCGTACCATCATGCCATGGTTACTTCCGGCTAATGATGAAGCCATGGATTTCTTCAATACTTTGACACTATCGGTACCCCCCTATCGGAAAAGGAAGAAAAGAGGAAGAAGGAAGAAGGAAGAAGAAGAAGAAAAAAAAGAGGAGAAGAAGAAAAGAATAGAGGAGAAGAAGAAAAAATAGAAAAAAATTCTATTTTTTCTTCTCCTCTATTCCTTTCTTCTTCTCCTCTTCTTCTTCTTTTCCTCTCATTCTTTTCTTCTTCTTCTTCCTTCTTCCTTCGGATCCTAGAACCCTCAAACCCTCAAACCCTTGTGCCTCGAAACCTCGACCGGCCTCGGCGACCCTCGACCCTCAAAACATTGACCCTCGACCCGGCCTCGACGACCCTCGACCCCTCTGTGACCCTCTCGACCCTCTAGCCTAGTTCCCGACCGTTGACCCCTCAGCGATCCTCGACACCCTCGTTCCCGATAAAAAGAAGAAGAAGAAGAAGAAGAAGAAGAAGAAGAAGAAGAAGAAGAAGAAGAAATGAGAAGAAGAAAAAAGAGAAGAAGAAAGAAGAAGAAAATAGAAGAAAAAAAGAGAGAAGAAGAAGGAAAAGAGGAGAAGAAGAATTTTCTTCTTCTCCTCTATTCCTTCTTCTTCTCCTTTTCTTCTACTTCCTCTTCTTATTTTTCTCCTCTTCTTCTCCTTCTTCCTTCTTCCTCTTTTATTCTTTTCCTTATTTTCATTCTTCCTCGGCGACCCTAACTCTAAACAGTACAACTTCCTCGGCGTCCCGCCTCTCTCATGAAAAAAATAAAAGCATCATACATATGATAACAAAATAAAAATGCATCATACATATATATGCAGAAAACAAAATAAAAACATCACACATATATGCAGAAAAAAAACATTAGATCAACACATATGCAAAAAAGCATCATACATATATCCATACATCAATATATATACATGAAAAAAAACATTAGATCAACACATATGCAAAAAAAAATCATGGCGGCGGCGGCAGGGGGGCAGGGCAGGTGCGCGCGCGGGGGCTCACTGTGGGCGGAGGCGACGGCGAGGTCGCGGCGACGGGGGCGGCGGGGGAGGCGGAGGCGACGGCAGGTCGGGAGGCAGGCGGCGACGGCGAGGTCGGCGAGGTCGGCGAGGTCGGCGAGGTCGCGGAGGCAGGCGGCGACGGCGAGGGCGCCGGCGACGGGCGGGACGGCGACGACGAGGCAGGCGACGACTGGGCAGATGCGGTGCGGCGACGACGGCGGGGCAGACGGCGGCGACGACGGGCGCAACGACGGCGACAAGCGCGGCGACGGCGATGGTGACGACAGCGTGAGCGGCGGCGATGGTGACGACAGGCGTGGGCGGCAGCGGCAGCGTCGGGCGGCGTCGGGGAGGTTGAGGCAAATGGGCGATGAATCTGAAATATCCCAAGTGTTTTCTTATATAGCAAGGGCATTAGTCCGGTTAGGTAGCACGACCGGGACTAATGCCCCTTTAGTCCCGGTTGGTGCCACCAACCGAACCAAAGCACAAATTTCAGCAGCCCAAAGGCGGGAAGCGCCGACCTTTGGTCGGTTGGTGGCACCAACGGGACTAAGGGGCATTAGTCCCGGTCGTGCCACGAACCGTGACTAAACTCCACCTTTAGTCTCGGTTGGTGCCACCAACCGACCAAACTGTGCTGCCCCGCGCCAAATGTTTAGTCCCACCTCGCTAGTTGAAGGGCCGGCACTGGTTTATAAGCGCTGGTGTGCGTCCCCTTTCGAGCTCCTCTCAAATGCAGGCTTTCGGGCCTAATCATGCTACTGCCTGTGGGCCTATTGGGCCTCTGCAGGCCTGAATCCTGGCCCATGTAGGGTTTCTAGTCGTATTCAGGCCGTGGGGGCCTAGTAGGTGGTAGTTTTTTTGCTTTATATTTTATTTCTTTTTGCTTTTAGTTTTAGAAAAATATAAACTTTCTATTAGTGCCATTAGTTTTAAAATTTGAAAACACTTTTTTGTTTTCTTTGTTGCTTTATTTATTTTATTTTGTTGCTACTTACAACAAAATACTTATTGTTGCTATTTTTATTTTTTCAAGTTTTTTATTTTGTTTTCTGCATTATTTATTTTCTTTTGGTTTTTGCTTTATTTTTAATTCTTTTTGCTTTTAGGTCAGCAAAATTATAAACTTTCTGTTAGTGCTTTTAGTTTTAGAAAAAATATAAACTTTCTGTTTGTGCCATTAGTTTTAAAATTCAAAAACACTTTTTTTGTTTTCTTTGTTGCTTTATTTATTTTATTTTGTTTCTACTTACAACAAAATGCTTATTGTTGCTATTATTATTATTTTGTTTCCTGCATTATTTATTTTCTTTTGGTTTTTTGCTTTATTTTTTAATTCTTTTTTCTTTTAGGTCAGCAAAATTATAAACTTTCTGTTAGTGCCATTTGTTTTAGAACAATTATAAACTTTCTGTTTGTGCCATTAGTTTTATAAAATTTGAATTCTTTGAAATTTGTGTGAATCACAAGTTTGTGAGCTCAACAAAGGCGTAGAGGGACGGGCTTATAAACCGGTGTGGCGCCCTTGGTTGGCGAGGTTCTCAAAGTTGGCATAGTATGTTCATTAACAAAAGCGGACAATGGTATCATACTCGTGTGTTACAAAGTTGGCATGGTATCATCATAATAGTTGCGGGAGAAAGTCTTCACTTTTTCTTCGCTTGTGTCGCTTTGCTTATTGCGCCATAACCATGGATAATCTTCATCATTTATCGGGATGCTTGGGTCAGCCTTGACTTTGAAGAATTTCATGAAACTTTTCATACTCTTGAGACATGTCATCTTGCCCTCCACTCCCGGGATGTCCCTTTTTCACGAAGAACTATGTGGCGCTTTGGCTCATTGTATGATGTATTCGCTTCCTTATCTTTTCTTTTCCTCGATGCAGTAGACATGTCCTTCACATAGATAACCTGTGCCACATCATTGGCTAGGACGAGCGGTTCGTCGGTGTACCCAAGATTTTTCAGATCCTTGTTGTCATTCCGTCTTTGTGGGTCTACACATACCCGCCTCTGACAGATTGACCTACTTGCACTTAAACAAAGGGACCTTAAAATCTACTCCGTAGTCAAGTTCCCATATGTCTACTATGTAACCATAATATGTGTCATTTCCCTTGTCGGTTGCTGCATCAAAGCGGACACCGCTGTTTTGGTTGGTGCTCTTTTCATCTTGGTCAATCGTGTAAAATGTATTCCCATTTATCTCGTATCCTTTCCAAATCATTACGGTCGAAGATGGTCCCCTGGACAACAAGTACAACTCATCACAAACAGTGCTGTCACCTCTGAGACGTGTTTCCAACCAACTGCTGAAAGTCCTGATGTGTTCACATGTAATCCGATCGTCGCCTTTGCTCCGGGTGTTTGGGCCTTGACTGTTCTTGTGTTCATCGACATACTGGTCACCAAGGTAGAGTTCTGTAGAACTGTGTAGTGTGCTTGAGACCAAGAATATCCGTCCTGCATATTATTGAGTCTCTTCTAAGCGTGCCTTTTCGATCAGTCTCCCCTCATACCACGATTTAGGGAGACCTATCTTATTAAGGCCAGGAATGAAGTCAACACAAAACCCGATGACATCCTCTGTTTGATGGCCCATGGAGATGCTTCCTTCTGGCCTAGCACGGTTACGAACATATTTCTTTAGGACTCCATGAACCTCTCAAAGGGGTACATATTGTGTAGAAATACGGGCCCCAGAATGACAATCTCGTCGACTAGATGAACTAGGACGTGCGTCATGATATTGAAGAAGGATGGTGGAAACACCAGCTCGAAATTGACAAGACATTGCGCCACATCACTCCTTAAGCGTTACTCTGATTTCTGGATCGATCACCTTCTGAGATATTGAATTGAGGAATGCACATAGCTTCACAATGGCTAATCGGACGTTTTCGGTAGAAGCCCTCTCAATGCAACCGAAGCGATTTGCGTCATAATCACGTGGCAGTCATGAGACTTTAGGTTCTGGAACTTTTTCTCGACATATTTATTATTCCCTTTATATTCGACGAGAAGCCAGTCGGGACCTTCATCTGAGCAGGCATTGAAAGAATATTTCTTTCTCTTCTTTCGTAAGAGCGTAGCTGGCAGGACCTTCATACTGCTTCGGAGGCATGCCCTCTTTTTCGTGCAAGCGTTGCAGGTTCTCTCGTGCCTCAGGTGTAACTTTTGTCTTCCCATACACACCCAAGAAGCCTAGCAGGTTCACGCAAAGGTTCTTCGTCACGTGCATCACGTCGATCGAAGAGCGGACCTCTAGGTCTTTCCAGTAGGGTAGGTCCCAAAATATAGATTTCTTCTTCCACATGGGTGCGTGATTCTCAGCGTCATTCAGAACAGCTAGTCCGCCGGGACCCTTTCCAAAGATTACGTGTAAATCATTGACCATAGCAAGTACGTGATCACCGGTACGCATGGCGGGCTTCTTCCGGTGATCTGCCTCGCCTTTGAAATGCTTGCCTTTCTTTCGACATTGATGGTTGGTCGGAAGAAATCGGCGATGGCCGGTACACATTCTTCCTGCAGCTTCCCATTTTTTTACTTTGGGTGTCAAGTAAACAGTGCGTGCATGCGTGGTATCCCTTGTTTGTCTGTCCTGAAAGGTTACTGAGAGCGGGCCAATCGTTGATTGTCACGAACAGCAACGCCTTCAGGTCAAATTCCTCCTTTTTGTGCTCATCCCACGTATGTACACCGTTTCCATTCCACAGCTGTAAAAGTTCCTCAACTAATGGCCTTAGGTACACATCAATGTCGTTGCCGGGTTGCTTAGGGCCTTGGATGAGAACTGGCATCATAATGAACTTCCGCTTCATGCACATCCAAGGAGGAAGGTTATACATACATAGAGTCATGGGCAGGTGCTGTGATTGCAGCTCTGCTCCCCGAAAGGATTAATGCCATCTGCGCTTAAAGCAAACCATACGTTCCTTGGGTCCTTTGCAAACTCATCCCAGTACTTTCTCTCGATTTTTCTCCACTGCGACCCGTCGTGGTGCTCTCAACTTCCGTCTTTCTTACGGTCCTCACTGTGCCATCGCATCAACTTGGCATGCTCTCCGTTTTTGAGCAGACGTTTCAACCGTGGTATTATAGGAGCATACCACATCACCTTCGCAGGAACCCTCTTCCTAGGAGGCTCGCCGTCAACATCACCAGGGTCATCTCGTCTGATCTTATACCGCAGTGCACCGCATACCGGGCATGCGTTCAGATCCTTGTAGGCACCACGGTAGAGGATGCAGTCATTAGGGCATGCATGTATCTTCTCCACCTCCAATCCTAGAGGGCATACCACCTTCTTTGCTGCGTATGTACTGTCGGGCAATTCGTTATCCTTTGGAAGCTTCTTCTTCATTATTTTCAGTAGCTTCTCAAATCCTTTATCTGGCTCTGCATTCTCTGCCTTCCACTGCAGCAATTCGAGTCTGATGCGAGCTTTGTGTTGCCATCTTCGCAATTGGAGTACAACCCTTTTTTGTGATCCTCTAACATGCGATCGAACTTTAGCTTCTCCTTTTGACTTTCGCATTGTGTCCTTGCATCGACAATGATCCGGCGGAGATCATCATCATGGGGCACATCGTCTGGTTCATCTTGATCTTCAGCAGCTTCGCCCGTTGCAGCACCATCGTACACATCGTCTGGTGCAACTTGATGTTCAGTAGCATCACCGTATTCAGGGGGCACATAGTTGTCATCGTACTCTTCTTCCTCGCCGTCTTCCATCATAACCCCTATTTCTCCGTGCCTCATCCAAACATTATAGTGTGGCATGAAACCCTTGTAAAGCAGGTGGGTGTGAAGGATTTTCCGGTCGAGTAAGACTTCAGATTCCCACATATAGGGCATGGACAACACATAAAACCATTATGCTTGTTTGCCTCAGCCACTTGAGAAAAGCATGCACCCTTAATGTACTCGGAGGTGTGTATGCATCACTGTACATCCATTGCCGGTTCATCTGCGTGCATTATATATAATTAAGTGTGTCAAAAATCATTCTGAGAACATCATGAATAGATAATTAAATGACCAAATTAATAGAAGTTCATCATCACATAAAAACCAAAGTACATACATAGTTCTCATCTAACAACATAAAGCTCTGCAGAGCATCTAAACTAATTAAACCATACATTGAAACTATGTAAAACATTTCAATGTGAAAACAAATCTGATCATAATCGCAACCAAGGTAACAACTGATCCAACAGCATAATGATACCAAGCCTCGGTATGAATGGCATATTTTCTAATCTTTCTCATCTTCAAGCGCATTGCATCCATCTTGATCTTGTGATCATCGACGACATCCGCAACATGCAACTCCAATATCATCTTCTCCTCCTCAAGTTTTTTATTTTTTCCTTCAAGAAATTGTTTTCTTCTTCAACTAAATTTAACCTCTCGACAATAGGGTCGGTTGGAATTTCCGGTTCAACAACCTCCTAGATAAATAAAATCTATGTCACGTTAGTCGGCTTAATTTTCATAAACAATAAATGAACCAATAGTTATGAAAAGATAATATATACCACATTCGAATCATAGACAGGGCCCGAGGGCCGACGGGGCGGATACCAAAACCATCGCACTATATAAGATGCAATAATAAAAGTAAGAAAATAATACAAGTAAGAATATTTTTCCTTTCAGAAAGAAGATAAGAACAAGAGGCTCACCACGGTGGTCTTTGGCGATGAGATCGCCATGGTGATCGACGGCGGTGGAGACGGGGATGGGGCGTGACAGACCGCTAAACCTAGACAAATATTGAGGAAAATGGAGGTTAGAGGTCGAGCTTGGAGAGGAGAAAGCTTAAGTAGTGTGGCTCGGGCATTCCATCGAACACCTTGTGTGCATAGGAGGTGAGCTAGAGCACCACCAAGCCCCTCCCCTCGGCGGAAAAAAGCAGGCGGTGTGCTCTGCTCTTGTGAGGGGCTATATATAGGCAGCACCATTAGCCCGGTTGGTGGCATGAACCGGGACTAAAGGGAAGCCTTTGGTCCCGATTCATGCCACCAACCGGGACCAATAGTGGTGGGCCAGGAGCCAGGACCATTGGTCCCGGTTCGTCCCACCAACCGGGACCAAAAGGTCCGGACGAACCGGGACCAATGGCCCACGTGGCCCGGCCGGCCCCCTGGGCTCATGAACCGGGATAAATGCTCGCATTAGTCCCGGTTCTGGATTGAACCGGGACTAATGGGCAAAACAGGCCTCAACGATAGCCCCTTTTTCTACTAGTGCTAGAAATTTGCCTCCTCACCATGTCGGTAAACTTTGACGAGTAGGAACATGCTACAGAGATGGTGATGTGGCAATGGATCGATTGTCATGAAGACCATGGGGTTAGAAACATGCTAGATGATCTCCCTGCTGCAAAGATGCCACATTTGACACCTTCAAAGAATGAACTAGAGGAACCGAGACTAGTGCCCTGTTTTCTACTAGTGTCCAAGTGTGAAAATATCTCACCTAGGGTTTCACCCTACAACAATTAGGTACCATCCACATAAGATAGTACATCCATCATATGTTGCAGCATGGAAGGCATTCGATAGGGAATACTCCAAAGAAGCTGAAGAGACTGGGAATGTCAGAATTGCAATATCAGGCGATGAGTCCAATCCATATGGTCAAATCCATTGCACTGCTGATATAAAGGATCTTGCTCACCAGATTCTACATAGGAGTGCGCAAAACCTAAAAATTCTACGTATTCGCATTCTGCCAGAGTTGTCTCCTTGGATGACTAGAACTATGGATGTTGCATGCCCTTGCCTCCAAAGCCTGTTATCCCCAGGCCTCAGCGATCTCTTCTTGCCAAGGTGGTGATGCGAGCGGCTTCAAGCGTACCTTCCACCGGCGTGTTGGTTGCAATTGGGGTCTGCAAAGTCTGTTCGGCCAGACAATTGAGCTGTGAAATTTGCTCCTGGGTGGGGCTATTAACATCATTCTCAACCTGGGTTCAGTTGTCTCGTCAGTCGGGTTCCAATTGTTTTGGCCTGGCACGGCTTTGAAGCTGGCACTAAAGAGGAAGGCGGGGTGGTGCAGTCTAGGCAAGAAGCTTTTCTGGACCAGTTGTGACACCTTGGATGTAAACAAGGGACCGCTGCTATGGCAGCAGTGCCGAGCGTGACCCGATCGAAACCGGTGTATCGTCTGAAGAGACGGTGTTAGATAGTCGAGCTCTATGTGCAAAGTGTTATTATGATCTTGCGGTGTCCCTTTGGTTGTGTCAGTTAACGAACTTGTTGTCTTTGATGCTGAAGCTGGTGGAACACTAGTGGAGTCGCATAGAATGTTTGCTACATTTGCCTTTTTTTGTTCTAGCATAACATACTGGAGGTGTTTTATTGATGATCAATATTCATGGTAATACAAACTATGTTCATGTGACCAAGCGGTTGTGTCGATCTTCGCTAAAAGAATGGGCTCCAGAAAGCGATTGGGCTGTGTTCCTCTACATCTAAATGTAAGGCGCTAACATCACCACCACAACACCGCCTTTGCGCATCGTAACCTTATTCCTAAAGAGACCTAACTACATCGCCATACAACAGATCCAGGAATCCAGCCCCCTTCTTTGTCAGAGCTGCACATGAAGGAGGAGGAAACCATGGCGTCACCGGGGGCGGGGGGTACCGACGGGATCGCCTTTCTTTCAGTGAGAGAGAAGAGGAAATGTGTATTGTTCTCGTATGTCTTTAACAGTTGAAAACAAATAACAGAGACTTGCACTGATTAATTCACACCTATAGATAATTATAGATTGCTTTATTCAGCTGTTCTCCTACATATATATGGCTCACACACCATACATGTATCGTGCATTACCCCAACTTGATTTACCATGAACAGTTTATCTCGTCGGCAATCCTGTGCACCAATCGTCGACCTCTCAGTCTCTCACCAGGTCAATATGACGGGCGCCAGGCCGGCATTGGTGTCGAGCCCAAGGCGTGCCCACGCCGCCGACGCTCCACCTGGTCGTCGGGGCAGTCGTGGCACTCATCCACGACCTGGGCCATCGTGCTGCGCCCGGTCTCCGTGCTCGTGATGCGGACACGATGCCACACAGGCCCCCACTCGTGTAGAGCTTCGTAGACACCGTCATCACAAATTCCATGTCATCATGGTATGTGCCGCTGCATGACGCCGGCCCGCGCTCCTCTCCTTTGTCGAACCCGCTCACCGTCATCACCCCTGGAGCCTGGACGATGGTGAGAGACGACGTCGCTGAATCAGCATGGTGCTGGGCGACGGTGCACGGCACCTGCAGAAAAACAAATAATGTTGCCGCCACCTTGGCCGTGTTGGCCATGGTAATTGAGCGACCTCCCACTTGCGTTTATAACCTAGCTAGCTTGCCCTGTGTGCTAGCTTTCTCTCAATGATGAGTTATTTATGCTCGTGCTGCAGTGGACACAAGACCGCTGAGCTAAGGGAACTGGACACCCGTGGCATAGGGAACTGGTGTGGATATTCAATCCATGTGAAAAGGACAAGATTAAATTCATCGCCTCCCTCTCCAAGGTGTGATATACCACTCACAAACACAAAAAATAAAGTAGACAAAAAGACATGATATATATGTGGTGTGCTGTCGCAGAGTCTGAATTTTATATCTTACTCTATATCTTATATCTTATATCTAGCTTATACTATTCCGTATGAAAATAAAACAAGTTTTTTTTGTCTAAATCTAGACAAAAAACAACTTATATTTTAATATACAGGTACTTATTGGAGGACTCCACGTTCCTCACAAACTGGTATAAAATAACCATTAGTACTTAATTGTGTATCTAGGATTAAACAATATATGAAAACTCTACCGGCTCATATTCACTAGCCCGTACGTTTCGAAGGCCCAAGTGCCCAACAGGTTCACACTAAGAAAGGAGCGTCCAGGTTGTAAAAAGAGAACAAGGTAATGTCCAAAGTTTGTTAGGAAAACACCTAACAAACTATAACAGACTCTCAACAAAAAACTGTAACAAACTATGGGTTTTCTAGGATGGAGACCCGCCATCTTTTCTATTGCAATTTGTATGAAACGGTGTAACTTTGTTGGATGAGCAATAAACACATAGAGGATTTCTCGTTCAAAAAAAGAGAGAAGAAGGAAATGTCCAAAGTTTGTTCAGAAATCACCTAACAAACTATAATAGAATCTCTCAAAAAAATATAACAAACTATAGTTTTCCTAGGATGCAGACCCACCATCTTTTCTGTTACAATTTGTATTAAACAATGTAACTTTGTTGGATGAGCAATATACACAAAGAGGCTTTCCCGTTCAAAATAAAGGAGAAGAAGGAAATGTCCAAAGTTTGTTAGGAAATCACCTAACAAACTATAGTTTTCCTTTGAGGTAATATCACCGGGAGTCATAGAACTTGCGTCGTATGTTCAGTTCGGTGCTAGAACTATAAAAATATACGCTTTTGTGGTCACCTAGCAGGTCTCAATAAGCATGCAGAATCTGACCATAATGCAGCGTATGCAGAAAAATACAACAGAACTGCACATATACGTGAAAATTAACAAAACAAAACACAAGTCCGCAAGCACTCAAACTTACGATAGACTGCTTAACTCCAGACAGTCTAGCCACTATACAACTCTCAGAATGGGATGTCTATTATGGATAAGGAATTTATATCTACTCAAAGAGAACACATGTGGAGCTTAAATGGGCTGCAGATACTGCAGCCCATTTCTTAACTCACTATTTTTTAAAGATATTTATAGGACATAAGTAATACAGGTTATTGGATTCTCAAAAAAAAAAGTAATACAGTTTATTTTGCATGGTGTAACTAAGTAATAGAGTTATGTTCAAAATATTGGTGTGTTAAAAATGTCATACATACACTTGATGGTTAGTACATAATTTTTTTTTTAAATATTAGCGATATTACCTCTTTTTCTTTCTGGTAACATATTAGCGAAGTTATCCATGCATGCATGCATGCATGCAACAGATATAGCAATATGTGTATCAGATCAAAGTCACCGACAAGCCTTGTTCTGTTTGCTAAAAATCTGTGTATAATACTCCCTCCGTTCCTAGATATAGGGTGTATAGTTTTTGGCACGGAAATTAAAGAACGCATGTGGAGGGAAAATTTCACAAGTTTTAAGTGAGATTACACATGACTAATTGACATGAGAAAATAGAGGAGCTTACATGATATAAAGAAAGGTAATCAAATCCCTAAAAAAATTATCCAAACGAGTGGTGCAACACAATACACCTTATATTTCGGACTTTTTCTCAAAAATCTACACACCTTATATCAAGGAATGGAGGGAGTATTTTAGTATGTGGGCGTACCCCTAGGTACGTGAACTACCTTTTCTCACCCAGAAATCGGCACGAATCAGGTGTTTTGCACTAAGATGTACGTTGTGCATTGTTAGATGAAACTTGGATGTGACGGCTGCACGAGCGGCGGAATACGACGCGTGATCGCCGGCCGATGCTAATCATTAAAAAAACAACTTTTATTTTGATACAGAGGTACTAGTTGCTGAAACTGTACGAGCCTCCGCGTTAACCCTCAGAAACTAATTCTAAAAAATAACCATGAGAACTTTGTGCGTCTAGGATTAAAAGAGATATGGGAATACTACCGCCTCGTATTTACTAGCCCGTACGTTCCTAAGGCCCAAGAGTCCAACAGGTTCACACTAGAAAGGAACGTCCAGGTTGTACAAAACGAAGAAGGAAATGTCCAAAGTTTGTTAGGAAATCACCTAACCAACTGTAGGTTTTCTTTCTAAAACTATTAGCGAAGTTACCCGTGCATGCATGCAGAAGATAGCAAATATGTGTATCACAGATCAAAGTCACGCTAACGTTATTCTGTTTGCTAAAAACTAGTAAGCATGCACGTGCAACGCATCATGTCTCAAATCTCGGTTAAATATGCTCTACTATGAAACTTAATAATTCTATCATAACATAAATCTACTTTTTGAACCACTGAAATCTCACACAAAAAGCATATAATTCCTAACTCGTACAAATGACTGGAAATATTGTGCTTTATAAATCAACAGGCCCACGTCCATTGCTTAGCAAATACCTTGGTCCATCAAAAAAAAATTGTGGCCTATGGCCATGCATGCACCCCTAGCTAGTGAATCTCGACAACCAAGGCCATGACCAACATCTCGCCAGCATCCACAGTGCCATATATATACTCATGTATCACAGACAAAATTGTTTCTCATATATCACATCCATGACCTCTTAAACTGTATAACTGGCATAATTCACCAGTCATTTCGATCTTGGAGTCATCACTGTATCCAAACTGAAGTAAATTTGAGGTGTAATATTTCCAACCAAGAAAAGTACATCTTCAATCTTATTTTCTTCTAGGTCGTGCCTATGAGTGGGGTCATTGCCAATAAGCACCAGGAAAACATATATGCAAGTATGTGTACAGGGGCAATGAAAATTAGTAGTTTCCACATAGGCTGATCAAATGAAATAATTCATCAAGGTTCTTAGATACAAGTTTGTCCACCTAAGAAACAAAACATTGCTAGTTAGCAAACCAAGCTGATGAACCTGTGGTTGTTCCAAGCAAAATCAGGTAACCGTGAAACCAGCCTGGGAGACAAAGCAGATCGCAAACCACTGAAGGTAGAACCACGCTTACTCATAATCTAGAGGAATTTGTGGTCATTTAGTGTTCATCCTTCCATGGCAAGGTCCAAATCAACGAAGGTATTTGCAACCTGATATTTGGAAGCTCGCCATGTATCTGATCTTTTTTTTTTGCGATCGCAAAGAAATCAATCTCTTGGAGAGTATTAACACATATCACTGATGAAGTGATGATGAACACAACTCTGCAAAGAAAAAGGAAAAAGTGAGAAGAAGATTAACAAACGTAGTTGTACATATGCTACATGAATTTCCATCTAATCTTCTCACCTTGTTCTCGGTCTGCAGTATGTCGTCTTGCTCGTCCAGCCTGAACTGATAGAGAAAGTTCCGTATAGCACTTTATTTGTGAAGATATAACAGGAGTCCACAACAAATTTATCATTGTTATTCATGGCAAGATAATAGATCAATCATAAATATATATTTTGTTGGATGTTGATTACTGCAAGGAATACCAATATGGTCTTACAAATTTGGGCATGTTTCTTTTGCAACGATGACATCTATTAGCAGAGGTAAATTGTAATATTATAGACATATGTTACTAATAGAAAATATTGAGAAAATACTACTTTTCTTTTTGTATTACTTAAATTAGAACAATCAATTTCTTCCATGTCCCGAAACTTCTCATAGAGCCTCTCCGTTTAACTCAGAAATTTTGGGTTAGGGTAAAATCATGGGTTTTCACCCGAAAAACAAGACCAATAAGAAAGAAAACCTAAGAATTCAAGCCTATCAGACAATCATGCACTTCCGATGGCATGTCGACAATCAGACATACCAAAACCTTTTGTCCTCAATTTTTCCCCACTACAAAATTAACCGTGGAACACCTCTGTGTGTGTGTGTGTGTGTGTGTGTGTGTGTGTGTGTGTGTGTGTGTGTGTGTGTGTGTGTGTGTGTGTGTGTGTGTGTGTGTGTGTGTGTGTGTGAACTAACAAACATAACCTTTATATGAATCAAATCCCTCTGCATGTGCCTACTCTGCCACGGCCACACTCGTATGGAGTAGCCTAGGACGTGGAGCAGGGAATGGGGCAGAACATACGAGTGTGGCTGGCGACGACGGAGACACAATGGACTGCTCGACCTCCTCGTCCCGACGATGCTTTAACTATCTTGGATATCTATCAAAAAGAATGCCAATGAGGGCGTCACTTGCTACAAATTCATGACTTCAAAGAAACACAATAACCCATTAGATGGTTCAGTACAAATCATTTCTTAACTTGCAGTACCATGTAAAACATTAAATAGGTATGCATCACTCATCATTTCAAAAAGACTTCGAACAAAAACAATCAACACCTCTAACTCCACAAAGACTTAAGAAATTAGGGTGCCTAAATCTTTATGCAGAACTGGGGACATCTTACTTATTAGTTAGCCAACCACCGTAACCAGGTTGTCCAATTACGTGAATACAATCAGTATCAATCATAAGTACGAAACATGAAACTTTCTGAAGTGATCAGTACTTATTAGGTCTCAGACTATACATATAGAAACTTGAGACTGCAGACATGAACGGTCGACTTTGAAACTCCACTCAAATCACCCCATTATCTAAGCATGCTGAGGTAGCAACAGTAAAACAAATTACAGAATCTGAAACCTCACATATTATCTAGAGAGTACCATATTTTCTGTTCTTGTTACACTGGAAGCAATGTACACTCTGAATGAAAAAGAAACAAACACTTGCACTAATATGGTCATCATATATGAAATAAGACAGTATGTGACAAACTATATAAAGCCGTAGATTTTGATGTACTACTGATATTCGGTCACCCAAACTCATATAATAGTTGCTCACCTGCAAATCCTCCGGTAGTTGTGCTAACATATGAAACATCTTCTTGATATCCCTAACCTGAATTCTATGATAACACAGAGCTGAACTCGAAAAATAAAATCACACTGCAGGATATCTACATGCTATTTTTTACACATAAAGAGACTCGAAAACACATACAAAGGAAAAGGAGACACCTGTTTAAATAAGCCATTGAAACCAGGCTACATGAGCTCGACATATCGCCTTGCGGACCTAGCTCAATATCAGCATTTCTTCGGGCCCAATCCTCTTTGCTGGTCTCAAATTAGTCATGTTAAATTTCACAAAATAAATGTTTTACAAGATTCACAATTCAAATCCTTTATGTATTCTAGCCAATAAGATGGAATTCAATCTTGGTGAGGATTGAATCCTAGTGTCATAAGTACTACATATATAAACATCAGTTGCATCAGAGATTGCTCACAAGGGCAACGCTGCACACCAAGCTATTTCCATACTCCAACGATCACAAAATAACCTCATATAGGGAATACAGAGAAAACCACATACAGGGAGCAAATCATCATCTAATTGACATAGAAATTAGTCTGCTACTTCTCTTTGTCGGCTCAACAAGAAAAAGGATCAAGGAAAAAAAATATGCCTCAAAGGTAAAAATGGAACTGCAGGCGTTTTATACCGCACAAACCCCACTATCATCCTTCAGTTAGGGAAGAATCACATGAATCGACACATGGTATTTCTTAACTTCATTTCACAAGATACATCATGCAACCATAGCTTGGTGACTAAGATATGTCTACACCTACATAAATTATTATCACCTTGCAACCATCGACATGCAAATCTACAATAGGAATTAAATCCATAATAACAAGTACATCCTTGATCCTCAGGCCATATTTCAGTAGCAAGACCACCACTTTGTAACAAGAATTTCACCCAGTGGAACCAAAATTTCATAAAAGCCAGTGAATCATACAAATAATTCATTAATTCTAGGCCCACTGACCAACACTATGTTCTAAAAGGCTCTATGTTGTAATTTGATAAGAGAAGAGCACCTTACCATCCAATCCAAACACACTGAAACGGGAAAGAAAAAAAAATCTGAATCTCAGCGAAGGGACTCGCAGCGGCTGCATCGTTGAGTCAAAAACTGCATAGTGCAGTCGAAATTTATTAATTGACTCACTCGTTTATTACTTAACTGCGAACGGAATTTATTACTCGACCCACTCGTTTGTACAGCCTCGTGGACTCATGGTGTTCGCACAACACCTAGAACGAAGCACCTGTAGCGGTGCTACACCTCTGTTTGACATCATAAACCTGCACAAGACCACAGTGACATGATTCTTAATTCAGATTTAAATGCAAGGGAGTCATGGTCTCTTGGGTAACAAGATAAATATAGCAGGAGTCTCAAGAAGAGAAGAAAATACCACTATGTCCCCTTGATTCAGTCGAGCCACTTCACTTCAATCTTCAGTATCATCTTGCAGGTCACCATGGCAATCTCATGGTACTTGGCGGTCACTGCACAGCGAGTCAACAAAGAAGGTGGGATATTCAGATGAAATCATAGAAAAGGAAGTAACATGGCCTCTGATGGTGATTGAAGTGCATCCTTGCGCACATAACTAATCCGCTTCCCATATAAATCACCGTTTTCCTGTAAAGTTGGATTGCGTATGAATATTCAAATGAAATCAACTCATTGGAGGTGTAAAAGGAAGTGGGGTGCTCTCTACATACCTCTTACACAGTCTGTATCGTCTCCGTGCTCCTCCCTTCCCTCCCTCCCTCTCGGTTGGCGCAAGGACTGGAATGGGATGGGTGGCAACCGCTTCTGTAGATCCAGATGCACCGCCGTGCGCCGTGCCGTGCAGTCCGGGAGGGGCAGCGTACTGGACGTGCACCGTGGGGTGCCGGTAGTGTGGGTGGAGGCTGGTTCGATGATGGGCAGATGGGGATGGAGCGCAATGTGCGGGGAGGGAGGTTGCAGAGGTGGGCGTCGGGGTGTGCGGTGATTGGAGGTTGCAGGATATGTGTTTGGGCCGGGAGGGAGGTTAGAGAGGCGGGCGGCGGCGAGGCGTGAAGGCGGCGGCGGGCGAGTGGCGGCGGAGCGAGCGGTTGGCGGAAGAAGCGTCTTGAGCGTCTGAGAGTGGGGTGAGCGATAGAGGGATGCAGGTTTCGTTAGTGAGAGAGGGAGATTTCGTTAACGATAGTTTTCGTTAGCGGATATTTTAGGCCGTTAGATCGTTGATTAGACGGCTAATACACTGAGTTGGATCTGCCCACTCTTACTTTTATAGTGGTAGCAGATATCTGTACAATATTTTAGTGTGTGGGCCTAGACCTAGGTACGTGAACTACCTTTTCTTCCCCAGAATTCGCTACGCACATAACCACAAGTTTATTTTGCGAAGAGACCACAAAGGATATATGCATGCACAAATCCAGTCCCGTCAACAAATCAGCCTCTCATATATACTCCAAAATTCGTTTGGTACATGCACATAGTTTTCTAAAAATGAAAAAATATAACTATCTCACAAATATATTAATAAACAAACCCTAGACAGTATTATAAAAATCAAAATTGCTTAAATGAGCAAGCGCATTACAAAACCAATTGTTTTTCAGAAGACTGGGCATGTTGTTTATGTTTTACATTAAGGAATAAGACCACATTAATGTGAGAGCACTTAATTAATAAAAATAATAACACAATAGCCAAAATCAGAAATGCACATATTTGTCCGCCAGATAAAGCGGTGGAAATAGGATGAATTTTTTAAAATTTACAAAGTAACTTCAAAAAATCTTACAGGTGGGTGTCCAATAATTTAGGGGAACTTGTGGACAACAAAAACGTGAACTACTAAAATATTCAGAAAAAATTTCAAATTACAGTCTTGAAATTAAAATTATAATGATGGCTTCTAGAACGTTACAGTGAGAGTAAAAGAAAAATTAAATTGTAAAACTAGAAATACAGAAAATTATTGAAAAGATAGAAGGCTTCCACGAGTTAAAAAAACCCTCGAGAAGTTCAGCGACTTTCCAAACATTTAAAAGGACAACGATAAACTTGAACCGAGTGGCGACACTTATCAATGCGGAGAGCTCACCAGCCTCTTGAACTGATAAGCACTTGGTTGGTAAGGGCATCGATGAGTTAGATACGTATGTGTGGACCGTGGAGAGTGATGAGCATAAACTAACACTAGTAGAAAAAGGGGCTATCGTTGAGGCCTGTTTTGCCCATTAGTCCCGGTTCAATCCAGAACCGGGACTAATGCGAGCATTTATCCCGGTTCCTGAGCCCAGGGGGCCGGCCGGGCCACGTGGGCCATTGGTCCCAGTTCGTCCGGACCTTTTGGTCCCGGTTGGTGGGACGAACCGGGACCAATGGTCCTGGCTCCTGGCCCACCACTATTGGTCGGTTGGTGGCATGAACCGGGACCAAAGGCTTCCCTTTGGTCCCGGTTCATGCCACCAACCGGGCTAATGGTGCTGCCTATATATAGCCCCTCACAAGAAGCGAGCACACTGCTCTGTTTTTTTTGGCCGAGGGGAGGGGCTTGGTGGTGCTCTAGCTCACCTCCTATGCATACAAGGTGTTCGATGGAATGCCCGAGCCACACTACTTAAGCTTTCTCCTCTCCAAGCTCGACCTCTAACCTCCATTTTCCTCAATATTTGTCTAGGTTTAGCGGTCCGTCACGCCCCGTCCCCGTCTTCACCGCCGTCGATCACCCGCGGCGATCTCATCGCCAGCACCACCGTGGTGAGCCTCTTGTTCTTATCTTCTTTCTGAAAGGAAAAATATTCTTACTTGTATTATTTTCTTACTTTTATTATTGCATCTTATATAGTGCGATGGTTTTGGTATCCGCCCCCGTCGGCCCTCGTCATGTCTATGATTCGGATGTGGTATATATTATCTTTTCATAACTATTGGTTCATTTATTGTTTATGAAAATTAAGCCGATAACGTGACATAGATTTTATTTATCTAGGAGGTTGTTGAACCGGAAATTCCAACCGACCCTATTGTCGAGAGGTTAAATTTAGTTGAAGAAGAAAACAATTTCTTGAAGGAAAAAATAAAAAACTTGAGGAGGAGAAGATGATATTGGAGTTGCATGTTGCGGATGTAAATTCGATGATCACAAGATCAAGATGGATGCAATGCGCTTGAAGATGAGAAAGATTAGAAAATATGCCATTCATACCGAGGCTTGGTATCATTATGCCGTTGGATCAGTTGTTACCTTGGTTGCGATTATGATCGTATTTGTTTTCACATTGAAATGTTTTACATAGTTTCAATGTATGGTTTAATTAATTTAGATGCTCTGCAGAGCTTTATGTTGTTAGATGAGAACTATGTATGTACTTTGGTTTTTATGTGATGATGAACTTCTATTAATTTGGTCATTTAATTATCTATTCATGATGTTCTGTAATGATTTTTGACACACTTAATTATATATAATGCACGCAGATGAACCGGCAATGGATGTACGGTGATGCACACACCTCCGAGTACATTAAGGGCGTGCATGCTTTTCTCAAGTGGCTGAGGCAAACAAGCAGAATGGTTTTATGTGTTGTCCATGCCCTATATGTGGGAATCTGAAGTCTTACTCTGACCGGAAAATCCTTCACACCCACCTGCTTTACAAGGGTTTCATGCCACACTATAATGTTTGGACGAGGCACGGAGAAATAGGGGTTATGATGGAAGACGGCGAGGAAGAAGAAATGCGATGACAACTATGTGCCCCCTGAATACGGTGATGCTACTGAACATCAAGTTGCACCAGACGATGTGCACGATGGTGCTGCAACGGGCGAAGCTGCTCAAGATCAAGATGAACCAGACAATGTGCCCCATGATGATGATCTCCGCCGAGTCATTGTCGATGCAAGGACACAATGCGAAAGTCAAAAGGAGAAGCTGAAGTTCGATCGCATGTTAGAGGATCACAAAAAAGGGTTGTACCCCAATTGCGAAGATGGCAACACAAACCTCGATGCGTACTCGAATTGCTGCGGTGGAAGGCAGAGAATGATGTGCCTGATAAAGGATTTGAGAAGCTACTGAAAATAATGAAGAAGAAGCTTCCAAAGGATAACGAATTGCCCGACAAGTACATACGCAGCAAAGAAGGTGGTATGCCCTCTAGGATTGGAGGTGGAGAAGATACATGCATGCCCTAATGACTGCATCCTCTACCGTGGTGCCTACAAGGATCTGAACGCATGCCCGGTATGCGGTGCATTGCGTATAAGATCGAACGAGATGACCACAGTGATGTTGACGACGAGCCTCCGGGAAGAGGGTTCCTGCGAAGGTGATGTTGTATGCTCCTATAATACCACGGTTGAAACGTCTGTTCAGAAACGGAGAGCATGCCAAGTTGATGTGATGGCACAGTGAGGACCGTAAGAAAGATGGGAAGTTGAGAGCACCCGCTGACGGGTCGCGGTGGAGAAAAATTGAGAGAAAGTACTGGGATGAGTTTGCAAAGGACCCAAGGAACGTATGGTTTGCTTTAAGCGCGGATGGCATTAATCCTTTCGGGAGCGAGTAGCAATCACAGCACCTGGCCCGTGACTCTATGTATGTATAACCTTCCTCCTTGGATGTGCATGAAGCGGAAGTTCATTATGATGCCGGTTCTCATCCAAGGCCCTAAGCAACAACCCGGCAACGACATTGATGTGTACCTAAGGCCATTAGTTGAGAAACTTTTACAGCTGTGGAATGGAAGCGGTGTATGCGTCGTGGGATGAGCACAAAAGGAGGAATTTGACCTGAAGGCGTTGCTGTTCGTGACAATCAACGATTGGCCCGCTCTCGATAACCTTCGTGACGGACAAACAAGGGATACCACGCATGCACGCACTGTTTACTTGACACCGATAGTATATACCTGAAGCTGCAGGAAGAATGTGTACCAGGCCATCGTCGATTTCTTCCGACCAACCATCAATGTCGAAAGAAAGGCAAGCATTTCAAATTCGAGGCAGATCACCGGAAGAAGCCCGCCATGCGTACCGGTGATCACGTACTTGCTATGGTCAATGATTTACACGTAATCTTTGGAAAGGGTCCCGGCGGACTAGCTGTTCCGAATGACGCTGAGAATCACGCACCCATGTGGAAGAAGAAATCTATATTTTGGGACCTACCCTACTGGAAAGACCTAGAGGTCCGCTCATTGATCGATTTGATGCACGTGACGAAGAACCTTTGCGTGAACCTGCTAGGATTCTTGGGCGTGTATGGGAAGACAAAAGATACACACGAGGCACGAGAGGACCTGCAACGCTTACTGCGAAAAGAGGGCATGCCTCCGAAGCGGTATGAAGGTCCTGCCAGCTACGCTCTTCTGAAAGAAGAGAAAGAAATATTCTTTCAATGCCTGCTCGATATGAAGGTCCGGCTGGCTTCTCGTCGAATATAAAGGGAATAATAAATATGTCGGAGAAAAGTTCCAGTAACCTAAAGTCTCATGACTGCCACGTGATTATGACGCAACTGCTTCCGGTTGCATTGAGAGGGCTTCTACCGGAAAAGCGTCCGATTAGCCATTGTGAAGCTATGTGCATTCCTCAATGCAATATCTCGTAAGGTGATCGATCCAGAAATCGTAGCAACGCTTAAGGAGTGATGTGGCGCAATGTCTTGTCGATTTCGAGCTGGTGTTCCCACCATCCTTCTTCAATATCATGGCGCACGTCCTAGTTCATCTAGTCGACAAGATTGTCATTCTGGGGCCCGTATTTCTACACAATATGTACCCCTTTGAGAGGTTCATGGGAGTCCTAAAGAAATATGTTAAGAACCGTGCTAGGCCAGAAGGAAGCATCTCCATGGGCCATCAAGCGAGAGGATGTCATCGGGTTTTGTGTTGACTTCATTCCTGGCCTTAATAAGATAGGTCTCCCTAAATCAGCGGTATGAGGGGAGACTCACTGGGAAAAACGCGCTTGGAAGAGACTCAATAATATGCAGGGACCGATATTCTTGGTCTCAAGCACACTACACAGTTCTACAGAACTCTACCTTGGTGACCCCGTATGTCGATGAATACAAGAACAGTCTGCGCTCCGAACACCCGGAGCAGTGCGACGAATGGATTACATGTGAACACATCAGGACTTTCAGCAGTTGGTTGGAAACACGTCTCGGAGGTGACAGCACTGTTTGTGATGAGTTGTACTTATTGTCCAGGGGACCATCTTCGACTGTAATGATTTGGAAAGGATACGAGATAAATGGGAATACATTTTACACGATTGACCAAGATGAAAAGAGCACCAACCAAAACAGCGGTGTCCACTTTGATGCAGCAACCGACAAGGGAATGACACATACTATGGTTACATAGTAGACATATGGGAACTTGACTACGGAGTAGATTTTAAGGTCCCTTTGTTTAAGTGCAAGTGGGTCAATCTGTCAGAGGCGAAGTGCAGGTAGACCCACGATGCGGAATGACAACAGTGGATCTGAAAAATCTTGGGTACACTGACGAACCGTTCGTCCTAGCCAATGATGTGGCACAGGTTATCTATGTGAAGGACATGTCTACCGGACCGAGGAAAAGAAAAGATAAGGAAGCGAATACATCATACAATGAGCCAAAGCGCCACATAGTTCTTTCGGGAAAAAGGGACATCCACAGGAGTGAAGGGCAAGACAGACATGTCTGAAGAGTATGAAAAGTTTCATGAAATTCCCCCCTTCAAAGTCAAGGCTGACCCAAGCATCCTGATAAATGATGAAGATTATCCATGGTTACGGCGTAATAAGCAAACGACACAAGCGAAGAAAAAGTGAAGACTTTCTCCCGCAACTATTATGATGATACCATGCCAACTTTGTAACACACGAGTATGATACCATTGTCCGTTCTGTTCATGAACATACTATGCCAACTTTGAGAACCTCGCCAACTGAAGGGCGCTCACACCGGTTTATAAGCCCGTCCCTCTACGCCTTGTTGAGCTCACAAACTTGTGATTCACACAAATTTCAAAGAATTCAAATTTTATAAAACTAATGGCACAAACAGAAAGTTTATAATTGTTCTAAAACAAATGGCACTAACAGAAAGTTTATAATTTTGCTGACCTAAAAGCAAAAAGAATTAAAAAATAAAGCAAAAACCAAAAGAAAATAAATAATGCAGGAAACAAAACAAAAAAACTTGAAAAAATAATAATAATAGCAACAATAAGCATTTTGTTGTAAGTAGAAACAAAATAAAATAAATAAAGCAACAAAGAAAACAAAAAAGTGTTTTTGAATTTTAAAACTAATGGCACAAACAGAAAGTTTATATTTTTTCTAAAACTAAAAGCACTAACAGAAAGTTTATAATTTTGCTGACCTAAAAGCAAAAAGAATTAAAAAATAAAGCAAAAAACCAAAAGAAAATAAATAATGCAGAAAAGCGAAACAAAAAACTTGAAAAAATAAAAATAGCAACAATAAGTATTTTGTTGTAAGTAGAAACAAAATAAAATAAATAAAGCAACAAAGAAAACAAAAAAGTGTTTTCAAATTTTAAAACTAATGGCACTAATAGAAAGTTTATATTTTTTCTAAAACTAAAAGCAAAAAGAAATAAAATATAAAGCAAAAAACTACCACCTACTAGGCCCCCACGGCTGAATACGACTAGAAACCCTACATGGGCCAGGATTCAGGCCCTTGAGGCCCAATAGGCCCGCAGGCAGTAGCATGATTAGGCCCGAAAGCCTGCATTTGAGAGGAGCTCGAAGGGGCGCACACCAGCGCTTATAAACCAGTGCAGCGCCCTTCAACTAGCGAGGTGGGACTAAACATTTGGCGAGGCAGCACAGGCCTTTGGTCCCGGTTGGTGGCACCAACCGAGACTAAAGCTGGGTTTAGTCCGGTTCGTGGCACGACCAGGACTAATTCCCCCTTTAGTCGGTTGGTGCCACCAACCGGGACCAAACGCTTCCCGCCCTTTGGGCTGCTGAAATTTGGCCTTTGGTCCCGGTTGGTGGCACCAACCGGGACTAAAGGCATTAGTCCCGGTCGTGCCACGAATCGGGACCAATGCTCTTTCTATATAAGCAAGACTTGTGAAGTTTTCACATCTCCCTCGCCTCCTAGCCGGTTGCCCCCGCCGCCAGGCTGCCCAAATCATGGCGCTCCTCGTCGCCCGTCGCCGCCGCCGCCATCCCGTCTCCCGTGCCTGCCCAGCGCCCGAGCCCACGCCGCCGCCCGTGCCCCTGCCCGTCCCGAAACACGCACGCAGCGCGCCCTGCGCCCCACGCCGGCCGCCGCCCGTACCCCTGCCCGTCCCGAGCACGCACGACCGCGCCCTGCGCCCCACGCCTCGCCGCCCGTGCCCCTGCCCGTCCACGCACGCCGCGCCCGCGCCCTACGCCCGGCCGCCACCCGTGCCCTGCGCCCCGGCCCGCCCCACCTCGTCGTCGCCAGGCTCCGCCCCACTGCCGCCCCTGCCTCGACGCCGCCCTCCTCCCGTTAAGGTCCGGCTCCGTGACCCCCCTTTCCTCCCTGTCCCCTCGTCCTCTTCATAAAAAAAAATTCATATAATTTTTTAGGCAGATTTATGTTCATGTATATATGTTCATTATATGAACATAATATGGATGATGTATGCATGCTTTTATATGTTCATTATATATGTTCATTATATGGATGGATGGATGGATGGATAATTTTTAGGCAGATTTTAGATTTTTAGGCAGATTTTTAGAATTTTTTGTGTATGTATGTTATGTTTATATGTATGTATGTATGTTCATATGTATGTATGTTTATCATAAAGCATATGCAAAGAAAATGTATGAATGGTCATATGCAAAGAAAAATGTATGTATGGTCATATGGAAAGAAAATGTATGTATGTATGTTCATATGAAAGAAAAATGTATGTATGTATGTTCATATGCATATGCAAAGAAAATGTATGTTCATATATATGATGATATGTTCATATAAAAGGAAAATAAGAAGAGGAAGAAAGGAGAAGAAGAGGAGAGGAAGAAGAGGAGAAATAAATAAGAAGAGGAAAAAAGAAGAAAGAAGAGGAGAAGAAGAAAGGAATAGAAGAGAAGAAGAAAAATAGAAAAAATTCTATTTTTCTTCTTCTCTTCTATTCCTTCTTCTTCTTCTATTCCTTTCTTATTCTCCTCTTCTCTTCTATTCCTTTCTTCTATTTTCTTCTTTTTTTCTTCTTCTTCTTCCTTCTTCCTATAGTGTCAAAGTATTGAAGAAATCCATCGCTTCATCATTGGCGGAAGTAACCATGGCATGATGGTACGAAGTCCTCAAAGTTGTTACGGAATGGAGTCCCGGATAGGATAATTTGCCTTTTGCTGAACTTTGTACCAAAAGCGAATTATCCTATCTGGGACTCCGTTCAAAATAACTTTGGAGAGCTTTGTACCATCATGCACCTGTTACTAGCCTAATGATGAAGACATGGTTTTGTTGAATCCTTTGACACTAGGCAACCTCCCGACCCTCGGCGATCTTGACCCCTTGACCCTCGACCGCTCGGCGATCCACGACCCTCTACCCTACTTGTGGGACATAGATGTACTGTTCAACGCCGACCCCTCCCGATAGCTTCAACACGTGGGGGGTCGATATTACGTACCCCTCCTAGGTTGAAGCGTTCTCGAGGCCACCCCTAACCCTTGAAGCGTTGTCGTGGCCACCCCAAACCCTAGAGAAGCAGCGTCGAGGCCACTAATATGATTCCTTATTGTGATTAGCTAGCTAGTTCTACGTTGGCACTAATATATCCATATCTGTCATGTTTGAATAATAATTGTCATGTTGTAAATATTTGTAGAAACTATGGACACCCCCCGAGACGAAGCACAAGAAGCGTTGTTGAGGGACATAATCCCTTATTTAGTCCAGGTTATAGAAATGTAATATTGATGAGTTATGCATGCGTGCGCAGGTTCCACTATATTCTCCTAGAGATTAAGCTTGAGCAGGGAGTAGTAACTGTCTTAGACTCGAGACGAAAAGATCCCAAGGAGTATGCGGAAATGACTGAAATGCTCGAGAAGTAAGTTAAATCGATCATTATCCATCATATCAGCAACTTTGTTCATTTCTGATATCAAGTAATTGTTTTCTTTGTATGGCAGGGCTTGGGGAAAATTCACCAAAAAAGCTCCGGGACTACCGAAGAAGCTGCAATTTAGACACCAGTAAGTACTATATAGTAGCATATTCCACGCGCATCTCCTAGTGATTCAAGCGCTAGTTTCATCAATACCATTTAGCATGTGCTTGCTATATATAATTATCAGTTTGATTGACCTCTGTTTCTTGTAAAGTGGTTGTGGCAGGAACAAGGGAATGATTTCTGTGGATACTACGTTTGCGATTCCATCCGCCACACGACCTTTGAGAGTGGCTACTCCGACTAACAATTTGAAGTGCGTAAATAAAAATATTCACAATTTTATTTTATTACAATCATTTGTGTTGAGTCTCATTCATTCATATATATATATATATATATATATATATATATATATGTATTGACCCCTTTCTTAAAATTAGATGTTTCGGCAGCGAGATGAACTCCTAGCACCAGATCGCATGCGAGCAATTCAAGAGGAATTGGCGGCATTCTTTCTTGACTATGTGATCGCTGAAGACGGGGAATACCATGTGGACCACGTCCGTATTTTAAAAGATAATTATTGTATATATGTAGCGGTAGCGTCGGATAGATATACGAGAACTTGTTGTTCGACCAATCTCTCGGAGAAGGAGAGGTGGTCGATATCACTTCTCTGTATGCATATATATGTTCATGACGATCTTCTGTTTGCTTAATTACTAGCTAGCTAGCATGTCTAGTTAGTCCTCTCTATACGTATGTATAGTACGTAGCGTCGACCAAGCACGGACAAAAGAAAAGACACTTTTCTCTATTAATTAGCTAGCTATAGCACAATATATGAAACACCTAAATTAACCCCCCCAAGGGCCCCCCCCCCCCCCCTTTTGAAAAATAAAAATAAAAACCAGAGCCAAAGAAATGCTGATGCGTGGATGCCTATTGGTCCCGGTTGGTGCCACCAACCGGGACCAAAGGCCCTCCTGCCTGGGCTCAGCGGACAGGCCACGTGGAGGCCCATCTGTCCCGGTTCTGGATAGAACCAGGACTAAAGGGTGAGGGTATTAGTACCGACCCTTTAGTCCCGGTTCATGAACCGGGACTAAAGGCCCTTATAAACCGGGACTATAGGCCCTTTTTCTACTAGTGTAACATCGCAGAGCGGTTGTTGCACCATGTTTTATTTTTGTAGGGAAATATCCGATCTATTCATATTCAATCGTGGTAGTACAACGAACACTAGAAACAATAAAAATTACATCCTGATCTGTAGACCACCTAACGACGACTAAAATCATGACTATATATGAAAATAGGTAGTAACATATTAAAATATAATAGAAATATTTTGTATTCCTAATTTGCAAATGATTAATTTCTCATTAGCACAAATTTCCTATATGTCTTCATTCTTATGAGATTTCCCTGTTCCAAACAGTGCCTTGGTTTTCTCCAACATGCATGTCTGGTAAATTACAATAGTAAAAAAAATCTGCATAGGCTAATTTTTTTAATTGTTTGGATTGCTTACCACATGAGTCACGTGGTAGCCATATGCTAATTAACACCGATTGAAATGTGGAACTATAAGATGCACTGCATGACAATCCATGTGTGACTGTACCTACTTTTTTTGTCAAGCAGTTGTTTGGTGCATGCTCTTTTTTCTCTAAAGTTGTTACATGGGACAGTGGAAGCAATCTTGTTGTTTTGTACCAATAGATTTAGTTTTTGTTTTCTTTGGACATGGCATTGCATGCATTACACTTCCGAGTTGTATTGTCAGGTTTTGGAAATTTAAAGGAACTTATTCCTATTTGGCGACTCATGTAAACCTGTCTATATGTTACTCCCAGTGCCATCTAACGTTACATTGTCACTTCATTAACGTAGGATGATGTTTTTTACTGGTGTACTTGCACCTAAATCATTCTGTGAATATTTCCCTATCACAGTTTCCATTTTAATTTTTTTTCATGAAGTAGGAATTAATTCTACTTTCATTATTTTAAACTTTAAAGGAAAAAGGAGAATACCGAATTTAGGAGAATTTTTAATTATAAGGAGAAAAACACAGACCAAACTTACCGGAGGATGTGGAAGTATATTGCTCATCGAGGACTAGCATGAGATCATCTTACATACAGTGACTTGTACCGTCACAAACAAACTTACAATGGTTGACACTTACATATTTATTTTTGCGGGGTACATACAAGCAGATTATTGGTACACATCATGCATGTACGTACGCATGTAGTTTATTATTTCATTTGGTTAAGACACTGAAGTTGAAAGCAGATGACTCGATTTACCAGCACAATTGCACGAACAACCGTTTCAATTAGACGTCCGACCGCGAACCAACCTGTGGTTAGATGGTTAGAAGGATAGTGGTATTCCCATCCCACCAGGGTTCAAGTCCTGGTAGGAGACGTTTTCATCGATGATGAGGCGCCTACCGTGACTTCGTAAATTTCAAAATGATATACCGGCTCAGTCTCTCGGAGGTACTCATAGAGGTATGGTGTGCGTGTGTGCGTTCATAGGAGTGAGTGTATGCGCGTATGTATGAGCGCTTACGTCTGTACCGATGTTAAAAAAAAATTAGACGTCCGACCAGGTGACAGCCACCTCGCCGACGTGCTGATTTCAGTGCGGCCGCAAACCATTGTCCTAGTCGCATTTAGGAGAATTTGTAATTAATTGTAAGGAGAAAAATACAGAGCAAACACACGGGAGGATGTTGAAGTATATATATTGCTGGGTATGCATTGCTCACCAAGGACACTGCTTATACGTTATACAACAAAACATACATTGATTGACACTTACATATAATTAAGTATAGATTACCCGCAGACACGCATGTACGATGTAGTTTGTTGCTTTTATTCGGCTACTACGTACATTGAGGAAAGACTTTGAAGTTGAAAGCAAATGACTCGAGTACAATCTCATCCATTTTAAGGCTGTCACCACTTACCAGCGCAAACACTCTCTCGATGTTTCAGTTAGAGATCCGACCAGGTGACGGCCACCTCCCCGACGCTGGTGTCAAGCCCCAAGGCATGCCACACGGCGGCCGACGTGCTGATCTTGGTGGTGCCGCAGCCGTTGTCCGTGTCGCATTCGTCGACAACCATGGCCTTCACGGTGATCCCGCCGGCGCTTTTGATGCTGATCAGCAAGCCGCACCGGAAGCCGGGCCGGTACCACGTCGAAGTCATCGCCACCAGCAAGAGGCTGTCGCTGTGGTACTGACCGTCGCACTTCGCCGGCCCTCCCTCCTCTCCTTCAGAGTGCCTTTAGACCCAGTTATGGAACCAGGATAAAAGGGTCGGGACTAAAACCCAAAAACTTTAGTCACGTTTTGCTTACGAACCGGGACAGACGGGGCTCCCCCTGTCCGTTGCAGGGCGCCCAGGCAGCAGGACCTTTAGTCCCAGTTGGTAACACCAACCTGGACCAAAAGGCAGCCACGCGTTAGCAGCTCGCAGGCTCTGGGGTTTTGTTTTTTTTGAAGGGGCGGTTAAGGGTTTTGGAGGATTAATTAGGGGTTTCATATTGTGTTAGCTAGCTAATAGAGAGAAGTGACCTCTCTTTCTTAGGTGCTTGGTCGACGCTACTATACATATAGATAGAACTCAACATGCTAGCTAGTAAGCAAATGAAGGAACCATTAATTACACAAGATTGTCATGAACATATACAGAGAAGTGACCTCTCTTTCTCCGAGATTGGTCGAACAATAAGTTTTCATATATCTATCCGACGCTACTACATATATACAATATAACATCTCTTGCAATCCCTAACATATAAAATCCATTTCAATTTCCATATGGTATTCTCCCTTCTCATTTATGACGTGGTCAAAAAGGAATCCCACCAATTCCTCTTGAATTGCTCGTATGCAATCATGTGGTAGGAGTTCATCCCGCATCTGCCACATCTAATTTAAAGAAGGGGGCCAATACATATATATGAAAGAAACTCAACACAATTGATGGTAATAAAATAAAATTGTGAATATTATTGTTTACGTACTTCATATTGCTCATCAGAGTAGCCCGCTGAGAGGTCACGTTGTAGATGAACTGCATAAACGTAGTATCCACATAAATTATTCTCGCATTCCTGCCACAAGCACTTTACGAGAAATAGACACTAGTAGAAAAAGGGCCTAATGTGAAGCACATTAGTCCCGGTTTGTAACAGAACCGGCACTAATGTGACCATTAGTGCCGGTTCCGATGGCTAGGGGGGCGGAGCTCATTAGTACTGGTTCGTGGCGAATCTTTAGCACCGGTTCGTGCCACGAACCGGTACTAAAGAGAGTGGTGGCGGGATGTTGTCGATGCTGGGACCCCTCCAGCACCTTTAGTACCAGTTCGTGCCACGGACCGGTACTAAAGGTCATCCTATATAAACCCTTCGTCCAGCTTCGCTCTGTTCTTCCTCATTTCCCCTCGCCTATCTGTTTCCTCTCTTCCCCCTCAAGTTCATCACACATTTTACCCAAATTTTGTCAGGATTTGAAGGCCCCCATCCATTCAAGTGATCACAAAGGTTAGCAACTTTGTCCTTTCATCTCTCATTGCTAGATTAGCTCTTGCAATGCTTTATATAGTGATTAATTTGTGGGTTTTTGTAATTTGGGAGGAATTATATGTGGTAGTTTATTTGATTTATATGCAATTTGAGTTTAAAATAACTCTTAGTTTGCATATGTAGGTGTGGTTTACATAATGCCTTCCCGTCTCCGTCGTAACCACCGTCGATCGTCCGCACCGACCCGTCACCGGCACCACCTTGTGGTGAGCCTCTTGTTCTTATCTTTTTTATATAAAAAATCATGTTTGTGTGATTTAGATATATAGTTCCTTATATAATTATCTTACCCGTACGTTGTTTGTTATACATAGTGCCATGGTTTTGATATCTGTCCCCGTCGGCCCTCGTTCGTGTTATGATTCGGATGTGGTATATTCTCTTTTAAAACTATTTGCAGCATTTTCGTGTTTATGACAAATTATGCCCATCAAGTTGACATAGATACTTTTATCTAGGAGGTATGTGAACCGAAAATTCCAACCACCCTATTGTCGAGAAGTTAAATTTAGTTGAAAGAGAAAACGAGTATTTGAAAGAAAAATTGAAAAGAATTGAGGGGGAGAAGATGGAATTGGAGTTGCATGTTGCCAATGTAAATCGATGATCACAAGATCAAGATGGACAAAATGCGTTGAAGATTAGAAAGATTAGAAAATATGCCATTGATAGTGAGGCTTGGTATCATTATGTTGCTGGATCAATTGTTACCTTAGTTGCGACCTTGATCGCATTTGTTTTCGCATTTAAATGCTTTAGCTAGAGAGTTATTTGTATGTTGCATTTAAGTGTTGTATGAACTTTATGTATGAACTTGTATTAATTTGGTCTATTCGGTGGTGTGTAATGAAGATGCGCCGGCAATGGATGTCTGATGACCGATGCTCTCCCCAGTTCGTTGATGGCGTGCATACTTTTCTAATTGCAGCTCAGGCAAACAAGCGGGCGGATGGTTTTATGCCTTGTCCATGTGCTGTCTGTAAGAATGATCACAATTACTCTAACTCAAGAACCATTCACGTCCACCTGTTTGAGTCCGGTTTCATGCCCCACTATAATGTTTGGACCAAGCACGGAGAAAGAGGGGTTATGATGAAAGATAATGAAGAAGAAGAGGATGACAATAGCTATCCTGGCCATGGGTTCCCTGAATATGATGATACAACAACGGGGGAAGAAGCTAAGCCGGCAATGCGAGAAGAAGTTGAGCCGGCAATGTGGGAAGAAGCTGAAGAAGAGGCATCAGATGAGCCCGCTGATGATCTAGGTCGGGCCATTGCCGATGCAAAGAGAAACTGCGCAAGTGAAAAGGAGAAGAAGAAGTTGCAGCGCATGTTAGAGAATCACAAGAAATTGTTGTACCCGAATTGCGAAGGTGACAAGAAAAAGCTGGGCACCACACTAGAATTGCTGCAATGGAAGGCAGAGAATGGTGTATCTGACAAGGGATTTGGAAAGTTGCTAGTAATGATAAAGAATATGCTGCCAAAGGACAACGAATTGCCCGAGAGTACGTACGAAGCAAAGAAGGTTGTCTGCCCTCTAGGGTTAGAGGTGCAAAAGATACATGCATGCCCTAATGACTGCATCCTCTAGCGCGATGAGTACGAGGATTTGAACGTGTGCCTGATATGCGGTGAATTGCGCTATAAGATCAGCCGCGATGACCACTGCTGATGTCGAGGGCGGCGCCCGGAAGAAGATTCCTGCCACGGTGATGTGGTATGCCCCTATAATACCACGGTTGAAACGTTTGTTCCAAAACATAGAGCATGCCAAGACGATGCGATGGCATGAAGAAGACCGTAAGAAAGACAGAAAGTTGAGAGTACCCGCTTACGGGTCGCAGCGGAGAAAAAATCGAGAGAAAGTACATGGAAGAGTTTCCAGGTGACCCAAGGAACGTATGGTTTGGTCTAAGCGCAGATGGCATTAATTCTTTTGGGGAGCAGAGCAACAACCATAGCACGTGGCATGTGACTCTATGTTTGTATAACCTTCCTCCTTGGTTGTGCATGAAGCGGAAGTTCATTATGATGCCAGTGCTCATTCAAGGCCCTAAGCAACCAGGCAACGACATTGATGTGTAACTAAGGCCATTAGTTGAAGAACTATTACAGCTGTGGAATGGAAAAAGTGTACGTGCGTGGGATGAGCACAAATAGGAAGAATTTGACCTATAGGCGTTGCTGTTCGTGACCATTAATGATTGGCCTGCTCTCAGTAACCTTTCAGGACAGACAAACAAGGGATACCGTGGATGCACGCACTATTTGGATGATATCGACAGTATATATTTGGATAGTTGTAGGAAGAATGTGTACCTGGGACATCGTCGATTTATTACGAGTAGGCATCACGTAAGAAAGAAAGGCAAGCATTTCAAAGGTGAGGCGGATCACCGGACGAAGCCTCCCTACCGTCTTTATTGCTGATGTACATGATATGGTCAAGGATTTGAAGGTAATCTTTGGAAAGGGTACTGGCGGACAACCTGTTCGAAGGGCGCTAACGGACGCACCCATGTGGAAGAAGAAATCTATATTTTGGGACCTGCCTATTGGATAGATCTAGAGGTCCGCTCCGCAATCAACGTGATGCACGTGACGAAGAATCTTTGCGTGACCCTGCTTGGCTTCTTGGGCGTGTATGAGAAGACAAAAGATACACGGGAGGCACGGGAGGACCAGCAATGTATGCACGGAAAAGACGACATACATCAGGGTCATGCCTGCTACGCTCTTACCAAAGAAGAGAAAGAAATCTTCTTTGAATGCCTGCTCAGTATGAAGGTACCGTCTGGCTTCTCGTCGAATATAAAAGGAATAATAAATATGGCAGAGAAAAAGTTCCAGAATCTAAAGTCTCATGACTGCCACGTGATTATGACGCAACTGCTTCCGGTTGCATTGAGGCGGCTTCTACCGAAAAATGTTCGATTAGCCATTGTGAAGCTAGGTGCATTCCTCAATGCAATCTCTCAGAAGGTAATCGATCCAGAAATCATACCAAGGTTACAGAATGATTTGGTGCAATGTCTTTTCAGTTTTGAGATGGTGTTCCACACCATCCTTCTTCAACATCATGAGCACGTCCAAGTTCACCTATGCCAAGAGATTAACGTTTTGGGTCATGTATTTCTACACAATATGTTCCCTTTGAGAGCTTCATGGGAGTCTTGAAGAAATATGTTCATAACCGTGCTAGGCCAGAAGGAAGCATCTCGAAGGGCCATGAAAATGAGGAGGTCATTGAGTTTTGTATTGACTTTATTCCTGAACTTAAGCCGATTGGTGTTCCTGAATCGCGGCATAAGGGCAGACTGGATGGAAAAGGCACGCTAGGAGGGGGTCAAATAATATGTATGGACGGGCAATCTATCACTGAAGCACACTACACAGTTCTACAGAATTCCGCCTTGGTGGCTCCGTATATGGAGGAACACAAAAATTTTCTACACTCCAAACACCCGGAGCAGTCTGACGACTGGATTACACATGAACAAACGGGGACTTTCGCCGGTTGGTTGCAGACACGTGCCATGCATGAAGGCGATATTGAAGAGGACATGTACTGCTGTCCCAGTTACCATCTTCGAATATAATGACTTTCAAAGGGTACAAGAAAAATGAGAATACATTTTACACGATCGCCCAAGATAAGAAGAGCACCAACCAAAACAGTGGTGTCCGCTTTGATGCAACAACCAACACGGGAAAGGAAACAGATTATGGTTACATAGAGGACATATGGGAACTTAACTATGGAGGTGATCTGAAGGTCCCTTTGCACTATAAAAAAAAGACACATCCGTGATATTTTGGGCCGAACGAATTTTTTCTGTCATACTTATGACACTTCTATGACGATAATTGTGACAAAACCCGGTATCATCATATATGTGGTGGGCTCCTACCTTTATGACAAAAAAATCATGATAGAAAATGGGCTTTTCATCCTGGGCGGGCCGAAGACGCAGCTGCATGAAACTTTTTGGGCCGTCCATGACGGAAAAAACCGTGGTAGAAGCAAGGGCGAGGAAAATTTTGGGGAGTTCCCGGTTCCGGTGGGTGGTCGGGGGCCGAGCGATGCGCGTTTCTCTCGTACTCGTGCGCGCGTGGGTGCGAGGCGTTGAGGTCTAACTGACCCCGAGCGAGGCGTCTCCTAACTAAAGCCGAGTGATTGCACTGCAGGCTACGCGTTACAGAACCCGAGCGATCAATCGATGGCTGTTAACTGAACCCGATCGAGCGATTTCTTCGCTACTGCTGCTAACTGAAGCCGATCGATGCTGCCTCTGGATGAACAGTGAGGGTTGCGAGGGCGGGTGGATGAACAGGACCCCATAGTGTTACCTCTGTATGAACAGGACCCCGATCGATCGAGCCGGTTGGGGCTGGATGAACAGGACCCCGCGTGGAGGGCTGGATGAACAGGACGACCCCGTGGAGGACTAGATGAACAGTAGACGGTGGAGAGGTGGATAAACAGTAGACCGTGGAGGGGTGGAGGGGTGCAAAAAAAAACACTCGGGATAACGCAAGCTACAGCCATGTCCTTTTTTTAGTGCTGAACCTGATGGTCATTTAGAGAGCCGGCATCATTAGCAGCATGTCTCCTGTCTTGTCTGTGGGCAGGTCCCACCTTGGAGGGTGAAACAATGAATTTGATCTTGTCCTCCTCGCATGGAGTGAAAATCAGTACCCAATTTCCTATGCCACGAGTGACCAGATCCATTAGCTCGGCTGTTTTGTCTTCAAGGTGCAGCCCGACCCCTATATGAACTCCCAAAATGAACCAACGCCATTGAAAAAGCATACAGGGCAACAAGGTAAGATAGCATTGAAACGCAAGCAGGAACTCCTTGATAATTACCATGGCAAACACCGCCAAGGTCGTGCCAATCTTTGGCGTTCTTGTGTTCCTGCAGGTCGTATCATGTGCTGTCACCTGGCACCATGCTGATCTAGGGAATTCTCTCGCCAGCATACAGACAAGAACGATGACGGTGGACGGGTACGAAGAAGGAGAAGAGGGCGGCGGGCCGGCAGCGTGCGACGGCATATACCACAGCGACGGGGATTTGCTGACAACGCTGCCTACAGAGTTGTACGCGGGCAGGAGCCGGTGTCACAACTTTATAGGCATAACCAGCACACAAACCGGGCGTAGCACGTTGGCCATGGTCGTGGACGTGTGCGATAATTGCAGCGCCGATGAGTTGGGGACGTCAGCCGCCGTGTGGAATGCCCTTGGGCTCGAAACCAATGCTGGCGTCGCGCCCATCAGGTGGCTTGTCGAATGAAACATCGTAGTACCTATTCAGTCGGTGCAAGTCTAAGATTGATAGAGTGAAAAAGATCACTCTAAAATACTAGTAATAAAGTACCCAAACGACGTACACAGGTTCGCTTCCTTTCTTCCAGGGGAAGAAAGAAAGGCGATCTCGCCTCCGCCGCCAGGGCGCCTTACTCCGCCGCCGTCCTCCGGCGGCTCTCCTCCGCCGACGACCTCGGTCGTTGGTGGTGAGGGGAGTCGTCGGATCCACGCGTGTGGTTTGTTTTTAGGCATTAATTTTTTAGAATTTTGGGTTGTTCATCGTCATGGCTTCAGCGATGGTGATGACGGCGCCGACTAATATATCTTCAGATCCTTTCTCAATGAGGCGATCCGCTTTTAGGGTGGATTTGGAAACCAAACTGTTCAAGCAAGGATGGCGCGGCGGCGGCGGCATCCTTGTGGTGGACCTTTGTCCTCGGGCTCCGCCGCTGCGACGGCGTTTGCTCCAGCGCCGACGCGGAGTTTGGGAGGTAGTCCAGGAGCGGATGCAGATTGTGGTCTGCATCAACGGCATCTGGAAGATGGTGGATCTGGGTTCGTGGTTTGTGGTAGGCAGGTATGGTTTTCTCCTCCAACGTCTTAGTTGGGCAGGGGTGCCAGATCTGGAGTTCGATGGCGTGTCCGGGGTGTTGCCCCGGTCTGATTCGTTCAACGGCAATGGCTTCGCCTTAATTGGCGAGCCACCTTGGAGGTCCGCAAAGCTGCATATCAGCGATGGAGCCGCGTCGAGCTCGGATGTGAAGGTGATCCGTCATTTTCTCCTTTGGTGGCTGTTATGGTCGTGCCAGAGGCAGGTGACGGACGTTGGTGTCAAGCTCAGAGGATTCTTCAGTCTTGTTTGTAATTTTACTTCTTGGCTGGTGCTCCTATGTGCAAAGGCTAGTGTTCTGCTGTCTTTTCAGTATTGTCAGGTCGGTATGTACGTGGCTTGTACTATGATCCTTATGATATAAATGAGACACGTATTATCATGCAAAAAAAAATACTAGTAATAAAGTACTTGCATACTTCCATCAAAAAAAAAAAGTACTTGCATACGTGCATGGTGGGTGAAGCATACATATGTAGCACAAATAAGGGTTAAAGTCAATGTAAAGTCAGATGGTATTTTCCCGAAAGTGGCACTCAGTGTAAGTTTTGGTATTTTGTTTGTGGTATTTCTCCTGCACTGACCAATGCATACCAGGCTTCAACATCTTCTTGCAAGTTTTGGTATTTTATCTGTGGAAATATTCTCCAACCTACGCGTGGGATGGGCATCAAGCCATCAAGAGGAACAGTAGCCGGTGATTATCCTCGTGTTAAAAAAATGCACTATGTGTCCAGGAAATATACTTTTTCGAAAGTGGCAGTCAGTGTAAGTTTGTCTAGAGTGATGATGCTTTGCACGATTTTTCCTAGGAGCTTTTACTTCGATTTCTATCCTAGAAATCATCATCACACTAGACACGCTTCCTAGGACGATGTGCATAGCGTCACAAATTTCATTTTTATAGGTATATTATTTTCATCGAAGTCTTGTTGTTTTCGGTGAATTTGAGAAAAAAAATAAAGTCATCTTGAAAGGTTGAAATAACCAAAAGTTCAAAATTTTGGGAACTTCAAAACATTTTAGAAATTTTGTAACTTTTTTGGGGAAATTTCAAAAGGTTGATATTTGAAAAGCATGACTTTTCTGAAAGCTTGAAATCCCAAAAGTTCAAAACTTCAAAAGTTTGTGAAAAACATTGAACCAGTCAGTATAACATTGATGAGGACTCTACCAAGCTTTGCAATAGTGGAGTGCCTCTTTTTTATATATAGGGCACTTGATTGACTCATAATATGGCATCAAGCAGATACGTACGAAACAAAATCACATCCGGGCTCTGCAAGATCAGGATGTGCACAACCTGCACAATGACACGCACACACTGTGAAATAAACGCTGGGGTAAAAAGTTGTACAAGATCAAGACAATCCTTGACTGTCGACTCCAATTGTGTACACATCATCGTATACAACTGTCGATTTTCCTGTCACTGAGGGGTAGACTACAAACGGAGCAAATATGCTGGACTGGGTAGAGGCTTTTACTAGTAAAACTAAAAAGCACACTATATCTAAATACCCAGAATGAGAAAATCAAGCGGGCTATCACTCATACCCTTATATGTACGCTGAACACGTGATCGATGCCACATAGCCAACCACAAAACATGTTGATGATAGTATATGACGGATAAAGATTGGACACTACTTGGATGACCTCTTATTTGACCAACTGTATTTTCCTGTTAATTTACACCTAGATTACTACACGCACTTGTCTTGGTCTTTCCCTCAATCATCTTCGTTTGTTGTGCAATATTAATTAGATTGAACTTGGAATCTTGGATTGCAACACTCCATTCTTTTCTGGCGATATGAGATCCAACAACAGTCGTGGTCTTAACAATGCAAAAAAATATACTACGAGGGAAGAATCCTTATTTTGTCTGCAGGCTCTTTGATGAGCCACACGAGGTTGGCATGCACATCACGTGTGTGAGTACGTAGCTTGTTTTGTCTCCAGGTTGTAACACGAGTGCATAAAGCCCTCAACCAACAGCCTTGAGAGAAAGTAAAGGACACACGGCAAGCTAACATATACGTAGCTCTTAAACCCAAGCAGGAGCTCGATCGCTGAACCGCCGTGCCGAGCACTAGCAAGGCGGTGGTAATCCTTAGCATCCTTGTTTTCCTGCAGGTGTCTTACACGGCCGGCCTGGCCATCGACGTCCCGGCGGTGATCTCATTGAACGGGTTCCAGCAAGGAGGAGAGGGTGGGCCGGTGGCGTGCGACTGCCAGTACCACAGCATCGGCCTCTTCCTTGTGTCGCTGACCACAACGTGGTATGAGAATGGCCTCCGGTGCGGGAAGATGATCAACATCAAGAGCTCGGTCGGGATATCCCAGCAGGCTATGGTCGCGGACGAGTGCAGCACTGAGAACGGCTGCCACACCAATGAGATCAGTACGTCTGTCATTGTGTGGGAGGCACTTAAGCTCGATACCAGCCTGGGCATGGTGCCAGTCGATTGTAACGTCCATGCGTGCATCTGGTTTCAACTTCAATAATGTGCACGCGTGCATGCGTGATGTGTGTGTGGATAGTTTACTTTATGCAAGTGTGAAGTTTTCACCCGCAAAAAAAAATCAGTGTGAAGTTCGTAATGGTACAATACTACTATAAGTCTATAAAATGATCTCAGTTTGCTATAATGTGTTTCCTTTCGTAAGTTTAAACTGTGTCTATTTTTCTCCTTGTAATTATTCTTCCAAAGTCGACACTTTACCTTTTCCTTTAAGCTTGAATCATAATGAAAGCAGCATTCCTACATCGTCAAACAACAACAAAAAATTTGCGCGACAGCAAAGAATAATATCATCTTACCACACTAGACATGAATGAAGTAACACGACAAGAAAACCAGACACGTATCGGGAGAGCCCCATCCAGATTCAGTTGGTCTAGATATGTGGATGGGCCATAACATACCCACATGACTACATGTGTCGCCAAATAGAAGATATTTTTTATAAATCCTCAAAAATTATAATTCAATTAGATTTTTTGCGGAAACAATTCAATTAGCTTTGCACAAGCTAATAATTTCTACACTTAGTTATTATATGATGATCCCTGTAAGGGGTCAACACGCGGCCCCACCTCACCTTTGCATGCTGATGGAGGTGCCCCGGCATGCCGCACTCTGCGCCATGAAGCGGCGAATAGGCAGCTCGTTTCGCCATAAGGGGCAACCAGTGATTGGTGGCTCGTGCCATGGCAACGGGAAAGTTCCTTTTTCACCCATGCTATTGTTTGAATCACTAGTATTGGAGTTCTCGTACGTAAGGTAAGCAGTAATCGGACCCGGACCAGGAAAAATCACTAATTCGAGGTCCAACGTGGTCGAGCTCCACATTCAATGCCAAACGATATTGAGGAAGTGTGGGATGAAATAACCATAGCATCGTCTTCCTCTCCCAGTAAGGTACGATGCAGTACAACGCTGCTTCATCGACCCAGAAACGGTGAGCTTGTGGGCATGCTTGTTAGAGGTGCGTGTATGCCGCATTGGGCTAGGCGATTGTCGAGGACGGCTTTCAAACTTTGGCAACGGTTGTACAGGCAAGCAATCGTCGTAGACGGAGCACAAACGACACCGAACACGACCTAGCCTAGCTGCACGATTATTGTGCCGATTGGAGTCACCAGGACTTACAGCTGGGGCCAACTATGGAAAGCCATCAGGGAAGATAAAGGGGAAACATTGTAGGAGTGGGGCGGCCGCGACGGTCGAAGCAGTGGGGTGGCGGTTGAGTCAGAGTCGATTGTGTTTTTCCTTTTTTTCTGAGCATATTGGGCAGGGGCATTTGTGTCCATGCAAATGCATGAAATCAAATACGGTCTTGTTTTTTTATCGTAAACTAGTAAATGTGCCCGTGCGTTGCTACGGGTCATTGTCGACCATGGGCATAGATGGTCAAGAAGCCACACTCTCACTCGAGCGGCGCCTCCTCCAGCTACTACACTGCACATCGTTGTACGTGATATAAGGCGAGAAGGATGCCGTGAGAAGGTAAAAACATACATAATCCTTTTCTGTTTTTCCCTTGCATTTTTATAATGTATTTTACGTTGCAACGCATGGGCAGATAATAGATAGATGTTCAAACCGGACCGGTTGTAGTCTATTTTTCAGTGCTTGGAACACCAATCGCGTACAGTGGCATGTTTGTGGTTGGACTAAGCAGTCAAGGATTCTTTACCCAACATGGATGGACTTCTGCAGATCGGGCCCTCCTCCATAGGCCTTTTTTCTTTGTCCTTTGTTGGCTATGTATTTCGCTTTCTTTTCTTGACTATGTTGTATGGTGGTGGTATGAATGTGCAGAGACCGGATGTAAACTTGTCTGTATTGTGTTGATACAACGTTGTGAGCAAATAAAAACAGCTTTTCTCCGGAAAAAAATGCAACCTACAACCATGTCCTTTATTTGGTGTTGAATATGATAGTCGTTGAGAGAACGGGCTTCAATAAAAACATGTCTATTGTCTAAATTTCTTTCTGTTGTGTGTGGCAGGTCCCACCTTGGAGGGTGAAACGATGCATTCTAACTTGTCCTCCTCGCATGGATTGAAAATCAGTACCGAGTTCCCTATGCCACGAGTGACCTGCTGCCTTAGCTTGGCTGTTTTGTCTCCAGGCTGCAGCACGATCCTACTTAAACTCGCCGAAACAACAGCCTTGAGAGAAAGTAAATCACACAGGAATGCAAGCAAAGCTATAGCTTATAAACGCAAGCAAGAGCTCGCTCGGTAATTACGATGGCGAACACCACCAAGGTCGTGGCAACCTTAGGCGTTCTTGTGTTCCTGCAGGTTGTATCATGCACCATCACCCGACACCATGCTGATCCAGGGTCGTCTCTCGCCACCGTCCAGGAAGGAACGATGACACTGGATGGGTACGAACAAGGAGAGGAGGGCGGCGGACCAGCAGCGTGCGATGGCGTATACTACGGCGACGGAGATTTCCTGGCAACGCTGCCTACGGAGCTGTACGCTGGCGGGAGCCTGTGCCACAAGTTTATAGGCATCCTAAGCACGCAAACCGGGCGCAGTGCGAGGGCCATGGTTGTGGACATGTGCGATGACTGCGACGACGACGAGCTGGGGACATCAGCCGTCGTGTGGAATGCCCTCGGGCTCGACGCCAATGCCGGCGTCGCGCCCATCAGGTGGTCTGTGCAATGAAACATCGTACATACCAGTCCTTGCAAGTATATCAGAATGATTGAGTGAAAAAGATCAATCTAAAATAGTAATAAAGTGCTTGCATGCGTTTATGAGGTGTGAAGCATACATATATAGTACAAATAATGTACTTATAAGGGTGAAAGTCAATGTAAAGTGAGATTTCAGCTCGCTATTCTCCTGCATTGACCAATGCATACCGCGCTTCAACATCCTCTTGCAAGTTTTGGTATTTTGTCTTATTATCCGAGCTACGCACGGGATGCGCATCAAGCCATCAAGAGGTACAGTGGCCGGTGATTAACCTCGATCGTGTTAAACAAATGCTCTATATGTGTCCAGGAAATATTCTTTTCTGAAAGTTGCATTCAGTGTAAGTTTGTAAGTGTGTCACTCACTACTCCCTCATTTCCTATTTGTTAGGCTTTTTTCAAAAATAAGAAAATGAACGATGTAAGTTGGTATAAGTACCTGCATACCTGCAGAAGAATGGTAGTCCATGTAAAATGATCATCTCAGTCAACACGATAAAACAACTATGTAGGGACGATTTTTCTAGGATGCTTCTATTTCGATCTCTATCCTAGAAAGCATCATCACTCTAGACACGCTCCTTACGACGATGTGCATAGCATCACAAATTCCATTTTTATTGGTATGTTATTTTAACCAAAGTCTTGTTGTTTTCGGTGAATTTGAGAAAAAAAAAGTCATAGCCAAAGGAACTATAGTGAGTAGAGATAAAATATATATTGTCGAGGGAACATGCTTGGAGAGCTCCACATGGTCCATGTGATAAGCAAACAAAAAAATTGCTTGGAGAGCAATATGTTGCAGTTTCTGTTCGCTAGGTTACAAGTCTTGTAGATGAGAGACTAGCTAGACCATATGAAAAAAATCCAAACAGTAAGGGATGATATTAGCTACGTACGTTAGTGCTTAGCGTCGTTCACATGCAAGCGTCTAAAAATACAGGCATTCAGTATGCTTCATACTTAAGGTCTATTAGTCTCAAGAATCGTAGTGATATTTAGGTAAATAAAATAACTCAGACAACCACTACACACAACTACAAAACAACGATACATTTTTTCTGATAGGTTCATCAATTTTTCATCATGTACATCTTCTAAAGTTTTACGGTCATGGAATTTTTTCTTTGTTAACTTTCTTCTCAGGGTAGTTGAGGGTTTAAAAAGAAGTGCATTGAAGGAGTTAGGAGCAGCTGATGAACCATTCTCTAAATGAACAATATTATGGATTTTAGCTCCAGTATATAGGCTCTTTTCTTAATTTCTTTGCATCCTGCGTATGAATGTTCCATTTGATTCAATTGTGAACTACACGTACTTGCAGAAGATGTACTTGTTCCTGCTAATTACTCTACTAGAAGCTACAATGGATGTTACTTATGGAAACTAGATGATACCCCACACGTTGTTGCGGGTATACATGTGTATATATCTAAAGAATTCATAAATGACACCCTTTATCGAAAAAAATGTTACTTCATTCAAGTCAAGTTCAGTATGATGCTAGTTCTTACTGGTACACTTGGACCTAAATGACTCCACTAATTTACTAGCATATTTTTAGTTGTTATTGTTTTGATGAAATAGGAATATTATTTTCACTACATTATGCTTTGAAGGAAAAGGAACCACATAATTTGGGCTAATTTGTAGCTATGCGGAGAAAAATACAACAAAACTTACTAGAGGACGGTGAAGTATATTTCTCATCGAGTAGCAAACTTACATTGTCTTACATATAATCACTTATACTGTAACAAACAAACATACATGATTGACAGCACGACGGGTTTGTGTTTTTTTTTCGCCTATGAATGAGATGGCCGGAATTCGGCTATTTCAGAAGTTCCGGTAAAATATCGAATGGAATACCAAAACCAAAATTTGAATGCTGGAATGAAATTTGACGGAAAATTGGAAATCGAAACAGAACAAAAGTTTAACAGTCCACCATAACCTTAAGGAGTACAAATACATTGTTTGGCCTTAGGCAACCCGTGATGGGAAGGCCCCAGAAGTTGGGCTAGGCCAAATATTCAGATCGGGCCAAACATATTCAGCTGAAAAGACACATATCAGGCCCGGCCGAGATGGCAGAATTTTGGACAAAATTTATTTATCTCGGCCAAAATTCAATAGTCTGTCACTTACATATATGCAGATTATACGCTCACATCATGCGTATGTATGCACACATGTAGTTTGGTTTTTTATCAACTAGCGTCCAATCTACGAGCCCGTTGAAGACCCACCTTCAAAAATTGGAATTTTCTTTACTAGTATTTGTATAAAAACTTTAAACTTATTTGGACTAAAGAATTGGGAGTTTTTGACTTTTTTTCTACACACCGTTACTTTGAGCCCCGCTTCATTTCTTCCAACATTATCAACTATACTCTCCTTTGTGTGTGGTATATCCCACCTTGGAGCCAGAAACGATGAATTTGACTTGTCCTTTTCGTCACTATGCCACGAGTAACCAGTTCCCTTACCTCGGCACTTTTGTCTCCAGACTGCACCAGGAGCATACATAACTCATCGTTGAGAGAAAGCTACTAGCACGCTGGGCAAGCTAGCTAGATTAAAAATGCAAGCGGGAGGTCGCTAAATTACCATGGCGAACGCGGCCAAGGTGGTGGCAATCTTATTTGTTTCTGTGCAGGTGGTGTGCCCGTCGCCCGGCACAACGCTGATCCAGGGACGTCTCTCACCATCGTCGAGGCTCCAGAGGAGATGACAGTGAGCGGGTTTGACAAAGGAGAGCAACGCGGGCCATTGTCATGCGATGGCATATACCACGACAACAGGGAATCAGTGATGTCGGTGTCTACGAAGCTGTTCACGAGCGGGGGCTCGTGCGGCATCTTGTTCCGCATAACTAGCACGCAGACCGGGCTCAGCGCGATGGTAGAGGTCGTGGACGAGTGCCATGACTGCCGCGATGACGAGGTGGCAACGCCGGCCGGTGTGTGGGGATTTCTCGGGCTCGACACCAATGCCGGGGTGGTGCCCGTCATACTGACATGATGATGGTGAGAGCCTCAGAGGTCGGTAGGTGCACAGTCTTGCCGACGAGATAAATTGTCCATGGTAGATCGAGTTGGGGTTAATTATGTGCATTCTGAGTTGGGGTTAATTGTTCATGATAAAGTAGTAAAATACCGTCGAACATGACGCATGCATGGTGTCAACTTAGGAGAACAGCTGAATAAATCAATCTGTGCAAGTCTCTATTACAGTATCAATTTTTAACTAATAAAGCCATGCAATACACATCTCCTCTTCTCTCTTGAAGAAAGAAAGGCGAACCCGTCCGAATCATCCCCGTTGGAAAGGCCATAGTCTCCTCCTCCTTTGGGGAGCGGCAATCTTGGATCTGTGTTGTAGTGATGTAGTTAGAGCATCTCCAACAGATACGCTAAAGCTGCTCCGCGCACTAAAAACGTTTTTTCTTTGGCGCGGAGACGCTCCAGCAGATGCTGCAAAGTAGTGTGCACGTTAAAAAGCGCCATCGCACGCTGCAAATTTGAGGCGTCGGACCGCGCACGCTTTGTAATTTGCACTGTGTGTATTTTGGGCGTGCGTTTTCTAGCATCTAAAAAATCAATGTTGGCCGCGGCGCGCTAAAAGTGCTCCAGTGGCACTGTAAAAACTATGTTAGTGCTCGATATTTTTACCCGCCTGTTGAAGATGCTCTTAGGTCTCTTGGCAATAAGGTATCACTCCCAAAAGGCGGTGTTGTGGTGGTGATGGTAGCGCCATGTAGATTACGAATAATTCCCCATAATCTTCTTGTCCACCTGGCTGCTCTACTTCTCGTCAACGATATTATGAAGACATGTGGTGAGGAAAGGGGAGTTTCAGCTGCTAGAGCGGGGGATCTATGGAGGTTGTCCAACCCTCTTTGGCGTTTAGGGGGTGTTTGTTTCCTAGGACTTTTTGGTGTAGGGAATAAAAAAAGTCCTTCTTAAGGACTTTTTAACCAAACAGGAGGAACTATTAGGGACTAAAAGTTACTTTTTGGAACTAAATGAAGAAGACTTTCAAGGAGAGTATTTTTTGGGACTTTTTGGGACTTTTCCAACAATGCCCCTCCCTCCAACAATGCCCCGCCGCCCCATGGTGTTGTTTGATTGTTATTTTTCTATATACTGGGGGTAGCATGGTCATTTAATAACCTCTAGGGAGGGACTAGGGACTTTTTAGTCCATGGAGACAAACAGGAAGGGACTTTTTAGGGACTAGAAACTTTTTAGTTGGGACTAAAAAAAGTTCTATGACTTATGAACCAAGCAGGGCCTTACTTTTTTGAGGCGGCTACTTATTTCTCATATTTTTTGTCGCTACTGCCTTCTGGCTCTGACCGTTGAGTTCTTGGCCACTGTGTCATTATTCCCATGGCTATGATTGTACTTCAGAAGTCGAGAGGTGGCCTTGAGCGAATACAATGTCGATTTTCCACGTATATGTGTCATTTTATGTTTCTTTAAGGATGAACCTGTAATGGTTGGTTGACTTTAATATGTAGCCTTTGTCCTTTTAATATAATGAGTTATGTGTAATTCTATTTTTATAGTGGATATTGTATTAATATCGAGTTGATATCAAAGTATATTAAGCCTATGCAACAACATGGTACCAAGAGCTTATAGAAGCACTGAAAATATACCCGCCCAAATGGGCATCTCCATAGCCCATTGATTAGCCTCGTTGATGTAAGACCTTCTCCTTTTTTGTCTTCTCCACATAACCCCTATCATCATATTCTATTCCATCCATAGTGTTATGTCCATGGCTCGCGCTCATATATTGCGTGAAAGTTTATAGGTTTGAGATTACTAAAGTATGAAACAATTGTTTGGCTTGTCATCGGGGTTGTGCATGATGAGAGCATTCTTGTGTGACGAAAATGGAGCATGACTAAACTATATGATTTTGTAGGAATGAACTTTATTTGGCCATGTTATTTTAAGAAGACATAATTGCTTAGTTAGTATGCTTGAAGTATTATTATTTTATGTCAATATGAACTTTTGTCTTGAATCTTTCGGATCTGAATATTCATACCACAATTAAGAAGAGTTACATTGAAATTATGCCAAGTAGCACTCCGCATCAAAAATTCTCTTTTTATCATTTACCTACTCGAGGACGAGAAGGAATTAAGCTTGGGGATGCCTGATACGTCTCCAACGTATCTATAATTTTTGATTGCTCCATGTTATATTATCTACTGTTTTGGACCATATTGGGCTTTATTTTCCACTTTTATATTACTTTTGGGACTAACCTATTAACCGAAGGCCCAGCCCAGATTTGATGTTTTTTTGCCTATTTCAGTGTTTCGAAGAAACGGAATATCAAACGGAGTCCAAACGGAATGAAATCTTCGGGAACGTGATTTTCTCATCAGATAATATCCAGGAGACTTGGACCCTCGGTCAAGAAAGGAGGGAGGCGGCCACGAGGGTGGAGGGCCCCCCCTAGGGCTCGCCCCCTGCCTCGTGGGCCCCCCGAAGCTCCACCGACGTACTCCTTCCTCCTATATATACCTACGTACCTCCAACAGATCAGATACGGAGCCAAAAACCTAATTCCACCGCCGCAACTTTCTGTATCCACGAGATCCCATCTTGGGGCCTGTTCCGGAGCTCCGCCGGAAGGGGAATCCACCACGGAGGGCTTCTAAATCATCATCATAGCCTCTCCAATGAAGTGTGAGTAGTTTACTTCAGACCTTCGGGTCCATAGTTAGTATCTAGATGGCTTCTTCTCTCTTTTTGGATCTCAATACAATGTTCTCCCCCTCTCTCGTGGAGATCTATTTGATGTAATATTCTTGTTGCGCTGTGTTTGTTGAGACCGATGAATTGTGGGTTTATGATCAAGATTATCTATGAACAATATTTGAATCTTCTCTGAATTCTTTTATGTATGATTGGTTATCTTTGCAAGTCTCTTCGAATTATCCGTTTGGTTTGGCCAACTAGATTGGTAGTTCTTGCAATGGGAGAAGTGCTTAGCTTTGGGTTCAATCTTGCGGTGTCCTTTCCTAGTGACAGTAGGGGCAGCAAGGCACGTATTGTATTGTTGCCATCGAGGATAACAAGATGGGGTTTTATCATATTGCATGAATTTATCCCTCTACAACATGTCATCTTGCTTAAGGCGTTACTCTTTTTTCATTAACTTAATACTCCAGATGCATGCTGGGTAGCGGTCGATGAGTGGAGTAATAGTAGTAGATGCCGGCAGGAGTCGGTCTACTTGTCTCGGACGTGATGCCTATATACATGATCATACCTAGATACTCTCATAACTATGCTCAATTCTGTCAATTGCTCAACAGTAATTAGTTCACCCACCGTAAAATACTTATGCTCTTGAGAGAAGCCACTAGTGAAATCTATGGCCCCCGGGTCTATTCTCATCATATTAATCTTCCTACGCTTTATTATTGCTTTGCTTTTTTACTTTGCCTTTTATTTTACTTTGCATCTTTATACTAAAAATACCAAAAATATTATCTATCATCTCTATCAGATCTCACTCTCGTAAGTGACCGTGAAGGGATTGACAACCCCTATTCGCGTTGGTTGCGAGGAGTTATTTGCTTTGTGTAGGTACGAGGGACTTGCGCGTGGCCTCCTACTGGATTGATACCTTGGTTCTCAAAAACTGAGAGAAATACTTACGCTACTCTGCTGCATCATCCTCTCCTCTTCGGGGAAAACCAATGCAAGCTCAATACGTAGCAGTGGTTCTCCTCGTAGATCTCCTGATTCCTCGCCTCTGAGGCAGTGTGTGCCGCGGCCACGGCGGCGGTAAGGCTCTTTGCGTGCTCGACGAGGCGCTCCTCCTCCTCCCGCAGGAACTCGGTGTAGCGCGCAAGGTCGCTGACGCACGTGTGGGCATCCACCTCCGCCTCCCGCCTTCGGGCGGCGGTGGCGGAGCGGGTGATGACCCCGGCGGTCGACGGTGGGATGGAGGCCACGGCGGCCGACGATGGGGTGGCGGCCACGACCACTACCTCCCGACTTGGGGCCGAAGTGGCGGAGCGGGTGATGGCCACGGTGGCCGCCAGTGGGGTGGCGGCCACGACGGCCACCTCCCACCTTCGGGCCGTGGGGGCGGAGCGGGCGATGTCCCTGGCTTTTGATGGTGGTGTGGCGGCAACAGCGGTCGGCAACAGCTGCCGACGGGCAGCGGCGGCGGAGCGTGTGGTGGGTGTTCCACGCACGCCCAATAGGGACGCCACACGCACTACACTATGTTGGGGACTGCGCCGCCGCCGCGGTGTAGCCTCCCAGCTGGAGCTGTCCTCTGATGACGGCGGAGTGGCTGAGCGATGACGACGGACCGGTGCCATTGGCGATTGTGGGAGAAGCAGACGAGATAAGCTACAGGAAGGGAGGGGAAAATGCGACGCAGAACTCGCTGGCCGTGAGGGTTTATATAGCAGGCTGGTAAGCATTGGGATTTTGGGGGATTTCATCGAGTCGAGCGAGAAGCTTGCACGGGAACCTGCGAGGTTGCGCAGGAACGGGCTCACCGACGATTCATTGGTGCCACCGTTTGGCCAAAAGAACGCCCCCGCGCGCTGCGCAAGCTTGCGCTGTAAGCCGTCTGCGGCAGCAGGGTGACAAGACGTGCGAGAGGAGGACGAAAGGCCACGTACACATACGGTTAATAAAAAAATGTTTGCGATTTAATTACCTACTATACCCCGTCCTGGTTTATAAGTATGATTTAACTAATATAATATGGATGCATGTCGCCAAAGATTATATAGTTGGATTCGTATTTGAACATAGTTTCCAATTATATAATTTTTATAAAATGCATTAACATTTTGTTGGTTAAATTTTAGGGCAAAGTATGGCACAGAATATAAAGGGGATTATAGACTAGATGGAGGTAGTAGCACACGGCCGCTCTCTACGCAGCGACACAACTGTCAGCCGGCTTGTAGGCGACCATTTCCTGCGTGTTCAACTGCTCCATGCGTGTGGTTGCTTGCGGTTCAGGCGGCCACGACGCGCTCTGCTCGCGTTCCGCCACACGCGCTCTCCTCTCGCGCCCCTCCGGGTGCTCTGCCCTCGTCCCTCCACGCGCGATGCCAGTGTTTGGGGCTGGCGCACGATCACGCACGTTTGTGTGCATGTGGTTGCGCCGGGCGCGGCGCGACAATGCAGTTACCCGCTACAAAAACTGCCATGCGGACGCGCAGAGAATCCAGGCCGCCCGGCCCCCATTATTCCTGCGGCCATTTACCTTCATCTCTCGGGTCACACGACACAATAAGCACACCCACAATGACACATACAGAGAGGACATCCAGCGGTTCCAATGGCGCTCCTCATGGCACCAATGGCGCTCCCAGCGGCCGACGATGACAACGGCGGGCAGTTCACCACGCATCACGTAATGGACACCCACGTGAGGGGGAAGGCCCTCTCGGTGGTGTGCACGAACGATCCTGTCTCGGTTGAGAGCTCCATCCAAACTATGGAGTAGTTCCTTGCCGAGGAAGTACCAAGTGGTCGGCTTCGACCTCGAGTACACCATCGGTCGTGTCGGGCATGATCAGAAGGTTGCCTTCGCCCAGTTATGCGTGCGACATGACGTCCTCGTCTACCACTACCACCTTGCCACAAGGCCTTGCGAGCATTTCTCCAGGTTTATCAACAGCTCCGACTACAGTTTCGCTATGGTGGACACCACCAACGATCTAAAAGCGCTCAAGGTTTCGGTCTTGAAATGCCCGAATCTTGTCAACATCCAGCACCACTACCAGGTCTGGGGCAGCAACAAAAACAAATTGAACTCCTTGGTTGACCTCGCCTCGGCCATCATCGACCCCTACTACATGAAGATGAAGAATGAGAGCAAGAAGGACAAGAACGCCTGGCACAGTGTGTGGCATGAGAGATTGGATGAACATCATGTCAAGTACGCGGCCAAGGACACGTACACAAGTTACGAGATGTACAGGCGGAGTGTTGACATGAGAAAGTGCCTTCTTTCTGCCCCAAACGAGGGATCGAGCCACAGAGCAGTGGCGGGAGCGTCACAAGAAGTAGATGACTAGACGATCGTTTCTCCTACTTTAGAATGCATGCAATTGTTTATTGAGGTGTGTGTGAATGATCTGTATAGTCACTTATGTAATTGGATGTTTATTTCAGTTAATATACATGTTATTCTTCTGTAGACAGAGCAAATCACACGGCTTATTAGCAGCAATCGTCTGTGTTATTATTGGTCTTCGCACACATTTCTGATTACGAACTGTTTGCCGTGTATCACACACATCTTGTTCAATTGAACTGTTTCCATTGTATTGCCTAATCACACACAATTCATCCTAGTGAACCGTATGATGTATATCGCACACACCTTCATGTGGCTGCCCGTTTCTTTTGTTCCTCATCATCCCAAACAGTTAATTGAACTGAATCGTATGCCCTGCATCGCACACGCAACTAAAATCTGAACCGTGTTTGATGCATCCGTCATCGCAAACGTTTTGCACCTTTTTGATGGTTTTTTACACCACCGTTTGCAATTAGAGCATCGCACACAGTTTCGTTGAAGGGTCTCTGATCGTAGTGTCGCGTTTGGACCATCCTGCGGTAGTGTAGGCCACCTAACAACACAGAAGAGGATGTCATAGTCGCCACTCTATATCCCGATTTGACAATGGTATACACCCCTTTCTGCTAGAGGTGCATTTAGAGAGTAAAATGCATCACAACTCCTAAAACTATCAGAGTTGTGTCAGTTTAGTCCTATAACTTTGAAACTGCAGTTTTGGGTCCTAAAACTATCGAAGGTGTGTCAGTTTAGTCCTATTACTTTGAAACTGCAGTTTTGGGTCCTAAAACTATTGGAGGTGTGTTAGTTTAGTCCTATAACTTCAAAATTGCAGTTTTGGGTTCCAAAACTATGTAAGTTTGTTCATCTTAGGTCCTCAGCTTGCATGACCCGCATCTATGATGCATTTTGTCAAATGATCCCTTTATATGTATTTACTTCCCCAAAAATGGTCCATATGCTTCCATGTGGCAGTGTGCGTTGCAACCTATGTGGCCATGAGCTGCAAGGCGGCCTCACTGAGAGGTTTGTCGTGACCGTCCGGGAGACCCCGAGCCAGTCGGCATGGAGGATAACATCCCTCTCCCTTGTCGCGGCCCCTATCGGCATGAGAGTTTTGTCGCGGCCACCGGGGAGATCATGGGTCAATCTAGATGGAGGACGCCATCCCACTCACCCCTGTCTCTCATGACATCGCCATTGCCTCGACACCCTTGCCATAGAGTTGGTCGTGCAGGTTGTTGTTTGAATGTTTGGGCACGAGCATGGCCACAAGTGGGGAATTGTCGTTGTTGTCGGGCGACACGGAGGAGTGCGTGGAAACCGCGAAGCCGATGCAAAGGTCGGTGAGAGTGACGCAGCCCCAACACCAGCCACATATGGGTAGCAATTGGACGTTGTGCGAAGTGTCGTTCCGCTACTGTTGGGTGAGGCTGAGATGACCGGTCTACTCTCCTCGCTGGAGCTCAAGCCACCATGCCAATGATGACCTCCATACTCTCGCCTCTGAACATTCTGTACGTGGGAGCAAACAAGGGCATGAGAATGAGGCGAGACATCGTGCTATAGGGGTTTTCTTGCATATTTACCTTTCATAAGTTAACCCGGTGGGTCCATTGGGTCAACGTGGCAACAATCCAAGCATCTCCAAGCAGCACGTCGGCGATTCAATGCTGGCCATGCAAGCTTAGGACCTAAGATGAACAAACTTACATAATTCTGGGACCCAAAACTGCAGTTTAGGTGTTATAGGACTAAACTAACACACCTCCAATAGTTCTAGGACCCAAAATTGTGGTTTTGAAGTTATAGGACTAAACTGACACACCTCCAATAGTTTCAGGACCCAAAACTGCAGTCCTTCAAAGTTATAGGACTAAAGTGACACACCTTCAATACTTTTAGGACTTATGATGCATTTTATGCTTTCTTGTCGGATACATTCAAATGTTCACACCTTGCAGTAATGGATGGTTGTGTGCATCAATCCTTGCATGCAGACGCTGTGATTTTAGCCTCCCTTTCGAAAATAAAAGTACACTTCCATGAAGGCAAGTAAGCAGTGACAATGTTGACACATTAAGGATTTCATGCATACAGTTCAAAGTGCACGACTCGATTTAGTGTACGTGAACAATCTCATCTTTCAATGTAAACAATCGTTTCAGATGACATTCGAGCATACGACGAACAATCATTTCAGATGATACTTTGTAGGATGTATGCATCAACTATTGCAGAGCACAGGGTTTTGTTTAACCTCATTTAATTTCGAAGAATAACAAAACAGACACTATCATGAGGACAGGTAAGCAATGACAACGTGTGTACACAAATGATTTCATCCATCCAAACCCAGCCAAAGACTGAAGTTAGAATCAGCCCACTCGATTTACTGTGAACAATCTCATCTTCAAACACAGGCAACCATTTTAGTATTTCAAAATAACTCTCGATGAAGAGTAAATTTGTAAATTTTAGACTTGTGTTCGTCGTTTGGACTTAACTAGCCTGATGCAATTAATTAAGACAATTCCCCAATAACTCTCGATGTAGAGTAATCTATATGATATGCATATTGATTTTCAAACGTAACTTAGTTCATGAGGCAGACAAGAAATATGCACACTCAGTTTGCAATATAGCCTCATCACATCAAGTTGAGATGCAGCTGGCCGGTGACAACAATCGTTTCAGTTGATACTTTGTAGGATGTATGCTGCATGCATCGCCGAGATGCGGAGACCAGAGGTAATCCTCCTTTTTCAGAAAAAAATTTTACCATTGCAAAGCACAGGGATTTACCCTGTTTTTGGAAGAACAAAAATGTACGTACACCGTCATGAAGGCACGCATTAACGATTTCATCCATCCAACCCAGCTAAAGACTGAAGTTTGAAGCAGACAACTCCATTTACTGGGAATAATCTCATCTGGTCCTCTTCAAACAAACATGTCCAAGCCTGCACACAGTCATTTATGAAAACTTAGTTCATTTGGTTGAACTAAGTAGGGTCAGAGGGTACCCTGTAGATTCCAAATTTGCATCCCTGATAAATTTGGATGGTGGTCCAATAATAGAATTAGTTAAGCCTGAGGTGTCGACAAATCATTTTTTGTCTGATACGCTCAAATGGGCAAATTGTAACCTTGCAATAATGGATGGTTAATTGTGTGCATCAACCCTTCCATGCAAAGGCTGTGATTTTACCCTCCTTTTTGGAAAAGTGCATTTCCATGAAGGCGAGTAAGTTGTGCCCGTAAAAAAAGGCGTGTAAGCTGTGACAACGCTGACACATTAGCACTTTTCAAGAATTCATCCGATTAATCAGTTAACGGGCCAGCTAATCGTTACTCATAGGGTGGCCAAATCGAATAGCACTTATTCGTCATATTAACTTATGAAGCCGATTAATTGGCCTATCAAACCGATTAATCGGTTGTTAGGCCGATTAATCGCTGCTCACCCATTAACTTGTGGACAAATAAAGCCCAAAATTTTGCCATGTAACCCCTCCCATCCCCTTCTCGCTCCTCAATAGCTAGGGTTCAACCAAACAGTAGTATATTTTAGTATATTACATAGCAGAGAACATGAGAGTATGGGATAATACATAAAAACTATTACTATATATGTTGGCAAGTTTGTATTTAATCTATCGATTAATGTTGGACTAATTAATCTATTTAATAGGCCAATTCACCGATTAATCGTTACTCTCAAGCCAATCGAGCAGCTACCAGTTACCGATTTCCTGAACAATAGCATCTCGCGTTTGTAAGCTATATCTTGGGTTGCCCTGTGTGCTTTCGGCTTTGCTTTCTCTTCGTGATTGTTGGTTGGAGGTGTACACTTGTTTAAATATGTAGGCTCGTGTTGCATACTTGCAGACAAAGCGACGGACGGACGTACCTACACATTTGCATGCCGCCCTGGTGTGAATCGCCAAGCAACACGTCCAAGCCTGCACACAAAACAAACTCTAATCTCTTTCTCTCGGCTACTTCACACAAGAAAATACAGGAGACGAGAGTTTGGCCGCTTCTTCCTCTGCTTCTCTTGTACTGAAGCAAACATGATTACAACTCTGAAGTAGTAACACACAAGCATGCAGCAAGAGCAAAAAAACTAGAGAGGGGCAGTCTTGCTGCAAACTTGAGCGACGGCAGCATGTCTGTAATTGTAAATGAGCTCTTTAAATCTTTTAAGTGATTAAAAGCGTCCCTTTTAGAAAAAAAATTGTAACTGACGCTCTGATTAAACTTGCTTGTCCCAAAAGCTGTGAAATAGCACTTGCTAAAGACCCCCAGAGGCAGCTACATTTCGAGAGTCCGAGGAAATGAACACCAAAATGGCAAATTATGCTTTGCAGCCACATAACAAATTGCGACCAACTTCACAATCATAGGTAGCGGTTCTTATCAAACTAATATTTAGCAAACACACAGGCCGGCGCACACACGGGTGCTTCTAAGTTCACTTCAAATACATTCATGGCAAACACTCGTAAGAGAGGATCAGACCCACTCATATATAGTGTATCAAACAACAATCCACACCAGCATGCGGCCAGGTGGATGCAATGCAAGCCAACTCAGCTGTCGGCATGGTCTGGGCATGTAGGCACAAGCACATACCAGTCAGCTTCTTATTCCAGAGCCACAAAGGCGAGCGAGAGCCACCAAAAGCTCACGCCTGACACAACAACCCACCTGAAGGGTGAAGCTTTTCCCTCATGTTTGCATTCAACAGCCAGCCAGAACCAGGAGGTGTCTAGCTATCCACGAGAGCACACGAAAAAGCCAGGCGCGTGCAGCAGCAGCAGCAACCATAGGAGCACAACCATCCATCCAAGTCCAATGTCACGGTGGAAGAAACACATCGGTGCAGAATTCACCTAAAAAGCAAGTGTGAAAGACAACACAATGAAAAGGGTTGAGTAACTAAGTCCAAATGCGATCAGTGCTAGTGTAGAAACGAATCAGAAATGGAATCACCAATGTGCATGCGTACTTACTACCTGAGGACGGAGACCCTGGGCAGTTTCTTCTTGTATCGGGGCGTCCAACGGTCAGGGTGGTGGCCAGCATCCACCTCGACACAGACATCCTTCTCGATCTCTATGTCATCGGTGCCCACAACCGGCAGCGGATGACACAGGTTCCAGCATCTTCTGATCACGATGGTCTTGACTGCCGGAGCCACCATCTTGAACTCGCATATCTGCTGCAGCTCCGGTAGGTCATGAAGGTGGATGGTGGTCAGCTTTGGGAATAGTACACCCTGGACGGCTATTTCTTCTGGGTGCTCATTGTCCAGTGTGAAGATGTGCTTGAGGTTGCTGCAGTGGATAATGTATAGTGTCTTCAAGCTAGGGAAGGAGGGGAACCACACCGGGAGCACAAACTGGAGGCTGGGGCAGGAGCGCACATGTAGGTGCTGCAAACTTCTGAAAGTACCACCGGTGCAGTGGTAGCCTTTACTGCAGATCCAACGGGCCATTAGGAGATGCGACACCCATAAAGTCTCTAGCTCCAGCAATCCGTCCGGGCTCGTTTGGAAGACGGCGTCCACCTTGGAGCACCTCTCAACGCAGAAGTGCCTAAGCTTGTTCCCCCAAAATGGAGGAGGCACAATAGCACATGCCGGGACATCATGCACGTGCAGCGATTCAGCGTACAAATCCATCAGGCCACCTAGACCTCGATATTTGTCCAACTCGCTCTCCAAGAAATGGCTCCCTTCAGTGATCTCAACATGCCGATCCAACTTCATAGGCGGAGGCGGGAAAGCCTGCATTGGGAGTGAGGCATCACCAATCATGCTACTGACATCGCTGTATCGGTGTGCTGGAACAAGCTGATTCAGGCTCTCTTCTTCAGTATGACCAATCTTGTCACTGCATGGTGCTTCCGGTTGAACAGGCCCAACAGACACAGGTGAGGAGGTGACTTGGATATCAAAACAAACATCTCTGGGGCTATTCATACCATAATATATTAAAGAGTGCAATGACCGGACTAGCCTTGCATCAGCTATTATAGCATTCACCAGCAACTGGGAGGAATTGTTCTCTTCAATAGTTGACCGATGACACGTAGCTCCGGGTCGTGTATCTATGTACAGCAACTCCAGGTCCAGATTTCTCTCAAAGTCACTCTTGCCTGGAAAATTTATTGCACGAAGGTGCTCACATCCAATAAGAAATAGCCGCTTGAGCCCTGGGACTTGCACCACCATAGTTTCGAAGTCTAGTATCTTGATTGCAGTTCCAGAGAGGTCCAGCTCCAAGAGGTTGGGTAGCCCACGCAGGAACAGATTTTTCAACTGTTTACACCCTGCTAAGGAGATCTTGGAGACTTTGATATCCCTATTATGTGTTTCTGTTGCCGTAGGTGGACAGGAACGTTTGAAAGGTAGTTCAATGCTTGGTGTCCATTCAAAAGCTGGGCCATAACCATCAAAGCTGAAGGACTCAATTGACGAAGGAAGCCCACCAGGGCCATCAATGTTTTCCACCCCATCACAACCATCAAGTACAAGCACTCGAAGTCCACTCGCCTTTGATAGGCTTGCTGGCACAACTTCCATCTCAGTGTTACCTGATAAATCAAGTATCTCTATCCTTGCCTTATCCATAAAGGAATTGCCAACATCCCTGGATGTCTCCCATTGACATGTTGGTTTGATTATTCGGAGCCTTTGAAGGTTAGGTAGCCGCCCTTGCAAGTCAGCGGTGTACTGCCAACACCTTGTTCCCTCTATATTGAGCTCTTTGATATTAGTCATGAGATCCATCTTTTCTTGAGATAATATTTCATTCCAGTCTGTGTAAGAAAGGTGTAGCACCCACAGGCTATACAAACTTTCCCACTCTGTATGATCCTCTCCGTCACCAGTTTGGTCATCTATACAACAGTCCAGTCCAAGGAATCTTAGGCGATGGCTTTTCAGGAAAGGAGGTGCTGCAAAACTGAAGGCACAATAACAGAGAACCAACACACCAAGGTTGTTGGAATGCTCAAACAAGCCATGTGGCAACGGAATTGGGTAATTCGATCTTTCAAATGCCAAGAAGAAAGATGATGCCGCTGCAGGTATAGTTTGCAAACCATGTAATTTCGTATTCCTCGATGTGACTGAAATCCAGCGGTATGGCCCTTCTTCATAGACATCATCATCTTGAAGTATCAGAAAAGGAGGCTCCGTATGTTTCATGAACTTCCTAAGCACACCATTAACCAAAGGAGCACCACGCTCCCAATTTAACTTTCCATGCAATGCAATACTGATATCCCTTGCTCTGTCCCCTTGTATGATCCCATCGCACATCCAACAGTTGGAAGCATGAGCAACCCATTGAAAGGTGTGGAAGTTACAATGCAGGAATAACTGATAGAGACAACAATCTGCAACCATTGTTGGGTCGATGTCCAGCATACATGGACTCCGAGCAACTATGGCAGCAGCCTCTTCACGTAGTATTGCTTGAAACTCTGAACTTGTTAGTCGTTCTGTGATCATAGGGTGGACACAAGAAAGAGTGTGAGTGTATCTTAGCTTGTCTGCTATCTCGGAACACCAGTTATTCATGGTCAGGAATCTTCTTTTGAAGGTCCATATCATCATGTTGTCGCCAAATCTTGCAAATGGGGGACCAAAGGCGCCTATGTCAAACTCAACATTACTTCCATTAAGAAAAATCATCATAAATTTGCTGCCCCTCAGGGTTTGATCAATCATTTGCCCAACACGTTCTATTACATCCCTTGAACTTTCGTCAACTCCACTAAAATCATCCTCTTCATCTTGCTTGTCTAGGATGGACATCACTGAGTGGTCAAGTTTCAGCTCCTCTGCAATTAATCTCTGCATTGTTCTTTCACTTTTCCACTCTGAGCAGTCTATATGAATTATTCTGTCAAAGCATAGTTCTGGAGCGGTTCTCACAGACAGAAGCACTTTCGCTATAGATCGCAGAACTGCCGACACCCCAAATCCACCCCAACCATCAAAATAGATGATCCTTACACTGCGGTCCATCATCGGAAGAACTCGAAATATCTCCTCTCTCGCTTCATCAACATCTTTCACAAATATCTCCTATAATAAAATAAAATAAAAGGAAGAAACTGTAAGTCAGTCAGAACACCTTTGCTAGCTACAACATTAATTAAACAAGTACCAACGTGTACTCTAAGTTCTGAGTACTACCTCCATATCACAATGTAGGTCATTTAAAAGTTGAGCAGAGTTAAGACTCTAGATAAATTACCATATTTACTCTTCCATTATTAGAACTATTACTAATGTATTTCACTACTTCCAGTTCCAAGCAGGAAATTACAAAGGGAAAAAAAGGAAAAACAACATTGAAATTGTACAAATAATTTTGAGAGGCACAGGGGAGTGATATTTAATGGGGTTCATGGTGAACAAACAAATGTAGGTCTTTGGAACACTCACATGATTCGCATCTACTGCTTAGGCGAGGCCAATTACATGGCAATTACGGTGAGGAACATTTAATGATCTACCTGTCGTTTATTGTCATAAATATAGGTCCTTTTAGTATTCCTAACTTGTCTCAAAATAGGAATCCTTCTACATACTTATGGGTTTCAGCTCATTTTGTTAAATAAATAAATTGGCCCAAGAGCGCTCTGGCATATGACTCTTAGCAGTCATTGCAACACTATCTAGAGACCACCATGTTTCTTTACCCAGTGTTTCCCAACCTAGTGTCCCCTTCCATCTATGAGATTGAATAATATATATCATGCAAGCATGACTTAGGGTTGATGTAGAGAGATATTGGCATACATGACCGCGAGATGCTCAACATAAGATAACTCATAGCCAAAGAAAAATCATGGACAAGAACATTACCAATTTAGGAAGACTCATGATGAATTCCTCTGCCGAAGGCCAGGAGAGAAGCAGCAGAAAATTTAATAATCTAACCCATCACTGAAGATTTCTTGCCAGCACCTACTCTTGCACAACAGAATGGTAACACGTTACTTTTGTGCTTGATCGCTCAAAGAATTAGTGCTACTTATGCAGCAGAATACTTGAAGGGCACAAAGAAAGGAAGCTAGAAAATGTTGTTGTATGTATGTGCATACCTCAACAGGAGAAGAGCAGCTTGAAGCACAGAAACTTGGACTGAAATTTCTGAAATAGTCCGATCAACTTATGCTACACTGCTAGTGCACCGCCAGATTAGAGTAGAAATGGAAATATGCAACAACTGCAGTTTGTGCTCCGAAGCTAGAAGCACGCGTTGGACCCCAGAAATTTGCCTCCTCACCCTGATTAAAGCATCTAAGATTCTTTGCTTGTTGCTTTCACAATTTGCTTCATGCTGCCCTTTTCCTCTTTGCCAAAGCATGAAGCAACGTGCTGCTTTTTTCTTTTTCCTTTTCTTATTCATTTTCTAAAGATGATTCTTACAACCATGCAGAGATACAAATATCCTGTCCTGGCCCCTGCAAAAATCATTTTCCCATGTGTGAATCGCAAGCCTACATTATATGAACCTTTTGTTTCTGACCTGATGAGTGAGTGATGAATAACAAAAATGAACCGTCAAATACACCCAGCAAGAAAACAATTCGACATGGATGCACTTTTTTGTTTTGGTCATTAATGCACTATCTCTGTAGTTAAAAGATCCAAAGCTCTTACTGAATTCATCGACATCAGAAATCTGAATTCATTAACTGTAGCATACATATATAGAAATAGCTTGCTCAAGGGCTATACTTCCCCAATATACACAAGGAATAAGATCAACGCTAAGAAAGCCAGATTACAATACCATTCATCCCCCATGGAACTAAATCATGTTCAGAACAATAGCTAGACAGACAGGAATACAATGTGTTGTAAAATGACAGTGTCCTTTTTGTCTCCCACTCCCAGGTGAAGATCTGCCCAGCAAAGCAGCAAACAAACAGCAGTGTAAAGGATGTCGTACATGATTTAATCAGCTTCTTTCTTCTTTTCAAAATGAGCTGTATTTCCTCAAGTACAGATGAAACATACTGGAGTTAAACCTGTGGAACCAACCAACCTACAACTTGTTGCTAGACATTCTAAGGGGAAATTGAAGTCCACAAACAATCACCAGGCTGTATCTTGCCAAAGATCAGGTGATTAAGAGACTCATGGTCAGAAAAGAAAATGTGTGTATCATTGCCAGGCCAATGCCTCTTCATTAGGCTGTATCTTGTTAGGATGGGATTGAACATCATTTGCAACAGAATCTTCTTAAGGCCACTTTTGGGAACAGAGTAACCTTTTACACTCATAAACAGCTAGAGGTGTATTTTACTTGTGACAACGAATACCCTTGAAAGGCAGTTGTTTCGATTGGCAGTATACATGGTAAGCAATCTATGGCTATAAATTTAAAATCCATCTAATCGAGCCAAGAAATTCGGAATCCCAAGAAGAAAATGGGGAAAGCAGTTCAATTCAAGCTCTGTACCTGTGCTGGATCATGCCATAATCCATTTTCATACTTCAGCGTCAACGCAGAGTTTTACATGTTAGATATGTTTTTGAGCTTGCAAGATGGCATGCTTTGTTTCTTGGTTATATTATATTGTGTCAGTGTAGATGTACTTTTTACTTTTTTGGACTGAAAAGTTAAATTTTGATAGTATACATTACAGAAACGTGCCTTGCACCTGCAACATTACTGGTCTCTATATGTTCCGTTTCTCAAAAAAAAATGTGTGCAAGAATATAACATGTGAAGTTCCTGGCCTCTTCCAGGGGATATAACAGGCAAAGTTATTGCTTGTTCCTCACAACAAGATGGGCATGACTTGAATAAACCGTTTTACGAATTTATGTTCATATAATAATGGATTCTGTTGTTCATTTATAAATCTCAAAACATCAGGCCGCGTTCAGAACAAGTTACTGCGGATTGTTAGAAAATTCATATGAATTGCACGGCGTGTCGGAACAGGGTCTTAATCAACTCCCACGGCAGTGGTTCTCTACTGCAATGCAATTTCAGTCTCGGATGCCTAGTATGCCTTCCTCTGCTATTCATTCTGGAGTCGTAAAGCAATTCTTCAAGACAACATCTGAAAAACATGACTAGCTAGGACAAACCTTATACATGTTAAAATTAGGACATACTATAAATGTATGACAGGTGTGCAACGCACTCAGGTTCAGATACTGCGCCTAATCAAAACTGAAAATAAATTCAGGTAACTTAAGTACTTAACTGTCTGCGCCATAAAGCGTGATCGGACACTCTGTATGACACAAGAAATCCTCTTTTTTCGTCGACAATATCATTGTGGCTTGCATGAAATGCAGTTGCAGCAATCTTCTGACAATGTCCGGATCAAAACCATGTCAGCAACACCAGCGGTAGCAAGGACCAGAATCAAAGCATGGGAGTAGAAGGATAGATTGATCATCTAGCAGTGAAATATGGTCGGCGCTAGCGCTTGGTTGTGGTCTTCTTGCATATTTGATCAGCAGTCCTTCCGAAGACGCACCAGGTATGCGCAAGTCCCTGAACTATCAAGGGAGCAAAATGTCTACATGAGAACTACACTACAGAATTTAAACAAAAAAGTGATTTGCAAATTATACCTGATGTAGATTACCCGCAGAAATCATGCATGTACGCACGGATGCATGTATAGTTTGTTACTTTTATTCGGCTACTACATTGAGGAAAGACTTTGAAGTTGGAAGCAAATGACTTGTGTACTTTGAAGTTGAAAGCAGATGACTCGTGTACAATTTCATCGATCTTTACCAGCACAAACACTTGATGTTTCAGTCAGACATCCGACCAAGTGACGGCCACCTCCCCGACGCTGGTGTCAAGCCCGAAGAAAAGTAATTCAGATAACTTAACTGTCTACGCCGTAAAGGGGGATCGGACACTCTGTATGGAACAAGAAATCATCTTTTGTCGTCGTCAACATCATTGTGCACTCATCTGACTAATGGGCTAATGATAAAGAACTACTCCCTCTGTAACAAAATATAAGACATTTTTTGGTGTAGTTGGCTAAAAAAAAACGTCCTGCATTTTGTTACAGAGGGAGTACATATCAACTTAGATTTAACATCGATTAGTCTAGGGATTTGAAATTTGATGGCCCTAATGGAAGATCTGAATAAAGAGCGTGGTTCTAACTTCTAAGGACCGTTTATTGGATCAAAAGCAGGGTAATCTCGATGGGAGGGACTTGCCGGCCCTGCAGAAGGTCCGGGAGGAGGTCGTCACTGGCCTCGAGGAGGATGAGGTCACCGTAGGGGTCGAATGCCTCAAGATAACACACCGACAGCGAGGCGCCGGCGCCGGCGAGGCCCAGCATCGTGTCTGCTCCGCCGCCGCCGCCGCCGTCCCATCCCCTCCCGGGCTGGGGCCCTGCCACCATGTCCACCATTGCAGCGTCCATGGATCAGATCGAGACGATTGATGAGGCCCTTCTCGGCAACCCTCCACTGCTGCAAATTCTCAACTCCACGAGCACCTTTTAGAATTTGGCAAAATGTTGGGCTGTACTCCTCGCTTGTATATTTTGCTCTGTTTTGCTCAATAGACAGCCATACCCTGGTGTTGTACAAAAGGTTGCAAGCTCAAATGGCAAGTATATTTGTACTGAACAATTTACAAATAACATGAATTCCACACAAGGAAGAATTTTGCATAGATTTCAAACTGACACAGATACAAACAACCCAAATGCCACTGAAAGACCATACGAGTCGTTGGCGTTACAAAACATTCAACCAACATTCAACTTTTTCTTGTGGACTCGTATATGGTGCAGGATACAGAAAAGGCACAAAGTCCTAATTAACAGGTGAGCTGTGGATCTTCTATTCAAATGCCGTTGCAGGGAGAAAGATTGAGGGCATCACGAGCTGCGGTAGAAGAAAATTAGGGATCTTGTCCTCACCTTGCCGGATGTGCAGCACTTGAAGATAACCGAGGGTGGGGTCGTCTGTGCCATCGGTGGAAGGAGCCAGACCAGAGCAAGCCGAGGGCAGTGGCGTCGGCGGGAGGAGCCGAACGTGGAGCACGAGGCAGAGTGCGGCGGCGTCAGTGCCGTCGGTCGGACGAGCCGGACCAGAACGAGCCGAGAGCGACGGGGTGGGCGCCGTCGGTGGGACGAGACGGACCAGAACGAGCCAAGGGCGACGGGGTGGGCGCCGTCGGTGGGACGAGACGGACCAGAGCGAGCCGAGGGCGGCGGGGTCGACGAGCGGAGTACGGTCGAGATTTGTTGGCCAGGGGGCGATGGGAGGCGGAGTTGCTCGCGGTCGCCGGTGTAGTGCGGCGGCTAGGGTCAGATTTCCGATGACACGTGTAATTTATCTGTACTCACAACAATAAAATACTCCATCCGTACCGAAATAAGTGTCGCCCTGAATCTTTGCAAAAAGAAAAAACACGTTGTCGCAAAGCCCCCCTCGCGTCCATTGCTCCCTCCTCGCCTCCAACACACTGGCATCCGCCCTTCTCACCAGCGCCCCCCTCGACACCTCCCATGTGTCCTTGTCGCCTTTGTCCCTCTCGCCTCGTCGCCTCCATCCTCACCACATTGCCTTCGACCGAAAAAATCTTCATTTTTTGGTGGATCCAATGGTCGGAATGCATATCCGGTGGCCGGGAAGCCGGAGGTGGGAACCCTAGCTCCAAAGCAAGCATGACGGCACTCGGCAGTGGGCAAGCAATACGTTGGTCGGCGCTCGGCGGCGGGAAAGCGGGATAGCGCTCGACGCAAACCGGCGCTCCAGCACCTCCTTCTTCTCCGACATATCTAGGGTGAGCAGTGGCCCAATTTGTTTAGAAATTGTTTGTGCACAAGTTCAGTTTGTAGAAATTCAGTCACTGAATTTAATGTATAAAAATATGTTTGTCCACTTATGTTCATCTAAATTTCAGGAAACTTACACACAGTGTGTAGGTTATTTAATTTGACCTACTCCTTTACAAACTTTTGCACTGATGTTTAAACAAAGTTCATATGAAGTATTGTGAAGTGGCTTATTCTTTGCAGTTTTACTTATGATTGGTTGTTCACTGCACATGATCAGTTTTTATTTAATGAAAACTGATCAGCCTTAATGTGCCAATTATTCCAATTAAAGAATATGCCACTACTCAATGTGCCAATTATTCCAATTAAAGAATATGCCACTACTCAATGTGCCAACCTTACTCCATGTGGAGTATGCAAAGAATATGAAGTATTGCAAATTGCTCAATGTCAACTGCAATGTGTAAAATTCAGTCATTGTAGGAGTTCCTGGCAAGCAACAGAAGTAGGTCACGAATTAGGAGTAACTGAATTACTCTTGTTGGCATAGTTACTATCATTTAGGAGTACTCATGTTGGCATAGTCAACGTAACTTAGGAATACTAGTATTCACATAGTTATTGTCATTTTACTTTCATTTAGTCCCTTAACTGTATATTGTTGTTAATATGATGTCCAAGATGTATTTTTATGGATGTTAATTCAGTGACAATTTGTTAACTGGAGTAGGTCAATATGATATCAAGGACGTCATTTTACAGTTGTTATATTGTTGTTAAGGCTTACATGAAACTAGGCTTATTATTTCAGTGACACTTGACAAAGTATGAATTTAGGAAACTTGACAAAGGATACATTCAGAAACAATATTTTCAGTACCCCAATATTAGAAGTGCTCATGCTCACTAGAGTATCCAATAATTCCTATTCATCGGAGTAATTGTACTCAAATGTGTGTGCTTCTGTTAATTTGAAATTAGGAGTAAATCCAGTGGTATAACTAGACTTATGGGAGTAGTATTACCTATGGTATAGGAGTAGGACTACATAGGCTTATGGGAGTAAGGATTACCTATGGTATAGTAGTAAGATTACATAGGCTTATGGGGGTAGTATTACCTATGCTATAGGAGTAGGATTATGACTTGTCCTTTCCTTTCCTTTCTCCTCTTTTCCTTTTTCAATTATTCAAATTAATCCAAATTATTCCAATTAATCCAGATAACTCAATTATTCCAAGTAATATAAACCATTAATATTAATCCAATCATTCCCCTTTCCAAATTAATACAGTTATTCCAAATTATTACAATCAATCCAAATTATTCCAATTAATCTAATTAATCCAAACAATCCAATAAATCCAAATTATTCCAATTAATTCAATTATTCCAAATTATCAAATTATTACAAGTAATTCAAATTAATATAATTACTCCAATTATGTTAACACAGAAATACACAAGGAGTATACAAGACAAATACAAGGAGTATAAATTCCTATAAATACACAACACTACACATACTCCTTTTACTTTCCTTTCTCCTCTTTTCCTTTCCTCACAATTAGTTTTGTCCTATAAATTTCAATTTTTTTATGGACTTTCTTCCCTCTAGAGTCTCTCTTTATTCATGTGGGTGATCTTGTAATTCATGCTTGTTTCTTCAACTTCTTTCTCGACACCTTCTATCAATTTCCTTGATAGTCGTATATCATTTCCAATATGGTAAGGGTTAAATAGACCTGAAGAAGCTTGGGTCTCACACATTCATGTATGGAGAGCTTGCAGGTTGCTGCATCAACTGAATATCAAGGTCTATTTGTGCTCTAACTTCTAGAAAAGCTTCACTGTAGGTAGAACATGTGTTCTCGCATTGTCCTATTGGACAAAAAATGTTTTTCCAACGTCATCTTCAGGCCACATGTCTTGTATAGTTGGCCACCTTTTGACAGATATATTGCCTCGTGACTTGTCTAGTCACTCTAACTGAGTTGAGTTTCGAAGCCCCCCTTTCCCTATATTAACTTCTTCAAGAAGCTAGAGTCTCTTTCACAAAGGCCCAAACTCCAATTTTACCATCAAATGTTACAAAACCATCTTCATCATACCTAGGCCTGGCAACAATTGTGAGCAACATGACCTTACCTATATTGTTCTTATTCTTAACAGTGTGCGAGGGGCCTTCTTCTTTTGGAAGGAGATAGTAGGTGCATTTCCTTTTAGTCATATCAAACCACTTCTCATCAATGTGTATAATCTTGCTCATGCCAACGAAGGCTAGTCCTGGCATTTTCCAATATCGCTTCATCCAACATGGAAATGCAAAAATTGAGTCTCGCTATCTTGTTAACAGGCTTTAGTAAAGGCTTTAAGCTGTTGGTGTGACGCTTTAACTCTCCCCACTTAAACCTCTTATGCAATGTTGTACAACTAACACCCAAAGACCTAGAAAGATCTCTAAGTGATTTCCTTTTGTTTAGCGGGATTGTAAATATCGTGGAGAGATCATCATTTCCCTTGCGACCTACTCTAGCTTTTTTGATTTGAGACATCAACTTCTCGACATCGTGCAATCTGATCATGTGCTGGTTTCCATATTCTTTCAACAGTTCTAAGACTTGTATGCAAAAGGTTAGCATGAAGCTCTTTATCCTTTTTCTCAGTTTTTCAATCTTTGGTCATGTTGGGGAATGTAGTATTTCAAAAATTTGCCTACAATCACGCAAGATCTATCTAGGAGAAGCATAGCAACGAGAGGGGAGAGTGTGTCTACGTACCCTCATTGACCGAAAGCGGAAGTGTTTAGTAACGCGGTTGATGTAGTCGAACGTCTTCACGATCCAACTGATCCAAGTACCGAACGCACGGCACATCCATGATCTGCACACGTTCAGCTCGGTGACGTCCCTCGAACTCTTGATCCAGTTGAGGCCAAGGGAGAGTTTCGTCAGCATGACGACGTGGTGACGGTGATGACGAAGTTACCGGCACAGGGCTTCGCCTAAGCACTACGACGATATGACCGAGGTGTTGAACTGTGGAGGGGAGCACTGCACACGGCTAAGAAGGGACGCGCCAGGGAGAGGGGAGTCCTACTAGGACTCCAGTCCTAGTAGGATTCGGCCCCACCCTTTTTTCCTTCTACTGGAGGGGGAAAAGGGGAAGGAGAGGGAGTAGGAGAAGGAAATGGGGGTGGCGCCCCCTTCCCAGTCCAATTTGGCTTCCCACCTTGTGGGGGGCGCACCAGCCCCTTGTGGGCTGGTTAGCCTCCCTCCTATGGCCCATAAGGCCCATATCTTTCCCCGGGGGGTTCCGGTAACCTCCCGGTACTCCGAAAAAATGTCCGAATCACTTGGAACCATTTCGATGTCCGAATGCAACCTTCCAATATATGAATCTTTACCTCTCGACCAATTCGAGACTCCTCGTCATATCCGTGATCTTATCTGGGACTCCAAACAAACTCCGGTACATCAAATCACATAACTCATAATACAAATCGTCATCGAACATTAAGCGTGCGGACCCTACGGATTTGAGAACTATGTAGACATGACCAAGACACATCTCCGGTCAATAACCAATAGCGGAGCCTGGATGCTCATATTGGCTCCTACATATTCTATGAAGATCTTTACCGGTCAAACCGCATAACAACATATGTTGTTCCCTTTGTCATTGGTATGCTACTTGCCCGAGATTCGATCGTCGGTATCACCATACCTAGTTCAATCTTGTTACCGGGAAGTCTCTTTACTCGTTCCGAAATACTTCATCCCGCAACTAACTCATTAGTCACATTGCTTGAAAGGCTTATAGTGATGACCATTACCGAGAGGATCCAGAGATACCTCTCCGATACACGGAGTGACAAATCCTAATCTCGATCTATGCCAATCCAACAAACACCTTCGGAGACACCTGTAGAGCATCTTTATAATCACCCATTTACGTTGTGAAATTTGATAGCACACAAGGTGTTCCTCCGGTATTCGGGAGTTGCATAATCTCATAGACAGAGGAACATGTATAAGTCATGAAGAAAGCAATAACAATAAAACTCAACGATCATAATTCTGAGCTAACGGATGGGTCTTGTCCATCACATCATTCTCTAATGATGTGATCCCGTTCATCAAATGACAACACATGTCGATGGTCAGGAAACATAACCATCTTTGATTAACGAGCTAGTCAAGTAGAGGCATACTAGGGACACTCTGTTTTGTCTATGTATTCACACATGTACTAAGTTTCCGGTTACTACAGTTCTAGCATGAATAATAAAAATTTATCATGATATAAGGAAATATAAATAACATCTTTATTATTGCCTCTAGGGCATATTTCCTTCAGTCTCCCACTTGCACTAGAGTCAATAATCTAGTTCACATCGCCATGTGATTTAACACCAATAGTTCACATTACCATGTGATTAGTTCATATCGCCATGTGACTAATACCCAAAGGGTTTTACTAGAGTCAATAATCTAGTTCACATTGCTATGTGATTAATACCCAAAGAGTACTAAGGTGTGATCATGTTTTGCTTGTGAGAGAAGCTTAGTCAATGGGTCCGTCACATTCAGAGTCCTATGTATTTTGCAACTTTTCTATGTCTACAATGCTCTGCATGGAGCTACTCTAGCTAATTGCTCTCACTTTAATATGTATCCAGATTGAGACTCAGAATCATCCGGATCGGTGTAAAAGCTTGCACCAGCGTAACTCTTTACAACGAACTCTTTATCACCTCCATAACCGAGAGATATCTCCTTAGTCTTCTAAGGATAATTTTGACCGCTGTCAAGTGATCCACTCCTGGATCACTATTGTACCCTCTTGCCAAACTCATGGTGAGGTTCACAATAGGTCTAGTACACAGCATAGCATACTTCATAGAACCTATGACTCGGGCATAGGGAATGAATTTTCATTCTCTTTCTATTTTCTGCCGTGGTCGGGTTTTGAGTCTTTACTCAACTTCACACCTTGCAACACAGGCAAGAACTCCTTCTTTGACTGTTCCATTTTGAACTACTTCAAAATCTTGTCAAGGTATGTACTCATTGAAAAACAAAAACTTATCAAGCGTCTTGTTCTATCTCTATAGATCTTGATGCTCAATATGTAAGTAGCTTCACCGAGGTCTTTCTTTGAAAAACTCCTTTCAAACACTCCTTTATGCTTTCCAGAAAAATTCTACATTATTTCCGATCAACAATATGTCATTCACATATACTTATCAGAAATGTTGTAGTACTCCCATTCACTTTCTTGTAAATACAGGCTTCACCGCAAGTCTGTATAAAACCATATGCTTTAATCACCTTATCAAAGCGTATATTCCAACTCTGAGATGCTTGCACCAGTCCATAGATGGATTGCTGGAGCTTGCACACTTTGTTAGCACCTTTAGGATTGACAAAACCTTCTTGTTGCATCATATAGAACTCTTTTTTAAGAAATCCATTAAGGAATGTAGTTTTTGACATCCATTTGCTAGATTTCATGAAATGTGGCAATTGCTAACATGATTCGGACAGACTTTAAGCATCGATACGAGTAAGAAAATCTCATCGTAGTCAACATCTTGAACTTGTCAAAAACCCTTTTCGACAAGTCGAGCTTTGTAGATAGTAACACTACTATCAGCGTCTGTCTTCCTCTTGAAGATCCATTTTATTCTCTATGGCTTGCCGATCATCGGTCAAGTCAACCAAAGTCCACACTTTGTTCTCATACATGGATCCCATCTCAGACTTCATGGCCTCAAGCCATTTCGCGGAATCTGGGCTCATCATCGCCTCCTCATAGTTCGTAGGTACGTCATGGTCAAATAACATAACTTCCAGAATAGGATTACCGTACCACTCTGGTGCGGATCTTACTCTGATTGACCTATGAGGTTCGTTAGTAACTTGATCTGAAGTTTCATGATCATCATCATTAGCTTCCTCACTAATTGGTGTAGGCATCACCGGAACTGATTTCTGTGATGAACTACTTTCCAACTCGAGAGAAGGTACAATTACCTCATCAAGTTCTACTTTCCTCCCACTCACTTCTTTCGAGACAAACTCCTTCTCTAGAAAGGATCCTCTTTTTTAGCAATGAATATCTTGCCTTCGGATCTGTGATAGAAGGTGTACCCAACAGCTTCCTTTAGGTATCCTATGAAGACACATTTCTCCGATTTGGGTTCGAGCTTATCAGGTTGAAACTTTTTCACATAAGCATCAACGCCCCATACCTAAAGAAACGACATATTAGGTTTCTTGCCAAACCACAGTTCATATGATGGCGTCTCAACGGATTTAGATGGTGCCCTATTTAACGTGAATGTAGTTGTTTCTAATGCATAACCCTAAAATGATAGTGATAAATCGGTACTCCCTCCGTTCCAAATTACTCGTCGTGGTTTTAGTTCAAATTTGAACTAAAACCATGACGAGTAATTTGGAACGGAGGGAGTAAGGGACATCCACTACAAGAAATATGTCAACTAGTGACCTTTTGTCAGTGACCCTGGAAGAATTGGTCATAGATCTATGACCATTTCAGACCAATTGGGCAAAAGCTGTTCGAGGGGCTCCAAACCCTAAACCATTGCGACCATTTTGGTCGAAGGTCGTAATTTCCTTACACGAAAAGGTCACAAAGCAAACAGTGCTAGTCCATGCCTTATTTCTAGTTGTTAATGACCAATATAGATGGTCATAGCCTTGTAGATTGTGGTGGGTTGTGATGACTAGGCGCCATCTCATCGCTTTTGCCTATGTGTCATGTCCATGTGGCGGTTTTTGCCCTAGGTTGTGAAGCAACCTATATTTCTGTTATTCCCAAAATTCCCAAACAAATCTCATAAATTCTTTGGGTCATATATTCGTCAAATATGTAAAAACCTTCCTTGCCTAGTTCAAAAATAATTCAAAAATATTCATTTTCCTATTCTGATCAGAGTAGCACTTTGTGAAGGAAGTACCACTTTGGCATGTCCAAATGGTATCCATTTTCTACAGTGCTTTCCTATGCCCAAATAACCATCCTCCACCAAATGCCAGCTCAATCCATTCATTATTTTGAGCCCAGCTTCAATATTCGTATTTATGTCCAGTGTGGTAGTTTGTAAAGCAAGTACCACCTAGGCTCCTCCTTTTGAGGTGAATTTTTTTGAAGACGGTCTTCTTAGTAACTGATCATCATCAGCCAAAACTCACGCTCATTAGCCATGTGCATTTCCCGTACCGCAAATCAAACACTTGGCTGCTAATTCATGTTTGAGCATCGATCGGTCTCCTCGTGAGAATCTTATGTTGTGATTTTCTTCCTAGAACCTACGTGGGGAGTGCCCAACCCACTAGACATGCCTAGGCCGCCCAGAACACATGGCAACGCCACATCCACGCAGTTGAACACGCCAAGGGCATGCGAGCTTACGCTCTAGAGTTGGGGCCATCGGCCACCGTCCAAACCTCGATGTCTCGCAACCAAACCATGTATTTCTGATTAAATAGATACTTATTTACCTAGAAATGATTTTTGGAAAAAATAAAGAGCAAACTATGAGGCAGCTGCAGTTCAAATTTGACCCGTTTCCAACTGAATCGACGGCAATTTGTCTTTTTCACCAGAGGTGGATCAAAACTTTTTTCACCTAACCATTTTTTCAATTGTGCATTATATATGGCCTAGTATTTTATAAAATTGATTTGGTCCATTTCTGCAACAATTATTTGGTAGTTCCTTCACAAAAAAACCTCCTTTTGGGCACTCGGAAAATAAAAAATGAAATTTCCGTGCAAAGAAAATGAAAACTTCCTTAGGCAACATTGTTTGGAATTCCAATATGCACCCTTGTGCACAATATGAGATCATTTTAACAAACTATGCCATGAATGTGGCCATAAGATTGATCATTTGGCTTGAAAGTCATGAATCTTCACGCATGATAGCTCATTTCTGAGAATACTTTTTTAAAATAATTACCGTATTACAAGTTTATTATTTTTCCTGGAAACTTGGTCACATATAATGACACAATGCGAAGGTTTTCCAATTTTTTGATTTTTATTTATTTTTTTATGCCCGTTTCAAAATGCGGTCAAAACGGCGGGCTTGACCGTTCCTAGCTAGTGGTTGAATCTTGGATTTTTTTGGTGTTTCTATGATTAAATAGATACTTATTTACCTATAAATGATTTTTGGAAAAAATAAAGAGCAAACTATGAGGCAGCTGCAGTTCAAATTTGACCCGCTTCCAACTCAATCGACGGCAATTTGTCTTTTTCATCAAAGGTAGATCAAAACTTTTTTCACCCAACCATTTTGTCAATTATGCATTATATATGGCCTAGTATTTTATAAAAATGATTTGGTCCAATTTTGCAACAATTATTTGGTAGTTCCTTCACAAAAAAACCTCCTTTTGGGCACTCGGAAAATGAAAAATGAATTTTCCGTGCAAAGAAAATGAAAACTTCCTTAGGCAACATTGTTTGGAATTCCAATATGCACCCTTGTGCACAATATGAGATCATTTGAACAAACTATGCCATGAATGTGGCCATAAGATTGATCATTTGGCTTGAAAGCCATGAATCTTCACAAATGATAGCTCATTTCTGAGAACACTTTTTTAAAATAATTACCGTATTACAAGTTTATTATTTTTCTTGGAAACTTGGCCACATATAATGACACAATGCGAAGGTTTTCTAATTTTTTTTATTTTTTTTTTGAATTTTTGATGCCCATTTCAAAATGCGGTCAAAACGGCCGGCTTGACCGTTCCTAGCTAGTGGTTGAATCTTGGAATTTTTTTGGTGTTTCTATGATTAAATAGATACTTATTTACCTAAAAATGATTTTTGGAAAAAATAAATAGCAAACTATGAGGCAGCTGCAGTTCAAATTTGACCCGCTTCCAAATTTAATCATGGAATTTGTCTTTTTCACCAGAGGTGGATAGAAACTTTTTACACCAAACCATTTGCTCAATTGTGCATTAAATATGGCCTAGTATTTTAGAAAAATGATTTGGTCCAATTTTGCAACAATTATTTGGGAGGTCCTTCACAAAAAAACCTCCTTTTGGGCACTCAAAAAATGGAAAATGGTTATTTCGTCCAAAGAAAATGAAAACTTCCTTAGGCAACATTGTTTTTCATACCAAGATGCACCCTTGTGCATGATATGAGATCATTTGAACAAACTATGCCATGAATGTGGCCATAAGATTGATCATTTGGCTTGAAAGCAATTGATCTCCACACGTGATAGATCGTTTCTAAGAACACTTTTTTAAAATAATTGTCGTATTACAAGTTTATTATTTTTCCTCGGAACTTGGCCACATATAATGACACAATGCGAAGGTTTTCCAATTTTTTGTTTTTTTTGAATTTTTTATGCCCGTTTCAAAATGCGGTCAAAACGGCGGGAATGACCGTTCCTAGCTAGTGGTTGAATATTGGAATTTTTTTGGTGTTTCCCTGATTAAATAGATACTTATGTACCTAGAAATGATTTTTGGAAAAAATAAAGAGCAAACTATGAGGCAGCTACAGTTCAAATTTGACCCGCTTCCAGCTGAATCGGCGAGAATTTGTCTTTTTCACGAGAGGTGGATAAAAACTTTTTACACCAAACCATTTGGTCAATTGTGCATTAAATATGGCTTAATATTTTAGAAAAATGATTTGGTCCAATTTTGCAACAATTATTTGGGAGGTCCTTCACAAAAAAAACTTATTTTGGGCCCTCGAAAAATGAAAAATGTTTTTTTTTGCCAAAAAACTCATTTCTCACTACTCCTTTTTGAAGATATTTATCTTTATTCATGTTTGTTATTTTTTCTAAAAACTCGTTCACATTTTGGTGACACAATGAGAAGGTTTTTTATTTTCTTTTTGAATTTCTCAGGTCATAAAATAGCTGACATGGTTTTAACACATTGTTTTTAGGCAACTGTGACCAATTTAGATGGTCATAGCATCATACTACATTCTGATTGGTCCGTAGACGTTTCACGCCGATCATGCATCATACGTCGTCGGATGCTCGTTGATCCAACGGCTCTCCTCAACCCTCCCACACCAACCCCAAACCCTAGCTGGTGATTTTTCATCCACCCCCCCCCCCTCGCCTCCTTTCTTTCCCAAACCCCCAAACCCCACCCGCAGCCACCTACCCACATTGCACTCCTCCTCCCCCATCTCCTCTCCGCTGCCACGCTCTCCCTCCCTCAGATCTCGATGTGCCGTCGTCCACCTCCTCGCCCGCCTCCGCCTGGGACTGCTCCGCGTGGGTGCACACTTACGCGCTCTTCCTCGAGGAGCGGCTCGAGTGCTTCGCGGTGCTGCGGTACAACATGGAGGTGGAGCGCCTCAGAGCCCCGGCGCCGGCAGCGGAGGGGCAGACGCCTCACACCAAGGCGCAGAGCAGGACGATGGTACCCGGTCTCGCTCGTGGAGGACCTGGACCCGCGCGTGCCCACCCTGTTCTAGCTCCTCAACCGCGACCTCGTCATCCTGAACGACCCCAACTCCGGCGAGTGGGTCGCGCTCGGCGACCGCTGCCCGCACTTTGCCTCGCCCCTCGCGGCCCAGATTAGCGCTCCCAACCCCCGTCCGTCCGTGGCTAGGGTTGGGTTGCGGGTTCCTCGCCGGCCAGATCCACGGCGCCGTCCTTGTCATCAGGACCCGCAGGTGCGCGCAGCCCTCCCTCTTCTTCTTTCTTCTCTCTCTAAAAAGAACCCGTCCCTCCCTCTCGACTCCACCCCGCCTTCCTCTTCTCCATGACCAGACCAGGACCAGCACTGTGGCGACGCCATGGACAACACCTCCCTTCATCCATCGCCATGCACATGGCACATGGAGCTCCGCCATGTCATGCTTGTATTGGCAACACGGAAGAGATGGACCCCAAAGCCGATCACAGACCGAGCCCGCGCCTTCCTCCGACGAGGCGAGCGAAGCCAACCCAGATCGAATCCCCCCTCCCGAATCCATGGACGGATCTCACTCCCACGCGGCCGGAGGCGGCGAGGGGACGCTGTAAGCAACCCCCTTCTATTTCTCCGATCTAGAATGCCATGTGCTCCGCGAAATTTCTTATGCAGTTGATATAGTGTGGATGGATGGATTCTCTAGTGACTGGTCTTGATCTACAGGCCTCTCTCGGCTCATAGCTAATCCAACCCAGCAGTTATAGCGCCTTCTGCATATGTTTACTTGTGTTACCTACCTGAATTTTTCGACTTCCATGGCAGAATGAATGAATGATCTTATGGTGTTAATATGGAAGCCTCTCCTCTGTCCTAGCTTATAATTAGCCAGCCCAGAAGATATGATGCCTTTTGTAAATTTTTCTGCCTTTTGTAATTTGTCCAAGCAGATGCTTATAAAAATCTTGTACTGTGTTAATTTTTTTCTTCAAAATACCTTCCGTGCCCAGGCTTTCCTCTAATGTGCAACTGCAACTTCTTTCATGGTGCTATTGTTTCTTTCAGTTAATTTTTATTTGCATTTTAGTGCTGGGTAGGTAGGATCTTAGGATCATCAACTCTTGTACACTGTTTTAACTGGTTCTGCATTTGTACATACATGTGTACACGTAAATCCAAGTGTACGTGCTATCTTTTGCAGGCTTATTTCAGGTTGTGCTTGTTTGTCCTAAAATATATCAGTCTGTTTTTTTATATCCTCGTACACTAAGCTATCTGTGCTATGTCCTATTGAAGAAGATTTCATATTCAGTGCCTTTGTAAATGTTGTCTTTAGCCTGAAGCTTTCTATTCTTCATCAATTTTGCCATGTTTCTTATTGATTATGCTCCTCCTCGCAGTTGCGTGCAGACCAGCAGCCGCCCTAGACCCTCTCTCCACAGTCCACATTGTGGCCTATGGCGTCCGCCGGTGGATCCCTCGTTGTGGCGTTCATCGTGGGCTTCCTCATGGGCACCAACCCACGGGGGCACGTCTATGTCGTTGCCATGCCACATAAGCTGTAGGTCGATGAGCTCGCCACCGTTCACCTCTGAAAGGACAACCTTCCAACCTTGTTGTGAGATACGACCAACTCCCCCCTTCTGTTCCTAGCCTTGTGAATCGGGTTATGCAAACCTGTTGCATTTAGCACCATCAAAGCTTGTTACTACATCAGTTGCTTGATCCAAGTGTCTTGTTCTGGGTTCCTTGATTTGTTGTTGGCCTGCATGTGCTATGTACCTTGCTGTGGTTTGAAGTAGCAAGTACCTTAGTACCTTGTTGGCCTTGATAGAAATGTTGGCTGTTATGTATTTATTGTAGTATCGAAAATGGCTCAAACCTGAAGTACTTAGAATAGATTTTAGTTTCTTTCTTGTTTGTTTTGATACCCATATACCTGCCCTGTATTAGCTCTTTCCTTTTGTGCATGTTAATTCAGTGTTGTGTTGATTTGATGCCAATGTTCAGAAACAAGATTTTGATGGATGGGTTTATGTGTTCTGCTAGTATATATGCATGCTAGTATGTATGCACACGGATTGGCCTTCATTATTTTGTATATGCTGTTAGATATATGCTGTTAGATTTGCTTTTATTTTGTACCTAACCATTTTGTTCTATAACATGCAGATGTTGGCGTTTCTTGTTTCATCGCGAGCATCAAGACGAAGAAGTCGGAAGCCCTTGATGCTAGTTCAAGGAGTAATGAAGCCCTTGGTGCTGATCGTATTGGAAAAAATTGAAGCACAAACTTGGCTCATGTGACATATTGTACACCTGTAGAGCTTGTTATACTGTGATCACATTTGTATGTGTGTTGATGTAACAGATTGTTGCTTCTTGTTATTTGAAGTATTACACTTGTTTTTTGTCTATTTTGATTTAAATATTCGCTGTTTAATTATTGGATATTGAAATATGAGGAACATGACCATGACAACAAGGACCCACAAACCATAATCATACATTTGGGACCCACCTATCAGAACCTGACAATTGGGACCCATTTGAAAAAAGAAAAAAAAGGGCCACAACCCAAAAATAAAAAGGCTGAATTATAGGGCCTGGCCCGTGTAGCTTACCCAAATTGAAAGAAAAAAACAACAACAAATGGGCTGAATTAATGGGCTCGGCCCAACTAAAGCACCGAAATGGACTGGCTGATTCCTATCCACGTCGACTTGCCACGCTGGATACCCTCGTGGCTCGGGAGGTTGCTAGTGACCAAAAATTTGGTCAAAGAACCAACGACCTTTTACATATCACACGTAAGGTCGCTATAGTCGCTAATCGACCCTCAGCTTTTGACCTTCTGTTTTTGGTCACAAAAAGGTCGCAAATGAAAAACTATGACCTTTCAGTGACCAATAGTGGAGGTCACAAGATAGCATATTTCTTGTAGTGATCATAGATCGCAAAATATCTAATAAAGTACGGTTATGACGTTCGGACACACCATTACGTTGTGGTGTTCCAGGTGGCCTGAGTTGCGAAACTATTCCACATTGTTCCAAATGAAGACCAAACTCATAACTCAAATATTCACCTCCACGATCAGATCGTAGAAACCTTATTTTCTTGTTATGATGATTTTCCACTTCACTCTGAAATTCTTTGAACTTTTCAAATGTTTCAGACTTATGTTTCATCAAGCAGATATACCCATGTCTGCTCAAATCATCTGTGAAGGTCGGAAAATAACAATACCCACCACAAGCCTCAACACTCATCGGACCGCATACATCAGTATGTATTATTTCCAATAAGTCAGTTGCTCGCTCCATTGTTCCGGAGAACGGAGTCTTAGTCATCTTGTCCATGAGGCATGGTTCGCAAGCATCAAGTGATTCATAATCAAGTGATTCCAAAGTCCATCAGCATGGAGTTTCTTCATGCGCTTTACACCAATATGACCTAAACGGCAATGCAACATATAAGTTGCACTATCATTATTAACTTTGCATCTTTTGGCTTCAATATTATGAATATGTGTATCACTACGATCGAGATTCAATAAACCATTTATATTGAGTGTAGAGGACCATAGAAGGTTTTATTCATGTAAAGAACAACAATTATTCTTTGACTTAAATGAATAACCGTATTGCAATAAACATGATCCAATCATATTCATGCTCAACGCAAACACCAAATAACATTTATTTTAGGTTCAACACTAACCCCAAAGGTAAAAGGGAGTGTGCGATGGTGATCTTATCAACCTTGGAATCACTTCCAACTCACATCATCACCTCGCCCTTAACTAGTCTCTGTTTATTTTGCAACTCCCGTTTTGAGTTACTAGTCTTAGCAACTGAACCAGTATCAAATATTGAGGGGTTACTATAAACACTAGTAAAGTACACATCAATAACATGTATATCAAATATACCTTTGTTCACTTTGCCATCCTTCTTATCCGCCAAGTATATAGGGCAGTTCCACTTCAAGTGACCATTTCCTTTGTAGTAGAAGCACTCAGTTTCAGGCTTGGGTATATCTTTGGGCTTCTTCATGGGAGTGGCAACTTGCTTGCAATTCTTCTTGAAGTTCCCTTTCTTTCCCTTGCCCTTTTACTTGAAATTAGTGGTATTGTCAACCATCAACATTTGATGCTTTTCTTGATTTCTACCTTCATCGATTTCAACATCACAAAGAGCTCAGGAATCGTTTTTGTCATCCCTTGCATATTATAGTTCATCACAAAGTTCCAGTAACTTGGTGATAGTGACTAGAGAACTCTGTCAATCACTATCTTATCTGGAAGATAAACTCCCACTTGATTCAAGCGATTGTAGTACTCAGACATTCTGAGCACATGCTCACTGGTTGAGCTATTCTCCTCCATCTTGTAGGAAAAATACTTGGCAGAGGTTTCATACCTCTCGACTCGGGCATGAGTCTGAAATACAAATTTTAGCTCTTGGAACATCGTATATGTTCTGTGGCGTTCAAAACGTTTTCGAAGTCCCGGTTCTAAGCCATAAAGCATGGTGCACTAAACTATCAAGTAGTCATCATACCGAGCTTTGCCAAACGTTCATAATGTCTGCATCTGCTCCTGCAATAGGTTCATCACCTAGTGGTGCATCAAGGACATAATTCTTCTGTGCAACAATGAGGATAAGCCTCATATCACATACCTAGTCCGCACCATTGCTACCATCATCTTTCAACATAGCTTTTCTCTAGGAACATATCAAAAATAAACGTGGAGCTACATCGCGAGCTATTGATCTACAACGTAGTTATGCAAATACTATTAGGACTAAGTTCATGATAAATTAAAGTTCAATTAATCATATTACTTAAGAACTCCCACTTAGATAGACATCCCTCTAGTCATCTAAATGATCACGTGATCCATATCAACTAAACCATGTCCGATCATCATGTGAGATGGAGAAGTTTTCAATGGTGAACATCACTATGTTGATCATATCTACTATATGATTCACGCTCGACCTTTCGGTCTCAGTGGCCATATCTGCATATGCTAGGATCGTCAAGTTTAACCCGAGTATTCCGCGTGTGCAAAACTGGCTTGCACCCATTATATGTGAACGTAGAGCTTATCACACCCGATCATCATGTGGTGTCTCGGCACGACGAACTATCGCAACGGGCATACTCAGGGAGAACACTTATACCTTGAAATTTAGTGAGAGATCATCTTATAATGCTACCGCCATACTAAGCAAAATAAGATGCATAAAAAGATAAACATAACATGCAATCAAATAAGTGATATGATATGGCCATCATCATCTTGTGCCTTTGATCTCCATCTTCAAAGCACCGTCATGATCACCATCATCACCGGCTTGACACCTTGATCTTCATCGAAGCATCGTTGTCGTCTCGCCAACTATTGCTTCTACGACTATCGCTAACGCTTAGTGATAAAGTAAATCAATTACATGGTGATTGCATTTCATACGATAAAGCGACAACCATATGGCTCCTGCCAGTTGCCGATAACTGTTACAAAACATGATCATCTCATACAACAAATTATATATCATCACGTCTTGACCATATTACATCACAGCAAGCCCTGCAAAAACAAGTTAGACGTCCTCTACTTTGTTGTTGCAAGTTTTACGTGGCTACTACGGGCTTCTAGCAAGAACCGTTCTTACCTACGCATCAAAACCACAACGATTTTTTGTCAAGTGTGCTGTTTTAACCTTCAACAAGGACCAGGCGTAGTCAAACTCGATTCAACTAAAGTTGGAGAAACATACACCCACTAGCCACCTGTGTGCGAAGCACGGCTGTAGAACTAGACTCATGAACGCGGTCATGTAATTTCCATCTGGGCCGCTTCATCCAACAATACCGCCGGATCAAAGTATGACATGCTGGTAAGTAGTATGACTATTATCACCCACAACTCTTTGTGTTCTACTCGTGCATATAACATCTACGCATAGACCTGGCTCAGATGCCACTGTTGGGGAACGTAGTATTTCAAAAATTTGCCTACGATCACGCAAGATCTATCTAGGATAAGCATAGCAACGAGCGGGGAGAGTGTGTCTACGTACCCTCATAGATCGAAAGCAGAAGCGTTTAGTAACGCGGTTGATGTAGTCGAACGTCTTCGCGATCCAACCGATCCAAGTACCGAACGCATGGCACCTCCGCGATCTGCACACGTTCAGCTCGGTGGCGTCCCTCGAACTCTTGATCCAGTTGAGGCCGAGGGATAGTTTCGTTAGCATGACGGTGTGGTGACGGTGATGATGAAGTTACCGGCGTAGGGCTTCGCCTAAGCACTACGACGATATGACCGAGGTGTTGAACTGTGGAGGGGGGCACCGCACACGGCTAAGAGATTGTCTGTTGTGCCTTTGGGGTGCCCCCTGCCCCCGTATATAAAGGAGGGGAAGAGGAGGCTGGCCAACAAGGGGCGCGCCAGGGAGAGGGGAGTCCTACTAGGAGTCCAGTCCTAGTAGGATTCGACCCCACCCTTTTTTCCTTCTACCGGAGGGGGAAATTGGGATGGAGAGGGGGTAGGAGAAGGAAAGGGGTTGGTTTTGTGGTTCTAAGCCTGACAGTAGAATGGGGGTAGGTATGAGGAGGCAAGATCCTAGCTATGGTGAAGTTGTGCACGCAAGATTTACGAGTTCAGGCCCTTCTCAGTGGAAGTAACAGCCCTACGTCTCGGTGCTTGGGAGCTCGGTCGATTGGACTATGCATGAAGTTACAGGGGGTGCGAACCCTTGTGCCTGAGGAGGGGGGTGGCTTATATAGAGTTAGCCAGACCCCTCCGGCCCTCAGTTACACAGGGTTCAATGTACATAAAGATAGGTGATACGTCTCAAACGTATCTATAATTTTTGATTGCTCCATGCTACTTTATCTATTGTTTTGGACTATAATGGGCTTTATTTTCCACTTTTATATTAATTTTGGGACTAACCTATTAACCGGAGGCCCAACCTGTAATTGCTGTTTTTTTTCTTTTTCAGATTTCAAGAAACAAAATATCAAACGGAGTCCAAACGGAATGAAACCTTCTAAACGTGATTTTCTCACCGAACGTGATCCAGAGACTTGGACCTCACGCCAAGGAACATCGGAGGCGGTCACGAGGGTGGGGGCGCGCCTCACCTCGTGGGCCCCCGATGCTCCACCGACGCATTCTTCCTCCTATATATACCTACGTACACCCAAACAATCAGAACAGGAGCCAAAACCTAATTCCACCACCGCAACTTCCTGTATCCACGAGATCCCATCTTGGGGCCTGTTCCGGAGCTCCGCCGGAGGGGGCATCCACCACGGAGGGCTTCTACATCAACACCATAGCCTCTCCAATGAAGTGTGAGTAGTTTACTTTAGACCTTCGGGTCCATAGCTAGTAGCTAGATGGCTTCTTCTCTCTTTTTGGATCTCAATACAATGTTCTCCCCTCTCTTGTGGAGATCTCTTTGATGTAATATTCTTTTTGCGGTGTGTTTGTTGAGACCGATGAATTGTGGGTTTATGATCCAGCTTATCTATGAATAATATTTGAATCTTCTCTGAATTATATTATGTATGATTGAGTTATCTTTGCAAGTCTCTTCGAATTATCTGTTTGGTTTGGCCAACTAGATTGGTAGTTCTTGCAATGGGAGAAGTGCATGGCTTTGGGTTCAATCTTGCGGTGTCCTTACCCAGGATGTAAAGGGTTGCAAGGCACTATTTTATTGTTGCCATCGAGGATAACAAGATGGGGTATTTATCATATTGCATGAATTTATTCCTCTACATCATGTCATCTTGCTTAAGGCGTTACTTTGTTTTTAACTTAATACTCTAGATGCATGCTGGATAGCGGTCGATGATTGGAGTAATAGTAGTAGATGCAGAATCGTTTCGGTCTACTTGTCTCGGACGTGATGCCTATATACATGATCATACCTAGATATACTCATAACTATGCTCAATTCTGTCAATTGCTCAACAGTAATTTGTTCACCCACCGTAGAATATTTATGCTCTTGAGAGAAGCCACTAGTGAAACCTATGGCCCCCGGGTCTATTCTCATCATATCAATCTCCACCACTTTTATGCTTGCTTTGTTTTTACTTTGCTTTTTACTTTTCACTTTGCATCTTTATACCAAAAATACCAAAAATATTATCTCTATCAGATCTCACTCTCGTAAGTGATCGTGAAGGGATTGACAACCCCTAATCGCGTTGGTTGCGAGTAGCTATCGTTTTGTGCAGGTACGAGGGACTTAAGCGTGGCCTCCTACTGGATTGATACCTTGGTTCTCAAAACTGAGGGAAATACTTATGCTACTGTGCTGCATCATCCTCTCCTCTTCGGGGAAAACCAACGCAAGCTCAAGATGTAGCAAGAAGGATTTCTGGCGCCGTTGCCGGGGAGTCTATGCAAAAGTCAACATACCAAGTACCCATCACAATCCCTATCTCTCGCATTACATTATTTTCCATTTGCCTCTCGTTTTCCTCTCCCCCACTTCACCCTTGCCGTTTTATTCGCCCTCTCTTTCCCAATCTCCTCCTCTTTTCCCGTTGCCTTTCCCTCGTCCGTTTGTTTGCTCGTGTGTAAGTTTGCTTGCTTGTCGCTATGTCTGAAATTGGGGAAATTATCGCCGGTATGGGCGATAATAATATGGAAAATTCTGAAGCTCTTGGTGAAGAATCCCCTACCTATCACACAAAAAGATTTCGAATCGGTAGTGGTAATATTATTGGAAAAGGAGTTATTCAAGATTTCTTTACTTGTGCTGGTGCTTTACCCTCTATGGGTGGTTCTATTCTCCATAGAACTAGTAGTTTTGCGGACGCTATTGCCATGCTTATCATTGAACTTGAAAGGCAATTTATGCATATGCACCCTTCTATACAAAGAATTTTCCTAGAATTTTCTAATATTGAACACTCCTCTGTTAAGCGTGCGCTACTATCTTTTGGCTCATGAATTCAAATTTATAATAAAATAAGCCAAAGAAATCTTTTACATTATAGGGTAGACGCTGGCCGTCCTCCCATAGAATCTATCCTTTTTGATCAAGAAGAAATAATGCGTTTTCAATCTATCGACTATGTTGCTTTCAATGAAAATCTTAGAAAAAAAGTGCCTACCAATATTTTAATTGATAGAATCTCCGAGCTTAATGATGATTTGGCTATTAGAAATAATGAGCTAGGATGCTCTCTTGAGTATAGGCTCACAAAGTTCTGTCAAAAGAATGCTTATAACGATGAATTGGTTGTGCAATATGAAGGGCCGAAAGAGGAACCTATACCTCCTAAAATTGATCTTGGGGACTTTTGTCCTATTAAATTTAGCCCTTTTGATTACTTTTGCTTGCCTCAAAGAAAACTTGCTGCCGAACATAGAGAATATGAAATGAGTTTCACCGATCTATCTTATTACTACGGCAATACCTAGATCTATCCTTGCTTTTATGCCTAGCTAGGGGCGTTAAACGATAGCGCTTGTTGGGAGGCAACCCAATTTTATTTTTAGTTTTTAGTTTTTGATTATATTTAGGAATAAAAATCCATCTAGCCTCTATTTAGATGTGGTTTTATCTTTTAGTTAGTGTTTATGCCAAGCTAAACCTATTGGATCTTCTTGGATGATAGTTATTTGATCTTGCTGTAATTTCCAGAAACTTTGCGCTCAGTGCCCGAATTGTTAAAAATCACCAGAACATGATAAAATACTGATTCCAATTGCTGCTGATCAATAAACAAATTTTCCAGGTCGTATAATTTTGGTAGAATTTTTTTGAGTTCCAGAAGTTTGCGTTAGTTATAGATTACTACAGACTGTTCTGTTTTTGACAGATTCTGTTTTGCGTGTGTTGTTTGCTTATTTTGATGAATCTATGGCTAGTAAAATAGTTTATGATCCATAGAGAAGTTGGAATACAGAAGGTTTAACACCAATACAAATAAAGAATGAGTTCATTACAGTACCTTAAAGTAGTCTTTTGTTTTCTTTCTCTAACGGAGCTCACGAGATTCCTATTGAGTTTTGTGTTGTGAAGTTTTCAAGTTTTGGGTGAATTCTTTTGATTGGTTATGGAACAAGGAGTGGCAAGAGCCTAAGCTTGGGGATGCCCATGGCACCCCCAAGACAATCCAAGGACACCAAAAAGTCAAAGCTTGGGGATGCCCCGGAAGGCATCCCCTCTTTCGTCCACTTCCATCGGTAATTTACTTGGAGCTATATTTTTATTCACCACATGATATGTGTTTTGCTTGGAGCGTCTTGTATTATTTGCGTCTTTGCTTGTTAGTTTACCAAAATCATCCTTGTTGTACACAACTTTTGAGAGAGCCATACATGAATTGGAATTTGATAGAATACTCTATGTGCTTCACTTATATCTTTTGAGCTTGATAGTTTTGCTCATACTGCTTCACTTACATCTTTTTGAGCGTGATAATTTTTGCTCTAGTGCTTCACTTAGATCTTTTAGAGCACGGTGGTGGATTTGTTTTAAAGAAACTTGATCTCTCATGCTTCACTTAGATTATTTTGAGAGTCGTTAATAGCATGATAATTTGCTTAATGTTAATATACTTGGTATTCAAGATATGTGAAACTTTCTTTTGAGTGCGTTGAATACTAAGATAAGTTTGATGCTTGATAATTGTTTTGAGATATGAAGATGGTGATATTAGAGTCATGCTAGTTGAGTAGTTGTGAATTTAAAGAATACTTGTGTTGAAGTTTGTGATTCCCGTAGCATGCACGTATGGTGAACCTTTATGTGATGAACTCGTAGCATGATTTATTTATTGATTGTCTTCCTTATGAGTGGCGGTCGGGACGAGCGATGGTCTTTTCCTACCAATCTATCCCCTAGGAGCATGCGTGTAATACTTTGCTTTGATAACTTGTAGATTTTTGCAATAAGTATATGAGTTCTTTATGACTAATGTTGAGTCCATGGATTATACGCACTTTTCCCATCCTTCCACCATTGCTAGCCTCTCTAATACCGCACCTTTCGCCGGTATCATACACCCACCATATACCTTCCTCAAAACAGCCACCATACCTACCTATCATGGTATTTCCATAGCCATTCTGAGATATATTGCCATGCAACTTTCCACCATTCCGTTTATTATGACACACTCCATCATTGTCATATTACTAGCATGATCATGTAGTTGACATCGTATTTGTGGCAAAGCCACCGTTCATAATTCTTTCATACATGTCACTCATGTTTCATTGCATATCCCGTACACCGGAGGCATTCATGTAGAGTCATATTTTGTTCTAAGTATCGAGTTGTAATTGTTGAGTTGTAAGAAAAATAAAAGTGTGATGATCATCATTATTAGAGCATTGTCCCAAGTGAGGAAAGGATGATGGAGACTATGATTCCCCCACAAGTCGGGATGAGACTCCGGACGGAAAATAATAATAATAATAATATAAAAAAAGAGGCCATAAAAAAAGAGGCCATAAAAAAAGAGAAAAGGCCCAAATAAAAAAATGAGAGAAAAAGAGAGAAGGGACAATGTTACTATCCTTTTACCACACTTGTGCTGCAAAGTAGCACCATGATCTTCATGATAGAGAGTCTCTCATTTTTATCACTTTCATATACTAGTGGGAATTTTTCATTATAGAACTTGGCTTGTATATTCCAATGATGGGCTTCCTCAAATGCCCTAGGTCTTCGTGAGCAAGCGATTTGGATGCACACCCACTTAGTTTCTTTTGTTGAGCTTTCATATACTTATAGCTCTAGTGCATCCGTTGCATGGCAATCCCTACTCACTCACATTGATATCTATTGATGGGCATCTCCATAGCCCGTTGATACGCCTAGTTGATGTGAGACTATCTTCCCTCTTTTTGTCTTCTCCACAACCACCGTCTATTCCACATATAGTGCTATATCCATGGCTCACGCCATGTATTGCGTGAAGATTGAAAAAGTTTTGAAAATGTTAAAGTATGAAACAATTGCTTGGCTTGTCATCGGGGTTGTGCATGATTTAAATACTTTGTGTGGGGAAGATGGAGCATAGCCAGACTATATGATTTTGTAGGATAACTTTCTTTGGCCATGTTATTTTGAGAAGACATAATTGCTTAGTTAGTATGCTTGAAGTATTATTATTTTTATGTCAAGATGAACTTTTTTCTTGAATCTTTCGGATCTGAATATTCATACCATGATTAAGAAGATTTACATTGAAATTATGCCAAAGTATCACTCCGCATAAAAAATTCTCTTTTTATCATTTACCTACTCGAGGACGATCAGGAATTAAGCATGGGGATGCCTGATACGTCTCCAACGTATCTATAATTTTTGATTGCTCCATGCTACTTTATCTATTGTTTTGGACTATAATGGGCTTTATTTTCCACTTTTATATTACTTTTGGGACTAACCTATTAACCGGAGGCCCAGCCCAGAATTGATGTTTTTTGCCTTTTTCAGTATTTCGAAGAAACAGAATATCAAACGGAGTCCAAACGGAATGAAACCTTCGGAAACGTGATTTTCTCACCGAACGTGATCCAGGAGACTTGGACCCTACGCCAAGGAACATCGGAGGCGGCCACGAGGGTGGGGGGCGCGACCCCCTCCCCCCTAGGGCGCGCCCCCCTGCCTCGTGGGCCCCCTGATGCTCCACCGACGTACTCCTTCCTCCTATATATACCTACATACCCCCAAACGATCAGAACAGGAGCCAAAAACCTAATTCCACCGCCGCAACTTTCTCAGATCCATGAGATCCCATCTTTGGGCCTGTTCGAGTTCACGAGGGGGCATCCACCACGGAGGGCTTCTACATCAACACCATAGCCTCTCCGATGAAGTGTGAGTAGTTTACTTCAGACCTTCGGGTCCATAGCTAGTAGCTAGATGGCTTCTTCGCTCTTTTTGGATCTCAATACAATGTTCTCCCCCTCTCTGGTGGAGATCTATTCGAGGTAATCTTCTTTTGCGGTGTGTTTGTTGAGACCGATGAATTGTGGGTTTATGATCCAGCTTATCTATGAATAATATTTGAATCTTCTCTGAATTATTTTATGTATGATTGCGTTATCTTTGCAAGTCTCTTCGAATTATCCGTTTGGTTTGGCCAACTAGATTGGTAGTTCTTACAATGGGAGAAGTGCATGGCTTTGGGTTCAATCTTGCGGTGTCCTTACCCAAAGGATGTAAAGGGTTGCAAGGCACGTATTGTATTGTTGCCATCGAGGATAACAAGATGGGGTATTTATCATATTGCATGAATTTATTCCTCTACATCATGTCATCTTGCTTAAGGCTTACTCTGTTTTTTACTTAATACTCTAGATGCATGCTGGATAGCGGTCGATGAGTGGAGTAATAGTAGTAGATGCAGAATCATTTCGGTCTACTTGTCTCAGACGTGATGCCTATATACATGATCATACCTAGATATACTCATAACTATGCTCAATTCACAATTGCTCAACAGTAATTTGTTCACCCAATCGTAGAATATTTATGCTCTTGAGAGAAGCCACTAGTGAAACCTATGGCCCCCGGGTCTATTCTCATCATATCAATCTCCACCACTTTTATGCTTGCTTTGTTTTTACTTTGCTTTTTTACTTTTCACTTTGCATCTTTATACCAAAAATACCAAAAATATTATCTCTATCAGATCTCACTCTCGTAAGTGACCGTGAAGGGATTGACAACCCCTAATTGCGTTGGTTGCGAGTAGCTATCGTTTTGTGCTGGTACGAGGGACTTGTGTGTGCCCTCCTACTGGATTGATACCTTGGTTCTCAAAAACTGAGGGAAATACTTACGCTACTGTGCTGCATCATCCTCTCCTCTTCGGGGAAAACCAATGCAAGCTCAAGACATAGCAATAGGACGTTACTGGTAACGCCAGCATTAAAGTCATATAAATGATTATTAAGACTACGGAGTGAATGCCTGACCGTTGCCATTCAGAGTGACCTTAGATCTTCTATACTCCGAGTGGTTCCTGATATGGTCGAGTGAGCATATTATTGTCAAATGGAATTGGGTTATCCGAGTGGAACTCTCAGTCGAGTGGGTTGTATCATGTGGTGATTTCAGTCGGTTGAATCTGCTGTCCTTTGAATGTCCTTGACTGTAGGGTAGTGTCCTTGGGTAGGGTACTTAGATCAGGTCTATTGCCCTACCCTAGGTACATGTCATCGTCATTAGCCCCCGAATGGTTCTGGGTCCGAGTGGAATTGAAGTTGAAGGTGGTTCCGACCCAACTTTCCTGCTTCGGAAGCACTTTACTTAGATTGGTGAACCACGCAAAAAGCTTCGACTTCATTTTCAGTCGCCTTGAGCCATTCAGAAGTTGTCGAGTGAACTTTGTCGATAAGCTTCGAGTGTTTAATATGGTATAAAATATTCGGCCTGATTGATTGCGCTGCCGCTCTCGGATCTTGCGGGATTTGAAATTTGGGGAAGCGCACGGGATGGAGGAGGCTGCAGTAATCGGAGTGGATTAGGCAGGGGCGCCTCAATCTCTGCGCCACCTTTTTCGCCACGTACTGCGCGCGCAACTGTTGCGGGATTTGATAGGATTGCCCGGGCCCATGAGTCAGCCACTCGGGACAAGGCTTTATATAAAGCATCATGGCTGGGGTTTTTTGCACAGTGCGCCCCAATCTCTCCCTTCCTCCTCTGTTTCTCTATCGCATCCACCTCCGCACTCGGCGCCGCCGCCCTGCTTGAGCTCCATCCACCACAATGGGGAAGGAGAAGACGGCGGCTCTGGAGCGCGCGAAGAAGGTGACGGTGAAAGCGAAGGGGAAGAAGACGAGCCGAGGAGGGTCTTCGTCGAGATCTGGCCTGCCACCCGGCTGGATCCAGGGCGACTAGATTCGGTCGACGATCCAGCGTGAGGACGTGGAGGATTTGGTCGAGGGGGGACTGATCCCCCACGGGTCTTGGCGGCTTCCGGAGGACGAGACCGAGCTGCGCCCGCAGGAGGGTGAGTGCATCCTTCTCGCCACTCACGTTGACCGCGGTTTTTCTTTGCCTCCTCATCCTTTCTTCTGAGGCTTTCTGAACTTCTTTGGAGCTCAACTTCACCACTTTTCCCCCAGCACCATCACGTACCTTGCCGCATTTGTGTCCATGTGTGAGAATTTTCTAGGGTGTCGACCGCACTGGGGTCTCTTCAAACACATTTTCACTTGTCGTTCTCAGTCGGTAAAAAAGGCTAACCCGAGTGATGAGAGGACGCACGTGATCCAGATGTGCGGAGGTCTTGGGATCCAAATGAGGAGTAAGAGCACCTTCCCAGCTATGATTCTTCCCGAGTTAGTCAGAGGGTGGCAGTCGACCTGGTTCTACTTCAAAGAACAGCCGACTCCTGGTCAGTCGACTGGGCTTCCCCCCTTTTCCATGGCTCGAGTCGAGAATCCTTCTTCCTTGAAAGTGACTCGGGCGGAGAAAGCGGAGGTGAAGATGTTGGTTGAGCGAGTAGTCCAACTTGTCCGTGACGGCGTGACTGGCATGGAGCTGCTAGAGGTCTTTCTCAGTCGACGCGTCCCGCCGCTTCAAGCCCGTGATCATCCGATGTGGCTTCACACAGGCATTAATGACTCCACCCGGATTCACCCGGAAGAAGTTGACGAGGAGACGGTGGCGCAGTGGCTTCAGGGCATCACCGGCAACAAAGACAACCCCAAAGAGTCTAGGAGGTTCCTCCACTCGAGAACACTTATGAACCAGACAAGGTCCGACTCTTTATTTCTGAGTGTCTTCTTGATCCATCGTGTAATTGTTCTTGTAAACTGACTGTCTTTGTTCAACTTGTTGTCTTTCAGATCTACACTGAGATGTATTCAATGCCCAACGGAGAGCAGGTGCAGGAGTAGGAGCAGGAGGGAGAGGTGAGCGGAGGAGAAAGCGCCGACTGGCAGTCTGATGGAGGGGAGGACGAGGAGAGTGACGACCCGAGCGATGGTGAGGAGGTCGACTCTCCTCCTCGCACGGAAAGGCGATCCGAGCATACCCATGACCCAGCCAGCATCCGTGGCAAAGCAATTGCACAGACTGGTCAGTCTTCAAAGCACACTCGGACGACTTCTCCTGTGCCGACACTGAAGGCTCCAAAGCAGCCCAAAGTCGTACCGCCAAAACCTCGGAAGGCCTTGCCCAAAATCAAAGTGGTTGTACCCATTGCTTCTGGGTAATGACTGAATTTGACTTCTTAGTTTGGCACGACTTGCTCTTTGGTCGACTCATTTCTCTGTTCTGACCGAGTGAATTTTGAATCTGCAGTGTTGCTACTTCTGGGACTTCTGTATATAAAGATGATGAAGATGAGGAGATGGAGGACGCAGTCACTTCCAACCCGGGTACAACTCTTGTCATTTTGTCTTTACTTTGTCATCCATTTTGATGGTCGACTGAACTCTTGTAATTGATTCCTTTGCAGCTCCGCCCAATGTTATTGAACTTCCATACGACGACGAGGATGTGCCACTAAGGCCCACGGGAACGAGGAGCAGGACTTTGAGCAAGAAGGCACCAACTAACAAGACGCCTCAATCGACCCCAGCAACGGAACCAGTGATTCAGCAATCTGGAGACATCAACCGGGACTCTGTTACTTTTGCCATTCCCTTGTCGAGTGCACAGCCTTCGGCGTCGGCTGCTGATACGTCTCCAACGTATCTATAATTTTTATTGCTCCATGCTACATTATCTACTATTTTGGACATTATTGGGCTTTATTATTCACTTTTATATTATATTTGGGACTAACCTATTAACCAGAGACCCAGTCCAGAATTGCTATTTTTTTGCCTATTTCAGAGTTCCGCAGAAAAGGAATACCAAACGGAGTCCAAACAGAATGAAACCTTCAGGAACGTGATTTTTAGGAAGATTATGATCCAGGAGACTTGGACCCTACGTCAAGAAACAAAGGAGGAGGCCACGAGGTAGGGGGGCGCCCACCCCGCCCTCCACCCTCGTGGGCCCCCTGTTGCTCCACCGACGTACTCCTTCCTCCTATATATACCTATGTACCCCCAAACGATCAGATACGGAGCCAAAAACCTAATTCCACCGCCGCAACCTTCTGTACCCACGAGATCCCATCTTGGGGCCTGTTCCGGAGCTCCGCCGGAGGGGGCATCCATCACGAAGGGCTTCTACATCATCACCATAGCTTTTCTGATGAAGTGTGAGTAGTTTACCTCAGACCTTCGGGTCCATAGTTAGTAGCTAGATGGCTTCTTCTCTCCTTTTGGATCTCAATACAATGTTCTCCCCCTCTCGTGGAGATCTATTTGATGTAATCTTCTTTTTGCGGTGTGTTTGTTGAGACCAATGAATTGTGGGTTTATGATCAAGATTATCTATGAACAATATTTGAATCTTCTCTGAATACTTTTATGTATGATTGGTTAACTTTGCAAGTCTCTTCGAATTATCAGTTTGGTTTGGCCTACTAGATTGATCTTTCTTGCAATGGGAGAAGTGCTTAGCTTTGGGTTCAATCGTGCTGTGTCCTTTCCCGGTGTGATGGGGCAGCAAGGCACGTATTGTATTCTTGCCATCGAGGATAACAAGATGGGGTTTTTATCGTATTGCATGAATTTATCCCTCTACATCATGTCATCTTGATTAAGGCGTTACTCTGTTTTCATGAACTTAATACTCTAGATGCATGCTGGATAGCGGACGATGAGTGGAGTAATAGTAGTAGATGCGAGGCGAAGTCGGTCTACTTGTCTCGGACGTGATACCTATATACATGATCATACCTAGATATACTCATAACTATGCTCAATTACCAATTGCTCAACAAGAATTCGCTCACCCACCGTAAAATACTTATGCTCTTGAGAGAAACCACTAGTGAAATCTATGTCCCCCGGGTCTATCTTCATCATATTAATCTTCCAACACTTATTTATTTCCTTTGCTTTTATTTTACTTTGCATCTCTATCACAAAAATACCAAAAATATTATCCTATCATATCTATCAGATCTCACTCTCGTAAGTGACCGTGAAGGGATTGACAACCCCTTATCGCGTTGGTTGCGAGGAGTTATTTGTTTTGTGTAGGTACGAGGGACTCACGCGTAGCCTCCTACTGGATTGATACCTTGGTTCTCAAAAACTGAGGGAAATACTTACGCTACTTTGCTGCATCACCCTTTCCTCTTCAAGGGAAAACCAACGTAGTGCTCAAGAGGTAGCAACTGCACAGGCTCCAACTGATCCACCGCCTTCACTTTTTACCGCCCATCACGTCCCAGAGGACCAAGTGACTGCTGTCAAGGAAGCTATACGCCAGGAAGGCATCATGATGGAGCAGATGAAAGTGGTTCGCGAGGCCAGTCAAGCTGCTTACGGCTCCAGCTCAGCACTCAAGGCCAACGTCCAGGTTAGCTTATTTCCGACTGATCTTCTAGCTTGAGGCTTGTTCTGTTAGGATATGGTACCTGAAAACCTTTACTATGCCTCCATTTGTCAGTCTGCACATTGCATCTGTACCCCCACTGGGTGTTTCAATTTCTACTGAATAGTTTTGCCTCTTGAGTCGAATAGGTTGTGTCGATTGAGTCTTTGAACCAGTGGGGGCACGCGGAGTGCACCCACTGGGTGTAGTCCCCGTGACCATAGTTGACTGTGAGCAGTCGGCTATGGTCTGAGGATAGAACTTTCTCACTCGATGCAGGCGAGATCACGCCGAGTGGAACCTGAACCAGTGGGGGCACGCGGAGTGCACCCACTGGGTGTAGTCCCCGTGACCATAGTTGACTGTGAGCAGTCGGCTATGGTCTGAGGATAGAACTTTCTCACTCGGTCTGAGCAGATCACGTCGAGTGGAACCTGAGCCAGTGGGGGCACGCTGAGTGCACCCACTGGGTGTAGTCCTCGAGACCATAGTCGACTGCGAGCAGTCGGCTATGGTCTAAGAACAAGTAATATTATTATTATTTTTCCCGACTAGACGGACCAAGTCAATGAAAAATTCGAACTAGTGGGGGCACGCTGAGTGCACCCACTGGGTGTAGTCCCCGAGACTGCTGTTGTATATTTGATTCGGCAGTAGTCTTAGAACTCTTTGAACTTGTCACTTTTTTGCTTGGAAGCAACTACTCTTTGCATATGTCGACTGACTATCCTCTAACCACAGAAATCTTGTGAACTTGGAGCTCGGTTTGCTGACTTGGAGCAGAAGCAAATCCAGCTCAATCTTGACCTGGAGTTGGCCAAGACGAATTTGCAGAAGGCTAAGGATGATGCTGCTGGTAAGAAAAACTTGTCAACTGATTCTCCTGCCATCATTTCCTTCCTTTCTCTAACTCGAATGTTATTCTTTGTAGAAACAATGAGACATGCTTTGGAGAAGGACTCTGATCTTGCGGCCGCACAAAAAACGGCCGAAGACAAAACGACACTCGCCGACCAGAAGCTGGCCTCAGTCGGAAAGATGGAGGAAGAGAACACCAAATTGAAGGCTGCCCTTGACGAAGCCAACAAGGAGGTGACTCGACTGAAGAAGGATAAAGGGACCCTGACTGACAAAGTGGAAGATGTTTCTCGCAAGAGAGACGAGCTGGAGAACTATCTGGGAGGACTTGCCAAGAAGTTATTCCTCATGCTTGAAGGTACTTTTCTCCGACTGATTGATTTGCTTTCGTCGACTAATCATAAACTGTCGACTCAATATTTCTCTGTGGGTGCAGAATTCTTTCAAAACTTTGAGGCTGAGACGGGCCGAATCAAAACGAGCTTGGAGCCCATCAACTCCCCTGTCAAGGATGAAGCCGCCATGAATGTGCCCCGACTGGAATCTCATCTTGCTAGTGTCGTTGACTACCTCGCTCGACTGTAGGTTGCGGTGTCGCGGATAGACACAACGCTCTGGCCAAGGGCAACGCTTCTGAATGATCTCGAGTCTCTGATGACTAGACTCAATGAGATTCCCGGTCGAGTGCAGGAATGGAAGAAGTCTTCTGCCCGATGTGGTGCTGACGTGGCTCTGTCTCTGGTTCGTGTCCACTACAAAGAAGCAAGAGAAGAGAAGCTAGCAGCGATCAAGGTTGCCAATACCAAGAGGCTTGACTTCCAATCTTTCATGGAAACTATCATTGCTGCTGCTACTCGGATTGCTAATGGAATCGACCTGGACGAGTTCATTGAGCCTGCCAGCCCTCCTCCCGCGGAGTGAACAAACTTTATGCCTTGCTTTAAATTTGCCTCGGAATGCCGAGTGATTTTGTAACGATTAAACTCCTTCGGGCCTGATGCCTGAGCACTTTTATTCGCGGTTCTGAACCTTGAGAGATTTATCTTAAACTTAGCTATTCTTTGAATATGCTTGTCTTTGTCTCCGAGTGAAACTTGTCTCTTCGCTCGGAACAGTCTTTTGCACTTGTGATGCAGCTCCGAGGAGAAAATCGCAGTCGACCTGCACCTCGTCATCCTTGCGGATCAAGATGGAGCACACGTTGTACTTGTGACGCAGCTCTGAGGAGAAGGTCGTAGTCGACCTGCACCTCGTCGTCCTTGCGGATCAGGATGGAGCGCATGTTGTACTTGTGGCGCAGCTCTGAGGAGAAGGTCACAGTCGACCTGCACTTCGTCGTCCTTGCGGATCAGGATGGAGCACACGTTGTACTTGTGGCGCAGCTCTGAGGAGAAGGTCGCAGTCGACCTGCACCTCGTCGTCATTGCGGATCAAGATGGAGCGCCCGTTGTACTTGTGGCATAGCTCTGAGGAAAAGGTCGCAGTCGACCCGCACCTCGTCGTCCTTGCGGATCAGGATGGAGCGCATGTTGTACTTGTGGGCAAGTCTCCGAGTGAGAAGATCGTCCTTCGCTCGGAACATTTCAAACTTAGGCGAGTATGAAACTGCATCTAAGCCCCCGAGTGAGACAGTTGCTCTTCATTCAGTGGGATTTTTTTCAAACTTAGGCGAGTACGGAACTTCAGCTAAGCCCCCGAGTGAGAGGGTTGCTCTTCACTCGGTGGGATTTTTTCAAACTTAGGCGAGTGCGGAACTGCAGCTAAGCCTCCGAGTGAGAGGGTTGGTCTTCACTCGGTAGGATTTTTTCAAACTTAGGCGAGTGCAGAACTGCAGCTAAGCTTTCGAGTGAGAGGCTTGCTCTTCACTCGGTGGGATTTTTTCAAACTTAGGCGAGTGCGGAACTGCAGCTAAGCACCCGAGTGAGAGGCTTGCTCTTCACTCGGTAGGATTTTTTCAAACTTAGGAGAGTACGGAACTGTAGCTAAGCCCCTGAGTGAGAGGGTTGCTCTTCACTCGGTGGGATTTTTTCAAACTTAGGCGAGTACGGAACTGCAGCTAAGCCCCCGAGTGAGAGGCTTGCTCTTCACTCGGTAGGATTTTTTCAAACTTAGGCGAGTACGGAACTGCAGCTAAGCCCCGAGTGAGAGGCTTTCTCTTCACTCGGTAGGATTTTTTTCAAACTTAGGCAAGTACGGAACTGCAGCTAAGCCCCCGAGTGAGAGGCTTGCTCTTGACTCGGTAGGATTTTTTCAAACTTAGGTGAAACGGATTCACGGCTAAACCTCCGAGTGAGAGGCTTGCTCTTCACTCGGTAGGATTTTTTCAAACTCAGGCGAAATGGATTCACGGCTAAGCTCCCGAGTGAGAGGCTTGCTCTTCACTTGGTGGGATTTTTTCAAACATAGTCGAAAAGGATTCGCAGCTAAGCCACCCACTGGGGGATTTTAAACACATGTATAAGCAACAACAATCATTTAGAAGATTGTAAAACTGTGTCTTTGATAAACAAACTATAAGGTACTTCTTGTTACATCTCAACAGTCTGAGTGCTTAAGTATAAAAACGACGGAGCAACTCTGCATTCCAAACGCGTGGCTCGTCTTTATTGTGCTCCACATTGTAGAGGTGATATGCTCTGTTGTGGAGCACCTTGGTGATGATGAAGGGACCTTCCCACGCGGGAGCAAGCTTGTGCGGCCGTTGCTGATCCACTCGGAGAACCAGGTCTCCCTCTTGAAATGCTCGACCTCTCATGTATCTAGCATGGAATCGACGAAGGTCTTACTGATAAATGGTCGACCAGATTAGGGCCATCTCCCTTTCCTCTTCCAGAAGATCAACAACATCTTGCTGAGCTTGTTCTGCTTCGACTTCTGAGAAAAGTTCCACTCGGGGTGCATTATGAAGTAAATCACTCGGAAGCACAGCTTCAGCCCCATGGACTAAGAAGAACGGAGTTCGACCAGTCGACCGATTTGGAGTTGTTCTCAATCCCCAAAGTACTGATGGTAGCTCATCAACCCAAGCACCTGCTGCATTCTTGAGGTCGCGCATCAATCGGGGTTTCAACCCTTTGAGGATCAAACCATTTGCCCTTTCTGCTTACCCATTCGACTGTGGGTGAGCGACTGATGCATAGTCGATCCGAGTGCCTTGGGAAGTGCAGAAAGCTCTGAACTCATCTGAATCAAAGTTTGACCCATTATCTGTGATGATGCTATGTGGAACTCCATATCTGAATGTTAACTCTTTGATGAAGCTGACAGTTGTACTTGCTTCGAGGTTTTTGATAGGTTTAGCTTCAATCCATTTAGTGAACTTGTCGACTGCTACAAGCAAATGGGTGAAGCCACTCCTGCCAGTCCTCAGAGGTTCGACCATATCTAATCCCCAAACTGCAAATGGCCAGACGAGTGGAATGGTCTTCAAAGCCGAAGCAGGTTTGTGGGACATGTTGGAGTAGAACTGGCAGCCCTCACACTTGTCGACTATTTCTTTTGCCATCTCATTAGCATGTGGCCAGTAAAACCCGGCTCGGTATGCTTTGGCCACGATGGTCCGAGAGGACGCATGGTGACCACAGGTCCCCGAGTGGATATCATTGAGGATCATTCGGCCTTCTTCTAGCGTGATGCATTTCTGACTGACTCCAGTAACACTCTCTCTGTAAAGCTGTCCACCCATCACAGTAAAGGCTTTGGATCGACGGACGATCTGACGAGCCTCTTCTTCATCCTCTAGGAGTTCTTTTCTGAGAATATATGCAATGTATGGCGCTGTTCAATCAGGAATGACGACCAAAACTTCCATGATCAAGTCGACCACGGCTGGGATTTCAACTTCAGTCGGATCAGTAGGGCTCTTAGGCTGTGGGGGTTCTTCTGTGAAGGGATCCTCTTGTACGGATGGTGTATGAATATGTGCCAAAAACACATTGCTGGGGATGGGCTCCCTCTTGGACCCTATCTTTGCCAGGTCATCGGCTGCCGGGTTCTTCAGTCGGGGTATATGGTGAAGCTCTAACCCTTCAAACTTCTTTTCCAATTTCCTCACTGCATTGCAATAACCAGTCATAGCTAGACTCCTCACGTCCCATTCCTTCATCACCTGATTGACCACCAAATCTGAGTCGCCGTAGACCATTAGACGCCGGACGCCGAGTGAAATGGCCATACGCAACCCGTACAAAAGAGCCTCATATTCAGCTTCATTGTTGGAGGAGTCAAAGTGAATCTGGAGAACATAATTGAGCTTGTTGCCTCGCGGAGATACCAGGACTACCTCAGCACCTGAACCATTCAACATCTTGGACCCGTCGAAGAACATAGTCCAATGTTCCGACTGAATCTGAGTTAGCAGCTGTTGTTCAATCCACTCGATGAGAAAATCTGCTATTGCCTGGGATTTGATTGCTTTCTTTGCCTCAAACTTGATATCCAGCGGAAGGAGTTCAATCGCCCATTTAGCCACTCGACCAGTTGCATCTCTATTATTCAATATCTCTAACAACGGAGCATCACTGACGACTATAATTGAATGATATGAGAAGTAATGTGCAACCTTCTTTGTGGTCAAGTAAATCCCATAGACAAGCTTCTGATAATGCAGATATCTCTGCTTGGATGGGGTTAAAACTTCAGAAATAAGTACACTGGGCGCCGAACCTTGTAGGCCTTGCCTTCTTCTTCCCTCTCGACCGTGAGTATTGTACTGACAACTTGTCCAGTGGCTGCAATATAAAGCAGTAAAGGCTCTTTGCTGATTGGGGCAGCAAGCACCGGCTGGGTGGAAAGCAGGGTTTTGAGCTCTGCAAACACTGCGTCAGCTTCAGGAGTCCACTCAAACTTGTCAGATTTCTTCATCAGTCGGTAAAGACGCAGTGCCTTTTCACCGAGACGAGAGATTAATCGACTCAAGGCGGCCAAACAACCAGTAAGCTTCTGAACGCCGTGTACACGCACGGGGCGTTTCATTCGAAGGATTGCACTAACCTTCTCTGGGTTTGCATCGATCCCACGTTCGGAAACGAGGAAACCGAGTAACTTGCCACCTGGAACTCCAAACGTACACTTCGACGGATTGAGCTTGATATCATATCTCCTTGGATTGGCAAAGTTTTCAGCGAGATCAGTCAGCAGGTTGGAACCTTTGCGTGACTTAACCACGATGTCATCCATGTATGCTTCCACATTCCGACTGATTTGAGTGAGCAGGCACTTCTGTATCATGCGCCTGAATGTGACACCAGCATTCTTGAGAGCAAAGGGCACGGTGACATAACAAAAGCACCCAAATGGGGTGATGAAAGCTGTTTTTATTCCATTGGGTCCATACAGTCGGATCTGATGGTACCCGGAATATGCATCCAGAAAAGACAACCGCTCACATCCCGCAGTCGAGTCGACTATCTGATCGATGCGAGGAAGAGGGAAGTGATCCTTCGGGCAGGCCTGATTGATATGCTTGAAGTCGATACACATACAAAGTGAATCATCTTTCTTAGGAACCATGACGACATTGGCGAGCCACTCGGAGTGGTAAATCTCTCGGATGAACTCAGCTGCCAGAAGCCGAGCCACTTCCTCGCCAATTGCTTTTCTCTTCTATACGCCGGACTGTCGAAGATGCTCTTTGACTGGTTTTACATTTGGGTCGACTCACAAACGATGCTCAGCCAGTCCCCTGGGCACACCCGGCATGTCAGAAGGTTTACATGCGAAGATGTCCCAGTTCTCACGGAGGAACTGGATGAGCGCTTCTTCCTATTTGTTGTCGAGCGTTGTTGAGATATGAGTCGGAGCAGCATTGGGATCAGTCGGGTGAATATGAACTGCCTTTGTTTCGCCAGACGACTTAAATGCAGAATCTGAAGCGGGCTTCTTAGCTCTCAACAAATCACTCGGATCTGCATTCTTCTGATATTCTTCCATTTCAACTGCTGCCATTTGCTCATCGGTGATCTTTGAGCCCTTCTGGAGGAACTCTTCTCCTCACTGCCGATTGCCAGTGACTGTAATCACGCCCCTAGGGCCAGGCATCTTCAGCTTGAGGTACACATAACATGGCCGAGCCATGAAACGAGCATATGCGGTCCTGCCCAGGATAGCATGATAGGCACTATGAAAATCCACAACTTCAAATGTCAACTTTTCCTTACGGTAATTGGTCGAATCACCGAAAACTATGTCAAGAGTTATCTGGCCGAGTGAATCAGCTTTCTTCCCAGGGATGACTCCATGGAATCGCATGTTGCTTTCACTGAGTTTGGACATCGGAATGCCCATCCCTCGGAGGGTCTCAGCATACAGAATGTTCAGGCCACTGCCTCCATCCATCAAGACTTTAGTCAGTCGGGTGCCCCCAACGACCGGGTCGACCACCAATGCTTGCCTTCCGGGGGTGGCAACACGCGGAGGATGGTCGGACTGGTCGAATGTGAAGGGAGTCTTGGACCACTTCAAATATGTTGGCGTTGCCGGAGCAACCATGTTTACTTCTCTATTGATGACCTTCAATCGACTTTTGCTTTCAATGTCAGCAAAAATCACCAAAGTGGAATTGACGTTGGGAAAACCATCATCATCTTCTTCCTTGTCCTCATCCTTGTCCGACACATTTTCCTTCTCACTGGGTTGTTTCTCTCGGGCTAACCGGATCGTGAGCCGACAACATCGAGTGGTGTGTTTAGGATAAATCAGATTACCCTCTTCATCCTTCTTGGTGTGAATGTGACATGGTAAATCCAACACAACATTTCCTGCTTGATCTTTCACCTTCTTGGGGATCCAAGGCCCTTTGGGCTTCCCCTTAAATTTTCCTTGAGTCACAACTGCAGCAGTTTCACCAGGCCCTGGTGGCTCAGCTTTGCGTTTCTGTTTCCGACCCCCTCCGGTGTCTTGGGCGACTGATTTGCCCTTTCCACCACAGAGTCGATCCTCTTCTTCTCCGTTGGCATACAGAGTGGCTATCTCCATCATTCGAGTCAGAGTCATATCTCCTGTCCGACCGAATTTCAGGTTAAGCTCTCGATACCGAACGCCCTCCTTGAAGGCGCAAACTGCTTGATGCTGAGATACATTTTCCATTGTGTGATGCAAAGTGGTACACCTCTGAATGTAATCTCTCAAAGTCTCATTCGGCTTTTGTACACAATGTTGCAATTCTACCAACCCTATTGGTCGTTTGCAAGTACCCTCAAAAGTTCTAACAAACACTCGGGCTAGTTCTTCCCAACTGAATATACTGCCTGGGTCCAACTGATTCAGCCATGCTCTGGCCGAACCCTCTAACATCAAAGGAAGATGCTTCATAGCTACCTCATCATTTCCACCACTGATCTGTACAGCCACTCGGTAATCTTCAAGCCAAGTGTCAGGCTTCGACTCACCAGTAAACTTACTAACCCCAGTTGCCAACCTGAAGTTGGGAGGGATTTCAGCAGCCTTGATGGCTCTGCTAAAGCACTCGGGACCTGAAACATGTACTCTGCTTCCACTTGGGCGATCTCTGTCCTGCCCTTCTCTGTGTGCTCGGTTCCTATCGACCAAACCTTGCACTAAAATTGACCTTGCATCAAACCCTGGCTCTCTTGGGTCGACTGGCAACCTCCGCTCATCGCTGTACGGGCGCCTGTCATCATAATGCCGGGGCACATATGATCCGCCTCTCGGAGGAGGTGTAGGCACTCGACGGTGGTCATCGTGGCCGAGTCGGTGATCATACTGCTCATGGTTCCGACCCAAATATTGCACTTGACGATGCCCTCGTCCTTCACGCTGCTGAGGCAATCTAGGGCTGAGAGCCGACTGGACTGTGTCAGCCACCATGGACCTGCTATGGATTCTGTTCGGCGAGTGAGACACTGTTGTGTTCTGCTCTCCTGCTGCCCGGAGTAAAGCCCAGATTTACATCAAACCTCTTCCAGCCTCTGATTGGGACAGCTGAATAGACTCTGCTATATGAGCTGCAGCTATAAGATTTTGAATCGGAGTGCGGTCCACCTGAGGTTGAGGCGGGAACAGTTGTCACTGCCGTCGACTGGACTTAGGGATCCGCTGCCGAGCATGCTCGTCGAGTGCATGCTGAAGGTTCTCCAGCTGGGTGCGCTTAGCCAAAGTGGCCAGGCGCGCCTTCTCCAAGGCCCGAGCCTCAGAGGTCTCTCCAATGATGGGCGTGTGGAGCGCCTCCATGTTGCGGCGGTGAAGTTCCTCCCTCTACTGTGAAGAAAGGGTTTCGGGGTGGTACTCTTCATGAACGTGCGACGGATCGCCGCTGCCATCGCTACCACCATTGCGACGCATGCCAGGGGGCTGCACGGCGAGTCGACCATCAGGACTTCTGCCGCAGCGTCGCTGTTGTCGCACTCGGACAAGGTCTCAGCGGAGCCAGTCGACAGATCGAACATGCCATAGAGTGATTCGTCAGGCTCGATTGCCGCGACTTGGGGGGTGGCTGACTGGCGTGTTTTTCCCTTGAAGAGGAAAGGGTGATGCAGTAAAGTAGCGTAAGTATTTCCCTCAGTTTTTGAGAACGAAGGTATCAATCCAGTAGGATATCACGCACGAGTCCCTCACACCTACACAAACAAATAAGAACCTCACAACCAACACAATAAAGGGGTTGTCAATCCCTCAACGGTCACTTATGAGAGTGAGATCTGATAGATATGATAAGATAATATTTTTGGTATTTTTATGATAAAGATGCAAATTAAAATATAAGGCAAGAAAAATAACTAAGTGTTGGAAGATTAATATGATGGAAAATAGACCCAGGGGCCATAGGTTTCACTAGTGGCTTCTCTCGAGAGCATAAGTATTACGGTGGGTGAACAAATTACTGTTGAGCAATTGATAGAATTGAGCATAGTTATGAGAATATCTAGGTATGATCATGTATATAGGCATCATGTCCGCGACAAGTAGACCGAAACGATTCTGCATCTACTACTATTACTCCACACATAGACCGCTATCCAGCATGCATCTAGAGTATTAAGTTCATAAGAACAGAGTAATGCTTTAAGTAAGATGACACGATGTAGAGGGATAAACTCATGCAATATGATATAAACCCCATCTTTTTATCCTCCATGGCAACAATAAAATACGTGCCTTGCTGCCCCCGCCGTCACTGGGAAAGGACACCGCAAGATTGAACCCAAAGCTAAGCACTTCTCCCATTGCAAGAAAGATCAATCTAGTAGGCCAAACCAAACTGATAATTCGAAGAAACTTGCAAAGATAACCAATAATACATAAAAGAATTCAGATAAGATTCAAATATTGTTCATAGATAAACTTGATCATAAACCCACAATTCATCGGTCTCAACAAACACATCGCAAAAGAAGATTACATCGAATAGATCTCCACAAGAATCATGGAGAAATTTGTATTGAGATCCAAAGAGAGAGAAGAAGCCATCTAGCCAATAACTATGGACCCAAAGGTCTGAGGTAAACTACTCACACATCATCGGAGAGGCTATGGTGTTGATGTAGAAGCCCTCCGTGATTAAAGCCCCCTCCGGCGGAGCTCCGTAAAAGGCCCCAAGTTGGGATCTCACAGTGCATGTAAGGTTGCGGCGGTGGAATTAGGTTTTGGCTCCGTGTCGATCGTTTGAAGTGCGTGAGGTATATATAGGAGGAAGAAGTACGTCGGTGGAGCAACGTGGGCCCCACGAGGGTGGAGGGCGCGCCCAGGGCGATAGGCGCGCCCCCTGCCTCGTGCTCTCCTGGTTGATTTCTTGACGTAGACTCCAAGTCCTCTGGATCACGTTTGTTCCAAAAATCACGTTCCCGAAGGTTTCATTCCGTTTGGACTCCGTTTGACATTCTTTTTTCTGCGAAACACTGAAATAGGCAAAAAACTGCAATTTGGGTTGGGCCTCCGGTTAATAGGTTAGTCCAAAAAATATTATAAAAGTGTATAATAAAGCCCGTTAATCATCTAAAACAGAATATAATATAGCATGGAACAATAAAAAATTATAGATACGTTGGAGACGTATCAAGCATCGCCAAGCTTAATTCCTACTCGTCCTCGAGTAGGTAAATGATAAAAATAGAATTTTTGATGTGGAATGCTTATTTAGCATAATTTTCAATGTTATTCTCTTAATTGTGTTATGAATATTCAGATCCGAAAGATTCAAGATAAAAGTTTAATATTGACATAAAAATAATAATACTTCAAGCACACTAACCAAGCAATTATGTATTCTCAAAATAACATGACCAAAGAAAGTTATCCCTAAAAAATCATATAGTCTGGCTATGCTCTATCTTCACCACACAAAATATTTAAATCATGCACAACCCCGATGACAAGCCAAGCAATTGTTTCATACTTTTGGTGTTCTCAAACTTTTTCAATCTTCACGCAATACATGAGCGTGAGCCATGGACATAGCACTATATGTGGGATAGAATGGTGGTTGCAGAGAAGACAAAAAGGAGAATGTAGTCTCACATCAACTAGGCATATCAACGGGCTATGGAGATGCCCATCAATAGATATCAATGTGAGTGAGTAGGGATTGCCATGCAACGGATGCACTAGAGCTATAAATGTATGAAATCTCAACAAAACAAACTAAGTGGGTGTGCATCCAACTCGCTTGCTCACGAAGACCTAGGGCATTTTGAGGAAGCCCATCATTGGAATATACAAGCCAAGTTCTATAATGAAAAATTCCCACTAGTATATGAAAGTGATATCATAGGAGACTCTCTATCATGAAGATCAGGGTGCTACTTTGAAACACAAGTGTGGTAAAAGGATAGTAACGTTGTCCCTTCTCTCTTTTTCTCTCATATTTTTTTGGGCCTTTTCTATTTTTATGGCCTTTTTTCTTTTCTTTTCTTTTTCGTCCGGAGTCTCATCCCGACTTGTGGGGGAATCATGGTCTCCATCATCCTTTCCTCACTTGGGACAATGCTCTAATAATGATGATCATCACACTTTTATTTTCTTACAACTCAAGAATTACAACTCAATACTTAGAGCAACAATATGATTCTATGTGATGCCTCTGGCGGAGTACCTGGATATGCAATGAATCAAGAGTGACATGTATGAAAGAATTATGAACGGTGGCTTTGCCACAAATACGATGTCAACTACATGGTCATGCAAAGCAATATGACAATGATGAAGCGTGTCATAGTAAACAAAACGGTGGTAAGTTGCATGGCAATATATCTCGGAATGGCTATGGAAATGCCATGATAGGTAGGTATGGTGGCTGATTTGAGGAAGGTATATGGTGGGTGTATGATACCGGCGAAAAGTGCGCGGTATTAGAGAGGCTAGCAATGGTGGAAGGAAGAGAGTGTATATAATCCATGGACTCAACATTAGTCATAATTAAAGAACTCATATACTTATTGCAAAAATCTACAAGTTATCAAAGCAAATGATTACGCGCATGCTCCTAGGGGGATAAATTGGTAGGAAAAGACCATCGCTCGTCCCCGACCGCCACTCATTAGGAAGACAATCTATAAATAAATCATGCCTCGACTTCATCACATAACGGTTCACCATACGTGCATGCTATGGGAATCACAAACTTTAACACAAGTATTCCTCAAATTCACAACTACTCAACTAGCATAACTCTAATATCACCATCTTCAAATCTCAAAACAATTATCAAGCATCAAACTTATAGTATTCAACACACTCATAAGATAATTTTTTTTCTAGTCCTGGATGCCTATTACTTTTAGGACTAATTTTTCAATTTAAGCGAATTACCATGCTGTTTTGTAGGACTCTCGAAATAATATAAGTGAAGCATGAGAGAACAATAGTTTCTATAAAACAAATCCACCACCGTGCTCTAAAAAATATAAGTGAAGCACTAGAGCAAAAACTATATAGCTCAAAAGATATAAGTGAAGCACTAGAGTATTCTAATAAATTCCGAATCATGTGTGTGTCTCTCAAAAGGTGTGTACAGCAAGGATGATTGTGGTAAACTAAAAAGCAAAGACTCAAATCATGCAAGACGCTCCAAGCAAAACACATATCATGTGGTGAATAAAAATATAGCTCCAAGTAAAGTTACCGATGGCAGTAGACGAAAGAGGGGATGCCTTCCGGGGCATCCCCAAGCTTTGGGTTTTTGGTGTCCTTAGATTATCTTGGGGTGCCATGGGCATCCCCAATCTTAGGCTCTTGCCACTCCTTGTTCCATAATCCATCAAATCTTTTACCCAAACCTTGAAAACTTCACAACACAAAACTTAGCAGAAAATCTCGTGAGCTCCGTCAGCGAAAGAAAACAAAACACCACTTCAAGGTACTGTAATGAACTCATTATTTATTCATATTGGTGTTAAAACTACTGTATTCCAACTTCTCTATGGTTTATAAACTATTTTATTAGCCATATATTCATCAAAATAAGCAAACAACACACGAAAAACAGAATCTGTCAAAAACAGAACAGTCTGTAGTAATCTGTAACTAATGCAAACTTCTGGAACTCAAAAAAATCTACCAAAATAGTACGACCTAGACAATTTATTTATTGATCAGCAGAAATTGGAATGAATATTTTATCACGTTCTGGTGATTTTTAACAATTGTTTTCGTGAACATAAATTTTCTGGAATTTTCAGCAAGATCAAATAACTATCATCCAAGAAGATCCTATAGGTTTAACTTGCTACAAAAACTAATTAAAACATAAAAAAAGGCTAACAAGAGGCTAGATCAAATATTTATTTCTAAAAAGGAGAAAAAACTAAAATAAAATTGGGTTGCCTCCCAACAAGCGCTACTCTTTAAAGCCTATTTAGCTAGGCTTCGAGATTTTGATGATGCTCACAAGAAAGACAAGAATTGAAGCACAAAGATAGCATCATGAAACATGTGACAAACACATCTAAGTCTAACATACTTCCTATGCATAGGCATCTTATAGAATTTTTTTTATCATAGAGAGCAAAAACTAGCATATGCAAGGAAGCGGAAAGGAACAATAGCAATCTCAACATAACGAGAGGTAATTTAGTAACATGAAAATTTCTACAACCATATTTTCCTCTCTCATAATAATTACGTGTAGGGTCATAATAAAATTCAACAAAATAGCTATCATATAAAATATTTTCAACACGATCCACATGCATGCGAAGTTGACACTGTTTCAAAATAGTGGGATTAACATTAACTAAAGTCATGACCTCTCCAAACCCACTTTTATCAAAAATTTCATAAGATTGAACATTCTCCAAATATGTGGGATCTAAAGTTGACACTCTTCCAAACCCACTTTCAATAATATTGCAAACACTATTATCAATCTCATATTCATCATGGGGCTTAAATAAATTTTCAAGATCATAAGAAGAACTATCACCCCAATCTTGATCATTGCAACAAGTAGAGGACATAGCAAAACTAGCATCCCCAAGCTTAGGGTTTTGCATATTTTTAGCACAATTGACATCAATAGAATTTATAGTAAAATCATTTCAATCATGCTTTTTATTCAAAGATCTACCGTGAATCGTTTCATAAAGTACTTCATCACAATTTTCAGATTCATGAATTTCAAGCAAAACCTCATAAAGATAATCTAATGCACTCAATTCACTAGCAATAAGTTCTTCATAATTGGATCTCTTAAAGAGATTAGCAAGTGGATGAGGATCCATAGATCTTAGCAAGTGAAGATGCAAGCAAAAAGAAGGCACATGGTAACACAAGATTGAACGGAGGAAGGGCGAATAAAACGGCAAGGGTGAAGTGGGGGAGAGGAAAACGAGAGGCAAATGGAAAATAATGTAATGAGAGGGATAAGAGTTTGTGATGGGTACTTGGTATGACTTGACTTGACTTGACTTGGCGCGAATCTCCCCGGCAACGGCGCTAGAAATCCTTCTTGCTACCTCTTGAGCACTGCGTTGGTTTTCCCTTAAAGAGGAAAGGGTGATGCAGTAAAGTAGCGTAAGTATTTCCCTCAGTTTTTGAGAACCAAGGTATCAATCCAGTAGTAGATCACGCACGAGTCCGGTCCCTCACACCTACACAAACAAATAAGAACCTCGCAACCAACGCGATAAAGGGGTTGTCATTCCCTCAACGGTCACTTACGAGAGTGAGATCTGATAGATATGATAAGATAATATTTTTGGTACTTTTATGATAAAGATGCAAAGTAAAATAAAAGGCAATAAAAATAACTAAGTGTTGGAAGATTAATATGATGGAAAATAGACCTGGGGGCCATATGTTTCACTAGTGGCTTCTGTCGAGAGCATAAGTATTACGGTGGGTGAACAAATTACTGTTGAGCAATTGATAGAATTGAGCATAGTTATGAGAATATCTAGGTATGATCATGTATATAGGAATCACGTCCGCGACAAGTAGACCGAAACAATTCTGCATCTACTACTATTACTCCACACATCGACCGCTATCCAGCATGCATCTAGAGTATTAAGTTCATAAGAACAGAGTAATGCTTTAAGTAAGATGACATGATGTCCCATAAGAACTCATGCAATATTATATAAACCCCATCTTTTTATCCTCGATGGCAACAATAAACAATACGTGCCTTGCTGCCCCTGCTGTCACTGGGAAAGGACACCGCAAGATTGAACCCAAAGCTAAGCACTTCTCCCATTGCAAGAAAGATCAATCTAGTAGGCCAAACCAAACTGATAATTCGAAGAGACTTGCAAAGATAACCAATCATACATCAAATAATTCAGATAAGATTCAAATAATGTTCATAGATAAACTTGATCATAAACCCACAATTCATCGGTCTGAACAAACACACCGCAAAAGAAGATTACATTGAATAGATCTCCACAAGAATCGTGGAGAACTTTGTATTGAGATCCAAAGAGAGAGAAGAAGCCATCTAGCTAATAACTATGGACCCGAAGGTCTGCGGTATACTACTCACACATCATCGGAGAGGCTATGGTGTTGATGTAGAAGCCCTCTGTGATCAATGCCCCTCCCTCGTGAGTACTGAAAAAGGCCCCAAGATGGAATCTCACGGGTACAGAAGGTTGCGGCGGTGGAATTAGGTTTTTGGCTTTGTATCTGATCGTTTGGGGGTACGTAGGTATATATAGGAGGAAGAAGTACGTCGGTGGAGCAACATGGGCCCCACGAGGGTGGAGGGCATGCCCAGGGGGTAGGCGCACCCCCTGCCTCATGCTCTCCTGGTTGATTTCTTGACATTGACTCCAAGTCCTCTGGATCATGTTTGTTCCAAAAATCACGTTCCCGAAGGTTTCATTCCGTTTGGACTCCGTTTGATATTCTTTTTCTGTGAAACACTGAAATAGGCAAAAAACAGCAATTTGGGCTGGGCCTCCGATTAATAGGTTAGTAACAAAAATAATATAAAAGTGTATAATAAAGCCCGTTAATCATCCAAAACAGAATATAATATAGCATGGAACAATAAAAAATTATAGATACGTTGGAGACGTATCAGCGTGCCACTGCGTGTTTCACCGACCACTGAAGCCGCGACCGACCGGATAGCTTGCGGCGGCGAACAGCGGGAAGCAAGAAACAGTGGGAGCCGACTGATACTGAGTCGACGGCTGCCGTACAAGGACGCCGTGAACGCATGCATGAAAGTGCGTCGCTCCACAGACGGGGAGTGTCTCGATGTCGATAGGAGCCTCCTGGAGACAGGCGGAGTCATCGGCGACGAAGACGAGCGCGCCAAGACAGATCTTGCGGCCCTCGGCCAATCCACCGCATGAAACCATTATGAGGGAATCGAAATAACTGCAACCTCACCAGAAAGTCGCTAAGACACCTGCCCCAAGGTGGGCGCCAACTGTCGTGGTTCTAAGCCTAACAGTAGAATGGGGCGTAGGTATGAGGAGGCAAGATCCTAGCTACGGTGAAGTTGTGCATGCAAGATTTACGAGTTGAGGCCCTTCTCAGTGGAAGTAACAACCCTACGTCTCGGTGCTCGGGAGCTCGGTGATTGGATTATGCGTGAAGTTACAGGGGGTGCGAACCCTTGTGCTTGAGGAGGGGGTGGCTTATATAGAGTTCGCCAGACCCCTCCGGCCCTCAGTTACACAGGATTCAATGTACATGAAGATAGGACGTTACTGGTAACGCCGGCATTAAAGTCATATAAATGATCATTAAGACTACGGAGTGAACGCCTGACCGTTGCCATTCAGAGTGACCTTAGATCTTCTATACTCCGAGTGGTTCCTGATAGGGTCGAGTGAGCATATTCTTGTCGAATGGATTTGGGTTGTCCGAGTGGAACTCTCAGTCGAGTGGGATGTATCATGTGGTGATTTCAGTCGGTTGAATCTGTTGTTCTTTGAATGTCCTTGACTATAGGGTAGTGTCCTTGGGTAGGGTACTTAGATCAGGTCTATTGCCCTACCCTAGGTACATGTCATCGTCAGGTGGCGCCCCCTTCCCAAGTCCAATTCGGCTTCCTCTCTTGTGGGGGGCGCACCAGCCCCTTGAGGGCTGGTTAGCCTCCCTCCTATGGCCCATAAGGCCCATATCTTTCCTCGGGGGGTTCCGGTAACCTCCCGGTACTTCGAAAAAATGCCCGAATCACTCGGAACCATTCCGATGTCCGAATGCAACCTTCAAATATATGAATCTTTACCTCTCAACCATTTCGAGACTCCTCGTAATGTCCGTGATCTTATCCGGGACTCCGAACAAACGTCGGTACATCAAATCACATAACTCATAATACAAATCATCATCGAACGTTAAGCGTGTGGACCCTACGGGTTCGACAACTATGTAGACATAACCAAGACACATCTTCGGTCAATAACCAATAGTGGAACCTGGATGCTCATATTGGCTCCTACATATTCTATGAAGATCTTTATCGGTCAAACCGCATAACAACATACATTGTTCCCTTTGTCATCGGTATGCTACTTGCCCGAGATTCGATCGACGGTATCAACATACCTAGTTCAATCTCGTTACCGGAAAGTCTCTTTACTCGTTCCGTAATACTTCATCCCGCAACTAACTCATTAGTCACATTGCTTGCAAGGCTTATAGTGATGAGCATTACCGAGAGGGCCCAGAGATACCTCTCCGATACACAGAGTGACAAATCCTAATCTTGATCTATGCCAACCCAACAAACACCTTAAGAGACACTTGTAGAGCATCTTTATAATCACCCAGTTACGTTGTGATGTTTGATAGCACACAAGGTGTTCCTCCGGTATTCGGGAGTTGCATAATCTCATAGTCAGAGGAACATGTATAAGTCATGAAGAAAGCAATAGCAATAGAACTCAACGATCATAATGCTGAGCTAACGGATGGGTCTTGTCCATCACATCATTCTCTAATGATGTGATCCCGTTCATCAAATGACAAGACATGTCTATATTCAGCAAACATAACCATCTTTGATTAACGAGCTAGTCAAGTAGAGACATACTAGGGACACTCTGTTTTGTCTATGTATTCACACATGTACTAAGTTTCCGGTTAATACAATTCTAGCATGAATAATAAACATTTATCATGACATAAGGAAATATAAATAACAACTTTCTTATTGACTCTAGGGCATATTTCCTTCAGCTCAGAGCTTTCAAAGCAATATAAGCAACAAATCTATGCTCATTTGGCAGGTTTCTTCTTGTTGGATGCTCAACAGATGCAAAGGATCAAAAGGAGTAAGTTTCTTTACTTTAATATTTTAACTCCAACAATATTGTTGCAATAATGAAAATAATGCAAAAGAAGTAAGTGAAAATATTCAAAATGCATTTTCATGTTCTAAATTCAACCTTTGCTTGCAAATGCTAACTGAATTTTCCCAAGATTAGGATAATTTAGCTAGGTTTCACAAGGTTTACGTTTCAAAAAGAGTATACAACATTAGTTTATTGAATAGTCAAGCTGAATTTTAAGCATGTTCATTGAGATTTAAAAGTTGTCTGCATCTTTAAGCAATTTTACATAATTTAGCTGGGTTATTGAATTTAATGGTTTTATATAGTACTAGTTTACCAAATTTAATTTCATTTTTATACAATGTAATTTACTTTGAGTTTGTTTCTTGTCAAGTTTCAGTTTGCAGTGTAAGTACTCTGGTCAAGTTTCAGTTTGAAGTGTAAGTACTCCTGCCAATGGAGTATCACTATTTCAATTTTGTTTCCTGTCAAGTTTCAAGCTGAATTATGTTTGAGTTTACAATTTACATTGGAGTACTACTACTCCTTTTGCACTTAAAATTTACACCAACTAAATTGTACTCATGTCAATTTTCAAATTGAATTCAGTTGAGTTTATAATGGAATACTCCTTTTGCAATACAAACTGGCTTAAAATTTACACTGACTAAACTTTACACCTCTCAATTTTCAAACTGGATTCGGTTTAGTTTACAGTGGAGTATTCCTTTTTCCATTGCTTAGTTGCTTGTTTCAATCCATACAAAGATTTTAACAACTTGCACACCTTTCTCTCTTCGCCCTTTACCACAAACCCCTTGGGTTGATCCATATAACTTTCCTCTTCCAACTCTCCATTTAGGAAAGTTGTCTTCACGTCCATTTGATGAATGATATAACCATAAGAGGTAATCATAGAAAATAGCAATCGAATGGTGGTAAGTCTACCGACAGGTGAATAGGTGTGAAAGTAATCTTCACCTTATTTGTGAGTGTATCCCTTGGCCACAAGTAGTGCCTTTTACTTTATAATAGTACCATCAAACCTTAGCTTCTTTTTGAACACACTCACAGTCCACAGGTTTGAAAACCATAAGGTCCTTCAGTTAGTTTTCCCAAGTCCTGTTAGAAAGAATCGAGTCCATCTAATTATGGACAGCACCTTTCCATGCATCTACATCTGGAGATGCATATGCCTCTACAATAGACTTGGGAGTATAGTCCACAAGGTATACAATGAAATCATTACCAAAGGATTTTACAATACTCTATCGCTTGCTCCTCGTAGGAGCTTCATTGTTATCCTTCTCTAGGACTTCCTCATGTGGTTGTTAGAAATATTCATCGGATGTACTAGGTTCATGAATTATTCCAAAAAACGTTGCATCATGAGATTCCACTGTAGTATCAACATGCATATCATGCACCTCAGATTTAACCACTAAAAATCTATAGGCAATGCTCCACTGAGTATAACCTAGAAAGACACAATCCATTGTCTTTGGTCCGAGTTTGCGATTCTTAGAGATAGGAACATTGATTTTCGCCAAGCATACCCAAATGCGCAAAAAAGAAAGTGATGGTTTCTCCCAACCCACACCTCATAAGTTTTTTATTTATTCTTGTTAGGAACTTTATTCAGGACATGTCATGAAGTCAATAAAGCCTCCACCACCATGCCTTAGATAAATCAACAATGTCCAAAATGACATTCACCAAGTCAGTCAACATGCAAATTTTCCTCTCGTGAATAATATTGTGATCCTCATAGAAATCATGAAATACTTTGGAAAATACTCGCCACGACGATCCAACCTAAGACGCTTGATTCTTCTCTCCAGTTGATTTTCAACTTCAGCCTTATAGATTTTAAAGTAGTCTAAAGCTTCATACTTTGTTTGCAATAAATAAACATAGCAAAATCTAGTTGCATCATCAATCAATGTCATGTAGTATCTCTTTCCTTCTTTTATGAACACACCATTCATCTCACATAGATCAAAGTGTATAAGTTCTAGAGGTGCCAAGTTTCTCGCCTCAGCTGCCATGTTAGGCTTCCGAGGTTTCTTCGATTGCACACAACTATGGCACTTAGAACTTTTGACAATAGTGAAATTCAGAATTAAACTCATCCTGAGAGTCGAGACATCTATACCTATACCTAATAATAAATGGGTCATTGCTTCTTGCGGTACGTCACGGAAAATGCCCCAAAAGTTGTAAAATGTTACCCACCAATGCCATCTATAAGTGATAAAAAAACATTCCACACACGGGAATCCCCCGCCTGGGCCGGCCATATAGTAGGGACCACCAAAACAATGTTCGTCCATTCTAGAAATTTTCACCCTTTCACGAAAATTATTAAAAAAATGTTCACAATTTTTAATAAAATGTTTGCAAATAGTACAATATGTTCATGAATTCAACAAATATTCTTGATTTTAGAAAATGTTTGATTTTTAAAAAGTGTTCATGAATTTGAAAATTTTTCACAATTTCAAATATGTTCACGAGTTTAAAAAAATGTTCATGATTTCACGAAATTGAGAGTGATAGTGTATTTCGGTGATGCAGCAAAATGTGATCATGGCCATTGGAGATTATGATATTTTTTTCTCCAGTTGCAACGCACGGGCCATTTTGCTTGTTAAACTAAAATTAACATGACATAAACGAGCGCGAAACACTTGCATCATCATTAAGACAAGCACACATTAAGTTTACCGACTTATTGCAAAAGTTTAAAAGGGGAAAGCGGAACAAGCCTCGGCACTCATAGCCTTTGCCTAGTCCATAACTTGACACAATTACTTTATTCGACTCTAAAACTACCTTAAACTCATCTCTACATAGAAGGGGGTCGCTAACAAGATTCTTTTTCATAGTAGGGACATGCTACACGTCCTTAGTTCCACGATCTTCACCGAAGTAAACTTCAGATCCATCATGCCAATGCCACGAATAGAAGTATGCGGCTCATTCCTCATTAGGACGGAAACATCTCGTGTGACCTGATAAGAAGTGAACAAAGAGACGTCAGCACACACATGGACATTAGCATCCAAATCAATCCACCAAGATGATGATTAAAATACGGAAAGAATAGATAAATTACCATAGCCATCAGTATTGCCAGCGGTCACCATGTTGACACTTTTGGAGCTCATTTTTCCTCTACCATCTGCATGTTCTGTGTATTCCTTGAAAAAGTGTCTGAGCTTTCCACAGGCGTAGCACTCTAGCTCAGCCTTGTTATCTTCTTCTTCTTGAAGGTAGTACTCTTCACATGTTTGTTGAAAACAGATTTGTTCTTTCCTTTGTTCTTGTTCTGTGAGTATCTCTGCACCATATTGGCACTAGCTTAAACTTCGCCTCCTTTCTCAAAAGTGTCTTTAGCCCAAGTTTTCTCCTCAACATTGCTATCAAATTTTTAATTGATACAACCTCTCTCTTATGTTTCAGAGTTGTGGCAAAACTCGCCCATGCAGGAGGCACCTTTGCAATGATGCATCCAACCACAAATTTATCAGGTAAATCACACTCAAGGAGTTCGAGTTCCTTTACAGTGCACCGTATCTCATCAGCTTGTTCAACTACAGAATGATTACTCACCATCTTGTAGTCATGGAAGCTCTCCATGACGTATAGTACACTGCCTGCATATGTTGCATCAAATTTGACATTCAATGGATCTCACGGTATCTTCCCATCTTGTATGTGCATGTACACATCACACAGACGATCAACAAGAGCACTTAGAATGCATCCCACAAAGATAGTATTGGCTTCCCAAAATGTTCTCTAATCTTCATCAGAGATTCCCTCTGGCATGCCAGTACTAACCTAGAAAACTTCCAGAGCAGTAAGTCAGATCGTGGACTTCATCTGCCACCTCTTAAAGTGCACACCGGTAAACTTATCCGAGCTCAGTGCATCAGTGAATTCAGGCATAGTTAACTTGGGAATTTGCCTACAATTAGGCGTTTGGATTGTTGGAGAATTAGGCAATTTTGTGATTAATTCCAGAATATAAATCACGAGTAAATCTATTACTAGCATGCAACAGACTAACATACTAGATGAACATGAAAACATGTACAACAGCATTAAGTAAGTACTATATATAGGAGGACCAAGGCAGTATCATGTTGTGACCATGATTTCAAACTCACTTGGTTTCCAAGTCGTAAACTTACCAGACAAGTAAACAAGCAACTTGTCTGCAAAGATATCAAAAAAATAAAACAACAAAAGGAAGCCACGCTCCTAAAAAGCCACAAATCCGTGGACCATTCACGCGCATGTCGCACGCCTGCGCGCTTCGACCCCGCCCGAGCCTGTGCCAGGCCAGGTGAACATGTCTGTGGTGTTCTCTTTCTCTCCTCATATTCACCACATAGTGTAGTGGGGAGAACCCACTATATAAAAAGAGGTCTTACACCTGCTCCACTAACGGTATGAGACTAAACTTAAGAACCACCTTTTGCCATTTATTCATGGGCCTTTGAGATTTACTTTAGAAATTTCAAAGTTTGTACGTGGGCCAAGCCCATTACTTTTAACAGATAACAGGCACCCACCATAAGCCAAGGTTCAGCACGTAAAGGTTTCCCTCAACATATTCAACATAGCATACCTTTGACTCGCCAGCGGCTCACCATAAATAGATAGTACTCCTGGAACTCATAGAGGGCATGGAAGAACTTTGCAATGCAAATATCTAAGGATGATGACTTTCGAGAACTCTATGTAACTTATTTCATTTTTTATCACGGCCCTTTGTTATTTATGTTTGATCCACATTCTTTATTTTCAATGTAAATGATTAAGCCATAATGTTTTGTTAAAAAACACTTAAGAACAAAAAAAATAGATTCTCTTAGAGTTTAATAACAATGAATTTTGGCATTTCAGTGAAATCAACGAGTGAGATTCAGCTTAAGTTCATTTCCCCTACAAATTACTCCCGCAAAGTACAGCCCGTGTTTGTGCGTGGCGTGTGGGTGAGATTGTAGAAGACACTAGTAACGTGATGCATGGCTAGTTTTCGGAACACACTTTCAACACGTTGCACCAGAATTGCCACAAGTATGTACGATTTTTCTTCCCCGACCAAGCACCGTCAGCTCCAGACTTCTACACATATACGGAGTATATAGTAAGTTCGCCTCCAAATGCAGTAAAGAATCATCCTGCGGTGTGCCCAAGCAAGGCCCGGAAAGGCCAAACCGATCGACCCGCCGGCCACTGTGACATTGTTAATGCGCGTGAGGGGGCATAAAGCTTCATGTGGAAGACATTCCATTGGGCGACCGTCTCGATCGATCGGCCGCCGGAGTACATGCACGTGTGTGTTTGCGTGCGTGTTCACTTCCCGATCTGAACAAGCGGCATCAGGAAATGAGTATATACACTCCATATGGCTAGTCGATACTGGATCTTGTCCCGTCATCAGGTGCTGCCAAAACTGCACCTTGCCGATATACGCGCCTTCCCATATCGGGAAACGGATGGGCGATCCAGCTCTGCCTCTCGAGCAAGGGGTCGATGCGAACCAACATTTGGTTGGATGGTTAGAGAGATTGTGGTATCCTTGTCCATCAAGGTTTAAGTTCTGATGCTCGTATTTATTCCTGGATTTATTTTAAGATTTTCGGTGAAGCGCATTAAGTGAGAGAAGACGTTCCCATCGACGACGAGGTGCCTACTGTAACTTTGTAAATTTCAAGATAATATGCCGATTCAGTTTTTCAAAGTTGCTCATAGGGGTAAGATATACGTGTGTGCATTCATAGAGGTGAGTGTATGCACATGTATATTAGGGCTTGCGGCTGTACTATGTTCAAAAGAAGAAGAGTAAGGGGTCGGTGGAGATTCCAATTAGAAATAGATGGAGCCATTGAGTGCTGTATGCATGCACGCGTCACGTACCTAGTAGTACAATTTTTGCAATTGGAGTGTACTTAGCATGTACATATACATATACATACACTCAGTACCTTCTTCGAGCCATCAAGCAAACGTATATATACCGTTTCCATTGAAAACCCAACAAATGCTCTATGTGAATCAAAATGTGCACGAAGAGTTATGGGAGACACGTGTTTGTTATCATAAAAATTGAACTACTTTTATATTATTATTTTTAGTGGGAGAACTACCCTATTTGTCCTCAATCTCAAAGTGCAACGCAACAATGGGCATAGCCTATTTGGCGCTTCAGCCCCCAGTTGCAGTTCATCGTGCAAACCGGTGCACACTACACCTCAGTTCTGGGCTGGCCCATTTCTATGTTCTTTTTCTGTTCTAAAACTCAAACATTATTCGTGAATGAGAAGTGTGCTTCTTTTTTTTCATTTCTACATACATGAAATGGCCCCTATGTTTTTTATTTTATTTTTACCTGTTAATTTTTTGTTTTTCTTAAATGTTTGATTTTTTTTTAAATTTGATGAATTTTTTCATTTTTGTTGAACTTTTTTCAAAATCAATGAACTGTTTTTCAATTTTGGTGAAATTTTTTGAAAGGTCGATGAACTTTTTCCAAACCCATTGAATTTTTTTAATTTGATTAACTTTTTCTGAAATTTGATTTTTTTAAATCGATGAACTTTTTCAAATTTTGTGAACTTTTTTATAATTACTGAAGTTTTTTTCCATGATAAAAAAGTCAGCGATCAACTATCCTTGTCAATCACCAATTCGCTAGCCCGCAAGTTAAACGTTTTAAGAAAAAACGCAGATATGACTGGCACGCGTGAGCGCCCATTTGGTTAGTTGGCGCCCCGCAATAATGAGCTTAGTAGTGCAACTCAGGGGGTCACCCCCCCCCCCCTCCTCCGGTTTTGCATGTTTGCATTTTTTTTTATTTTCGTAGAGAGACCATAGATAAGAGGAACTACAATGTTTTACCTTACAAGAAAATAGTTATCACCACATTCTTGTTGCAAATTACTAAATTATCGATTAACAACTTGCACGTTATTAAGAGATAGTGGCAGAGTTCAAAAAAGTACAATAGATATATTTATTTATATTTGTATTTTGATTTACGTCAGCCCTCTGCAAATAAGACATGTACTGAGGGTGGTCCCCCCCCCCCTTCCACAAACGCCTCTAGGAATATCTCGCACTCGCGTATGTCAGACCACCCTCCTTAAGGGACGCCAGCGGAGGATGCCAATCTACTCGACTGCCTCATTAACAGGCGCCAGTGTAAAGCAGAAGTGGAGGCCACTGCCTACGACAGGGCCTATCCCTACCCATGGTAGGTCACTCACTGACACTCCTCGTCAGCTAGAGAAAACGAGTTTTGAATACCAGACCATATTGCTTGCAAAAATAATTTCATACAAACAAGGGATATTTTTTGGTAAACAAAAAGTAATGGTTGGTTCCAATTCAGGTGTAGGTATGTACAAGTGTTTACAGAAAACCCAAAACTAAAAATTAATTACTGCTAGATGTGACATCGGTTAAAGTGGTGGAGCCAGAATTTGAAGGAGGCCGGGCCAAAAACTCTAAGAGTAACTCCAGCAAAGTCGTATTTTTTTTTAATTTCATAAACAACAATAATAATAATTAGATAAATTCTTTTAACCCATTTACGTACCATCCCCTCTATCAAGACAAAATACAAAAGAAAATTGCAATTTTCTCAAAAGGGCACTTCGCATATTAGTTCATAGAAAAAGAGTATCAATGCAAGCACTGGTGGAGCTTAGCTTGAGTCGGGGAGGGCGGGGGGAGGGCACGGCCCACATATTTCACACATTTGTGAAGTTTTATTTAGAGCATGAAACTACAGGAAAAAAATGTGTACCCATCAACAATGTATAGCTAGCTTAGGGGCATCGCCTAAATATAACTAGCATATGAACAGGGGGGAAATACGCAATGGTTCCTGGGGACATCTGTCTCCGGAATTCACCGGTCATCCGCAGCTGCCTATTAGTATAGTTTTGTACTTTCGTTCTGTATTACAACGTTCTCTGCAGCAGCAGTTTTTGTATTTGATTCCTTCAGTCCAGTTTGACGTGGGGCCCCACACTCATTTACCTAGCTACTTCCTTCCCAACTGTCCCTGACGTTCAACACAGTGCAAAGCGCGTCTGCCCACCGAAGAGCCTACATCCTTGTGGCCCACGTCCTTGTGGTGTTGTTTTTGATCAATGTTTGTTTGGACTGCTAATTACCGCGATGGTCAGCATCCAGATTATGTTTTTATTTGTCTCTACCGAATAGAAAAGTGAGCATCCTTGCGACTCGGGGGATTAGATTATGCACCGATGGTCGCTGTTCATCTCCACGCAGGACACAGACATCTTTTACCTCTCTCCACTTACCAACCACACGAGAGCAGAGCACACTCCCGCCCCCCTCCCCCCAAAAAACCACCAGCTCGTCACTCTGCTCCAGTAAGAACCCTAGATTCATACTGCTCTCCTGAATATCATGTGTAGTAATTTCAAAAGAAACAAAGTATCCTGTTTTTGTACCCCTTTTCGAGTGTGGTATTGCATATAGTAGGATACATTGATCAAAACTCAAATGGACATGATGCTCTAATTATTGGTAATGCAACCTTCTTCAAATTGCTTTCTAGATGAATCATTTTCCTTCTTAACTCTTCAACAGCACGATCGAGCTCAACATTTGGATTATTACGCACCAGCATCCCTTCATTACAAAAAACACTGCCATCGGAATGAGCATCGTTCCCTTTAACACATCCAGAACTACCTATCAAGGGCATGTTCGGGTCTGGTGCTTTTAACCCTGCGAAGAAATTCATCTAATTTTAGGCTGAGAAATAATGAAATACATATTGTCTAAATTTTTGATATACCTTTCTCAGCCGCATCTACTAGAATTTGACTTTCCTTCCTCTTCGAACCCCTTGAAAAGTTGTCACGCACACCTAGTTCAAAAAAAGATTCTTTAGTACCATTTAATTTTTTTATTGTATACATGATGGAAGAAACTGAATAATTACTCCTCTTTTTAGAGTTTTTTCTGTTTCTTTTATTTTTGTACATATTAGGTTAAATTATTAATGAATATTACTATAGAACAATTGTTCTACGGTTTCGGCTTAAAAAAATAATAATTACTTACCAGCCAAAACATTGTCCAGACAAGAAACGGTTTCATTTACAAAACCACCACCCTCAACCTCGTTTTTCTCTATATAACGCAGAACCTTTAATAAACCACCACCCTCAATCACAATTAACTTGAATTAGTTTAGAACACGTACTATACGCACGGAAAGATTAATGATTGGAAGTGGGCTATTCGATTACATCGATCCATGCATGAAATATATACACTAGTGAATATACATGCAGGCATGCAAGGAGTGTCAGCACGTCCTGCACACGGGTACATATGAACCCGCTTTTCACAAATGTACTTTTAACGCTTTTTGTAATGTTCAAAAATTCTAAACAAAATTTTGTGCATACATGTTTGCAAAAGTATGCCCACAGCACAAAGTTTGTGAAAAAAAGTATTTTTATTTTTCTCTGTAAAAAAAGACAAATTTTAGTTCTTCTAAATAGCGTTTCGCGGCACAATATTTTGTCTTTTTTGCACAGGCTACAAAAAAAGTAGTTTTTCCGTGAAACTTTCTTCACACACATAGAATATGGAGACGTGCATGCGCACCTTTTTTCACAATTTTTTGACCTTTCAAATTGTGTTTTTCAAAGTGCGTTCATATGTACCCGGGTTCATACATGCACTTCCCGGCATGCAAGCACAAACTTTCAACATGGGACGTACATCCGTCCAGCGACAATATATAATTTTACTCACAAATCCTCGAGCATCGTAGTCCACTGGCGAGCCAGGCATCGAGCTGCTCTCTATTCTTTTTCTTTCGCCTCTAATAAACCAGTTCAATGGAACAAATGAAAGATCGTTTTTTCAACCATGTATGACACCAGGGGTAGATGGTCTTTTCATGTTGCACTTAACACTGTTTGTGTCCAAACTAGATAGAAGTGTCACATAGGGAACAAATTTTACATTTGGGGTCAAATAGGGAAGAAAAACTTTTTTGGGCCAAATACGAAAGCAAACTTTTAGAAAAGGCCAAATAAAGAATATTCTCTTCAATTAAAGGATGACCAACCAATTACGAAAATTTATTGTCTTCCTTTTTTTTTACTGCTAACGGACTAACCACTGGCCTATCATGTTTAACTAATGTATGTGTTATTACGTTAGATGCAAACACGACTTGTACAAAATTTTTCTATTTTAACTAGTATAAATGCCCGAGAAATTTTACTGTTATTAATGTATAATTTTTAGCATTTTATCCAGTTCATGTAGGAAACTTTGCAACTAAACAGTTTTGTTTCCTCCTGTACTTCATTTTTTCCATGTTAAACACCACTTAATCATATCTCATTACCATGAGACCTTACAGCTTGATTTACTACTTGCTTACTAACCTAATTACATTCTTTCTAAGCTATGTATCCCGTCTTTTTAATAGTTTCTTTTTTGCCTATTATAAGTATACGTGATCAAGGATCAACCTAATAATGAACGCAGGATGAAGTCAAGCTTCAGTTTATCAAAGTTATGATATCTATCTCCTCTGACAAGCGCATTGGGGGTGCAAAAAGTTTTGCGTGTGCAACCAGCACAGCATTTATAGATCAAGCACGCCAAAACGCGTCTGGCCACTGCAGTAGATCCTGTACTGTCCTGTTCTTAGGCTCGTACAGCACTGTTCTTCACATGTATATGCCGCTTTCCACATCTAAATGCTCAACGTATAGGCAGACATGCTACTTTAGCTACACATCGCGATGCACTTCCTGACAAAGAGGATTCCAGGGACACATGTCCCCATAGACCAAAAGTTCGCCTCCATGAACAGGGGTGCAATATACTTCTAGTTAAGAACAAGATAATTTGATTTATTGGTTTCAATGTAGTACAGTGTATGAACATGGGTGGAATATACACGCACCTTTCTTCCCCCGACCAAAAATCCCTATATGCAAGGCCCTAAAAGGCCAAACTAATCGATCAATGTCAGCCGAGCATGGTTGGAACTAATCTTGTTATTAATGCTAAGTTTAGATTATTAGATTTTGTTTTTTAGTCATGCATGTAGTAGTAGTTGTGGCAGTGTGCACATATAGAGACATGTTCATGTGTGTACATGCTAGCTAATAGCTTGAAAAAACAAAATATCTTATATTGTGGGACGGAGGGAGTAGTATTTTCTGTGTTAGTTTGTGTGTTTAGCCGAGTCATATGAATGCATGGGTTCGCTAGCTAAAAGCTTGATTCGTTGGCATCATGCAACATGCATGTCCAGATCATGAGTAGTGGTTGGTCATACATAGCCGACTCGTGTGGATCTAAGGCTGGTCGTAGTGAGGAGTATCATATACTAGTATCATGCATATAATATTAATGTATTATACTACATCCATAGTGTATGATACTAGACTATCATAGATTAGTATCAGATGTGGTCTCATTTATTGTCATAATTAGTAATAGCATAAAATTTATCATGATACGGTATCATAATATGATACTCAAATTTCTTTTTCTTCATTTAATTCTACGCCATGTCATCAAAATTGTCTAGTTGGCATGCATGATACTAGCTATGACCCTCCCATTACGGATAGCCTAGCGAGTATAATAAGGTGACGTAAGCGGGTTGTAAGACTTTAAATAGTATATTTTTGTTGAGTTGGATGAGAGAGAAGAGAAGCGATTTGCAGATTTACAGTCGGCTGTTGCACGGGCTCCAAGAAGCTATGTGCGAGTGTATGGTGCGTCGTGTGGTAAAAAAAATAGTACTTTCTTATAGCCCACTACTATACATATACATGTTGGCTATTAGATTGGATATAAATGACATCGCAACATGTTGTAGTCATCAGTCGGCTATATTATTAACCATGCTCTAAGTGATTTTAGGAGGTGGTTTGTTAGTGCATCAGTTAGTTAGTGTGTGCGTTCATTAATTAATCCCTTATGTATATATAAATATGGCATTGAGTTAAATGAAAAGAAGCTGCAGGCAGAGAAAACAATGTAGTCCGTCTGTGCCAATGGAGACACTCCCCAAAGCCTCTGTGTTCTGCCTTGGTGTACATGCGTGGGTGTTCTTGTGTGTACCATTTCGCATGGCCAGTGTGTTTGTGAGAGAGACAAGAGAGGAGCTGCAAGGTTCAGCTCCAACAGACGTGACATTTGCTAATGCACGGAGCGGGTGCCATGAGGATGAGGTCGCAGAGCTTCATGTGGAGGATGTTGGAGTTAACCTTGTTGATTAGCTATTCATCATGTTTATGCATTTAGTTGGGTTGTCCAAGCTAGTAGGGTGTTAGCTGATTCATAATAAGTCATGCAGATTAGAGAGTAGTGTGCATGGTCGTGCCAAGTTGTGAGTGTCGCATGACATCATGCATGTGTAGCAATGGCACTAGTGTGTGTGCGCCGTTGGGTTGATCTAATCTGCATGGATGTGGTAACGGCATGAACCAGTGATGCGTGGAGTCCAAGCGGCCAAGTCAGAGAGGATGTTGACGTGGAGATATAAGCGGGCGCAGTTAGTTGCGGCATGCGCCAAGTGACCTGATCTCCAGCGACTTGGAAGTGACTCAAATTGTGCATACTAGTGCGGTTAATGGAGCAGCATTAGTGGATCAGGCTGTTAGGCTTGAGCGTGCGTGTGTATGAGCTGTGATATAAAGCTCTGTAATCATGTTGTTTGTTTTGTTAAGAGAGAACAAGAGAAGAGCACAAATTCGTGTGCACCAGACTCTGTGTGTTCCTCTCCCGTGCGTGTGCTGTGTGCGTTAGTCTTCTTCTACCTTGAGCGTGAGCCTACTTCTTCCTCCCTGGGAAAAGCCAACAGAGGACGTCGTTCCATTGGGCAGTCTTGATACGGCCGGGACTCTGGCCAGTTGATACTGGATCACGTCGCATCAGTCGCTGCAAATTGCACCTTGCCGTTTGTATGCGCGTTCCCACATATCGGGGGACGACACGTATCGATGGGAGCTCGATCTGCCTTTCGAGGAGTGAGTGAGTGGAGATTCCGAAAAAATAGGAGGAGCCATGAGTGCTGCATGCATGCGGGCGCGCGTACGTGAGAACGAAGCCATGCAATCGGAGTGTAAACTAGCGTCTACTCACTACAGCATTGTCTGTCTAGCTAGTTTGGGATGCCATAGCTTTGGATAGGTACTTAGAGCATCTACGACCCGGCACCCCAAACCCCCCTCCTTATATGCCCGGGCGGATGGCCTGTACATAACCGGTTAAAAAAATCTGACCCAGACGGGCGTCTCAAACAGGTCTTAAATGCCCAGGCTGACCGGCAACCCTCATATCCAACCCAAATATAAGGCGGATATAGGAAGCCCTGGGCGCGTCCGCCACGTCGGACAGACGATGGGCCCCACAGGAAAACACTTCGAAACCCGGCGGTCCAAAGCTCGGCTCCTTTGTCGGACTGATTGGCGGGCCGCGTAGTGCCCTAGCCCGGCTATTTAAGCCGACCACCGGCACTGAAACCCTACCCGTCCACATTTACCCCCTCCCGTCTGCCGCTGCCGCCACTTTCCAATCATTATCTGCCACCACTAGTAGCCATGCATGCCCCCACTCCCCCGGGTAAGGAGCTACCCATATCTAACATCCGAGCGCCGTCTGCAGCTCCTAGAGCAGATCCGGGCAAAGCGCGAAGCCCGGAACGCCGCGGGCTACCTCCGGACGCGGTGGATCCGGAGGACTTGGAGGAGGGGGTGGAGGAGGACGGGGAGGATGCGGAGTAGGAAGAGGAGCTGGAGGAGAACGAGGAGGATGCGAGGGACGCTAGGAACACGGATCTGCAAGTGAAGCAGCCGGCGATCCTCGATTCCCTCCGGTTGAAATCGGTGCCGGAGGCCAACCACCGCCGTCTGCAGGAGGCGGAGCATGCCACGGAAGTCGATGAGATGCTCAGGTATATGGATGAGGAGGAGGAGCCCTCCTACGTGCCCATCTACCTAGTTGCCTGACACCGAAATCGTGGACATCTTCAACGACGAAGCGTAGTTAGGCTAGTGTGATGTGCGTAGTACGTATGATTTCTTTTGCATGATTTGTATGGATCTAGGGGATTAAATATGAGAGAGTCGGATGCATAGCACAAAGTATGAGGTGCGACCGGTTAGTGCCTGCGGACGCATCCGGTCGTGTCCGCGGGCGTTTGAGGGGCCAGATTTGCCAAGTTCGGCCGTAGTTGCTCTTAGGGTTCGGTCTAGGTGTCGAGCAATGGCGGTAAACTTATGTATCCATAGGTACTGGTTCAGCAGTAGGTAAAATATCGGTACAAATTCTAGGTTGAAATATGTATGAATTTGGACATATTAAAATGACATGTGGGTTAGACAAATAGGCAAAAATTTGAAAACATGATGAAATAATCAGTTGCAATTGAAAGAACGAGAAAGCTATTCTCCTGCCGACTGTCTGTTTGTGATAGATCCGCACGACTGGGATCGCTCGCTCCTTTCCCTTCCCGCACGCCTCAACTGGGATCGCTCGCTCCTTTCCCTTCCTGCACGCCCATGTTTCATTCCACGGCCCAGCCCAGTTCACCTGGCGAGATTCACGGCCCACTACCGCTCCTGTCATTTTTATTCTGGGCGCTCGCTAAGCCAAAAAATGAAGGAACTAGGATTCGATCCCTCGACCTCACGAGTGGAAATGTAGTAGTAACCATCTGCTCTGAGTAGTTCTTGTGTTTGATTAGTAATTAAGTCAATTTTGTACATTTCTAAAAACAGATTCTGTTCCCATTCAATATGGATCGAGTCGTGCCCTCGAATGATTTTTCTGAGAAAAATTAAGGCCTGTATCTCATACGTTCTATATTTTCCACACATTTTTAAATGAACAGAAATTGCTGCGGTGAGTGAGAACCTAAGTCCTCACATGTGGTAACTTTGACACTAAAAAACTTGTTAAAACATGATGAAACGTGTTTTAAAGGACTGATGCAACGTGTTTTGTACTCCGCATGTCTCTTTTTTGTAGCGATGAATATTTTCTATAGAAATAAATGTTTTGCTCCTGTAGAATTCGGACATCAGTCTTTTTCTCGTGTGTCATCCCTCGGCAAATTCTTTTTAATGAGCCTGATAATTATACGCACCACAAATCTGATAGCTTATGTACAAATATCGTGGTAGCATTTTTGACCCTAAACAGAACTAGTGTAAACGTACCCTCGATGCCTTTTTGTATGAATAAAATGGTAACTCATACATCGCATACCTGATAACGTATGCATGCACCCAGGTCCTGGTAACTTTATCGACCGGGGGTACCTGATAACGATGCCTTTTTGTATGAATAACATGGTAACTCATACATCGCATACCTGATAACGTATGCATGCACCCAGGTCCTGGTAACTTTATCGACCGGGGGGGGGGGTGATGAAATATACCCCAGTAAATTTTTCGTGTGAATAACATGATAACTCAAACATGGCGGACCTGATAACTTATGTACCCCGGTCCTGATAACTTGGTCGGCGAGGATGGGGGTGGGGCAAGTCGCTGAAACATGCCACGATAACTTCTGTGCAAATAACATGATAACTCATACATGGTAGACCTGATAACTTTTGTCGGAGTGGTCGGGGTAGGGGTGTCGTTGAAACGTACGACGATAACTTTTGTGCAAATAACACGATAACTCACACATCGTAAACATGATAAATTATGTACCAGTCCTTGTAACTTTGTCGGAGGGGCCGGAGTGGGGGAGTCGTTGAAACATACCACGATAACTTCTATGTAAATAATATGATAACTCACACATCATAGACATTAAATTATGTACCCAGTCCTGGTAACTTTGTCGGTGGGTTGGTGTTGGGGGGAGTCATTGAAACATACCACGGTAACTTCTATGCAAATAACATGATAAGTCACACATCGTAGAAATGATAAATTATGTACCCAATCCTGATAACTTTATCGGCGGGGGTAGGGTGGGAGGAGTTGTTGAATCATACTACGATAACTCTTATGCAAATAACATGATAACTCACACATCGCAGACTTGATAGTTTATGTACCCGACCCTGATAAATGTGGCGACTGTGGCGAGGGGGGGGGCAACCCCGGTAATTTATATGTAAATAGCTTGTTAATAGACACATACTAAGCTGATAACTCACATACAAACGCCATTATAATTTTTGACCTGAATTTTTGTTGTTGAAAAATATACACCCGGTAATTTCTATGTAAAAGGCATGATAATGTATACATCACAGATTTGATAACTAATATCTTACATTTTAAACACCATGATATCTTTCATCCAGGGGAATTTTTTTTAAACATTTTCATCGGTAATTCCTATGTTAAATTACCATACTTTCCCATGCTTTTAACCTTCTCATACTGTAGTTATCACCCTTATCATGGTATAGTTATCATGTTGCTCATACCATAGTTACCACGCTGGTCATTGCCAAAGTTACCAAGCCAAACTTTATTTTTTCTTTTGATATGGCAGAAATAAGAAAGGTTCAAATAACATTGTCATTCTACAATAGACACCAACAAAAGGTGGCTTAATTGGTTATTAGGCTCGATAGGTATTACATAGACCTGGGTTCGAATCCTCTTTCAAGCACTTTTATTTTCTTTTCATATTATGCAGCGAAAAACCAGAAAAAACCACTAGCAATTTACTACGGTTTTTGAGAGAAGGAAAAAAAATCAGTGGAAGCGGGAGGAACGACGCAGCGGGACGAGCGGAAGGATCGATCGAAGGTCGTGCGGATCTGTTGCTAACCACCAGTCGACTGGTGGTTAGCACAGTCCTTGAAAGAATATCTTGTTCAGTCAACAAGGGCACACATAGTTATGATAAACCTATAATGAAATAACAAATAAATCAGACATCTGATAAACAAGATTCGAATAAATATTTTAAACTTGTCGTTCTTTCTTTACTGGAAAAAAAGAGGGAGAAGCAATTGTTCTTCAAAACATTGTCCTCGTCGCACAAGCCTCTGAGGTTGTGGCAAATTGGGCACCAGGGAAGTACCAACAGGGAGTTTAGTAGAAAAAAAAAGTACTCGGACCTGCTTTGGACAATATTAAAAAGGATACATGGTGATTTACCTCCATTTCATTAACTGCATTGGGGTCCATTGGGGTTTTCTTCCGTAGCGCGACTTGCGAGGGGAACGTCGACGGCCACTGGCAATAGCTGTAGTGCTCATCGACGATTGTCTCCATCTCATCCGGCAGTAGCATCAACGTCCGGTAAGACTCTGAAGAGAGCAAATCTACAGGATGACAGTAGAAAGAAACAAGACGAGGGGGAAACATAAGCGAGAAAGAAGTTGAGGCGTCTGCTGACCGCACACCGAAAAGTTTAACATGAGGTAACTCGGCGAAACGACTAGTTGGCTGTGTGCAGTAAATTAGTATAAATTTAAGTAGCGGAATGGGAACAAGTTCCTACATAAAAAACTGAAGCTACTAGGTAAGTTTGCTAAGAAAAGAAAGTCAGTTTCTTATAATGTAACTTGGTAGAATAAGAACCAAAATATTAGGGCTGAAATTGAAACCAAATCATACAAAAAGCAATGCACTTTGAAGAATTAAATCAAAATGGTACCGGGTAGGTTTCAATTCATAGGGAAGGCCTGGGTGTCTTTGGAAAAGCAATTTCACATTACAAACATGCAAGAGAAAAATCAAAAGTTTTTTTTTTGCGGATTCAAAACTTGTATTACTCATTCAAAATGTTCTTACAATTGAGGGCAACAATGTTCAACACCTCATCCAGACCAGACCCAAGCCATGTAATGGTCCTACCTTGAGATCTAGCAAACATTGCTAATCTATAGCTAGCTTTATTATGAGATCTAACAACATGAGTAATACGAGTTTGTCTAAGTGACAGTAAGTACTTTATCTCCTTGACGATGGATGCATAGATCGGGCGATCGACAGCCTCACATGAGATCATAGTAGCAGCCTCAAGTGAATCCAGCTCCACCACTATAGGAAGATCGCTACGTTGAAGTGCCAATGAAATGCCTTCCATGCATGCACAGAGTTCGGTCTCCAGGGCATCTCTACAAGAGTACAGGCCCTGCATGAAGAGAAAATAACGGCTCCATGATGATCACGTAGGATCATTCTAGCTCCTGCTATCTCAGACGTAACAAAAGAACCATCTGTGTTCAACTTAATCCACCCCTGAGCCGGGGGATACCATCCCCTCTCCTCTGAAACATTAGAGCTGATTGCATCTGCACTCGGTTTTTCATATACTATGGGTGACTTGCCTTTTTCTGGGTCTGCCCGAGGGTTCAGCTTGATTCCAATTAAAGTATCCAGGTAGCTTCGAAGGAAACGTACTGAGGCCTCCATAGGTGGAGCAGGCTTACAATGCACCAACTCGTTCCGGACGAACCAGCTCCTCCAGAAAATCATCATGATCATCATTCTCCCCACATCATTCAGTGGCGCTAGTACATGGAGAAGCCACTCCTTCCCGTTATTTTGTATAGAGTCAATCTCTGGAATCATCCATACCTTGCTCATGGCGATGTACATGTCCCGGCCGAGCTGGCAGTTAACAAAAGGATGAAAGTTGTCCTCTTCTTCCGCCCCGCAAACTGGGCATATGCTGACAACCTCGAGGCCAATTTTATTCTTCCTCTGCCAAGTAGGAAGCGAGTTAGTGGCTAGCCTCCAAGCAAAGTTCCTCACCGCTGGTGGCGTCCAACTCTTCCATATGAAATCCCAGCATTTCCTATGACCTGAAGGAGACGAACTTGAGGATGTATCATTGCCGCGGTGTGCCTCCTCAAAAGCCATAGTATAAGCCGATTTAACAGTGAACACACCATATTTCCCAGGGCCCCAAGCTATCACATCCTCATCCAGCCTTGGTGACGCCCTGATCTTTGTTATTTCTTGTACATCCGCATCAACGAAATACTCATTTAGTAGCCCATAGTTCCACGAGCCATTCTGGTTCAAAAAATCAGAGACAAACCGAATCCGACACCTACCCTAGGGGGATATAGGTTTATATGAGTAAGGTCTAGGGATCCAGTTATCCCTCCAGACACGAATACTTCTGCCGTTGCCAACTCTCCAAACGAGACCCTTCTTCAATAATTGCAAGCCATAACTGATAGCTTGCCATGACGAGGACGCATTTCCAGTGAAAACTGTATCCTCCAGTTTGCCCAATGGATAGTACCTTGCCTTCAGAACTCGAGCACACAAACTATCCGGTTTAGTTAACAGTCTCCAAGCTTGTCGTGCTAACAACGCTTGATTGAACAATCGAAAGTCACGAAATCCCACGCCCCCCTTAGCCTTGGGCTGTAGTAACTGGTCCCAACCGCGCCAATGCACTTTTCTTTTACCTTCAGCTGAGCCCCAATAATAATTCCTCACCATACGGGTGAGATCGTCGCAGACCGAAAATGGGACTTTGAAGACGCCCATAATGAAGGTAGGCAGCGCTTGAGCGACAGACTTGATCAACACCTCCCATCCTGGCTGGGCCAAAAACCCATCCCCCCATTGCAAAAGTCGTTTTGTAAGGATGGTTTGCAGGTTTTGAAACCGGCCCTTCGACATCCGTCCCTCCGGCGTTGGCAAGCCCAAATACTTGTCCTCAAAAGCATCACTAGTGACATGCAGAACTGTCCGTACCTCCTCCTGTACTGGTTCTGGACATGCAACCCCAAAAAGCACTGAACACTTGTCATAGTTGAGAGTCTGGCATGTAGCCGTACCGTAAGCATCCAGAACTTCCTTCACCTTCTCAGCCTGGTTTTTGGACGCCTCAAAAAACAGAAGTGTATCGTCAGCGAACAGCAGATGTGATATACCGGGTGCACTTCTACAAACTTTCACCGGAGTAATATCTCCTGACTCCACCTTATTCCTTAGTAAAGATGATAGCCCATCTGCCATAAACAAAAATAAGAGGGGCGATAAAGGATCTCCTTGCCGTAGCCCACGCGACGGCGCAAACGAATCCAAGAGGGTTCCATTGAAATTCACAGAGTATCTCACCGACGTGACACATGCCATAATCCAGTCAACCCATCGTTGAGAGAAACCCAACTTTTGCATCACTTGCCTCAAAAAGATCTAGTCCACTCTATCATAAGCTTTGGACAGGTCCAACTTATAAGCACAGAAACTCTTTGTTGGATCCTTTTCTTGCTTTATGTGGTGGATGCACTCAAAAGCTACCAGTGCATTGTCCGTAATCATTCTTCTTGGGATAAATGCACTCTGTTCCGGGGAGATAAGATCATCCATGAGAGGTCTCAACCTGTTAACCAAGCACTTTGATGTCACTTTATATATCACATTACAGAGGCTTATTGGCCTATACTCCGATAGCTTGGTAGGATTTGAGACTTTTGGAATGAGCACAATCGATGTAGAATTAAACCCCTCCGGCATAAACCCTGTGTGGAAAAAATCTTTCACCGCCGCCACGACCCCCTCCTTAAGTGTACTCCAATTGCGCTGAAAAACCTTGCCGGGAGGCCATCCGGGCCTGGCGCCTTAAGCGGTCCTATCTGAAACAGTGCATCGGAAATCTCCTTGTCAGTAAAAGACTTACAAAGCTTGATGTTATCCTCAGCCGTCACCTTTGCTTCCATATGGTCCAGCACCGGTGCTGCATCCAAAGAGGGGTCAGCCTTGAAGATGTTTTGAAAATATTCATTGGCCAACAGCACCATGGTTTCAAAATCCGAATGCACAACTCCAATACTATCCGTAAGCTCTCTTATTTTGTTTTTCCTTGCTCTCCAAACAGCTTTGCTCTGAAAGTATTTGGTATTTCTGTCCCCCTCTTTCAACCATGTTATTCTAGACCTTTGAAGCCAAAGCATCTCTTCCTGATAGAGCAACTCATTCATCTTGTCAGTGACTCTTCTAATTTCCTGTCTATCCGCATTCACGTGCATGAGTTCTTCCAGTTGGGATCGTGATTTAGCCAGCTCACGCGTTACATTGCCAAATTTCTTACTCCACTTACCCAACGTCGTCATAGTTTTTGATAGTGCATCCCAGAGTTGCTCTAGGTTCTGTATATTGCCTACCGCCTCCCATGCCTCTTTAATCACTTCAGGAAGAACCGCATCCCTCTCCCAAAACAGCTCATACCGGCGTTGCTTGCCTCCCGCTGGCCCTTGGTCTATATTTGCCTTTACCACGATCGCCACATGATCAGAACAAGGGGATGGAACGTGGAGAACGGTAGTGAAAGCATACAAGTTTCTCCATTCATTTGTAGCCACTGCTATGTCCAAATGGACTTTGACATTACCCGATCCTCCCCTCTTGTTGTCATATGTAAAAGGTACTCCCACAAAACCCAAATCCACAAGCCCACAGATCTCCAGAGTATCCCGAAAGGCAACCATCTGCGGTTCTGCACGGGGTGTAGATGACAAATGCTCATAGTTTCACATCGCCTCATTGAAATCACCCACCACTAGCCACGGGGCATTACTTGTAGATTTTAGTTGTTGTAGCTTGTCCCACATAAAATGCCGGTTCTCAACTCTGGGTTCTCCATACACGCATGTGATCCTCCATTGAGTTGCACCTTCCGAAACACGCACAAGGGCGTCAATATACCTATCCTCCTTATCCAAAATCTCAACCTCATACGACTCATGCCAGAATAGAGCCAAACCACCACTCATCCCATTGCTATCCACACCCGTGAATCCCTTCAAACCAAGGCGACCACGAATCCGTCTCATCTTTTCAGCTTTCTGCCTAGTCTCACACAGAAACACCAAGTTTGGGGAATGCGACTGTGAGATCGTCGCCAACTCACGAACTGTCTGGGGATTCCCCCCCTCCCCGGCAGTTCCAGCTTAGCACATTCATTGGGCCCGGCGGTCCTCCCGCTCGGAGGCCGCCTCTGACGCCACGTCCATCTCCATAGATTCTTCACCATCACCTTGTTTCCTCCTCTTGACGATCGGAACCTTCCCTGGGGTACTAGATGGACCAAGCTCCACCCCATCCGAAGCATTAACCCCCTCCAACATCAGAACTGTGCTCGATACTTTGCCTGCGAGGTTTGGGACCGGCTGCCCCCGAACGCTCACTGTGCCATCAGTGTTGATAAGCCTTTTGCGTGCTGAGCGGCCATCTTCGTCACCCCCACCATATACCTGCATCACCACACCTTCATTAGTTGGGTCGACGGGGACAGCACCACCCTCAGAGGCCTCCATATGCATTGCAGATCTCCCTCTGTTCCCTGCTCCTCCTCTACCTCCACCCCCTCCCCTGAAACCACCTCTAGCTCCACTCCGACCCCTGCCTCCCGCTATACCCCCTACTCCTCTACCAGTACATGCGCTCCCCAAAGGCTGTTCATTACTCCAATGCAACCAATCCCCCCATTCACACTCCGATGGATCATGCACTCCATCCCCACATTCTTCAACCACATGGCCCATGCAGCCACAAAAAAAGCAGAAGTCCGGTAGTTTCTCATAGCTCACCGGGTGTCGCTTGAACTCTTTCAAAGTGATTGGGACAAAACGTGTACCAAGGGTTTATGGACATCAACAAAAACCCTAACCCTCAGAAAACTCGATGGGTTAATTCTTCCTTCATTAACAGCAACAGTAAAGGGCGGCATACCCACTTTTTTAGCAACTTTCTCAGCCAACTCCTTCTTCCTCGTTAGCCCATCTGGGAGACCTTTAATTCTAGCCCACAGTGGATACATATCCAGGGCATATTCAGCAACGTTCGTAAACCCATCATACTCAACAATGACAACTGGATCCCTCCTAAACTGCCAAGGCCCTCCTTTCATCACCCGCTTCCAGTCCCCCAAACAATGGCACTGAGCTAGGAAGAGATTAGGCCCCTTGATATTGAAGTAACTCCTTGCGCACATGACCACGCATTCCTCAGAGAATTTAGCATTGCAGCGTGGCTGAACGGCCTCATTGTATGAACCCTAAAAAGGCATAGCCATCGCACCTCCTTGATCAAATCCTCCACTTCTCCCGACAGATCTAAATCTTCCTCCTCCTTCCCGTGTAGTTTCAATCCTTCAAAAGCATCTTCCAAGGTCGAATCGTGACCCAGATTTTCCCACTCCTCATCGTCTTCCTGGTGGTGGTCCGCCTCCTCCTCCTCCCTCCCATCAACGGCAGTATGGTCCGGAATCGGGTTACTGGACGACGGGCCATCCCCCTGCCCTACATCTCCCTTCATCTTCTCATATGGAAACCCTAACCTAGCCCCATCTTCCTTCTCTCCTCCTTGCGCCTCGCCCATGCCCGGCTCCCCCATCGCGTCAGGCTTCTTTGTTTGATCCCTACGCCTATCGATCGCCAGGAGAGGCCCCGGTGATCGGCGGTAGGGTTTAAGGGTGGACTCCGACGTCGCCGCCAGAGGAACGGGTGGACTCTAGGAAACCCTAGAGGAACCAGAGAATGCTTTTCTCTTCTTCGCGAGAAAAATCAAAAGTTGAACTAATAGAAGGATGGATATTTGAGGGAAGATAAAATCAAAAGTTGCCAAAAATAAGTGTAGCAATTTTTACAGCATATATAATATATTGTCTCATATTTAGAGGATTAAGAATTTTCATCAATTTTCAACCACTTTCCATGGGAACATCTGTTCGCAACACAGCGCAGATTGACGGCTACAGATATTTGCACAGATACGTGGCCATGCACCCGCGTGCCCGTACGAATTTTCAAAATACTCAAATTAAGTTCCATTTCGTATAAGAGGAGTACGGCGTGGGCATGGTTATGCATGTGGATACGAGGTAGAATGATAGGAAACGGAAAAAGACATGGCTTAGAGCATCTATAGCCGGAAGTCTCAAACCCTCTCTCATATGTCCGCGGATGTACCGGTCAATGACCGGACAGGAGAGATAAGGAAAAAAGTGATCAACCGGACCCCTCATACCATCTTCATATATCTGGGTTGTCCGCGAACCCTTATATTCAGAACAGATGTAGGAAGGATATGAGGGCTCGCAGACGCGCCCGGTCAGTCTACCACGTAGGACGCGGCCCAACCCCAGACCATATTTTTCTCTTTATTTATTCATTATTTTCTCTTTCTCTCTTTATCTTCACGAATCACGTGCAAGTGCCTTGTCATATGAGGAAGAAAATGAGAAGTGTGGCTGTGCGAAGGGACAAATAGGGGCTCAAAACGTGACTGGAGGCGTCCACGAGTGTTTAGAAGGTCATACTCCCTCGGTTACAAAATAAGTGTCTCAACTCTAGTACAACTTGGTACTAAAATTAGTATAAAATTAAGACATTTATTTTAGGACGAAAGGAGTATTTACTAAGTCCGGCTATAGATGCTCATACTTAGTATAGACATCGGTGCCAAAGTACCCCTACTCGTTACTTTGTGCATGGCTAAGCTTCCGGAAGAAACTGTTGACACGTCACATGAGAATTTTATACAAGTACGTACGTGAAGATCCATACATGCACGCACCTCTGACCTTTTTCCCCCGACCAAGCACCATCAGCTCAAGACTAAGTACATCACCAATGCTGGGGTGTGTCCGAGCAAGACCCTGAAAGGCCAAAATTAATCGATCGGCGTGACATTGTTAATGCGCAGGGCTTCATGTGGAAGGGGTTTAATTGGGCAATATAATCTCGATCGCCTATGTACGTACGTACGGCCGGCCAGGGTGCGTGTGTTCTCACTTCCCGATTTCAACAAGTGCCATGCGGACCTCCAGAAAAACAGTAAATTTCTGCAAATTGCACCTTGATGCGGAACACGGTGCGTCATGTCACATCACATCAGTTTCTGCAAATTGCACCTTGCCGATGTATGCGCCTTCTTCCCATATAGGGAAACGGATCGATGCATGGGGGCCCTCCATTGATCTGCCTTTTGAGGAGGAGTGGGTGAAGGTTCCAGCGAAATAGATGGAGCCATATGAATGCAGCTTGCGTACGTACGAACTCATGCAATAATCGCAATGTACTCATATGTGATGTGTGTACTTAGTACTATATATATACATATGTATGTACTACCCTCTTCAGATCACCAGACATCGAAGAAATCGTCAAATAGTCTTTTGAGGTTCAACAGAAATACAAATCTATATAATAGTAATCGCCGATATTTTTACGCAATCTCAGATAATTAACCTACACATTGTTCTCATCGACTACTCCCGAACCAAAATATGTTCAGTTTTCTTTTTCTCTTTTCCGTACGACGACCTCCGGGTAACGAAATGACACAGTGCCCATCGCCTATGCGCAAAGGGAAAAGGAGTTCAAGTCACATATGTAACGCTAACTAGCAACTGAAGAAGGTTTTTTGTGATGGAACCAACCCATCTGGATTCAAGTTCTAGACTTATACATGCGTTCGCCTATTTTTTGGGTTTATTTCAGCAGTTTCAACACTATTCTTTCGGCAGTATAATTAGAATCATCTTGATAGAGATAACAGGCCCTTTCTATGTATTATCAATAGGCCCCGCGACTACAAGATGTCTGTGGCGAGTTCATCAATCTTAAAATCTACCGAATCCATCTTTCAAAGGCGCTCACAGGGATAGGTGTACTTATGTGTCTTCATAAGGATTAGTGAGTTTGCATGTTGTGAGTAGTTTGGGTCCGTACAACCCGACCAATGAGATCAAAAGACTTAAGAAATGATACCGTTATTCTGGCCCCATGAAATCATCTTCCTCCTGATACATGAGCAGGAACTGTCAATGGACAATGGCGCTCCTGTGCTCCACCGGCATGGTGTCGTAGAGCATCGCGTTGCACCTGAGTTGCTCAAGCCTCCTTGACTCTAGAGTTTTTTAAACCCTTAGTGCAAGACCTCTTGTAAAGGCAATAGCGTGCTAAGCGAAGCTATAGCATGCTATTTAAAACCATGAATATGGTAGGAAAACTAGTGTCTTGATGTTTTACTTTCCCAGCAAAAAATTCACCACTCTCCAGTTGACCCGCAATTTTGTCATGGGTTGATCTTGGGGAAGTTGATCCTTGCTCCTCTCCTCTCACAGGAAGCACTAACAATGTTGACAAGCAGATTGGTGTTATTAAAGAAATTCTCAACATACAACTGTCTGCAATCGAAAGAACCACTAGCTGCAACTGATGTGCAAAGCAATGCATATAGAAGGCATACGAGTTTTCGTCCAATATGCCTCTTTACAACCAGTGGCGGAGGCAGCAATATGGCAAGGTTTGGCCTCAGCCACACCTCAAAATTTTCAAACCTACGCTATATAGGTGTTGGCAATGATGAAAGATTCAACTTAAGTGCCGTTGTGTAGATGCATCCTTGTGGCGGCCATACCTCCACACACAAAAATCCTGCATCCGCTACTGTTTACAACCCATGAAACTAGCCTCTCATGTTGGAGGCCCTATCATAGCCTTGCCCTCGCAATTGAGAAATAGATCAAGCATATTCAGTTAACAAAGCATCCAAGAAACATGCTTAATGGCAAGAAACCTCACAATTGATTTATGACGAGACTCGTCAACAAGCACAGCAAAGAGACGCCCATCCAACTCAAACACAATTGATTTCCTTGTCTCCATTGCACAATCCTTGACTAAATCTGTTTGTATCCCATGATAAATAGTTTACAATTGTTAGGAGCAAACACCAAGAACTTGCAGCCTTAAGATTCTTGGCTTTGTACCATTCCAACATCTCGGAAAGTTGCCTTTATTGCAAGAGCTTGCAAAGGGAGTAACTCTTAGCACTAATCTTGGTATTTGTATATTCATGTTTAGTTTTGAGTTTTGCGTGTAGTAGTCTCAGGCTCTCAGCAAGGTGCATGAGCGATATGTACGAAGCCGACGAGCCTCAGCGGATGCATGTCATGCGAGATGCTTGTAGCGCCGTGCGACGTAATGAGGATGGTGAGAGATGCTGATGGTGGAGAGAGAGAGAGAGAGAGATGGTCATGCAGCTAGTAGTTTGTTAGTACGTGCTGTTAGGCTATGTGCGTGTGTGCTGTTTAAGCATTGTAATCAGCTTAGTTATGTTAATGAGAGCAAGAGAAAAATGTAGCGCATGTGTTCTCACCGGAAGCAAGAGGCATAGCAAATAGCTAATTTTCTTTTCTTTTTGATAAAGTGTGTGTGCGTGTGAGTTTCTTCCCTAGATATGGATTCTTGAAATAACCCAGAGAGAAGTTTGAGATAGATGTTAGAGATTGTGCGAGAGAAAAGAGGGCTGGGGCTGCATCTAGTAGATACTACCCCCTCTCATAATATAAGACATTTTTGTAGGGGACCTTTTATGGTACATCAAGATAATATCAGTGTTTATTTTGGTGCATCAAGGTTTCAGATGAAGTAATACTACACCTGAATATGAGTAGTACTTTTCATGCAGAATGGTAAGTTTGGCCTATTTTAGGGGTTGTTTGGATGGCGCCCCAGCATGCCCTGCCAAATCGTGGCCGGCCAAAATTTTAGCGCAGCTTCCAGCCGCCCACGACTTTGCCATATGTTTGGCAAAAAAATGAACGGGATAAGCCCCCATGACCTGGGCGAGCCAATTATTTGGTGGCCATCCAAAGGAGCGCCAGTGCTCGGTCAACGACCAATTTTTTGGCTCGGCAGCTCCAAGCTCCAATCCAAACATTCCGCCAGAGAAATTCAAAACCGGCGGGCGCCGCTGCTCCTGTACGCCATTTCCCAGCGAGATATCCATTGGCTAGTACGTAGCAGATAGATTGAACTGCTCGTACATAAGTTCATCAAAGATCAATCCACCTCCCTGGTTGCTTGAGATCACTTTGTTCGTTTGTGTGTCTCTCTCGAACAATCCACCTGCCTGGTTGCTTGGGAGATCAGCTTGTATGTTCGTGACTTCGTGTGTGTCTCTCGATCAAAAGCGTCGGCAAATCAAGTCGTACAAGTATGCCGAAAAGTATTCAGCGTATAGGGTGATACACAGGAGGCTCTCTGTGTGTGGGGGGCTGCGCGAGGAGTCGAGCTCGCCATGGTTGAGCTCACGGGGCTCCTCGAGACAACATGCCATCTTGCTGTTGTACCGGTGCTCCGTATATAAAGGGTGGCTGACGGAGGCGGGCAGGCAGCGTTAGGATTGCGGCCAAGCCACTTCCGTGCGTGGCGTTGCCAAGGGCTATCGAAATTGTAGTTGTAGACGAAAGATAAATCAAACCCTGAACTTTGAATTCCGAAAATTGACACTCTGAACTTGTAATCCCGATCTATTTTAGACCCTGGACCTATTTGGCACACTGGAAATACTACAATCCCGACCGGGATAACCTGCAACTCTCACGGACAAGAATTTAGGCCGGCCCACTATACTACAACAAGAATTCGTGAAGTTTAAAAAATATTCACGCACTTCTACAATTGTTCAGAAGTTAAAAAATGTTCCTATTTCCTATTTTTGGCACTGATTCAATTTCCTTTTGTGTTTTCTAAAAAATTATTGGAATTTTGAAATTCTATTCACATTTTTTTAAAGTCCATTATTTCAAAAAAAATCTCAAAAAATGTTCAGAATTCCAACAGTTTTCACAAGCTATGAAAACAGTTTCTGATTTTCGAAAATTGTGTCACAGTTTTTAAATATTTTTTTTGGAATTTCGAATTTTTTTTGTGTTTTGGAAAGGACAGAAGCGTGGAACTTCGAAAACATTTTTTCGGGGCAAACAAATATTGAAAACGTAAACAATTTTGGAAATGTATGAACATTTTATAAAGTGTGAGAACTTTCTGAAAATTCTGAATACTTAAAAAAATATATTTTTTGAAAACAATTAATTTTGAAAAAGCGAACACTTTTGAAACCGGAACCAAATTTTAAAGTGCAAACACTTTTTGAATTTTTTTAAATGGAAACATAATTTGAAACCTGAAAAAATGTGTAAAGAAATGTTTGTGACATCTAAAAAATATCACGAGTTTAGAAAAATGTACGTGGCATTAAACTGTATGTACAATGTAAATAATATTCGTGTGATTCAAACAAATGTTTCGTCCATTAAAAAATGTAACATTCCAAGAATGTTCACGACTTTCAAAAAGTGTGCTTGTGGCATTTTCAGAAAGAAGTGTATACAAAGTATTAAAAAGTTTACGTGATGTAAAAAAAGTGTCATACCCTTAAAAGAATGAACGTGACATGTGTATGAACAAAGTGTATCCAATTGGAGAAACTTGTGTAAGAACGTAAAGAATGTTTGTGTAGTTTTTTAAAATGTTTATTGTCATTAGGAAATGTAGAATGTGTATTTGGAAAAATATTACCCTGTATTAAACAAGTATTAAAAGAATGTAAATGGCGTATCTGAAATATGTCGAAAGTGTATCAACCAATATTTACGCTAAAAATTTACATTGGATACTGAGAATAATTAGACATGTGGAAATAAGAAAACCGGTTACTGGTAAAGAAACAAAACAAAAGTGAAAAAGAAAACAGTATGAAGAAAATCAATAAAGAAACAAAAGAAACCAAAAGTATAACAAGAAAGAAACCGAATAATACCAATGAAAAAATAAAGAAATAACGTAGGAAAAAAACCAAGGAAAAAACAAAGAAAAACCAGACCAGCACGAGAGACTGTGCTAATGGGCCGGCCAATTCAGTGAATACCGGCTAAATCCTCTCAAGGTTCAAAATAGGCCGGGATTAGAGAGTTTGGTGTGTTGATTTTAGGGATTAGGAGTTCAGGGTTTGATATAGCTTTCGCGTACAAATTCAAGGTTCGTTTTGGACTTTTTCCGGCGTTCTGTCCTTGAGCTAAAATTAAAACGGAAAGTAATAACCTTTGGATCAACTTAACACTACACACTAATTTCGGTAGTACGATGCATTCAGAGCTTCGATGCATTGGAATTATCTTTTTTTAACACAGTACAGATGCAAGCGCTCATAAATAAGCGCATACACTCAACCCTATAAACGCACACACGCACTCCCTACCCCTATGAGCACCTTCGAAAGACTGAGCCAACATATCATTTTGAGATTTATGAAGTCAAAGTCTCCTCCCACTGAAAGGGCATCGCCGGAAATTCTGAAATAAATCCAAGAATAATGCTAGCACCACGACTTGAACTATTCACACTGATGTATGTGGCCGAAAACACCATTCACACGCAACCTCAATCGAAATACGCCTGGAGTTTGTAGGAGTTTGACCGTCATAAACCTAAGCACCAAATGGAGCCACGTTGTCCATTTATCACATATCAAAGCCCTTTGGAATTTAATGTTCAACCGATTAGTCTGCAAGACCAATGCAACCGAGTATCGTTTCCGTGAACCAAATAGTATAGTGTCGGGTACTGGAGAGTTAAAAGAGTTTCCCCCAACCAGGTATCCTCCTCGAAACTAGTTTATTGGCCATCACTAGCCAGAAACGAACCTCTACTACAGAATGAAGACTTGACCTTCCTCAGACCCTTCCAAAACGGTGAATCAGTTGACCTTGCCTCTACATGAGCTAGGGTTTTGAATGGAGATATTTGTTATGTAAGAGCTCTTGCCAAACACCTTCCTCGTATAAAAATTTATAAAGCCACTTACTAAGCAAACATATGTTCTTAATTTGAACTTATAACGCTTTCATCATTTTGGATAGGTAACTCAAGAGTGTTTCTAAAACCTATAAAGGATTAAAGGTAGTCAAGTTTGTGCAAGTATATGAGTCAAGAGTGTTGTTGCTCCGGTATGACAGCAAACTCTTTACAAAAGCCCTAGCAACATTTCGTATGTCATGCTGCAAAAATTGATACCATAGAGGAATTTCATTTTGGTTCTTACATATAATAATTACTTTGCAGTTTCTTGGATCTATGATGCAAAGCATTGTCCTGTAAAAAGAATTGTCGGGCTTGAATCAAGTTAACTCAAATAAAATTTTATTAGCTTAGGTAGTTACACATAGTTAGCCGTGCTAAAGTACCCCTACTAGTATAGTTACTCTATGCTTGGCTAATTTCCGGAACATACAGTTGGCACGTCACCTCAAAAAGAAGCTACAAGTACGCACGTGAACATACAGTGATGCACCTCTCTTCCCCGACCAAACACCGTACCCCATCAGCTCAAGACCATATATATAGTTATATACCATATAGGAATTGATTAAGTGCATCTCCAAGAGTCCAATTGGAGTCATGATAATCACAAAAGATCATTCCGGGCCGTGTCCAAGCAAGACCTTCAAAGGCCAATCAAAATCGCATGGAGGGGTGATGACGGCGGCGCGCCTTCGGCTCGCTTCAGTGCTGGTAGTCGTCGCTAGGTGGTCTATGAATCTGGATGTAATTTTTATTATTTCTGATATTCGTTGTACTGCCATAATTAAAGATGAATAGATCGGAAATTTTTTCGTAAAAAAAAATCGATGGACGGACGTGACATTGTTAATGCACAATGAGATCATGTGCAGGACGTCCCATTGGGCAGTCTCGATCAGAGTACGTACGGCCGGTGTGCATGCATATGCATATGTGTCTGCGTGTGCCAGTGCCACTGTGTTGATTCACTTCTCAATTCGAACAAGTGCATGCGGATCGCGCTTGATCATGTTATGTCACATCAGCCGTTGCTACAAATTGCACCTTGCCGATGTATGCGCCCTCCCCATATCGGGAAACGGAGGCAGCTCGATCTGCCTTTTAATTTTGACGGAAAAGGAGTGAGTGAGAATGAGTTGATCGGAGATTCCGAAGAGATAGATATCTGGAGACGGTACGAGGCGAATCCCATGGAATCGGAGTGCACTTATGTCTGAAACGTGCATCGAAGTTTGAGATACCATATATCGGGTTCGTGTCGGTTTTGCTTCGGCCGTCAAACATATCTGAATTCTCATTTTTCGTGTTCAAATTAAACATGTCCATTTTGTATTGAAACATTACGATGATTTATGCGAGGAGTCACAGCAGGTCCATATATGCCATGGTGGTGTCTGAGATCAAGAGTCTTTTGGGTCAGAGAGTGTGTGCAGTTACTCATATCCCTATAGAGCAGAATTATGTTAGTCATGTCCTAGCAAACTTTGGTAGATCGGAGGACGGCACGGTTGTTTGGCTCAGCTCTGGACCGGCTAATGTCCCTAGGCTGTGTAGGGATGAACTTGTTTGCCCATGAGTAAAACACACCTTTTACCCCTGCAAAAAAAATTACGATGTCAATGATTTAGCATAACAAATACGAGTACATGATTCTAAGTGTATCAACTTGTTACTAATTAAGAAACAGATTGATAAACTCATAAAATCCTTACTAGAAGCTAACAAAAGGTACATTACACATGTGTAATTACAAAATATTATGCATGACTTTGATGATTTGTTGAAGCTGTAAGTACATAATTTTATTTTCAACTTTTCGTTTAGATAGAATCATGGCTATCATCTACATATCGGTCTATATTGGTGGATGTATCGAGTTAAATACTGCCCATATTAGTTGATATCACGGACGAAGCTAGGGAAACAATCATATGGGCTTAGCTCTATAAGGAATGTGGTCATGTTTACATATAAACAGTGTTTAGCACAAAAGTGAAGGAATTTCCAGATACAATGCCAGTCATATCGTCCTAGCTTCTTCGAATAGGTATATCTGTTTACATTGAAACCACCAAATAGTCTAACGGGGATCGGCAGAAATAGAAAGAGGTTCAGGTTAACTGAGTGAACCGTGATTCGACGATAAACACTTATAGTAAGTGAGGGACATGATCAAAAATATTAGGAGGGGGCATCTGATACAAAAAATTACAACATGACACATATGTATTTATTGATCGATATAACAAAACCAAATTAGTTGGCCGGGACATATCACTGGTTGGCCCTAAGGTCAGTCCCAATGCTCCAAGGTGTACTACTATATCTAAGGCATGCAACGATCGGTAACTTGAAAAATCTAATTTGGCATCTTATTTAATGAGGAAAGGGAGTATATCTTTTTTTAAATAGTTTGGACGAAAGGTGGTATATCTTAGCATCGAACCCAAGAAAACTAATGCTTTTTCTCTCACAAAAAGTGTCAAATGAGAGTACTTTTAGATACAACTCTGAGATATGATCAATGAAGATGTTGTATCTGTACTGTACACACATTCAATTATATGATATAGCTTAAGATATGGTGCATTTGCATTTGAAGTGCCCAAAGGAAGTTTCGACCCTGCTAGTATGTTGTACTTTCACTCATGCCTTTTTCTTAGTATCTCGCGAGTAAGGCGGTCCTTGAAAGATAGGATGAATCTTAGACTTTCTTTTGAGTGAGCCCTGCCTAGATCTAGTGTTTCAGTTAGGACATGCACGCGTGTGTGCAACATTGGAATATGTAGTAATCTACAAAGATAAATATTACACATTCACACTCTTTATTAAAAAAGCATTCACACTCTTAGATAATATAATTGTTATAGTAAACGCAGTGGTCGTATAATTTTTGTACATATATAGGCTGGATGATCCACACCATTCAATCCTCATCCGAAGGTTCAAGGCGATCGAGGTGGTGTGGCTGCATCGGAGGAGGGGAAATTAACATTGGTTAAGATAGTGGGGATAACTCACTCATTTGGTTATATATACAATCCATACCAAGTACTGATTAGTTTTAATTATTCGCTAAAGTACTAATTGGTTTTATTTGCTAATTCTACACTCACACCAAGTCAAAACATTGGTACAAGCGTACTTAGCTTACCACCATCACCCCATCTCAAGACACAGGTGTACATGCAAATAGTTGATAGATCAAATCATCATGCAATCCTCCCTAGAACTGGACCCCTATTAACCCCATAAAAAACATCAAATCAAACACATGAACCAGCGAATTGCATGGTGAGAAATGGCTAAGTCCAAGGTTAGAGTTGGATGACCCTTGAAGCTAGGGGAGGAGCCACACATGGAGATGGCAAGTCCTGTACTGGCTGGTCCCTGGCCAAGTAAAAGAATCGGGCCCTCCCCTTGGCCCTTGTGACAACTGTCAATTGTCATGTAAGAGTAATGCCTTAGTTAATTAGTTACAAGATGTAATAATCACTCTCACCAACGGGGTTAGGACCACAGAGATTAAGTAGAGTTAACTGTGCACAGTTCGTGTGCTAATCTCCCTCACTTTCTGCATGGCACATGCACTTTGTTCCCTACACATAGGGTGGTTAAGATGGACATGCCTGCCATTGCGCCACCCCAAACTAGTTGGCACTGTACTTTTTTTTGTGGCAAAGTTGGCACTGTACTTGTGGTATGATTTCTTATGAGCTCTGTCTACCCTTTCTCTTGAAGTCTTTTTGCCTTTCCTTTATCTATTATATTAAATTCAGAAAGAAGATTACAAATTCAACCTTTTGATCGCTCCACATGAATGGGGTGATTATAGTATATGTATCTGAACTTTATGTGCAATTTTTGTCTACAACATACTGATTGTCACAAGCTGTCCATACTGGTCCATCTTCACTTATTTTCGGAGTTTTGGTATAGATAATACCATACCATGCCAGAAACAATGATTATTAGTTACGAAGTTTCTACAACTCATATTGAGTTAACATAAATCTCCATATATAACTTCTTTCTACACTTTTGCGGAACTTCAAGATACCCCGGCCGGCATTTTTTCCTTCAAAAAAGGTGGCAGCCCCCGACCTCTGCATCCAATTGATTCACGCAGTCATACCTCGACCAATTTGGCCGCAGATGCAATGGTCGAGTAACTTGAAAAGACCAACTAAGTAAACTGAATTGGTTCATGTGGATAGCACTGCAATGATTTCAGCATGCGTATGCCTTATCCTGCTGATTAATTGAAGTTTTATCCAAGAACCACAATCTTCATGGGGTGGGTACAAATCCTCATCCTCACATTTACACACATGCGATGTGCCACTAGGATTTACCCCTCATGCTTAGGTAAAACACAAGTACAGGCAGGAGGCAAAGGATGACCCAAAACCCTAGTCCAGGCCATTGGCCAGTGGCCACCCCTTTCCACATTAGGGCTGGGCTCCCCATGTCCTGCATGCCTCCTCCAGAGTCCACACACCACCTCAGCCATGCACATGCACGGCGGTGGTGAGACATACCATGCTACCCAAATCATCACCACGCCTGTACCTCCTTGTGTGTATATATATTCTTCTCCTCTTTACACCTGTTGCACAGACACCACACTAGCCGGCTCTCAGCCAGTTACATGCACTGCACTTCCTCTCACTCTGATCTCTTCTTCTCCTTCGCCTCCGGCTGCCGACATGGTAGGCAGCAAGACGCACCACCACGCCTCCTCCTCCCTCCTGCCGGAGGAGCTCAACCTCCTGCAGAAGGCCAGGTGCTCCCCTGACGACGGCAACGGCGTCCATAATGGCGGAGGAGGAGGACGGAGCGCGCTGGGGCAATGGAAGTGCCGGCTGCTGGACTCCCTCCGGCCCCGGCGCCCGCGCTGCGTCGTGTGCCTCCAGGTGCAGCACGTCACCGGCATGCCCCCCGCCGCCGAGGGACGCGGCGTGGTGGTCGGGTGGAGGAGCAAGGGCGGCGAGGGCGAGCACACGGCGCCCGCGCGCGTGTCGCGCGGCGGCGCGGCGGCTTTCGACGAGGTGTTCCTGCACTACTTCACCGCCGGCGGCTCCACGCTGCGGAGCTTCACCGTGTGGGCGGTGCTCGTGGACGAGGACTTGGCTCCTGGGGGCGGGGACATCGGCGCGTTCCCGGTGGACCTCGCCGAGGCCGCCGTGGCCGAGAGCTCACACCCGCAGTTCGGCGGCAAGGCGCTCAGCTTCCCGCTCGGCGGGGCCGCCGCCGGCGCCTTGCTCACCGTGAGCGTCTACTGCAGGGTGATGGAGCAGGAGGAGATCCATGGCGCCAACGGTACGTACGGCCACCACGTAAACGGTGCATGCATCTGCTAAACAACTTCCGTAGATGTTCTCATCTAGATCCAAATCAATCTTCTATTGACCTAGCAAACTTCTAGCCTCCATAGGAGAAGTAAACAAACCCTAGCTACTCCTCACTCCTCACCCCTCACTTCACTGCCATGATGTGACTTAATTTAGCTCGGCACTTGCATTTGGTACGAACTGTAAAACGTGCACGTTTAACATGTATTGGTACGTGGCAGGCCATGCGCGGGAGAGGAAGAACAAGGGCAAGAGCTTGTCGTACGCGTCGTGCCTGCCGGACCTGAGCTGCCTCCGGACCCGGCCCACGGCGGCGACGGGGGCGCCGCGGCGGGCGACGTCGCTGCGGTCGGAGCGGGGCGGGTTCATCACGATCGAGAACTCGGTGGCGGAGATGGAGGAGGAGGAGGGGTTCATCACGATGGAGAAGGGCACGGTGTCGTCGCGGTCGCGGCGGGCGGCGCTGGCGCTGGAGGCGCTGGCGGCGGCCGAGGAGGAGGAGGCGGAGGACGAGAAGCCGTGCCTGTTCATGGAGCTGTCGTCGTCGTCGGGGGAGGCGTCGGCGCTGGAGGTGGAGGGGGTGGAGGAGGAGTTCCTGGCGATGCTGGAGGACAAGTACTGGGCGGAGATGGCGCGGAGCAAGGAGATCGAGAAGGGGCTGAGCGTGAGCCTGGACGCCGGGCTGGACCTGGGGCTGGACCTGGACACGCTGATCCGGGACGCCGAGACGGAGCTGGCCCGGGCGGAGCAGGCGTGGAGGAGCAAGGTCGGCGCCGCCATCGTGGAGGAGGAGGAGTACAAGGAGCTGCTCCGGCGGTGGGGCAGCGGCGCCGCCAGGGACCGGGACAGGGACAGGGAGCAGCACGTCCTCACCACCTCCAGCTCCGGCTGCTCCTGGGGCTTCGGCTTCGGCAGCCCCATCTAATCTACTCGTAATCGATTGGACATTTTATATTATATATACTGTTACATCACCCATGTAATCCATGCATGCAGTGGGTCATTGAGCCCAAGTAGTAGTGTGTTAAATATTAGTACGATTTGCTTTTGTAATATTGCAAAGAGGAAAGAAACATGAACCAATCAGAAGGCTGCTCCTGTCTTGGTCCATGTACTGTGTGCGCTAGTACAGTACTGCATCCTTGGGGGCAAAGCAAAGCGAGAGCAGCTACTAGCCCTTGGCCGCATGTACGGCCGGCATACGAGGCGACCGGCCAGGTGCAAAGGAATGTCTCGAATGAATGATGGCAAACAGTCGGGTAAAGCCAGAGGAGTGAGAGGAGCATGGGGATCGGCGGCCAGGGACGGCGTCCGGTCCCCGCGGCCACATTGCAGCACGGCCGGGTTTCATGCCTCCTCGTGTACGTACTAAATTACACAGAATCGCCCACAGTTTCCATAGCCAATCTGGTACTCATGGTCTGCAGGTCCCAACTAAATAATCGTGGCTGAGTGTGAGGCGAAGCAGAAAAACATTCATTCGGGCGAATTCCAAACCAACCAGGGGTTTTTATATGGAGCAAAAAGTCGAGCATATATAGGAGGGGGGGGGGGGGGGTATGGAATTATGACATTGCATCCTAACTAGGATTATACAGGTGTTACATCATGAAATTCAGAGACAGACCCAACTGGTTCCAAAAAAAAAATATGAAAGCCAACTTATAGTAGTGATGGCCCCCTACGCTAAAGACCTGGCTAAAGGAATGGTTTTTGTGTACAGGTACAACAAAAAATAAGCAATCTACCTCGCCCTGGCCCTGGATCTTCCAAAACCTGCAGGGCCCACCCGCCATCCGCCGAGGGTCTATTTTGGAATGGTGATGTGATTTTCCAGATCCCATACCACAATCTTGCCGTCCAGCCCTACATCCACGAGGCACAGACAGTATAAAAGGGGTGTCAACACATCCTTCAGACAAAAAAACTGGAATGGGCCAGGAGAGGCCAGTTCAGTGTTATTTCCACCTGATGTGCTGAACCGTTTGACAACACTCTCGCTTCCTTTTCTCAACGGCACGATGCAACTGAGGATACAGAAGACCAGACTTATATATCAGAGACAAAAGAGCGGCACTAGAACGGCACAATGGTGAAAAGAGATGGAAGCAGGGAAGTACGTTATGCAGTTCTCGTGAGCGCCGCCTCGAGGCTTCGATGGTTCGACAGTGTCACTGCTCGACCCTTGCCTTGATTGGCCGTACAACTTCCCAAGGGCCTCTGAGAGCTGAAACATGATATATTCATTTAGTATTAGCCACATGCCTCCTTTTAACAAAGATGTTAGCATAGCTCTAATGTCAGCTACAAGAAATGTTTCTTTGTTCCACACGGTCTTTACAACATCAGCATCTGTAGCCATAAAACTGCAGGAGATCATACGAACAAAATAGTTTATCCAACTCACGGTATATAGTTCTACAAAAGCGTAAGAAAACTGACAATTTACATCCATCATTAAAAATCAGCAGCATACAAAAGTCAGACGAGACCATAGCAAGCCATTTGTTCGTAGTTGTGTTAGAACCGTGCCAAAATCAGAGTTAGACCGGCAACCATGTGCAGCACTGCAGTGTGCCCATTTCACTCAAGTTACTGTTCCTTAGCAAAATCTAGAGGGGCTTGAATGTTTGACATCCAAATAGAAGGACCATGGATCAGATTGTTCATGAAAAGGAAACCCAACTTTATATAACTAACCAGACACCGTCTCAGAAGATCTCACACTCATGCACACATAAAATCGCATATAGCCTACAGCTAATTTAACCTGCACTCAACCATTCAGGAAGCAGTTCACCCTACTTCTACAGATGCAAACAGAACAATCTCATGAACAAGGGATAAATAGCAAACACATATAACAACATACAGCAGAGAGGCCTGATAAGCATAAGAGGCACCTGTGAGGCTTTTGAAGTTGATGGAGTAACTTTCCTTTCATCCAAATATCTGACAAAACTCCTACAGGATACAAATATGTAAATACATATTGTCAAAAAGAACATGTCCAGGAGAGAAAAACTTTAAGACCTGGGTATCAAGAGCTACTAGCAAACCCTGAACTTTTAATTAGTGTCATTTGTCAAAGATTGAAATGGAATATTTTTGCCTAGGTACAACGAGACCGTAAGAATTAGCAAGCTGAAGGTGCCTCAAGATGTAAGTTAACAGTTGACATGGTTTTTACAGGAAGCAATGGCCACTTCAAAGCACTGCTAGAATGAAGAGAAAGTGCAGCTAATTTAACAAAACAGTTGCTATGCACAATTTTCTTACCAAAGTCCAGTCTCATCTGCAGCAAAGATCGAAGGATTGCAGTCAAATCCAACACCAATCGCCATCTTTTCAGAAACAAAAAGAATCTGAAATTTGGAAGAGTTCACTCAATTAATGAAATGTGGAGATCACCACATGCAACTAAACAATAGCAAAAGGGAAAATGCTGACCCACATCACGGAGAGGCAGATCACGCAGTGCCAAATTTTGCGCAGCAGGAGACCCTTCAACGTCATCAACGAAATAAATCATGGAACTGTGCCCTGGAAATAACACAACAAGAATCAATTCAGTGTCTGCAAAAGTTTGCATGGAATCTGCAGCTACTTAGATACTTTGCATGGATAGATCAAAGGGCCCATAGTCTCACAAAGGAACCCAAATTCAGTTAGGAGAAAGTAAAAAATAGAACATCAAGAAACCAATCATAATCTCATTACCCTAAAATGATTAGGACAAACCTTAATTATGAAGAGACCTATTTATAAAATTTTGGAAGATTCAAATACCACAATGGAAGAGGTTCACTAATTACAAGAATAAGATTGTGAAAACCCTTGGCAGGTAATTATGTTGAGTTGGTAAACAATTTGTGCCTAGATGGCTGCTGAGAAGTAATGCAAATCAGTGGCACCCATAGAAACAAGAAGCTAGGTGGGAAAACCTGCATATGCCAATGTTTTTCCACTTGGCGACCACCTTACACCAAATGCCCATGTAGGTGATAGATCAAGTTGAGCAATTTGCTGCATCCGAATAGGAGAAAATGTTACAAGCACGACTAGCAACTTAACAAGAAAGGACACAGATTAATAAGAAACTGCAAGCATAGTCCTGCGGAACATTCTGAATCATATTGATCTGGATTCTTAGCCTCCCAAGAATAAAAGAGTTGGGGAAGTATTTAATATAAAAAATGCCACCACATGGTTGAAAACAATTTTTTTGCGAATCAGCAGATTATTTCTTATGTTTTACCCGTAGATGGGGTGCAAAGTGCTAACAAAGTCGATAGGAGGTTACTATTGGCAAAAGCCATGCACGTTCAATTGCATCCCATTAGTCTATAAGGCGAATAAAGAAATTGGCAAGCAGATTTGGTACATGAGATGTATACTTGCCAAGGAACAGCATATTATGAACTAACAGATCAATGAATAGCAAATACCTCTCCGAATTTCCAATCCACTGAGGCACCTGCTTGTGGTCCCCTAATCAGAAAGAGAGAAAGTATGAGACAGCTAAAGCATTTGGAATGTGTACTGACTGTATTAATGGCAAGGCTTTCAGTTCAAAAATAATGGCAAGGTCCACCTTGTATCTACACCCTTGATGATAGTGGAGAACACTCTGCATTTACCATCAGTAGAAGTTGTTGCAAGATGTATCTGAAATTAGATGAAAGCAGAGAAACCAACATTACGTCCAATAAACGGGTCGTGCATATACATGGCATCTACACCAAACAAAATCACATCAAATAAGTTCATCCAATCATCTGATGCGAATAGGAGATATGCCAGTGGCAGACAACAGCACAAATTAACTGGGGTACAGTCAGATAAGGGCACCTTTACTTCACTCTTTTATGTTGCATTTCTCATTATAGAGGGGCGAACCGCATATGATCTTTTTCACTACTCCCAATAGATAAAGAACACGAATATAATGAATGCACCCCCTACTGATGATTATGCTCAAATTACTTCAAGGAGAGGCATGATATTATGCTCACATTGTTTGGATGCCACGCGACACTAGTAACAGAAGATTCATGCTTCTTCCTAATAACCTTGCTAATCCACCTGTACCATAAGAGGAAACCAAAGTAGTTCAAAGAACGCACATCAAGAGTGACACATCAAATTCAATAATTGCATGAACAGAAGAAAACAATAATTGCAGGAACAGAAGAAAACACTCATCAATTAGTGCACTGGGCAAAACTAATTGAAAAACAAGTTAATCGAAACAGGTACACGACTAGTGGAAGTGGCAGCGACCAATACCAGTTGTTCTCTTGTTCGTAGTAGCAAATGGATACAGACTTAGCACCACTTCCCACAGCAAACTTATTTTCTGCAAACAACAGAAACTTTTAGAAAGGAGTTTAAAGTGTGAGGCATTGTTTATAAGGCGGCCTAAGGTGAGCACCAACCGGCAACCACCCTGACACCTAAGCACCTAAGGTGGACGCCTAAGGCCTTGTACAATGCAAGGTGCTTAGGAGAGCTGCTTGGAGAAATAAACCAGGCTTTCCTTAAGCACCGGTGCTTATTTGTACAGGGCAGACGCTTAACTAGGCGTCTCTCCTGTAGAAATAGGCACTGGTGCTTCAGAAAAACCCGGTTTATTTTTCTAAGCACCCGCCTAAACACCTACCATTGTACAAGGCCTAAGCGCTTAAAAGCGGGCATAATTGTAAGGCGCTGGCAGGGCACCTTACCGCCTAAGCATCCAAGGCGGGACGCCTTATAAACAATGGTGTGAGGAATATCCAGCTACATATGTTTCACTTATGGTTCGTTGCTAAATAGTTCATGTGCAGCTATGTTCTACCATGGGAGACAAGTTTCATAACCAACTAAGGAACATAAGTACAAAAAATAGATTGCATGAAACAAACAATGGGAAACAATATCTACTTGGAGAATTTGATCATTCAGCAACAAAATAGATACTCCTAATGCATTCGGGATAGAAGTATGAAGGCAGGCTATTGGCAGAACCTTTTGGACTCCACTGGACACATAGAGCTGCACGGTTTAGCTTGAGAATAACAAGCGTAGGTACCCAATCTTGTCCTTCTTGTGTCCAAACATATCTGCAGGTAAATAAAGGAATATAAGGAAACAGATATAATTATCTTCTTTGGACTTAAAAACAGACTATTTACTTGCACATTAGAAATTATGACCAAACACTTACGAATTTCTATCATGTGAAACAGTCACAATTTTGTTGGAAGATCTACTCCAGTCTATTCCAGACACTATCTGATCATGCTACAAGATATAACAATAAAAAATAAAGATGTTAATGTAATACACTTATAAACTAGCAAATTGAAATGTTCAATGGAGAAGAAAGGGACAGCTCAAGTGCAGATACTACTGCACATGCAAGAAAGAAAATAAGGAAAGTCTACCTTTGCAAGAACATGAAGTTTCTCCCACTTGTCTGTGAAAAACTTATAAATGTGTACTTCTGTGGTATTTGGACAAAAGGCAATCACTGAAAGAGAGAAATGGTCCCAAGTCAAGTTAACTGATTAGAAGGCAAGGGGACTGCATTTATAAATTAAAATGACAACACTGGAGTAGTAAGCAGCGAATGAGATCTTGTCATTACAGGCAGATCGTATGATCTACTGTTGCGCCTTTTCCCATGAACAATTAAAGGGGCAACATGTACACACAGCAGCTAGCTAGTAGCAGAAAGGCATATCTGAAGACTAATTTCAGGAGCACATGAGGTCGTGATAGGCAACAGAATTACAGCAAGGCAATATGTGTGTCGGTTCAATTCACAGCAAACACCAATTTCATTTGGTCAACTCTCAGACATTGTTCTAAATACCGAAATTCACTCACGGATGTACACACCTGTGAGAAGGTGGCCAACATGAAATTTACTCAACGCAGTAACAGGGCATTTACTACATGGCACCGACCGACAGCCAATAAATCACGAAATGCTAACCATTCCCCAGCGAAAAATGATCTTCACGCATAGTGCATCACAGATGTAGAGAGGGGTCTCAAACATGAAAAAACTAAATCACCTGTGACTGATTGATTGAATGTATCATCCGAATATGGTATCGCAGAGAGCACCGCAAGAGGGCATTTACCTGGCACCAACCGACAGCCCATAAATCACGAAATGCTCACCATGCCAGGGTCGCACGAAAGCGGAAACCAGCGGACCACCCTACAGGCTACTCCTCGACATAAATAATCATTCGACATGGGATGATTGGGAAACGGTGATCCGCGAGCTCGCCCGAAACCCTAGGAATCGGCCCTGAATTCGACGCCTACCGGCTAAGGCTACCGATTGGGCGCGGCCGCGGGTTATCCTACAGGGCTAGGACGGGCGCGGCGGACTGAGGAACGAATCGAACGGGCGTGAGATCTAGAGCGTGGGGGCGGGGGGGAGAGGGGGAGGGTGCGGGAGGAGGGGGCGTTACTAGAGTGGTCGGGGCTCCAGGCGTGGCAGGTGATGCACTCGGCGAACTGGTGGATCGCCTGCGCGGCCATCGGGGGAGGGCGCGCCGGAGGGGAGCCCCGCGGCGCGGCGCGGCGGGGGCGGGGGTGGGGGTGGTGGAGGTGGGGAGGAAATTGTCAATGGAGGTAGGGGGCCTGGCCTTGCGGGCGAAGGGAGCGGGGAGGGGAAGGCAGGTAGAGGTACCACTACACTGGCACCACTGCGCTACAGCGCCATCACTTTCACTAGGCCGTCGAAGAGGGTGGTGGTGGGGTGTAGGATGGGCCAGCCGGTCCAGCGGCCGATGAGATGGATGCCCGCACGCGCGCCCACGGTCGGACGGCCCGCCCGCCAGGCCCACGCCACCGGCCATGGGTCCCACTTGGCGGCCACCTGCCATGGGTCCCCTTGCCACTTGTCAGCCCCGGTACCGCTCCTTGTTCAGCGTTGCCAGGACATATTACATTCAGAGGTTGGAAACACCTGTTCGAAGTTTGTCAGAAACTGAAACTAAATCAATACATAGACAAACCATAAATAAATGTCTACGGTGTAACAAAAAAAATCACTTCGAATCTCACGGCGGTTCAAGAGGAAGAAAACATATTGTTGTATGAATCTCTTGAGTTTCTAAGCTCACACAAAATAATGGCATGTGGTGCATCGCGATGCTTTAGGACGCGCTCTTGGGCCCATTTGTGAGCGGCTGGTTCGTTGCATGTGCTCGGTCGGTTGTTTACTAGGTTTGGGTCGACCCACATTTGGACAAGGTGTACTGAATCGTGTTGCTTGCTCATTGCATCTCAAGGGACCACGGGTCCTTCCAACCGCTTGGGGTCGGTTTAGAGAAAGGAAACAGCTTCCGGCGGAGGGAGGGGGGATTGGAGCCACTCTGAGCTTGTCTTCCTCTTCTGCCGCACCAGCGATTCCAATCGGAGGCCGTGCAGAGTGGCGGTTTGAGGGGCGTTCGGGGACTGGGAGCACGCCGTGTGAGCTACGGGTGCAGCTGCACGGTTGACGGCTAGGAGCACGTGGTGTGAGGGTGTATCCACATCCTTGTGTGGCAGCTAGGAGCAAGCAGCCCGACGGACGCTCTTCGTTTGGCCGTTCACCAGTTGCGATCTCACCAGCTGGGAGCAACGTTTCTTTCGGTGGAAGAAGTCCTGACTTTACGCTTTCACATTGAATCATCTATCCATCTAAGACGGGTCAAGTGCATAATTTGGTGTAAGAGGTTTGTCGTACCTCGGGCATGGACTCATGCGTGTTAATATATAGCAGGGAGAGTTTGCGTGGGATACGATTCAGATGTGATCGGTCGTGACACGCAAGCTGTTCTAAATTTAGATACAATTCAGATTTGTTAACATAAAGTATTTGTTAACTCGTGCGTGAAAAAGTCAGAACAACTTTCTGTTAACAAATATAAGATGTTCTAACTTTTTCCCGAATCCGATGCATATGGACACATATTAGTGTGTTTGTCCACTCATTTCAATTTATATGTAATACATATTGAAATAAACATCTTATATTTGTGAATGGAGGGAGTACTTCTGAACTTGGTTGTCTCATTTGTTATGTTGTTGCAGGCATAATTTGGTTGGTGTTCGATATCTTGGAGTGTTGAAACATAGTTGTCTTGGGAATTTAGCAAGTGCATTATTTTCCTGTCAATTAACACCTAAGGTCCTCTTTGGTCTGAAGGAATTTTGTAGGATTCGATCCTTTGGAATTTTTTTCTAAGGAACATCCACTCCAACTCTCTCTTTTAGACTCAATCGTGTAGGATCGAGGCACTTTATTGTGTTTGATCCAAACAACTATTCCTACAATTTTCTTGTTCTTTGTAGTCCTCTATTTTGCATTGTCAGATTCGTGTTTTTTCTATTCCTATGTTTCACAATCTTGTGATGCAAAGAGGCCCTAAAATTACCACATCGACTTATCTTGATCTTGTCCTCGATCTTGGTAGTAGAATATTTGTTGTGTGATGCGTTCGCTTTTATTTAAGCAGTTCTAACCATGATTTTGCTTTGATAGAAGAGAAACAGAAAAAGAAAAGGTCTTGGGTTGTGTGAGGCAGCACGAGGCAGACTCTTGTCTCTAGTGTTAATGTGCGAGCTATGTGAAGCAACCGAGAGAAAGAGGTTAGAGGAGTTGAGTGATTCACCTCCAACGTAGAACACATGCTAGAGGTCTTGGTTTGAGCATGCAAGTTATTGTTGAAGTGAACAGGACAAGGAAGAGAATGAAATTTCTAACTCACCGCTCGCAATAAAAAATCTGGATGATGAGGGGGCTAATAATGATATTATTCTACAGCCAAACAAAGTGGTTGTTGATACTTCTATCAGAAGTGTGAGCGATCGCTTTCATCCATTTTGCCAAGGCCGGAGAGCCGGGCTCCTGCCGCCAAGGGTGGCAAACCAGCAAAAAAGAGGAAGCTGGACGCGGCACCGGCGCGGAGAAGTGCTAGGATTGCGAAGCATGCGACCACCAAGCCGCAGCAAGTCCTCATCCGCAAGTTGTGCCTTGCGCATGAGGGTGAGGTGATCTCTGAGGATACCCTTCGAATGTACGTTGATTTATTCTCCCGGCCCCTCTCGGACGCTCATATTGCCGCTGTGTTGGCGTTGTTTGGTTGGGAGTCACCGTCTTTGCCGCTTATGGAGGAGGCAGCGGAAGCTGCAGTGTAGACCGCCCACGTGTGGGTTGGGTGGCTTCGTGGGGTGTGATCAATGAATGCACAACTTCTCAATATGATTGTGTGGAATGTCCGGGGCCTTAATGCTCCGGCCCGTCGGAATGCAGTGTTTCAAGTTGTTGCGTCGGTAAATCCGGTCATTGTGTGCTTGCAGGAAACGAAGTTGCAAGAGGTTTCACTATCAGTTGTACAACAGTGCCTTGGGAATAAATTTGGGCGGTTTTTCTACCTGCCGGCGGCTGGGACTCGTGGAGGAATCTTGGTGGCCTGGGATGACTCGATTACCCAACTTTCAAACCCACACTATACCGATAACACGCTTACGGCGTTAGTAAAGACCGGGGGTGATCAAGAGTGGTGGCTAACATGTGTGTACGGCCCTAATGATGAGAGAGAAAAGGTGGACTTCCTTCAGGAATTGGTGGACATTAGAGACCTGCATGCTGGTCCGTGGCTTGTGGCCGGTGACTTTAACTTGCTGGTTAACCAGGAGGACAAGAGCAACGCACTGATTAACCGCAGAATGATGGGTAGATTTCGGGCCAAGCTAAATATGCTGGAGTTGAAGGAGTTGTACCTGAATGGTAGGCGCTATACGTGGTCGAATGAGCGGCAGCATGCAACGCTGGAAAAGATCGATCATGTCTTCGTGTCTATTGAATGGGATGAGGCTTTTCCCTCGTGTTTCCTCTCGGCGTTGGGTACCGCCATCTCGGACCATTGCCCGTTGGTGATGGACATGAACATGAACATGGAGGTGCACATACGCAGGAGATTCAAGTTCGAATCATTTTGGGTGAAGGCGGAGGGTTTCATGGACACTGTGCAAGCTGCGTGGAACTCGGTTCCGTTGGCGTCCAATGCTTACCTCACGTTGCATGATAAGTTGAAAGCCACGGCCCGGGCTCTCCAGAAGTGGAGTGACAAATGGATTGGCAATGTGAAGCTGCAAATTCGCATTGCTTTGGAGGTGATCAACCGCCTGGATATCGCCATGGATGATTGCCAGCTCTCTGAGCTCGAGCTGCGGCTCCGTAAGTGCCTGAAAAGGAAGCTGCTGGGTTTGTGTTCTCTTGAGCGCTCTATTGCTCGGCAGAGGTCGAGGTTGCTGCAGCTGCGGGAAGGGGATGGCAATACCAGGCTGTTCCACCAACAAGCAAGCCATCGACAGAGAAAGAACACCATCAGGTTGGTCCGGCACAATGGGAACATCTTCTCAGGCCAGGCCAGTGTGGCGGCTGCGGTGGACGACTACTATAGCGAGATCTTTGGCTCATGTGAAACGAGGAGGCACGCGCTTAACTTGGAGGCCCTTGGTCTGCCACAGCTGGACCTTGCGCATCTTGAGGAGCCCTTTTCCATGGAGGAAGTAGAGAAGGTGATTAAGTCAATGCCTTCGGACAAAGCGCCGGGGCCAGATAGATTCACGAGCCGTTTCTATGCCACTTGTTGGCATATCATAAGGGAGGACTTCATGGCAGCAATGACATGCCTTTACAATGGTGATGTGAGAGGGTTGGTGACAATCAATAAATCCCTTGTGTCCCTTTTACCGAAGAAGGAGGGTGCTTTGGATGTGGGAGATTTCAGGCCCATCAGCTTGGTCCATGGGGTAGTCAAGATCTTCGAGAAGGTGCTTGCCTCCAGGCTCGTGTTGGAGCTGCCAAACTTGGTTGGTAATCATCAAAGCGCTTTTGTCAGAGGTAGATCACTGCACGATAACTTCATGCTAGTTCAAAGCATGGCCAGGCGCTTGCATGCGTTGAAGAACCCTACTGTGCTCTTGAAGCTCGACATCTCCAAAGCTTTCGACTCGGTTCAATGGCCCTTCCTGCTGGAAGTCATTGTTGGGGAACGTAGTAATTTCAAAAAATTTCCTACGCACACGCAAGATCATGGTGATGCATAGCAACGAGAGGGGAGAGTGTATGTCCACGTACCCTCGTAGACCGTGGCGAAGCGTTATAACAACGCTGTTGATGTAGTCGTCGTCTTCACGATCCGACCGATCCAAGTACCGAACGTGACTGGCACCTCCGAGTTACGCACACGTTCAGCTCGATGACGATCCCGGACTCCGATCCAGAAAGTGTCGGGATGAGTTCCGTCAAGACGACGGCGTGGTGGACGATGATGATGCTCCACCGGACGCAGGGCTTCGCCTAAGCTCCGCGACGATATGACTTCACCGGCGCAGGGCTTCGCCTAAGCTCCATGACGATATGACTTCACCGGCGCGAGGCTTCGCCTAAACTCATGACGATATGACCGAGGGGAATATGGTGGAGGGGCACCGCACACGGCTAAGGAACGATCCGTAGATCAACTTGTGTGTTCTAGGGTGCCCCCGCCCCGTGATATAAAGGAGCAAGAGAGGGGTGGCCGGCCTAGGAGGAGGCGCACCAAGGGGAGAGTCCTACTCCCACCGGGAGTAGGATTCCCCCTTTCCTAGTCCAACTAGGAAACCTTCCATGTAGTAGGAGTAGGAGAGAAGGAAAGGGAAGGGAAAAGGAGAAGGAAGGAAGGCGCCCCTTCCCTAGTCCAATTCGGACCAGACCAAGGGAAGGGTGCGGCCACCCTTGAGGCCCTTTTCCTTCTTTCCCGTATGGCCCAATAAGGCCCAATACGTATTCCCGTAACTCTCCGGTACTCAAAAATACCCGAATCACTCGGAACCTTTCCGAACTCCGAATATAGTCGTCCAATATATCGATCTTTACGTCTCGACCATTTCGAGACTCCTCGTCATGTCCCTGATCTCATCCGGGACTCGAACTCCTTCGGTACATCAAAACTCATAAACTCATAATATAACCGCCATCGAAACCTTAGCGTCACGGACCCTACGGGTTCGAGAACTATGTAGACATGACCTAGAACTATTCTCGGTCAATAACCAATAGCGGGACCTGGATGCCCATATTGGCTCCTACATATTCTACGAATATCTTTATCGGTCAAACCGCATAACAACATACGTTGTTCCCTTTGTCATCGGTATGTTACTTGCCCGAGATTCGATCGTCGGTATCCAATACCTAGTTCAATCTCGTCACCGCAAGTCTCTTTACTCGTTCTGTAATGCATCATCCTGTAACCAACTCATTGGTCACATTGCTTGCAAGGCTTATAATGATGTGCATTACCGAGAGGGCCCAGAGATACCTCTCCGACAATCGGAGTGACAAAACCTAATCTCGAAATACGCCAACCCAACATGTACCTTTGGAAACACCTGTAGTACTCCTTTATAATCACCCGATTCGTTGTGACGTTTGGTAGCACCAAAGTGTTCCTCCGGTAACGGGAGTTGCATAATCTCATAGTTACGAGAACATGTATAAGTCATGAAGAAAGCAATAGCAACATACTAAACGATCAAGTGCTAGGCTAACGGAATGGGTCATGTCAATCAGATCATTCTCCTAATGATGTGATCCCGTTAATCAAATGACAACTCATGTCTATGGTTAGGAAACATAACCATCTTCGATTAACGAGCTAGTCAAGTAGAGGCATACTAGTGACACTCTGTTTGTCTATATATTCACATATGTATTATGTTTCCGGTTAATACAATTCTAGCATGAATAATAAACATTTATCATGATGTAAGGAAATAAATAATAACTTTATTATTGCCTCTAGGGCATATTTCCTTCAGTCTCCCACTTGCACTAGAGTCAATAATCTAGTTCACATCGCCATGTGATTTAACAGCAATAGTTCACATCACCATGTGATTAACACCCATAGTTCACATCGATATGTGATCAACACCCAAAGGGTTTACTAGAGTCAGTAATCTAGTTCACATCGCTATGTGATTAACACCCAAAGAGTACTAAGGTGTGATCATGTTTTGCTTGTGAGATATTTTTAGTCAACGGGTCTGTCACATTCAGATCCGTAAGTATTTTCTTAATTTCTATGTCAACAATGCTCGCAAGGAGCTATTCTAGCTAATTGCTCCCACTTTCAATATGTATCTAGATCGAGACTTAGAGTCATCCAGATCGGTGTCAAAACTTGCATCGACGTAACCCTTTACGCATTTAACCTTTTGTCACTTCCATAATCGAGAAACATATCCTTATTCCACTAAGGATAATTTTGACCGCTGTCCGATGATCTACTCCTAGATCACTATTGTACTCCTTGCCAAACTCGATTAGGGTATACAATAGATCCGTACACAGCATGGCATACTTTATAGAACCTATGGCCAAGGCATAGGGAATGACTTTCATTCTCTTTCTATCTTCTGCCGTGGTCGGGTTTTGAGTCTTACTCAATTTGACACCTTGTAACACAGGCAAGAACTCTTTCTTTGACTGTTCCATTTTGAACTACTTCAAAATCTTGTCAAGGTATGTACTCATTGAAAAAACTTATCAAGCGTCTTGATCTATCTCTAGAGATCTTGATGCTCAATATGTAAGCAGCTTCACCGAGGTCTTTGTTTGAAAAACTCCTTTCAAACACTCCTTTATGCTTTGCGTAATAATTCTACATTATTTCCGATCTACAATATGTCATTCGCATATACTTATCGAAATGTCAGTAGTGCTCCCACTCACTTTCTAGTAAATACAGGCTTCATCGTAAGTCAGATAAACTATATGCTTTGATCAACTTATCAAAGCGTATATTCCAACTCCGAGATGCTTGCACCAGTCCATAGATGGATCGCTGGAGCTTGCACACTTTGTTAGCTCCCTTTGGATCGATAAAACCTTCTGGTTGCATCATATACAACTCTTCCTCCATAAACCCATTCAGGAATGCAGTTTTTACATCCATTTGCCAAATTTCATAAATTGTGGCAATTGCTAACATGATTCGGACAGACTTAAGCATCGCTACAGTTGAGAAAATCTCATTGTAGTTAACACCTTGAACTTGTCAAAAACCTTTTGCGACAAGTCGAGCTTTGTAGATAGTAACACTACTATCAACGTCCGTCTTCCTCTTGAAGATCCATTTATTTTCTATTGCTTGCCGACCCTCGGGCAAGTCAACCAAAGTCCACACTTTGTTTTCATACATGGATCCCATCTCAGATTTCATGGCTTCTAGCCATTTAGCGAATCTGGGCTCACCATCGCTTCTTCATAGTTTGTAGGTTCGTCATGATCTAGTAGCATGACTTCCGTAATGTGATTGCCGCATTACCACTTTGGTGCGGATCTCACTCTGGTTTACCTACAGGATTCGGTAGTGACTTGATCTGAAGTTACATGATCATCATCATTAGCTTCCTCACTAATTGGTGTAGGAATCACCGAACTGATTTCCGTGATGAAATACTTTCCAATTCGGGAGAAGGTACAAATTACCTTATCAAGCTCCACTTTCCTCCCACTCACTTCTTTCGAGAGAAACTCCTTCTCTAGAAAGGATCCATTTATAAGCAACGAATGTTTTGCCTTCGGATCTGTGATAGATGGTTTACCCATCATTTTCGTTTGGGTATTCTATGAAGAATCACTTCTCCGATTTGGGTTTGAGCTTATCTGGATGAAACTTTTTCACATTAGCATCACAACTTGCAAACTTTTAGAAACGATGCCTTAGGTTTCATCGTTAAACCATAGTTCATACGGTGTCGCCTCAACGGATTTAGACGGTGCCCTATTAAACGTGAATGCAGCTGTCTCTAATGCATAACCCCAAAACGATAGTGGTAAATTGATAAGAGACATCATAGATCGCACCATATCCAATAAAGTGCGGTTACGACTTTCGGACACACCATTATGTTGTGGTGTTCCATATGGCGTGAGTTGCGAAACTATTTCACATTGTTTCAAATGAAGACCAAACTTGTAACTCAAATATTTATCTCCATGATCAGATCGCGAAACTTTATTTTCTTGTTACGATGATTTTCCACTTCACTCTGAAATTCTTTGAACTTTTCAATTATTTCAGACTTATGTTTCATCAAGTAGATATACCCATATCTGCTCAAATCATTTTGTGAAGGTCAGAAAATAACGATACTTGCCACGAGCATCAACACTCATTGAATCGCATACATCGGTATGTATTATTTCCAATAAGTCGGTAGCTTGTTCCATTGTTCCGAGAACGGAGTTTTAGTCATCTTGCCCAAAAGGCACGGTTCGCAAGCATCAAATGATTCATAGTCAAGTGATTCCAAAAGTCCATCAAGATGGAGTTTTCTTCAAGCGCTTTACACCAATATGACCTAAACGGCAGTGCCACAAATAAGTTGCACTATCATTATTAACTTTGCATCTTTTGGTTTCAATATTATGAATATGTGTATCACTATGATCGAGATCCAATGAACCATTTTCATTGGGTGTGTAACCATATAAGGTTTTATTCATGTAAACAGTAACAACAATTTATTCTCTTACTTAAATGAATAATCAGATTGCAATAAACATGATCAAATCATATTTATGCTCAACACCAAATAACACTTATTTAGGTTCCACACTAATCCCGAAAGTATAGGGAGTGTGCGATGATGATCATATCAATCTTGGAACTACTTCCAACACTCATCGTCACTTCCCCTTCAACTAGTTTCTGCTCATTCAGAACTCCGTTTCAAGTTACTACTCTTAGCAACTATACCAAGATCAAATACCGAGGGGTTGCTATGAACACTAGTAAAATACACATCAATAATCTGTATATCAAATATACCTTTGTTCACTTTGCCATCCTTCTTATCCACCAAATATTCAGGGGTAGTTCCGCTTCCAAAGTGACCAGTTCCATTGCAGCAAAAGTACTTAGTCTCGTGCTTAGGTCCGGACTTGGGCTTCTTCACTCGAGCAAAGCAACTTGCTTGCCGTTCCTTTTGAAGTTCCCTTCTTCCCTTTGCCCTTTTCCTTGAGACTAGTGGTCTTGTCAATCATCAACACTTGATGCTCTTTCTTGATTTCTACCTTCGTTGATTTCAACATCACGAAGAGCTCGGGAATCGTTTTCGTCATCCCCTGCATACTATAGTTCATCACGAAGTTCTAGTAACTTAGTGATGGTGACTAGAGAATTCTGTCAATCACTATCTTATCTGGAAGATTAACTCCCACTTGATTCAAGCGATTGAAGTATTCGGACAATCTGAGCACATGCTCACTAGTTGAGCGATTCTCCTCCATCTTTTAGCTATAGAACTTGTTGGAGACTTCATATCTCTCAACTCGGGTATTTGCTTGAAATATTAACTTCAATTCCTGGAACATCTCATATGGTCCATGACGCTCAAAACGTCTTTGAAGTCCCGATTCTAAGCCGTTAAGTATGGTGCACTAAACTATCAAGTAGTCATCATATTGAGCTAGCCAAACGCTCATAACGCCTCTGCATCCGCCTCTGCAATAGGTCCGCTACCTAGCGGTGCATTAAGGACATAATTCTTACATGCAGCATTGAGGATAAACCTCGGATCGCGGATCCAATCCGCATCATTGCTACTAACATTTTTCAACACAATTTTCTCTAGGAACATATGAAAATAAACATATGAAAGCAACAACGCGAGCTATTGATCTACAACATAATTTGCAAAATACTACCAGGACTAAGTTCATGATAAATTTAAGTTCAATTAATCATATTACTTAAGAACTCCCACTTAGACAGACATCTCTCTAGTCATCTAAGTGATCACGTGATCCAAATCAACTAAACCATAACCGATCATCACGTGAGATGGAGTAGTTTTCAATGGTGAACATCACTATGTTGATCATATCTACTATATGATTCACGCCGACCTTTCGGTCTCCGTGCTCCGAGGCCATATCTGCATATGCTAGGCTCGTCAAGTTTAACCTGAGTATTCGCGTGTGCAAAACTGGCTTGCACCCGTTGTAGATGGACGTGGAAGCTTATCACACCCGATCATCACGTGGTGTCCGGGCACGACGAACTTTGGCAACGGTGCATACTCAGGAGAACACTTCTTGATAATTAGTGAGAGATCATCTTAAAATGCTACCGTCAATCAAAGCAAGAATAAGATGTATAATAGATAATCATCACATGCAATCAAAATATGTGACATGATATGGCCATGATCATCTTAGCCTTTGATCTCCATCTCCAAAGTATCATCATGATCTCTATCGTCACCGCACGACACCATGATCTTCATCATCTTGATCTATATCAATGTGTCATCACATGGTTGTCTCGCCAACTATTGCTCTTGCAACTATTGCTATCGCATAGCGATAAAGTAAAGCAATTATTTGGCACTTGCATCTTATGCAACAAAGAGACAACCATAGGGCTTCGCCGATTGCCGATAACTTCAACAAAACATGATCATCTTATACAACAACTTATATCTCATCACGTCTTGACCATATCACATCACAACATGCCCTGCAAAAACAAGTTAGACGCCCTCTACTTTGTTGTTGCAAATTTTACGTGGCTGCTACGGGCTTAGCAAGAACCGTTCTCACCTACGCATCAAAACCACAACGATAGTTTGTCAAATAGACTCCGTTTTAACCTTCGCAAGGACCGGGCGTAGTCACACTCGATTCAACTAAAGTGAGAGAGACAGACACCCGCCAGCCACCTTTAAGCACGAGTGCTCGTAATGGTGAAACCAGTCTCGCGTAAGCGTACGCGTAATGTCGGTCCGGGCCGCTTCATCTCACAATACCGCTGAACCAAAGTATGACATGCTGGTAGGCAGTATGACTTGTATCGCCCACAACTCACTTGTGTTCTACTCATGCAAAACATCAAACCATAAAAACCTAGGCTCGGATGCCACTGTTGGGGAACGTAGTAATTTCAAAAATTTCCCTCGCACACGCAAGATCATGGTGATGCATAGCAACGAGAGGGAGAGTGTATGTCCACGTACCCTCGTGAGACCGTAAGCGGAAGCGTTATAACAACGCGGTTGATGTAGTCGTGCGTCTTCACGATCCGACCGATCCAAGTACCGAACATACGGCACCTCCGGAAGTTACGCACATCGTTCAGCTCGATGACGATCCCGGACTCCGATCCAAGCAAAGTGTCGGGATGAGTTCCGTCAACCTGACGGCGTGGTAGCGATGATGATGCTCCACCGACGCAGGGCTTCGCCTAAGCTCCGCGACGATATGACTTCACCGGCGCGGGGCTTCGCCTAAGCTCATGACGATATGACTTCACCGGCGCGAGGCTTCGCCTAAACTCCACGACGATATGACCGAGGTGGAATATGGTGGAGGGGGCACCGCACACGGCTAAGGAACGATCCGTAGATCAACTTGTGTGTTCTAGGGTGCCCCCTGCCCCGTGATATAAAGGAGCAAGGGAGGGGTGGCCGGCCTGGGAGGAGGCGCACCAAGGGGAGTCCTACTCCCACCGGGAGTAGGATTCCCCTTTCCTAGTCCAACTAGGAAACCTTCCATGTAGTAGGAGTAGGAGAGAAGGAAAGGGAAGGGAAAAGGAGAAGGAAGGAAGGCGCCCCTTCCCTAGTCCAATTCGGACCAGACCAAGGGAAGGGTGCGGCCACCCTTGAGGCCCTTTTCCTTCTTTCCCGTATGGCCCAATAAGGCCCAATACGTATTCCCGTAACTCTCCGGTACTCGAAAAATACCCGAATCACTCGGAACCTTTCCGAACTCCGAATATAGTCGTCCAATATATCGATCTCTACGTCTCGACCATTTCGAGACTCCTCGTCATGTCCCTGATCTCATCCGGGACTCCGAACTCCTTCGGTACATCAAAACTCATAAACTCATAATATAACCGCCATCGAAACCTTAAGCGTCACGGACCCTACGGGTTCGAGAACTATGTAGACATGACCTAGAACTATTCTCGGTCAATAACCAATAGCGGGACCTGGATGCCCATATTGGCTCCTACATATTCTCTGAAGATCTTTATCGGTCAAACCGCATAACAACATACGTTGTTCCCTTTGTCATCGGTATGTTACTTGCCCGAGATTCGATCGTCGGTATCCAATACCTAGTTCAATCTCGTCACCGCCAAGTCTCTTTACTCGTTCTGTAATGCATCATCCCGTAACCAACTCATTGGTCACATTACTTGCAAGGCTTATAATGATGTGCATTACCGAGAGGGCCCAGAGATACCTCTCCGAGCAATCGGAGTGACAAAACCTAATCTCGAAATCGCCAACCCAACATGTACCTTTGGAAACACCTGTAGTACTCCTTTATAATCACCCGATTCGTTGTGACGTTTGGTAGCACCAAAGTGTTCCTCCGGTAAACGGGAGTTGCATAATCTCATAGTTACAGGAACATGTATAAGTCATGAAGAAAGCAATAGCAACATACTAAACGATCAAGTGCTAGGCTAACGGAATGGGTCATGTCAATCAGATCATTCTCCTAATGATGTGATCCTGTTAATCAAATGACAACTCATGTCTATGGTTAGGAAACATAACCATCTTCGATTAACGAGCTAGTCAAGTAGAGGCATACTAGTGACACTCTGTTTGTCTATATATTCACACATGTATTATGTTTCCGGTTAATACAATTCTAGCATGAATAATAAACATTTATCATGATGTAAGGAAATAAATAATAACTTTATTATTGCCTCTAGGGCATATTTCCTTCAGTCATGGAGCAGCTAGGCTTTGGCGCCAAGTGGAGATCATGGGTGTGTGGAATTCTAGCTACGTCCACTACACGCATCATGGTGAATGGTGACCCGGGTGGAACTATCTACAACTGTAAGGGCTTGCGGCAGGGTGATCCCGTCTCACCAATGCTTTTCATTCTTACTATGGAGCCATTGCACCGGCTCTTTGAGTGGCCTGCCCAGCGTGGGTTCTTGCAGCCGTTGGCGTCATCAGGGATGAAGAAGAGGATCTCAATGTTTGCGGATGATGTCGTCTTATTTACCAAGCCGGAGCCTATGGACCTCGCCATCTGCAAATGTATTTTTGACCTATTTGGAGAGGCTTCGGGTTTGCACATTAATATGAACAAATCGGCTGCTCTACCGATACGATGCTCTGATCAGAACATTGCTTTTGCGAGTCAACAGCTGGGGTGTCCAGTTGGATCTTTCCCTGTGAAGTACCTTGGGTTGCCCCTGTCTCTAAGGAAACAATCAGCGGCTCAGCTTCAGTGCCTGGTGGATCAGATGGCAAATTGTTTGCCAAGGTGGAAGGCGGCCCTCATGCCGAAGAGCGGTAGGCTTACTTTGGTGCTTTCGGTCCTGTGTGCAATGCCCATCCATGCGATGATGGCTTTGGACCTTCCTTCCAAAACACTGACGGCCATGAACAAGATCTGTCGAGGATTTCTTTGGTGCCGGAGAGCGGAGGCTAATGGAGGAAATCGTGCGGTGGCTTGGGAGACCGTGTGTACCCCAAAATGGGCAGGAGGGCTAGGTGTGCCTAACTTGAGGTGGATGAATATAGCATTGCAGGCCAAATGGCCATGGTTGCAAAGGACGGATAGGAGTAGACCCTAGAGTGAATTTAAAATCAAAGTTCCTTCGGAGGCAATGCAAATCTTTCAAGCGGCTACTAGGTGCAGGGCAAGCAACGGGATGAACACACTGTTTTGGGAAGATAGATGGCTAGACGGGATGAGGATTCAGGAGCTTGCGCCAGCGGTCTATGACTTGGTGCCACACCGGATCAGGCAGACGTGTATGCTTGGCCAAGTGGGGATGGACGGGTCCTGGGCAGCTTGCCTTGGTCCCAACATAACTTTGGTGGCACTGCAACAGTTCCTTCAGCTATGGCAGCGGGTTCAGGCGTGGGAACCGGTGGAGAGTGACTCGGACATGATAGTTTGGTCTTGGGAGCCGTCGGGACAATTCTCTGTCAGATCCGCGTACCCTGCGAAGTTCTGGGGAAGGGAGGTCATTCCCTCTGCGGAGTTAACATGGAAATCCAGAGCCCCGTCTCAATGCAAATTCTTCGCGTGGCTGGCCCTGTGAAACAGATGTTGGACGTCGGACCGGCTAGCTAGGAGGGGGCTGCCACATCAGGTTAATTGCCCTTTGTGTGACTAGGAGGAGGAAACCATTGATCATGTGTTGCTGACATGCGTTTTCGCCCGTGAGATTTGGGTGGTGATTTGTACGGCTCTGGGTAAGCCGGAGTGGGCACCATCTACACAGGATGCTCTCAAGCCGTGGGTTTGTGAAAAGCAAGCGGCTGCTAACGTGGTAAGGAAGGATCTGCACGCTATTCTGCTTCTCACGTTGTGGGAGTTGTGGAAGCATAGAAACGCGATTGTCTTCGATGGTGCTTCGCCATCTGCTAGTCATCTGATCAACAAAATTATGAACGAGGGTAGAAGCTGGTCGATGGCTGGGCTCTTCAAAGGCAATGTTGAGGGTGTTTTTGCAGGCTTAGCTAGGTGGACGAGTGGGGAGTAGTAGTCTAGTTAGCGGGTGCGGCCGTGCACGACCGTGCGTGAGGTGGAGTTGTACATGGTGTTGTCACACCTTTGTATATGACTGTTCAAGGCTTTCTATGCCTCTCCTTCTATAATATATGATATGCACACTCGTGCATATTCGAGAAAAAAAAGAAGTGTGAGCAAGGACAAAGATGGTATTGTCGATGAGAACAAGAAGAGGACTGGTAGGTGTTTCCGACCAACATGTCATGGAGAAAGCTATGGATAGGTGATACATATCGAACGTATCTAATTTTTTTATTGTTTCATGTCATGTTTATATCATTTTGGCATAATTTTGGACCAATTTATTATTATTATTTTTGGACTAACCTATTAATTCATTGCTCAGTGTTAGCTATTTTTTTGCGTGTTTTAGGACTTTTGGGGAAAAACTATGTAGCTCCAAAAATTCTAGAAGTATTTTTTCATCGGGAAGCTTCCAAAGGCCACAAGAAGTAGCCAGAGGCCGCAGCCCCCATGTTCCCCCACCACATGGGATGTGGGGTTGCATGGGGCCCCTAGATCTCCTATCCACCGCCTCGCGACATTGCCTCTATATATACCTAAAAATACCTTCGGATTTAATCCTAGTTTTTTGTTGTCGCACCTCTCTGTTCCATGACGATCCAATCTAGATGCCTTTTCAGTACTATGTTGGAGGGGGAAATCTTCATGGTGACCATATCCATCAACTTGAAGTCCATCATGGTCGCCCTTGAGTAGTTTCCTTTGGATTACCGGTCCATAGCAGTAGCAAGTTGATTTGCTCTCCGATTTTGGTGTTTACGGCGGTTGGCCTGCGCTAGGCCGCCGCCTGCACCTACTACGTTGGATGCGGCCGTCATGGCCTCGACTTGCGCGGGGTGGACTGAACCGTGGGTGGAAATGCACATATGAACCATCAGGCGACACCTAGAGAGAGGTCCAGTGGCGGTTGCCACTGGCCAACGACCAGCACAGAAGGATGCAGCAGGCGGAGGTCGTAGATCGGTGATATGGAAGGAGGGCCCCGCATTCGTGCTCCGAAAAAATCTCGGTGTGCATGAATTATCCCAACGGGAGCACGAGCGCAGGGGAATTTAGTGGCGCCGAGAATGCGTACTGGTGGCAATGGAGAGGAGACTGTGGAGAAGTTGCTGGGGGGCTTCTTAGTGCGGTGGGGGTCGAGTTATGGCGGTGTCATGGCTCCTGGGGTTCGTTGCCCGCGCCGAGGAGCTCTATGTACTCCTCAACGCCAAGCCGAGAAGACAAGATGGCAGATAGGCTGAGGCTAGTGCCTCCACAGTTTTTTGAGCGTCATTTTAGGAATCAACGAGAGACAATTCTCGCAGTCACCATGGAAGTCTCACATCTAACTTTTTCTGTATGTTTGTTTGCCTGATATGATGCATTTTGATGAAATATCACTATTTGAATGAATGTTGCATTTTCTAGAAAATTATTTCCATGCTTTTATAATTTGTAATCATACTAAGTTGGTTTTTTAGCAGCAATCAAACTGACCAAAAACTAGTTGTTCTTTGCCATATGCATCTTTGTGTTTTTGTTATACATAGTTTTGCCACATTGTTGGCCAAAACATGGAATTTTTGTTGGGGAACGCAGTAATTTCAAAAAAATTCCTACGCACACGCAAGATCCATCTAGGTGATGCATCGCAACGAGAGGGGAGAGTGTTGTCCACGTATCCTCGTAGACCGAAAGCAGAAGCATTATGACAACGCGGTTGATGTAGTCGTACGTCTTTACGATCCGACCAATCCTAGTACCGAAAGTACGGCACCTCCGTGATCTGCACAAGTTCAGCTCGGTGACGTCCCATGAACTCTAGATCCAGCTGAGTGTCGAGGGAGAGCTTCGTCAGCACGGCGGTTGATGACGGTGATGATGAAGTTACCGACGCAGGGCTTCGCCTAGCACTACAACGATATGACCGAGGTGGAAATCTGTGGAGGGGGGCACCGCACATGGCTAAACAATCAACTTGTGTGTCTATGGGGTGCCCCCCTCCCCGTATATAATGGAGTGGAGGAGGGGGAGGGCCGGCCCTCTCTATGGCGCGCCCTAGGGGAGTCCTACTCCCATCGGGAGTAGGATTCCCCCCCCCCTTCCAAGTAGGAGTAGGAGAGGAAGGAAAGGAGGAGAGAGGGAGGAAGGAAAGGGGGGTCGGCCCCCCTCCCAATTCGAATTGGGCTTGGGGGGGGGGGGCGCCCCCGCCTAGGCCGCCTCCTCCTCTCTCCCATTAAGGCCCAATAAGGCCCATACACTCCCCGGGGGGTTCTGGTAACCTCCCGGTACTCCAGAAAATGCCCGAACTCACCCGGAACCATTCCGATGTCCAAACATAGCCATCCAATATATCGATCTTTATGTCTTGACCATTTTGAGACTCCTCGTCATGTTCATGATCACATCCGGGACTCCGAACAACCTTCGGTACATCAAAACACGTAAACTCAAAATATCAATCGTCACAGAACGTTAAGCGTGCGGACCCTACGGGTTTGAGAACTATGTAGACATGACTGAGACTCATCTCCGGTCAATAACCAATAGCGGAACCTGGATGCTCATATTGGCTCCTACATATTCTACGAAGATCTTTATCGGTCAAACCGCGTAACAACATACGTTGTTCCCTTTGTCATCGGTATGTTACTTGCCCGAGATTCGATCGTCGGTATCTCAATACCTAGTTAAATCTCGTTACCGGCAAGTCTCTTTACTCGTTTTGTAATGCATCATCCCGCAAATAACTCATTAATCACATTGCTTGCAAGGCTTATAGTGATGTTCATTACCGAGAGGGCCCAGAGATACCTCTCCGACAATCGGAGTGACAAATCCTAATCTTGATCTATGCCAACTCAACAAGTACCATTAGAGACACCTGTAGAGCACCTTTATAATCACCCGGTTACATTGTGACATTTGGTAGCACACTAAGTGTTCCTCCGGTATTCAGGAGTTGCATAATCTCATAGTCATAGGAACATGTATAAGTCATGAAGAAAGCAATAGCAACATACTAAACGATCAAGTGCTAAGCTAATGGAATGGGTCAAGTCAATCACATCATTCTCTAATGATGTGATCCCGTTTATCAAATGACAACTCATGTCTATGGCTAGGAAACTTAACCATCTTTGATTCAACGAGCTAGTCAAGTAGAGACATACTAGTGACACTCTGTTTGTCTATGTATTTCCAGTTAATACAATTCTAGCATGAATAATAAACATTTATCATGATATAAGGAAATATAAATAACAACTTTATCATTGCCTCTAGGGCATATTTCCTTCAGTCTCCCACTTGCACTAGAGTCAATAATCTAGTTCACATCGCTATGTGATTTAACACCAATAGTTCACATCACCAGTGATTAACACCCATAGTTCACATCGCCATGTGACCAACACTCAAAGTGTTTACTAGAGTCAGTAATCTAGTTCACATCGCCATGTGATTAACACCCAAAGAGTACTAAGGTGTGATCATGTTTTGCTTGTGAGAGAAGTTTAGTCAACGGGTCTGCCACATTCAGATCTATATGTGTATTTTGCAAATTTCTATGTCTACAATGCTCTGCACGGAGCTACCCTAGCTAATAGCTCCCACTTTCAATATGTATCTAGATCGAGACTTAGAGTCATCCAGATCGGTGTCAAAGCTTGCACCGACGTAACTCTTTACAACGAACTCTTTATCACCTCCATAACCGAGAAATATTTCCTTATTCCACTAAGGATAATTTTGACCGCTGTCTAGTGATCTACTCCTAGATCACTATTGTACCCTCTTGCCAAACTCCTGGTGAGGTACACAATAGGTCTAGTACACAGCATAGCATACTTTATAGAACCTATGACCGAGGCATAGGGAATGACTTTTCATTCTCATTCTATTTTCTGCCATGGTCGGGTTTTGAGTCTTACTCAACTTCACACCTTGCAACATAGGCAAGAACTCCTTCTTTGACTGTTCCATTTGGAACTACTTCAAAATTTTATCAAGGTATGTACCCATTGAAAAATCTTATCAAGCGTCTTGATCTATCTCTATAGATCTTGATGCTTAATGTGTAAGCAGCTTCACCGAGGTCTTTCTTTGAAAAAAATCCTTTCAAACACTCCTTTATGCTTTCCAGAAAATTCTACATTATTTCTGATCAACAATATGTCATTCACATATACTTATCAGAAAGGCTGTAGTGCTCCCACTCACTTTCTTGTAAATACAGGCTTCACCACAAGTCTGTATAAAACTATATGCTTTGATCAACTCATCAAAGCGTATATTCCAACTCCGAGATGCTTGCACCAGTCCATAGATGGATAACTGGAGCTTGCACACTTTGTTAGCACCTTTAGGATTGACAAAAGCTTCTGGTTGCATCATATACAACTCTTCTTTAATAAATCCATTAAGGAATGCAGTTTTGACATCCATTTGCCAGATTTCATAAAATGCGGCAATTGCTAACATGATTCGGACAGACTTAAGCATCGATACGAGTGAGAGAATCTCATCGTATTCAACACCTTGAACTTGTCGAAAAAATTTTGTGACAATTCGAGCTTTGTAGATAGTAACACTACTATCAGCGTCCGTCTTCCTCTTGAAGATCCATTTATGCTCAATGGCTCGCCGATCATCGGGCAAGTCAACCAAAGTCCACACTTTGTTCTCATATATGGATCCCATCTCAGATTACATGGCCTCAATCCATTTTGCAGAATCTGGGCTCATCATCGCTTCCTCATAGTTCACAGGTTCGTCATGTTCTAGTAACATGATTTCTAGAACAGGATTAACGTACCACTCTGGTGCGGAACGTACTCTGGTTGACCTACGATGTTCGATAGTAACTTGATCTGAAGTTTCATGATCATCATCATTAACTTCCTCACTAATTGGTGTAGGCATCACTGGAACTGATTTCTGTGATGAACTACTCGCCAACTCGAGAGAAGGTACAATTACCTTATCAAGTTCTACTTCCCTCCCATTCACTTCTTTCGAGAGAATCTTCTTCTCTAGAAATAATCCATTCTTAGCAACATAGATCTTGCCTTCGGATCTGTGATAGAAGGTGTACCCAACATTTTCTTTTGGGTATCCTATGAAGATGCACTTCTCCGATTTGGGTTCGAGCTTATCAGGTTGAAACTTTTTCACATAAGCATCGCAACCCCAAACTTTAAGAAATGACAGCTTAGGCTTCTAGCCAAACCATAGTTCATACGGTGTTGCCTCAACGGATTAGACGGTGCCCTATTTAACGTGAATGCAGCTGTCTCTAATGCATAACCCCCAAAAGATAGTGGTAAATCGGTAAGAGACATCACAGATTGCACTATATCCAATAAAGTACGGTTATGATGTTTGGACACACCATTGTGCTGTGGTGTTCTAGGTGGCATGAGTTTGTGAAACTATTCCACATTGTTTTAATTGAAGACCAAACTCGTAACTCAAATATTCGTCTCCGCGATCCGATCATAGAAACTTTATTTTCTTGTTATGATGACTTTCCACTCTACTCTGAAATTCTTTGAACTTTTCAAATGTTTCAGACTTATGTTTCATCAAGTAGATATACCCATATCTACTCAAATCATTTGTGAAGGTCAGAAAATAACGATACCCGCCGTGAGCCTCAATACTCATCGGACTGCATACATCAGTATGTATTATTCCCAACAAGTCAGTTGCTCGCTCCATTGTTCCAGAGAACGGAGTCTTAGTCATCTTGCCCATGAGGCATGGTTCGCAAGCATCAAATGATTCATAATCAAGTGATTCCAAAAGTCCATCAGCATGGAGTTTCTTCATGTGCTTTACACAATATGACCTAAACGGTTGTGCCACAAATAAGTTGCACTGTCATTATTAACTTTGCATCTTTTGTCTTCAATATTATGAATATGTGTATCACTACGATCGAGATTCAATAAACCATTTATATTGAGTGTATGACCATAGAAGGTTTTATTCATGTAAATAGAACAACAATTATTCTTTGACTTAAATGAATAACCGTATTGCAATAAACATGATCCAATCATATTCATGCTCAACACAAACACCAAATAACATTTATTTTAGGTTCAACACTAATCCCGAAGGTAAAGGGAGTGTGCGATGGTGATCTTATCAACCTTGGAATCATTTCCAACACACATCATCGCCTCGTCCTTAACTAGTCTCTGTTTATTTTGCAACTCCCGTTTCGAGTTACTACTCTTATCAACTAAACCAGTATCAAATACCGAGGGGTTGCTATAAACACTAGTAAAGTATACATCAATAACATATATATCCAATATACCTTTGTTCACTATGCCATCCTTCTTATCCGCCAAGTATGTAGGGCAGTTCCACTTCCAGTGACCATTTCCTTTGCTGTAGAAGCACGCAGTTTCAGGCTTGGGTCTAGCTTTGGGCTTCTTCATGGGAGTGGCAACTTGCTTGTCATTCTTCTTGAAGTTCCCTTTCTTTCCATTGCCCTTTTACTTGAAACTAGTGGTCTTGTCAACCATCAACACTTGATGCTTTTTCTTGATTTCTAACTTCGCCGATTTCATCATCTTGAAGAGCTTTGGGAATCATTTCCGTTATCCCTTGCATATTATAGTTCATCACAAAGTTTTAGTAACTTGGTGATAGTGACTAGAGAACTCTGTCAATCACTATCTTATCGGGAAGATTAACTCCCACTTGATTCAAGTGATTGTAGTACTCAGACATTCTGAGCACATGCTCACTCGTTGAGCTATTCTCCTCCATCTTGTAGGAAAAGTACTGTCAGATGTCTCATACCTCTTGACACGGGCATGAGTATGAGATACTAATTTCAACTCTTGGAACATATTATATGCTCCATGGCGTTCAAAACATTTTTGAAGTCCCTGTTCTAAGCCGTAAAGCATGGTGCACTAAACCATCAAGTAGTCATCATACCGAGCTTGTCATACGGTCATAAGGTCTGCATCTGCTCCTGCAATAGGTCTGCCACCTAGCAATGCGTCAAGGACATAATTCTTCTGTGCAGCAATGAGGATAATCCTCAGATCAGGGACCTAGTCCGTGTCATTGTTACTATCATCTTTCAACATATCAAAAATAAACGGGGAGCTACATCGCGAGCTATTGATCTACAACATAGTTATGCAAATACTATCATGACTAAGTTCATGATAAATTAAAGTTCAATTAATCATATTACTTAAGACCTCCCACTTAGATAGACATCCCTCTAGTCATCTAAATGATCACGTGATCCAAATCAACTAAACCATGTCCGATCATCACGTGAGATGGAGTAGTTTTCAAGGGTGAACATCACTATGTTGATCATATCTACTATTGATAACCCACAAGTGTAGGGGATAATTGTAGCCTCTTTCGATAAGTAAGAGTGTCGAACCCAACGAGGAGCTAAAGGTAGAACAAATATTCTCTCAAGTCCTATCTGCCACTGATACGACTCTACGCACGCTTAGTGTTCGCTTTACCTAGAACAAGTATGAAACTAGAAGTACTTTGTAGGTGTTGTTGGAGAGGTTTGCAAGATAATAAAGAGCACGTAAATATAAAATAGGGGCTGTTTAGATAAAGAAGCAATAAAGTAAATATAGCGAGTGTGGAAAAGTGGTGGTAGGAGTTGTGAAATTGTCCTTAAGCAACTGACTGCTTTACTAGACCGATAGCAAGTTTTATGTGGGAGAGGCATAAGCTAACATACTTCCTCTTCTTGGGTCATATGCACTTATGATTGGAACTCTAGCAAGCATCCGCAACTACTATAGATCATTAAGGTAAAAGCCAACCATAGCATTAAAGCATCAAGTACCCTTTATCCCATACGCCATGATAACCCACAAGTATAGGGGATCACAACAGTTTTCGAGGGTAGAGTATTCAACCCAAATTTAATGATTCGACACAAGGGAGCCAAAGAATATTCTCAAGTATTAGCAGTTGAGTTGTCAATTCAACCACACCTGGATAACTTAGTATCTGTAGCAAAGTATTTAGTAGCAAAGTAGTATGATAGTAATGGTAACAGTGGCAAAAGTAACGATGGAAGTTTTGTAGTAATTGTAACAGTAGCAACGGTAAATTAAATAAGCAAGGCACAATATGTGAAAAGCTCGTAGGAATTGGATCAGTGATGGATAATTATGGCGGATGCAATTCCTCGTGTAATAGTTATAACATAGAGTGACACAGAACTAGTTCCAATTCATCAATGTAATGTAGGCATGTATTCCGAATATAGTCATACGTGCTTATGGAAAAGAACTTGCATGACATCTTTTCTCCTACCCTCCCGTGGCAACGGGGTCCTAATGGAAACTAAGTGATATTAAGGCCTCCTTTTAATAGAGTACCGGACCAAAGCATTAGCACATAGTGAATACATGAACTCCTCAAACTACGGTCATCACCGAGAAGTATCCCGATTATTGTCACTTCGGGGTTGTCGGATCATAACACATAATAGGTGACTATAGACTTGCAAGATAGGATCAAGAACTCACATATATTCACGAAAACATAATAGGTTCAGATTTGAAATCATGGCACTCGGGCCCTAGTGACAAGCATTAAGCATAGCAAAGTCATAGCAACATCAATCTCGTAACATAGTGGATACTAGGATCAAACCCTAACAAAACTAACTTGATTACATGGTAAATCTCATCCAACCCATCACCGTCCAGCAAGCCTACGATGGAATTACTCACGCACGGCGGTGAGCATCATGAAATTGGTGATTGAGGATGGTTGATGATGACGACGGCGACGAATCCCCCTCTCCGGAGCCCCGAGCGGACTCTAGATCAGCCCTTCCGAGAGAGATTAGGGCTTGGCGGCGGCTCCGTATCGTAAAACGTGATGAAACTTTCTCTCTGATTTTTTTCTCCGCGAAAGGGAGTATATAGAGTTGGAGTTGAGGTCGGTGGAGCTCCAGGGGGCCCACGAGGCAGGGGGGCGCGCCCCCCACCCTCGTGGACAGGGTGTGGGCCCCTTGACCTTGATTCTTTTTCCAGTATTTAATATATTTTCCAAAAGTTATCTCCATGAACTTTTTTTTTCTGCACAAAAATAACACCATGGCAGTTCTGCTGAAAACAGCGTCAGTCCGGGTTAGTTTCATTCAAATCATGCAAGTTAGAGTCCAAAACAAGGGCAAAAGTGTTTGGAAAAGTAGATATGTTGGAGACGTATCAACTCCCCCAAGCTTAAACCTTTGCTTGTCCTCAAGCAATTTAGTTGACAAACTGAAAGTGATAAAGAAAAACTTTTACAAACTCTGTTCGCTCTTGTTGTTGTAAATATGTAAAGCCAGCGTTCAAGTTTTCAGCAAATATTATGAACTAACCATATTCACAATAACACTTAGGTCTCATGTTTACTCATATCAATGACATAATCAACTAGCGAGCAATAATAATAAATCTCGGATGACAACACTTTCTCAAAACAATCATAACATGATATAACAAGATGGTATCTCGCTAGCCCTTTACGAGACCGCCAAAACATAAATGCAGAGCACCTTTAAAGATCAAGGACTGACTAGACATTGTAATTCATGGTAAAAGAGATCCAGTCAAGTCATACCCAATATAAACTAATAGTAATGCATGCAAATGACAATGTGCTCTCCACCGGGTGCTTTTTAATAAGAGGGTGATGACTCAACATAAAAGTAAATAGATAGGCCCTTCGGAGAGGCGAGGGATTTGTAGAGGTGCCAGAGCTCGATTTTAAAATAGAGATGAATACCATTTTGAGCGGTATACTTTCACTATCAACGCAATAACTATGAGATCTCGATATCTTCCATGCTACATACATTATAGGCGGTTCCCAAACAGAATGGTAAAGTTTATACTCTCCCACCACCAACAAGCATCAATCCATGGCTTGCTCAAAACAACGAGTGCCTCCAACTAGCAACAACCCTGGGGGAGTTTTGTTTAATTATTTCAATTTGCTTTGATCTTTTTGATCATGGGACTGGGCATCCCGGTTGCTAGCCATTTTCTCGTGAATGAGGAGCGGATCCCACTCCCCTTGAGAATAACCCACCTAGCATGGAAGATACATACAACCCTAGTTGAAACATGAGTTGCTCGAGCATACAAAACAGAATTTCATTTGAAGGTTTGAAGTTTGGCGCATACAAATTTACTTGGAACGGCAGGTAAATACCGCATATAGGAAGGTATGGTGGACTCATATGGAATAACTTTGGGGTTTATGGAGTTTGGATGCACAAGCAGTATTCCGGCTTAGTACAATTGAAGGCTAGCACAAGACTGGGAAGAAACCAAGAGAGAGAGCGACAACAGTCATGAACATGCATTAAAATTAATCAACACTGAGTGCAAGCATGAGTAGGATATAATCCACCATGAACATAAATATCGTGAAGGCTATGTTGATTTGTTTCAACTACATGCGCGAACATGTGCCAAGTCAAGTCACTCGAATCATTCAAAGGAGGATACCACCCTATCATACCACATCACAACCATTTTAATAGCATGTTGGCATGCAAGGTAAACCATTATAAGCTCCTAGCTAATTAAGCATGACATAAGCAACTATAATCTCTAATTGTCATTGCAAACATGTTTATTCATAATAGGCTGAATTAGGAACGATGAACTCATCATATTTACAAAAACAAGAGAGGTCGAGTCCATACTAGCTTCTCTCATCTCAATCAGTCCATCATATATCGTCATTATTGCCTTTCACTTGCACCCATCGAACGGTGTGTATAATAATAATAGTGCACGTGCATTGGACTAAGCTGGAATCTGCAAGCATTCAATTCAAGAGAGAAGACAAAGTAATATTGGCTCTAAGTTAAATCAGCAACCATGCATATGAGAGCCACTAAACATTTTCATTATGGCCCCAAAGGAAGGAAAAGAAATAAAACTATTTACACGGGAAAGCTCCCAACAAGCAAAAGAAGAACGAGAAATATTTTTGGGTTTTCGTTTTAATTGCTACTACAAGCATGGAAATTAAACTAACTAATTTTTTTGGTTTTTCATAAGAATTATCAAACACACAAGAAGAAAGCTAGAAAAATGAATTAAACTAGCATGGATAATACAATGAAAGAGTATGAACATCGACAACTAGAGTGAGTGTGTGAACATGAATGTAATGTCGGTGAGAAATACGTACTCCCCCAAGCTTAGACTTTTGGCCTAAGTTGGTATACGGCCAAGGATAGCCTGGCTGATATCCGAAGTTATAATTGGGGTCGTACTGAGATGCAGCAACCATTGCCTCCTGAGCTGCGACATGTTGGCGGGCTGCCTCCGCTCTCCTCTCGTGTTCGGTTGCCTCCTCCTTAGTGAAAACATATCTTCGTTTTGCCTGGTAATCAAAAAGGGAAGGAGCAAGGAGAGTAACATGGACAACGCGACGTCTGTCAAAGATTAGCCGATACTGGAGGAATTGTTCATTCCTCGCAAGAAAATGATGACTGACCATAGCGTCATAATCTAAATAAGTGGAAGGCAACTCCCTATCACCCTCACGTGGAGGTATACCAAGATAATTAGCAACACGGGTCGCATAAATCCCTCCAAACAAATCTCCAGATAAACCATTATTATGCAACCTACGTGCAACAATTGCCCCCAAGTTGTAATCTTTGTTACCTAATACGGCACTCTTGAGGACACAAAGATCAGATACACACATGTGACATGCTTCATCTTTACCATTAATGCATCTACCAATGAAGAGAGCAAAATAATGTATAGCAGGAAAATGAATGCTCCCAATGGTAGCTTGTGCTATATCTCTAGATTCTCCCACAGTGATACTAGCAAGAAAGTCTTTATATCAGATTTGCGGGGTTCATTAACATTGCCCCACTGCGGGAGTTTGCAATCAGTAGTAAAATCTTCTAGGTCCATGGTATAAGATTGATCATAAATATCAAACAGGACATTCTGGGAATTACGCGAAGATGTAAATTTAAACCTTCTCACGAATGAATCAGTCAATTGGTAGTACTGAGGACACTTATCTTGCATGAAGTCCTCAAGATCGGCATTACACACATATGCGTAAAATTCATCCTTGATGCCTGCATTGACCATAAACTCTTTTGACGGCCATTCACAAGGCTGCACATCAGCTTCCCTTGGTGGTTCATCGTCTTGCTCACGCATAGCACGCCTCGGTCCTCTCTTTGTTGAGGAACCACCTTGGTACAATTTACTAGACATATTTCTTCCTCTGAAAAATTTCTGAAATTTTTAGTAACTTCAAAATAAAAGTGAATCAAACTAAACAAGATTGATAGAAACTACTCCTACAAGTGCCTAGAGCCTATGTCATGCATTAGAATTACTTGGGACCTCATAAATTTGACATGCAAGCTCAAGAACAGGGTCACCTAGGCAGCAAAAATTTGCAATGGATAAAGCACTAGAACAAAAACTAATTGGACCATTGGAGGAGTCACATACCAAGGAACAATCTCCCAAAGCAGTTTTGTGAATGGAGCTTTGAGCAAGGAGATAAAAAATCGCAGCAAAATGAGCTAGAACTCGTGCTTGAGCTGGATGGGGATTTTTGGGGAGGAAGATGGAGTGTGTGGGTGCAGGAATAAGTGAAGGGGGGCCACCGTGGGCCCACGAGGCAGGGGACGCGCCTAGTCAGAGTGGGCGCACCCTGGACCCTCGTGGCCAGGTGCTTGCCCCCCCTGTTGTGTTCTCAGTGCCTAAAATCCTCAAATATTCCATAAAAAATCATACTAAATTTGCAGGGCATTTGGAGCACTTTTATTTTCGGGATATTTTTTATTGCATGGATAATTCAGAAAAGCAGACGAGATAATACTATTTTTGCTTTATTTATTCTAAATAACAGAAAGTAAAAGGAGGGTACAGAAGGTTGTGCCTTCTAGTTTCATCCATCTCATGATCATCAAAAGGAATCCACTAACAAGGTTGATCAAGTCTTGTTAACAAACTAATTCCGGATAGCATGGAACCGGAGAAATTTCGAATAACACTAGATAACCTCAACGGGGATATGAACATCCCCAATAATAAGAATATCATATTTATTCTTGACAGTAGGAAGAGGAAATTCAAAACCTCCAATAATGATAGTTGGAATTTTTCCAATAGAATTGATGGTATGAACTTGAGGTTGTTTCCTCGGAAAGTGTACCGTATGCTCATTACCATTAAGATGAAAAGTGACATTGCCTTTGTTGCAATCAATAACAGCCCCTGCAGTATTCAAAAAGGGTCTACCAAGGATAATCGACATACTATCGTCCTCGGGAATATCAAGAATAACAAAGTCCGTTAAGATGGTGACATTTGCAACCACAACAGGACATCCTCACAAATACCGACATGTATAGCAGTTGATTTATCAGCCATTTGCAAAGATATTTCAGTAGGTGTCAACTTATTCAATTCAAGTCTACGATATAAAGAGAGAGGCATAACACTAACACCATCTCCAAGATCACATAAAGCAGTTTTAACATAGTTTCTTTTAATGGAGCATGGTATAGTTGGCACTCCTGGATCTCCAAGTTTCTTTGGTACTCCACCCTTAAAAGTGTAATTAGCAAGCATGGTGGCAATTTCAGCTTCCGGTATCTTTATTTTATTTGTAATGATATCCTTCATATATTTAGCATAAGGGTTTACTTTAAGCATATCAGTTAAGCGCATACGTAAGAAGATAGGTCTAATCATTTCAGCAAAGCGCTCAAAATTCTCATCATCATTTTTCTTGGATGGCTTCGGAGGAAAAGGCATGGGTTTCTGAACCCATGGTTCTCTTTCTTTACCGTGCTTCCTAGCAACAAAGTCTCTCTTATCATAACTGTCGGGGGTTGGGTGCGACATATGCCAAAGGATGGCTTATCATGGAGGGGGCGAGTAGAACGTCGCCGGTGCCTGGAAACGGGATGAGGCGAAGACATGCACGCCGGCGAATCTTACCCAGCTTCAGGGCTCTCCGAGGAGATAACACCCCTCCTGCTGCTCTGCGGGGTCTCCGCCTGATCACTATGGCAAAGGGGGTCCAAGAGGCTCCGGGAGTTGTTCGGGGTGAGGAAGGAGAAGGCACGGCTAGCTCTTCTCTCCCTCTATGCGTGTGTCTAAAACTACTAGATTCCAACCCTTTGCATGGGTGCCCGGGGGTTTATATAGGCCTACCCCGGGTACAACAATAATCCGGCTGGAGTGCGGGTCCAAGCCGTCGATCTCTAAGTCGCCGTCTTCTCCGCCGACTTGGGGCCCGCCGACTAGTGGGCCCGTCGACGACTCCAAGATGGGGCCGACAGCCCTTGTTCCGCCACGCAGGCGGGTCTTGCCGGCTGCAGACATCGTAGCCGTGCTTCTAATGACGCCGAAGCTTGGTCATGGGGTCATGGCAATAGTGCCGCCGCCCGGTGGCGATCCTTATTGCCATTCCCGTCTTGTCAGTTAATGGCGCGTGGAGCCCGCGGGAGGGGCCGGCCGTCTCCCGGAGGCCGACTCCATCGGGTCTGTCTTTGGGGTGCTCTCGCCGTCTTCGGTTCTCCCGCCGACAGGCGGGTCCCGCCGTCTTCGGGTCGTACAGACAGGCCATCGTGGGTACAGGAATCTGCCCACGGCGCTGATGTCGAGGCAGCGTGCAACAGTGATGCCGTCGGACGGAGATCTCCGTCGGTACGGCGCTCTGTGGCCATACCTGCCCTTTATGGGCGGGGCAGGGATGGGCCGCGAGGCGGCTTTATCCCATCCCGCTCGTAGTCGCTCAGGCAGGAGGTGGTTGGGGTCGCGGGCCGACTCCCTGTAGCCGGCCTCGCTGGAGGTCGCTGGCTTGGAGTCGGCTCGTCCTGAGGCCGTCGTTGGGACTCGGCCTAGAGGGGCAGTCGGCGACTACATTGCCGACTCTCTGGCGGCTCTTTGTCTTGGGGTCTTGAGGAGCGCAATCTGCCTGATGTTTTGAAAGGTTCAGGGGCTCGGGTCTGCCTACCCGTGGCCCATTACTCCCGATAGTCCCGAAGGCTGGTGAGGCGCCGAGGGCAGCTGTCGAGGAGCCTCGGCAGCTTCATCCCTTTGTAGAAGAATCTGGACTCGGCCCGCCGTCTCCATCTTGAGCCGACTAGCTGGAGTCGGCCTTGCGAAGCCGTCTTGCTCTTCAAAGGTTTCAAGGTCGCCGCGGGATCCGGGCGGCGTGCCTGATAAGCTTCCCGGCAGCCGCCCGCTGCGGGCCCGCCATGCGACGCCACGTGGCAGGGCCAGTCTGCCAGCCCACGCGCGTGACAAGACATGCCCGTCAGGCGGGGCCCACCACTACCGTGCCCCGGCGCGCAGCGGATCCGCTGTGGTCGTGCGGGCGGTTGGGCTCCCCACGCCGTTACTGCACGCAGTAACGAAATCGTGGGGGCGTGGGGACATGGGCGCAGTTAATCCCACGCCCGCCCCCTCGGCTTCGCAGCCTAGGCGCCTATAAGTAGGCGGGGGGAGGGAGGCGGTGGCACGCGCACTCTCTCATCCCCGCTCCTGCCTCGTCTTCTTCCTCGCTCCACGCGCCGAGCCTCGCGCCGCCCGCGGAGATGAGCTCCTCGTCGCCGCCGCGCCTCCCACAGCGCTCCGGTGTGTGGGGCGGCTCCATCATCGACGCATTTACATCATCGAATTCGCCGTCACAAACGCGCCGCATCCCCGGCAGCCACCTAGTGCGGACCCGCGCCGCGCCGGAGGGAGAAATCACGCCGGCGCCGGAGGAGGGCGAGCGGGTGATTTTCCGCTCGCACCTCATGCGCGGGCTAGGGCTGCCGGCGAGCGGCTTCTTCCGCGCATTCTTGGAGTTCTTCGGCTCGGCCGCACCACCTCACCCCCAACACGGTGGTGCTGATGGCGCCGCCGCATCCTTATGCGAAGGTTTTCTCGAGTTCTCCCCACCATCGAGCTGTGGGGAATTCTTCCAAGCGAAGCTTCAGACCCACGCCGCTCGCGTCTGCGGCTCAGGCGGCACGTTCATCGCCAAGAGGAGGCCGGTGCCCGAGAACCTTTTCCTGCCATCTCCCTCATCAAGTCGGTGAAGATGTGGAAGCGTTCATACTTCTACGTCAAGAACGTCGCCCCCGAAGGCGACTGGGTCAACTTGCCGCCCTACGTGGGCGGCGAGCTGGCGGGCCGACCCACCAGCTGGTCCTATAGGGCCCGGACGCTGACTCCGCGAGTAACGCCGCCGTCAGCTGCTCTGCGTGATAATCTGGTCGGAGGGCCTGACTGGACTTGCTGGCCGCGCCTTAAATGGCGCCGAAGTTCTCCCTCTTCAAGGCCGACCTCATCGATCTGCCGGATGAGCGGCGCCAGGACCAATGGCTGTGCTCCAAGGACATGCCCCACGCGGAGGTGGTGGACACGATGAACTTCTTGGTGAACTGCGGCCTCACGGAGGAATGGCAGTTCGGCAAGGAGCCATACTCGCGCCAATCCCCGCCCGTCGGTAAGTCGTCTCTTGCTTCTCCGTTTCCTTCTTCACCGGATCCGGCTCTAATTTTCCTTGGTTTTTCCGACTCGTAATCCTCTCATGCCGCCTTGACGGCGCCGCGGGCCGGCTCGTGAATTCGTCCCGACGGGCGGAGAGCGACGCCGACGACCCCGACTTGGGTGTGGCGGCGATGGAGGCCGACGCCGAGGGAGGGGGAGGGGCTGACGACTTCAGGCCCTCGGCCACCTTTGCCGACTGGCTCGATGATGACGTCGAGAAGGAAGTCGCCCCTCGCCGCCAGCAGAAAGCCGGCCATCCAGGCGCGAGCTCCTCCGCCGCCTTGGGGGGTCGAGGCGGCGCGGGCGCTGGGCCGGGCCGAGTCAGCCAAGCGGCCAGGCCAAGAAATTCAGGGGAGCGGCCGCCGCGACTCAGCGTGAAGAAGCGGTCACGAAGGCTAACCGCTTCCGCAAGGAGGTGAAGAAGCCACCGCTGGTCTCCGCGTAAGTATTTTTTTATTCTGTCTTGTTTTCTTACGGTCCTCTTGCCCGAGTCTTCTCATGTCCTTTTTTCTCATCAGGGCTCCCCTCACCTTGGAGAGGGTCGCCGCCGCGCCTCCGTCATGGGGTCGGCGGAGACGTCCGCCAATAGTCGGCGGGTTGACCCTGCGGCCGCCCTCCGGGAGGCAACAGAGTGGAATGCGCAGGAGAAGCGCGACGAGGAGGAGGCCGCCCGTCGGGAGAAGGCGGAGGCCGAGAAGGCGGTCGAAGCCGCTGCTGCAGCAAAAAGGCGAGCCGAGGAGGCCGCGCGCCTTCAGTCGGCGCTGCTCGTCACTCTGCTGAGCTCAGCGCCACCACCGTCGGAGTTCACGGGGCAGTCGGAGGGAGTCGGTGGTGAGGTACCCTCGCAGGGAAGGAAGGCGGCGAGGTCTCTTCGCCGGGCGCGGCCGCGCCACCTCCACTGCCTCCGCCGCAGTCCGAGATCGCGCGAGGCAAACAGCCGGCAGACCCGCTGTCTGCCGCCGACCAGCGAGGCCGTGGCGCAGCTGCTTCTTCAAGTCGCCGCCGGTAGCGCCGTCTTGAGAAGGCGACCTCGGCGCCGCGCCCTTGAGACCGGCGCCGCCAGCTCGGCCATCCACGATCTTTGGCGACAAGCGCCCGCGCCCGTTGGGTGGGTGCGAGGAGACGGCACGGTCCCGCTGAACACGGCGCTCCTGGACGTCCAAGCGAAGCTGCGGGCTGAAGGCGACGCCCTCCAGAACCTTTCCAAGGCGCACCTGGCGTTGCGATCCGCCGTGCGGGTATGTTTCATTTTCAAATTTTCTCTTGCTCTTCTCTGTGGGGGCGCGCCAGCGCACCCACTGGGTGTAGTCCCCGAGTTTCGGGCCGGCTGCTGAGCAGGCGGCCCGGAACTTTATTTGCTTACTTCCAAGTTTTTTACCTATGTCTGGAATTCTTGTTACAGGAGTATCACAACCTCCGCGCTACTGCCTTCAACCGCAACGTTGAAGAACTGACAAGCGGGCTGCTGACCTGGCGAGGAGCCGAGGTAAGTTTTCTTCTTCGCGAAGGCTGGCGCCTCCAGGGCTGTAGTCCCGAGATTCGGGCCGACTGCTGCGCAGTCGGGCCGGATCTTCCTGGCGATCTTCTTAACTGACGACTTCGCGTCCTTCTTCTTCTTTTATTCTTCAGAGTCCAACGCCGCTCTGCGGGGGCAGCTGAGTACGGTCGAGACCGCTTCGCGCGCCAAAGAGGAGGAGTGCGGCAAGCTCGCCGCAGAGCGCAACCTGCTGGCTACGCAGCTGGCGGAGCAGAGGGAGCTGCTCAAGGCGGCGCAGGCTGAGGCGGAGAAGAAAGAGCCCGCTCGCCTAGACCGACAGGGAAGCGTAGCTGACCTCCGGCTTCCATGAAATCGAAGATATCGTCGATGGTAAGTTTGCTTTTACTTTCTCTTTTGGGTTGCCGACTATGGGTTAAGCCGGCTCCTGTTTTCGACTTGCTTTTTCTTCTTCTTGGCGTACTTCTTCCTGGTCACACGCAGCGCCAATCAGGCCATCGAGGCCGAGCCGAGGCGCGGAGGGCGGAGTGGCGCTGAGATCGCAGCCAACGCCCCGGACCCTTGACGAGCGGCTCCCGAGCATTGAGGCTCGCCCGCTGCCAGCACATCGGATGTTGCGCCGCCTTCGCTGCGGTCGGTGCCCAGCGATTGCTGCCCCTGTGGCCGGACATGCGGTTCTGCGCACTCCCAGCCGGACCGCCGACCGGCCTGGAGGTCGCTGGCCGCCGTCTTGAGGCTTGGAAGGGCTCCTGGCTAGGGCTGGAGCTCGCCGAGCCACAGAGTTAAATCAAGGCGTGGTATCTAGGGCTCGACCTGGACCGGTTGGCCGCGTTCGGTCGAAGCCAGCGGAGCTGCTGGCAGGAGGACACCCTCGTCGAGCGTGCGGCAGCGATCGCCGACTATACGGACACAAGTGTCTTCGTCCCTGAGCAGGCTGAAGGCGGTGGGGAAGCACCGCCGGAGTGGTTCGGGATGAACCCGTACTACGGCGAGGACTCGGCGGAGGTGATCGACTCCAGCGCCGAGGATGAGGACGAGGCGGAGGACGGAGACGGCATGGAGGCGCCCGGAAAGGCGGGCGGGCGACCAGCCTCAGCTCGACCGCGCCTCCAGCAACGAGCCGCGCCCATCTGGGCTAGCTGCTGCCAGAGACGATCAAGCCGAGACCGTTCAGCCAGCCGCCCCGGCGCCTGACACCGCCGCCGCCTCCGGCCTTCCAACCCCATCCGCTGCTTCTTAGGCCGCTGCCTTGCCTTTATTTTATCTGTTTGCTAGTCTTTTGAAAGAACTTTGTTAATTTGCACAATTCCACCCGCGGGGTGTATTCTGAACCTCTGTTCGAAGATCCGGCCAAGGGCCTAAGTTTGTGTAAATATTATTCTAATTTTATGTTTCCTTGCTTATTGCTCTTGTGGCTTTTTCCTTTGCCGCCTTCCCTTAGACACCGCCTTGCCCGTCGGGCAACCGCTCTGCGGATTGCCGTCTAGGTCAAGTGCTTGGCTACTTTGAGAAGGCAAGTACTTGGCCATGTTTTTAGAGTCGTCTAAGCAAGTTGAATAGAAAACGGCAAGCCGACTTCTTAAGAGTCGGTTTCACGAAACGGGCTGGAAGCCGATTTAAACTATGTTTATGCTTTGGGTCCTTAGCCATTTTTTCGTGTGGGCGCCCGCTCTACCTTACTCCTGCCCACCAAACAGTCGCTCTGCGAGCTGCGGCTTCTGACAGGAGACGGCTTAGGCACCGCACGCTACTTGTCTGACTTCGTGAAGCACTTCATAGCTCAAAGGCGGCGAGTCCCCGGGCCGACTAGTCGAGCCCGGTGCCAAACAACATAATCAAAGGGTAACATACTCAAAGGCATAATTCTTATCATACAGATAACAAAAGAGGGCAGTCCCCGAGCTCGTCTCGGGGGGCCCGGAGTCTTGGTATTTCAAACATAAAAGGGTAGCGTGGTACATACTGCATCAACTGTAAAATCTTCGGAGGAGATTTGCATTCCATGGCCGCTCCGTCACCTTGCCGGAGTCGTCCCTCTTGCGTGCTCGGGGCTTCTGAGCGTCGATCAGGTAATAGGAGTCGTTGCCCAGCACTTTACTGATGATGAATGGGCCTTCCCAAGGCGCCGACAACTTGTGCTGGCCGGCTGTTATTTGGATCAGCCGGAGCACAAGGTCGCCCTCTAGGAATGATCTTGGCTTGACCTTCTTGTTGTAGTAGCATCGCAGGCTCTGCTGGTAGATGCTGGACCGGCTGAGTGCCAACAGCCGGCCCTCTTCCAGCAGATCGACGCCGTCTTGACGTGCTTCTTCTGCTTCCTCTTTGGTGTACATGGTGATTCACGGGGAGTCGAACTCTATATTCGTTGGGATGACGGCTTCGGCACCGTAGACGAGGAAGAAGGGTGTGAAGCCAGTTGACTTGTTTGGAGTCGTACGCAGACTCCAGAGGATGGCTGGCAACTCCTCAAGCCAGCAGTCGGCCGAACGCTCCAGTGGTTCGACCAGTCGAGGCTTGATGCCGCACGAGGATGAGGCCGTTCGCCGCTCCACCTGGCCGCTTGATTGCGGATGGGCAACGGACGCTAAGTCCAGTCGGATGCCCTGCGTCGCGCAGAAACGGGCGAGGGCGCCTTTGGCGAAATTTGTGCCCTTGTCGGTGATGATGCTATGTGGTACGCCGTACCGAGTCGTGATGTCGGCGATGAAAGTCACTGCCGTAGGACCATTCAACTTCTTGATGGGTTTTGCTTCTATCCACTTGGTGAACTTGTCCACCGCGACAAGTAAGTGAGTTAGGCCACCTCGTGCCGTCTTGAATGGTCCCACCATGTCCGGGCCCCAGACAGCAAAGGGCGAGCGATGGGGATAGTTTTGAGCTGAAGCGGCTAAAGCGGCTTGGAGCGGAACACAGCACCCTTGCATTTTTGAACTAATTCCTTGGCCTCCTCTAGGGCAGTTGGCGAGAAGAAACCGTGTCGGAAGGCTTTGGCGGCAGAGTGCTCTTGAGGCTGCATGATGGCCGCATGTCGGGACCCGATTCCAAGTCACATCGATCTAGCGGTAACACCTCATATCACTTTGCGACCTCCATACGGTATTCCCAGGTGTCACCTTACCATGGCCGGGACTGTTTGCGCCTTTTGGCTCACGTATATGATAGCGTCGCTAGCATCCATATAATGAAGAACCGGGCCGACATGGCTAGTCGTGAACCCAAAGCGGCGCTAACCCATGGGGACAGGCATGCATGAATCAACTTCGAGCATGTCGGTCATCAACGTATGAATCTGGGCTGTAGCACTGGGCTAACAGGACTCCAGTAACCCGGGCTATAGCAGGCTAGGCAGGACTCCGGATGTCACTGCGTGACATTTCCCGAAGAGACGGAACCACGAGAGCGAAGTGAAACACATGCCGGCCAGTCAAGTGTCGAGCAGTAGTGCTCGGCTAGCGAGACTCCGGTGAACCGGGCTGTAGCGGACTACTATCGCTCGTGAAGCACTAGACTACATTTCCCCATATGAGAGGCTGCCAAGGATAAACAACTAGTTTGTCGGATCCCACACATACCAAGCATTTCAATCATACACACAATATGCTCGATATGTGTAAATACAACATGGCATCACAACATAACTCTCTGACTCAAGTATTTATTCATTAGGCTCCGAGGAGCGAGATATTACAAACATGGGTCTCATGACCCAACATTGAAACATACCAAACAAAACACACGCGGGAGCTTAACATGTCCGAGTACGTACATCTACAAATGAAAAAGGTGAGAAGCGACTATCTACCGAGATCTGCCGAGGGCACAAGATCGTAGCTGAGGTAACAAGCTAAGCGTCGAAGTCCACGCGGAACTACTAGCGAGACCGACATCTCTCGCAAAACATAAAATAAGCAAGCGTGAGTACAAATGTACTCAAGAAGACTTACATCGTAACTAACTACATATGCATCATTATCAACAAAGGGGGTGGTGGAGTTTAACTGCAGCAAGCCAGCTTTGACTCAGTGGCTATCCTAAACTACGACTGCAAGTAACTCTTTTGAGGTGGTGCACACAAGTCCACATATTCACCATATCAATACACCACTATGGATCCGTTCCCGTCTCCCTACGAGAACGCCATCCATAGCACTCACGCTTATCTTGCGCATTTTAGAGTATCCACATTCACTTGTCTATGAACTGTTATAGGCAACCTGAAGTCCTTTACATGGACACGGCTATTCGAATAGATCATTTATAACCCTGCAGGGGTGTACTTCTTCACACACGCTCTCGCCACTTACCACCATGTACACGTCATGTATCTCAGCAACCTTCAAGCTGAAGCCTGACGAGGGAGTCGGCCACGACCTGACTAACCACACAAGTCTCTCGTCCACGTTTATCGCCTATTCGGGTTCCATCCGCAAGGAGATCCGGCCGGGGTGTCGCTCACGGCCCCAAACGATGTGTGCAGGGTTCCCAAGCCCATCTCGACGGATGGATCTACGCTTGGTACACCGTGCCACGGTGCCTAGTCTATCCCAAGCCCACATGCGGGTGCCACTTTGTAGACTACTAACACTACCTACAAACACCAGAATATAGTTGCAACTCCTGGACAGAGATCAAGTTGATTAATAAGTCGAGAGGGTCACTTAAGCATTCCAATGTTTGGTAGTAACTGTTCATGGATCACAAACACAGAACTCGGTTCACGAGGGCCGGTTTCAATGAGACAACCCACCATCTACTCCTACATGGCCTCTCACCGCTACCTTTACCAAATCGTGTTCACACACTTAGCTCACACACAGTAGGACATGTTCACACACCATTCCAATCCATTCCCGATGAATCAGACCTGACTCAACTCTAAGCGATGGCAGTGCATGACAAACAAGCATGAATGAGTAGGCACAACAGGGCTCAAACAATTCCTACTCATGCTAGTGGGTTTCATCTAATTCTTTGTGGAATGACAGGTCATTCAGAGGATAAAGGGGTTCAGCTACCGCAGCAAGTGACACATGAGTCGTTGTTGTCCTAATGCAGTAAAAGAGAGCAGGAGCGAGAGAGTGGGATTGTATCGGAATGAACAAGGGGGTTTTGCTTGCCTAGCACTCCTGAAGATATTATAGCTCTTCATCGGTGTCATCGAACTCATCGTCGGTACGTCGTCTACTGAGAGGGGACAAATACCGGCAAACAAGGAAGAACACAATCAATGCAATGCACAATATGATGCATGATCATGACATGGCAATATGCTGTGATTTGAGCTAATGCAACTAGCAACAGATTAAATGAAGTTGGTTTGAATACAAGATTCAAATTCAAACTCCATATGTGATTATTCAAATGCCATTTAATTGATTTGACGTAAACAGTGAACAATAGTTGTTCTAACATGCATGAAAATGGTTCAGATGGATAGATTGGATTTTTCTGATCATTTTTCATATATAATTTATTTCATTTGGAGTTACGGTTGAATTTCTATGATTTTTAGAAGTTAGCACTATTTTCTGAAATTTCCTGATTATTTTAAAAACAAAAAATTATTAATTACGTTAGCATTGCGTCACTGTGTCGTCAGCAAGTCAGCTGCGGCTGACCAGGTCAAACCTGACCGATTGGGGTCAAGCTGGTCGATGACCGAGCTGTGTTATGTGTGGTGACACGTGGGCCTAGTCAACGGCCACGCCACTGTGGTCAAATCGGCGCGATGGGTCCGTTGGTTTTGTTAATTAAACTAACTTAAATCTAACTAGCGGCTTAATTAGGCAGCAGGGCCCACTGTCAGTGTCTGTTAGGATGGGTAATTAACAGAGATTAGCACTAATTACGCCGCCACATCGGCATGCCGGAGTTTGGCCGGCGGCGACCTCAAGCCGTGGCGGAGTCTGCTCGAGATTGAGCTACAGGTGATGGTTTTGAGCGTGGTTTGCAGCTACGGGACGCTGGCAGTGAGGCGCATCCGGTGGAGGCCGCGTGGTGTCTTTGAGGGGTGTGTAGCAGCGGCGGCGAGCCGGTGGCCGCCGGAGTTCGGGAATCCAAGCTTTAGGCGTTACGAGGCCTGGCGGCGCGGCCGATGGGCTCTCTTGGTTCTTTGGGATCACCGGGGAAAGCGGAGGCAACAAGCGCGGTGGAGGAGCTCGGAGCACGAAGCTCACCGTCCATGGCGGCGGCGGAGCTCGGGTTCGGCGGGCAGCTAGCTAGGGGCGAAATCAAGTGCACAGTGAGGGAAGAAGAGGAGCTCACGAGGAGTCGATTGGAGAAGACGGCGAGCTCGAGGGAGGTCGGACGACGACGTAGTGAAGCCGGCGATCTCGGGCGGCTGGAGATGGGGAAGACGGCATGGGCGGTGATGCAGGGCTCCCGGCGTTGTCTTGGGGTCATCCGAGCTTGCGTGGGTTGGCGGAGAGGTAGCTGGAGTCTGGGCGGAGCTCGGGGGCACGACCACGGGGCAAGGGGACGGCGGTGGTCACGGTGGCTGCAAGCAGCGACGACGGCAACGCTCGGTTGCGCGCGCGAGAGAGGGTTAGGTAAGGGGTGAGAGCAGAGAGTAACGGGGAGAGGCAGAGAGGGGTCCAGGGCGGCGACGAGGGAAGGATCAGGGCTCCCAGGTGGAAGCAGGAGGTGGCCGAAGCCGCACGCGCGCGTGCCACGCCTCTCCCTCGCCTCTTGGTGAAGGAATAAGGCAGGCGTGCCCTGTGGGCTGGGCCGCCAAGTGGGCCAGCCAGTGGGCTGCCCAGTGAGTGCAGTAAGGTTGCTCTGTTTTATTTTTACATTATGTTTTACATTGTTTAATATTCTGCCACTGTTCCAAATTCAAACAATTTCAAAACAGTGACAAAACCCTTTGAACAATTTTATGTTGCAGAAAGGACATTTCCAGAGCACATAAAATGTTTCAAAGATATTTGAAATTATAATCTAGTTATATGAATATAACTCAAATTCAAATAGCTATTGATTTAAATTCAGAGTCCAAGAAAATAAATCCTTAGAAATGTTCCTAAATTCTGGTTTGATATATAGCTCTTGCCAAAATTATCAAACATTGCAAAAGGACATCTTGGAAACAAAGAATGAGATTTCCAGGGTTCTTTGCCCTTCTTTTATTTAAGTTTTTGAGGCTTCCACTTTCCTCAATTCCAAGTTTCAGATATTTAGACATGATGCATGAGTGCTCTATGATGCAACTAATACAAGTAATAATCTAGGGCTGTGACAACTCACACCCACTAAACAAGAATCTCGTCCCGAGATTCAAGACGTGAGGTAAAAAGACAAAGGGAACACTAGCTAACACGAACTTGTCGATCCAATTGACCTTCCCGAAGATGTTGTTTCATTGCTCCAATTGATCTTGACGTCCTTGCTTCCGAGATCTTCATCCAACACGATGGTGACAGAAAGAAACTCTATAGGAAACGATCTCCTCGAAGATCGAGCACTCAAAGATCAACTCTTGGAACGAGATGTTGGAACATCTCGAGTTGAGACACAAAACACATCGAGAGGGATGGAAGAACAAACAACGAGGTTTGATTTGGTGGGCAACAATTCCACGCTTAGAGAGATGGTGGATGGTGTCAAGGTGGCGAGGAAATAATTGCCATGATTCCATAGCGGGACACCTCGGGGAAGGTGACTCGTTGAATTATTCCCTTAAGTGGAAGAAAGAATTACTTTTGACACAGAGATCATTGAAACTCTCTATACCAGCCTAAGGAAAACCACAATCGATCATTTGAAGGGGTTCGAAGAAGTGGCATACTCAGATTAACTATGGTTATAGAACAAGTCGGCAAACGGGAGGCACATCCCAATTGATACCGAGGATATAACCTAGTGACTGAGTGTGCTCTCAAGAACTTGAGTATTTCCATATTCATCAAGGTTTTACCAACATCCGTGCTGAGGATCCTGGCATCAAATCTTACTACCATGATGAATAGTGTTGGACAATGCGGATACAAAGGAAGATAACACCTTCTCAGACTTCCCCTTAGCGAGGCTAAGGAAACAGAATCTGGATGATCGACCGAGAGACATTTAGCACTCCGCTTCTAATGTTCTCCTTGATGTGCTAGCGTAATCCATTCATAGATATGGTTTGATATCTAGGATATCAAGTAAAAGGTCGGACTTCGGGAGAACAAAGGATCCACAAGGAACAACTTCTAAAATAAGTCGCACGACATCCTTATGGAGAGGATGGTCAACTTGCTCAGTTAATATGCTACAATAATAGATCTTCGGCTAGGTGTGTCGGCCAACATCAACCTTGTCGGGACCTACATCATAGATCTTGGAATAGTTCCAACCATCATATCTGCCTGAGATTCAGATCTGATTGGTGTCAGAATATTCCACACTCATCAAGTCTAGAAAGGAAAAAAAAATGAAAGTTTGCAACACAAATCGACGAGATGACGTTGCAAGATTCTCGGGGGATGAACTACGATAGAAAGCTCCAAAACATGAGCTGGTTCTGCTACACACCTGCGAACACACTGTCCTAGACAAGCGTGACCACATGGCAGTCTTATAATAAAACACTACCGAGTTCAGGTGGGGAACCATAATCGAGGATATTGAAGTCCTTGCATAAGGCATGCTCTTAAGAAGGAACTTCCTTTCCTTGAACAAATCGATCAGTGGCTTGGTGTGCTACATAATTCATATGGAGTGGAGGTAATTAATCTACCAAACCATAGTATACTTTGCACATGCATGACCGACTTGGGATGGTACCAGGGGGAACAAAAACAATCTTTCTCGAACTCACGTGACAACTTGCACCAAATGCACGTGAATCGTAGAAAGTCACTTCTTTCATCCAAGATATTCTTCACGAATGGGACATGAAGATAATGCTAATAAAAGTTTCCAACACTAGGTTGATGTTCAACCACGAGTCACAGGGGAGACAAAATGCTGCGATGGGCTCAACAACAACTCATCGAATTTCCATATCCTTTGGACTTCCGCCATCATGTGAACACGGTGATAGTATTGGTCAGACCAAAGGATGTAATGTTGTATGCTAGAGGGATCAACCACGAGTAAGACAACATTACGAATATCATTGGTTCTATCTTGATTTGACGATAGCCCACACTCAAATCAAGGTTTGAACAAGACAATAGATTCAACAACTGATCATGGGGATCAGTCGATGAAGATATCATCTTTCTTCAACACACACACACACACACACTCAAGGACATCCCTTAGAGATGAACTAAGTCGGACAAGCTTTCATCTTCCAACTCTCCAAGTTGTTGTTTAGCTTAACCAACTAGCTCAGGGGTATCCAACACAGATTCTTGGAGAAAGGGTGGTTCACAAGAAACCAACTTGATCACGAGCTCAACATAACAGTCAGGGGACAACCTGGTAATACTTCCGATAAGATATTCGGAAAATCACGAACCACCGATATGTTACTAAGCTCGAGAACAATCTTGCTTTTCAGGGCAAGGCGATATGATCAATAGAGCGAAGATTTGAAATAATCCTAACTCATCGATCGAGGAGTGCACCAGGAGAATGGACTAGGTAGCACGATCAATCTTAGAATGATGATTCAATAACCAACATGCTAAGAATGTAATTATTGTCCTTTAACTACCAAGCAACGGAGTTGCTAGGAGCATTGATTTCACACATCATGATCCACTTGTCGGCATTCTGGTTGCGACAACACGATACCGAGGAATGAATAATGATGGCGAGAAGTATCACTACATCAAGAATTCATAAGAGAAGGTGCAATTCTCATGACATTCCTGACATAAAGTGGGTAATACTTCAGGGTAGAACAGACCAAAAGCTTGATTGCATTTGATCTGCGGAATACAACTGCTTTGACCCAATCCTAGAAATGGATGAGGTACTGGAGTTTGTTTCTCCTAGTCATTCCGGAATAGAACGGCTTGACGGACCACAAGAATAATAGGCATCGATGAACACGATCTCACACATACTCTTGACTATCAATCGATAGATGAAGGTCAGAAGACAACTAAAGAGGGACAACCCAAAAGAACATATGATTTTCTGAGTTGTGGATGCATAAACCAGCATGTCGAACAAGTTCAACATATTTCTTCTGGATAACCCATGTAGAAAGGTTGAAATTTGGCGAGTCACGATATAAAATGGAGAACTCATCGAGGCACTCTGTTGTGATCTTTGATCCAACAAACTTCTGCCATAAGCGGTTCATAGTATTTGGAAGAAAGAAATACCACGGACCTCAAGGACTAATGCAAAGGTTACTAATAACCTAGGGGAGCTAGCAATTACTATCAACATGAAGTAAGTAGGGTGAATCTCGGGTTCAAGAACCCAGGAATAGAATTCCTACTAACCAAATGGCATCGCGGGATGCTTTCGAGAATGGTGGCCAGAATCATCACACCGGGAACACAAAACATGGCTAGATTACTAGGTAACTCCCTAAAACACCTAGGGTCATAATAATAGCTCCAACATATATGTCAAGGCAATAAATTACCTCAACGCACCGGTTAGTGTGCTTAATCTGGCCATAAAGGACATCGAAAATGGAAGAAAGGATTTGCAAATGCATCAGACTATTTAGAAACCTGGGATGACTCGGACAGCATAACAGCTGTAAATGCTCAAAAAGATTTGAGACATCATGCAAAATGGTGGCATAACCACTCAACAACATCATATCAAGGTTCCGATGCCAGCTATGAACATACGGAAGTAATAGAAACTGAACTGGGGCTTAAATCCAACAATCTTGCAAGTCTACAGATTAGTAACACGTGATCCTGATAGAAAGATGAGAAGGCATAGTTCTTAATCCCCGTAGAAGAGAAGAGGATGACTCAGATCAGAAGGCCATGAGGTATAAGGAGTAAAAAGAGCCTTACGTTCCCTTCCACAATCAATTCCCTTACATAACTAAAGCATTTCTAGACACAACTTCGACCAGTTTGGCTTGGTAATCCTACTGAGCAAAGGCTCACGATACCAAAGCTGTCGGGACCCGATTCCAAGTCACATCGATCTAGCCGGTAACACCTCATATCACTTTGCGGCCTCACGCACGGTATTCCCACGGGTGTCGCCTTACCATGGCCCGGGACCGTTTAGCCTTTTGGCTCACGTATATGATAGCGTCGCTAGCATCCATATAATGAAGAACCGGGCCGACATGGCTAGTCGTGAACCCAAAGCGGCGCTAACCCATGGGGACAGGCATACATGAATCAACTTGAGCATGTCGGTCATCAACGTATGAATCCGGGCTGTAGCATGGGCTATGAGGACTCCGGTAACCCGGGCTGTAGCAGGCTAGAGTAGGACTCGGATGTCACCACGTGACATTTTCGAAGGGCGAACCACGAGCGAAGTGAAACACATGCGGCGATCAAGTGTCTAGAAAGCGGTAGTCTTTGGGCTAGCGAGGACTCCGGTGAACCGGGCTGTAGCGGACTACTATCGCTCAGGAAGCACTAGACTACATTTCCCCATATGAGAGGCTGCCAAGGATAAACAACTAGTTTGTCGGATCCCACACATACCAAGCATTTCAATCATACACACAATATGCTCGATATGTGTAAATACAACATGGCATCACAACATAACTCTACGACTCAAGTATTTATTCATTAGGCTCCGAGGAGCGAGATATTACAAACATGGGTCTCATGACCCAGCATTCAGAGCATACCAAACAAAACACACGCGGAAGCTTAACATGTCTGAGTACAGACATCTACAAATGAAAAAGGCTGAGAAGCCTGACTATCTACCAGATCCTGTCGAGGGCACAAGATCGTAGCTGAGGTAACAAGCTAAGCGTCAAGTCCACGCGGAACTACTAGCGAGGACCGACATCTCTCTGCAAAACATAAAATAAGCAAGCGTGAGTACAAGTGTACTCAGCAAGACTTACATCGTAACTAACTACATATGCATCATTATCAACAAAGGGGTGGTGGAGTTTAAGCTGCAGCAAGCCGACTTTGACTCGATGGCTATCCTAAACTACATTTGCAAGTAACTCTTTTTGAGGTGGCGTGCATACGAGTCCACATATTCACCATATCAATACACCACTATGGATCCGTTCCTGTCTCTCTACGAGAACGCCATCCATAGCACTCACGCTTATCTTGCGCATTTTAGAGTATCCAGTTTCACTTATCTATGAACTGTTATAGGCAACCCAGAAGTCCTTTACCGCGGACACAGCTATTCGAATAGATCATTTATAACCCTGCAGGGGTGTACTTCTTCACACACGCTCTCGCCACTTACCACCATGTACACGTCGTGTATCTCGGCAACCTTCAAGCAGAAGCCTGGCGAGGGAGTCGGCCACGACCTGACTAACCACACAAGTCTCTCGTCCAGGTTTATCGCCTATTCGGGTTCCATCCGCAAGGAGATCCGGCCGGGGTGTCGCTCACGGCCCCAAATGATGTGTGGAGGGTTCCCAAGCCCATCTCGACGGATGGATCTATGCTTGGTACACCGTGCCACGGTGCCTAGTCTGTCCCAAGCCCACATGCAGGTGCCACTTGGTAGACTACTAACACTACCTACAAACACCGAAACTAGTTGCAACTCCTCGGCAGAGATCAAGTTGATTAATAAGTCGAGAGGGCACTTAAGCATTCCAATGTGTGGTAGTAACTGTTCATGGATCACAAACACAGAACTCGAGTTCCTGAGGACGGTTTCAATGAGACAACCCACCATGTACTCCTACATGGCCTCTCACCGCTACCTTTACCAAATCGTGTTCACACACTTAGCTCACACACAGTAGGAGATGTTCACACACCATTCCAATTCATTCCTGATGAATCAGACCTGACTCAACTCTAAGCAGTAGCAGGCATGACAAACAAGCATGAATGAGTAGGCACAACAGGGCTCAAACAACTTGTCGTGGTTTTGTCACGGCAGATGTCCCCATGAAAGGACTTAGTCGCGGAGCCATCGCTACGTGTTAACTTAGAGGGGTCAAAGCAGATGCAAAGACACGAGAGTTATACTAGTTCGGCCCCTTCGATGAAGGTAAAAGCCTACGTCTAGTTTGTGATGGGATTGATGTGGTCTCGATGACTAGGGAGCAAACAACCGCCTAGGCCTCGAGTTGTGGTTGTCTGTCCCTAAACCGCCGGGTCGTCCCTTATATACATGGGTTGGCCTTGACCGGTCTCTGAGTTCCGAGGCTGACTCGTAGAAGTGTTATTTCGGTCTCTCCTTCCCTTATCTTACAACACAAGTTACATGACTATGGCGGTTTTACCATTATGGGCCCTAATCCGCCTTTGGGCTCCGGGCCTCTAAGTTCTATAGTAAAGCGCCATCTTCTGAGTCTTCGTGGGCTTCAATATAGCTGAGGGTGAACCGGCCCCTCCTGGGCGGTTTACACTCGATTACATCCCCAACATTAGGCCCCAGATTGATTTGAACATGTTCATGTCAATCTTCAACACTTTAGAAAAAACTGAACATCTTCCTTCATTTCTCGTAAACCGCCATCTTGTTAAACCGCCATGATGTCATCCTCTGGACACAGCAACAGATTATCTTGACGTCATCTCTATAAAAAAACAAATAACAAGATTCCCTTCATTTAATATTATCCCGGAAATCGAGGCGACCGCTGCGCCATCTGCCGCTTTCAGCTCCTCGATTCTCGCGCCTGTCAATTACTCTCTGCCTTATTATAAATAGACCTGAGGGCCCTTTCTCTTCTTCCCCTTCCGTACTTCTTCTTCCTCGCGACGCCCCAGCTCTGAAGCTCTGCCGTCGCCTTCGACCTTCGAACGCTGCATCAACAAAAGGCCGCTGCATCAACCTGGTTGTACCAGAGATCCTCGGTGCCCCTCCGCTATCCTGCGCATCCGGTAAGATTCTTCCTCATACCCCTAGATCTGTATCTTAGGGCTCCTGTTCTCATCGGGCGTTCATAGGTGTTCATCCCTAGTTTCTTCGTATTAAGCTCTGCCATAGCTTCTTTAGTTCGATTTGTAGCATATATCTTGTCTTGTAGTTGCTCCGCATTCAGTTTAGCACTTAGTAGATCTTCCTTTTTGTTCCGAATCCCTTGATAGAACGTACGAACTTCTCTGCCCTTATTTGAAGCCTTTATAGATCGCAGAAATTTTTTCTTACCGAATCTTTGGCAGATCCGAATTAATTCTGTCGATGTGTGAAACCTGTTTCTGTCAACACTTAGCAGATTTTTCAGCTTTGTCCCTTCTGCCTAAGGGCGGTTTAATGTTTGATAGCTAATCCGCCGTACCTCATTAGTCCTCACTTAAACCGGCAACTAAAATTGAATGGCAATCTGCCGGTTTAACATTGAATAATATGCATAAACCGCTAACTGTAAACCGGCCTTTACTTTTCCTTTCACAGTTTTTCTTCCGGAATGGCCAAACAATTCTCTGCCTGCAACTGGGTTCCGTCCAAGATCCTTTGAGACACAAATCAATGGATATGTCACCACCGGGCGCTTTAGCATCCAAAAGTGTCCTTCATTGGTGTGTTCCGGATTCTGAATGCCCTCCTGAACCTCAAGAGGGAGAAGTGATTGTATTTATGCAACACTTAGACCGGGGATTCAGCCCGCCCGGATCAAAATTTTTCCGGGATGTCCTTGCAAGCTTCCAACTCCATCCACAAGATATTGGTCCGAACTTCGTGTCCAATATATGCAACTTTCAAGTCTTCTGCGAAGTCTATCTTCAAGAAGAACCAACTGTGGAATTATTCCGAGATTTCTTTCATTTGAACCGCCGTCTGAGTTTTGACGGTCCTAACACGTAACTTGGTGGCGTTTCAATCCAAAAAAGGAAAGAAGTGGACTTTCCTCACGCCAAACATCATAGCCATCCGAAAGATTGGAATCAAACCTGGTTCTATTGCCGGAATAATGCTCCTAACGGAGAAAATCCCTTGCCGGGTTATCGCCCTCACCGGCTTAGCAACAATCACCCCTTGCCTTCGCGCTTGACTGCCGCAGGACGGAAGAACTTTGCACCCCAAATTATCAAGCTCCGGGCTCTAATGGCCAATGGCTTAACCGGTATTGACCTTGTCCGCTGTTGGGTTTCTTGGGGCATCTTGCCATTAAGCTGCCGCCCCGGATTGATGGATGAATACACTGGTAACGTCAAAGACCCTCAACGATATCACGAGCTATCAATAACTGAGCTTGAAGTTGCCGAGACAATGAAGAAAATGCTCGATGAACCGATCTCCGCGTGCAGCCAAACCGGGTTGGCCCCGTTCTGCGTCTCCAACAGACCGCCCTTGATGAGCTCCACTCATTGCTCTACTGATCTTGATTCCCTATTGATTGTATTAATCCCTTATTAATTCTCAGGCTAACAGCTCCTTTTGGAAACGAACGAAACCGGCCCGGGTTCCTCGTGTAAAGACCAAGACCACCAAGAAAGCTGGCAAGAGGAAAACCGCCGAGTCTTCTGAACCGCCGGAGGATGAAGAATCAGATGCTGAGGTAGAGCTTGACTTACTTTGCTCCTTTTTGTCATTCATCTTATTGACAGTTACAATTCCCAGGATGACGCTGAGGCCAGCCATGCAGATCCTGTTGAGGTAATCCCTCTTTCTTGATTACGATCTTGTACCCGTTAAAAGAATTAGCCGCCTGATCCGGAAAGTGAAACAATCTCACTCTCGTGCTCATTTGAATCCAAAACTTTCTTTGAAGACACAGCAAAGTGAAGAACGCCCGTCTGACCCGGCATAGCGGTCAACAAATTACGTCGTCTGGTTTAGTGACACACCAACCCGGAAGCGTCGTCCGTAGGTGACTTGTTCTCTGGCGTTATCCTTTGAAAGGTTTCTTCTGATGTCCTCTCAATCCGTCTGACCCGAATTATCAGGCTTCTTCCAACTCGTCTGGCGGTTCATCAACCACTCAGCTGCCTCCTCCCAAAGTTGCTGCTGGGTAAGCATACTACTCCATTTGTTTTTTTTGCATTTGTCGGTTTATCATATTCTAACCCTTGATGTTGTAGCACCAAGGCTCGCCTAAGTAAGAAGGCGAAGACCCTCGACCCTACTGTGGATGCTGATCCGGAGAAGACTCTCGAGCATCATGGTGAAAATCCCGAAGTTGCTAAAAACAACTCTGCTGGGGTTAATCAAGATGACAATGCTAACCCGCGGAGCTTGAACCGGATGTCCAAGTTGAGGCGTCACATCCTGCTCCACCGAGTCTGCCGCAGAAAAAGCGGGATTCGGTGGCGATCCGCCAAGCCCGGGTATGAAAGCACCAAGCCCGGAAAAAATGTCAATCCGCCAGCCCGACCAAAGATAGCGATGTCGTGGTAGCCGGGCACCGCATATACCGCCCACAGCAATCCGGTTGCTCTATCAAAACACAGCGCCAAGGAAGAGTTTGCTGCCATGAGTAAAGGGAAGGAAAAAACTGATCTGTCAGCTTATGACAATCTCTCTGCCCAAGATCTTCACTCCGGCTTCCTAAACCGGCTCTACACAAGTCGTGATTTCGAAGTCGGTCTGGTAAATCTTATGAAGGAGCGCTATGAGGTAAGGAGTTATGCCTCTCTTGTACCTTCATTGCGTAGTAGCCCCCAAGGGCCGGTTCAACTTAGCTTAGTTAAACCGGGACTTAATATAAAACTCAAACTTTTCAGACTTCATTGATGTAGCCCCAAGGGCGGTTCAACTTAGTATAGTTAAACCGGAATCAGTAACTTGTATCACCGTAGCAGAACATGTTCGAGCAAATAGCCATTAGCCCCCAAGTGCCAAGTTGAATACCTGTATTGAGCTTGGGACTTTGTGATGAAACTACTAACATGCTCCCTCTTTGTCACAGAGTGAGATACGCCAACAAACCTCACAGATCAATGACCTTCATATCAATCTAAAATCTCAACAAGCAGAAGCCTCCAAGGCCAAGGATGAGCTGAAAACCGCCTTGACTACTATGGAGCAGCTCAAGGAGTGGTTTAAATCTGAGCAGGCCAACTGGGATACTGAGAAAGCTGGGTTGCTAAAACGGGCGGAGGATGCTGAAGCAGCTCTTAAACCGGTGACGGAAGAGCTCACCGGATTAAAGCACCAAATTAACGCCATGACCTCTGCAATATTTGGTAAGAAATGTTTTCACAAAGGTTTTGATTAATATTCCGTTTTGACATTTCCGCCGGTTTAACCTGAACTTTCTTAACCCGGTATAGGTAAGCGCATTGCTCATCTGGGCTCTGACACGCGGAAGAAACTCAAGGCCGTGTATACGCTAATTGAACAGCTGTATACCGGCACCCAGCGAGTTATTTGCGCCACCTCTTATGATAACATAGCTCCGTCCTTGATCAAGGATACACTGGACCGGTTATCCATGATACCGGCACAGCTAGAAGAATTGAAACGATCCGCTGCCCGGGCTGGCACCTTATTGGATCTAACTCGCGCCAAAGCGTGGATAGCTGATCTTGACCCGGCTGACATAGCCAAAGGCTTCCCCAGTGCTCAAGAAAACGGCGAAGCATTTGATAATGATGCTCTCAAACGGGTAACAAGGGAGATGCGTCCTCTGGCGAGTCAACTGGCAGCAGATGCCAACCTGACGGTTCACCGCTCCTTCTACGATGCAAACAACAGACGGGTTGAAGCTGTTATCCTGGAAGTGCAGAACCTTGTTCCACCAACCCGTAAGCACACTTATGCCCCTGACGTTGATCCGGCTGAGCTTATAAGTGAAGAGGTTGTCTTTCAGGCTTTAACCTGGATTGACTGGACCACCAATGACTTCCGGCCATTGGGTGGTGAGGAGGAGGAAGTTGAACCAACGCCAGACGACACATCTTCTTCACGTCAACCCGGCAATGAAGCTTAATCCGTCAAGCCGGTTGATGCATCAAAATCTGCCTGTCATGACTCCATTCCAAATCTTGGGCCTCTGAATGCCTTGTGATAGGATAGCCATCACTTTTATTTTTAATATGCCTTCGTGCCCTGGTGCGGACTCCTTTGATTGAATGATCGAACCTTCAATTTAAATTGCCTGTAGTTGCAAAATCTTAAACCGCCCCAGCAGTCTGTGCCGCCAGTCGGTTTGTGACATTCATACATATATGAAATATGGAGGTATATAATCAAAATTTTGTGATACAAAATACCGCCGTCATTGAGCATGAAGTTGGCTTAGCCAATCTTGAAGCGGAGGTTGTATAAACCATTACCGTCAAAGGAGAGAACAGCTCCTGTGTTTACACTGCCGGTTTACCACGTACACCGTGCCGGGTTAGAATAAGCCCCCTGTTACTCCATAATAGGATGTTAACAGAAAAACATCAAACTGGCAAAATTATCACCGAATTAAGAAAAATTGACCGAATTCCATTAACTGGCAGCTTTGAAAACGGTTTAATAATATTGTCGGTTTAAGAAACGCAACAAAAATCAAATAACAGTTGACAAACATGGGAGCAAAAACAATGATAAACCGTTTGCAAAAGATAAAGCTGTACTGAGCCGATCAGATGGTGTTACCATGGTCGGACACGACCCAACTCCCTATAAGGTGTAGCCATGGTTCGAGTCAGCCAGTTCCCCAACTGAAACCGTGGCATTATGCCAATCAAGTGGCGTGGCAATGGTTCGGGTTCGACCAAGCCCCCAAGTGACTCTATGGCCTTAGGTCGATCAAAAAGCATGACTGGTTCAGATTTGACCATGTCCCCAAGTGATCTGGTGGCTTTCGCCTATCAAAAGGTGTTGCATTGGTTCGGACACGACCAAGCCCCCAAGTGATATCATAAATCTTTAGAAAGCAAACTCAAGGGGTAAACCGGAGGCCGCTTTAGAACAACTCCATGTAACCACACATGATGTAACAGAACAGATACCCCGCTTTAGCCGAGGCTCCGGTTTATTGCTTTATTCATAATATATACACTGTCATAATATGTACATAAGTAGAGCCGATGGCCGGATTGTGCAGTACGTCGAGAAAAACATTGGGCGGGATCGGCTTGCGTTGAGAGCCCAACCGGCTCAAAGCGTCCGCCGCTTTGTTCTTCCGACGATCCACATAGTCCACCTGATAGCCCTTGAAATGACCTGCAACAACATCCACCTCACGACGATATGCAGCCATTAGTGGGTCCTTGGAATCCCAAGTGCCAGACACCTGTTGAGCCACTAGGTCCGAGTCACCGAAGCACTTAACCCGGCTTAGGTTCATCTCCTTAGCCATCCGAAGACCGTGGAGCAAGGCTTCATACTCAGCTGCATTGTTAGTACAAGGGAACATTAAGCGGAGGACGTAACAAAACTTGTCACCTCGTGGGGAAGTTAATACGACTCCAGCCCCCGAGCCTTCCTCACACTCCAAAGCGATCTTGCGGCTCCCATGAACCGTTATTGTCCCTTTGTGACCCGGCATCTTGAGCTGCAAATAGATATAACAAGATCGTGCCATGAACTTGGCATAAGCCGGCCGCCCAAACAGGGCGTGATAAGGACTTTGAATTTTCACCACTTCAAACGTCAATGTTTCTGATCTGGAATCATATTCATCCCCGAAGGCCACCTCCAGAGCTATTTTACCAACCGGATATGCTGATTTGCCAGGCACCACACCATGGAACACTATATTGGACGGTTTGAGATGCTTATCTGTTAACCCCACACGACGGAAGGTCTCGTAGTACAGGATGTTGATGCTGCTCCCTCCGTCCATAAGCACCTTGGTGAACTTATAACCTCCCACCTGAGCTGCCACCACCAGGGCTAGCTGACCCGGATTGTCAACCCGGGGAGGATGATCCTCTCTACTCCACACAATGGGCTGCTCTGACCAGCGTAGGTAATGAGGCACGGCCGGTTCGACAACGTTGACTGCCCGCTTCTGAAGCTTCCGGTCTCGCTTGTCTAAGCTGGTGGTGAAGACGTGGTACTGCCCACCATTCAACTGCTTTGGGTTGCTCTGATAACCCGACTGCTGCTGCTGCTGATTGTAACCACCCTGGTTATTCTGATTGTTCTGATTGTTATGTCCGCCCAGATTACCATTAAACCCTGGACCGGAATTTCCTCCACCGTAACCCGGGCGGACCACGAACCGCCGCGGAACCTTGATCATACCGTAAAGCATTAGAGCCTTTGAACTCCTGCATAATGTAACAATCCTTCCAGAGGTGATTTCTTTGGCGCCTCCTTCGTCCCATGCTTCGGACAGGGTTGATTCAACAGATAGTTCAAGCGGTCCGGATTGGGATTAGGCGCTCCACCTCGATTCGGCTGTTTACCCTTACGCCGCTGGCCCTTACCCTGAACGTTGGTGTTGGCTACGAAGTCCATGTTGCCGTTTGCTTTACGCTTATTTCCACCATTACCTGCCTGGTGATGCTGCTGGCTTTTGGAGTTGTTGTTCTTCTTTCCCTTCCCTGTCTCATCATCATCATCTGACTCGGGATCCTTGGTACTATCAGAATCAGCGTACTTCACTAAAACGCCCATGAGAGTGCCCATGTCATTGCAAAACCGCTTCATGCGTCCCAGCTTCAACTTTAAAGGTTTAAACCGCCAGTTGCCCTCTAGGGTCAAGATCGCAGAATCAGCGTTGATCCGGTCTGAAGAATGTAAGACTTCCGAGACACGACGTACCCAATGAGTTGTTGATTCCCCCTGACCCTGGACACAAGCCGCCAAGTCCACCACAGACATGGGCTGCTTACATGTATCTTTGAAATTCTAAATGAACCGGGTCCGCAACTGGGCCCATGAACTGATGGAATTGGGTGGCAAGCTTTTCAACCAAGTACGGGCCGTGCCCTCGAGCATCATGGTGAAGTACTTTGCACACGCGGCTTCATCCACATCCAAAGCATCTCCATGGCCATCTCATAACTCTCTATCCATGCTTCTGGAGCCAGATCAGCGGTGTAATTTGGCACCTTGCGCGGCCCCTTGAAATCCTTGGGCAAGCGTACATTGTGTAAAGCGGGGACGAGGCAGGGCACCCCCAAAGAGCTAGAGGTAACTCCAGGCTCAAAGACGGTCGGGCGAACCGGCGTAAGCTGATAATCCTGATGTTGTGCTGCTAACTCGGCCTCCCTACGTGCCCGGGCCTGGTCCACCACCTCCTGAGCGTTGTCGACACCACCCGCAGGGTTGTTGCCACGGGGCGCACCGCGCCGTGCATTACTTGATACGGCCGGTTCATCCACGTGCCTGCTATAGCTCCGGCTTGGGCTGGGGGGTAGAGTGGATCCGATCGCGGTATGCGAAATGCACGCTTCTTTGTTGGACCAGAGCTGTCCTAAGGAGTTCCTTGACCCGGCGCGTCTCTACCGCCTATGGTGAATCGCCTTCAATTGGAATCGCCTCCAACCGTGCCGCAGCCGCAACAAGGTTATCCATCGGTTTGGAGTAGTGACCTGGAGGTGTTTGCACAGCCTGAGGCGTGCCGGTATGATGGCGAGGCAGATCTATTACGCGGGGCTGAACCGGCGCACCCGTCCCAGGGGCTTCCGCCCGGTTTACCACTGGCGGATTACTGGTCCCTGCTCCTGGGGTGTTGAAGAGATCTCTTCCCTCGAAAACTGAAGGCAAACGGGATCTGTATTTCCTCTTCATGACTTCATGCGATGCGTTCTGATCCAGCATGAGCCTATAAGCTTGCGCATCCAAAGCGGCCAGCTCTGCCGCCATCCTGGCGTCTGCCGCTGCCAGATCCGCTTTAGCCTGAGTGATTTGTTCCTTCACCTTTGCAATCTCCGCATTATGAATGTCCTGGTCCGCCGGGTTAACCTCTGCCATGAGCACATCCAACACATCAAATAGTTCTGATAAAACTTGAGTCGGCGGGCGCACAGGGCCTCCTGCCCCGGCTGCCATCACTGCAGTTGAACCGGCGACCATCGTCGCAGCGGTCGAAGAGTGAAGCATCGCTTGTGTACCGGCCATGAATATCCCAACCCGGTTGGGAAGATCAAAGGGGTCCGAAATACTGTCACCGTCGGAACAGCCCCCAATCTGGCCATCTTGCGGTGATCTGAGAGACTTCGGTTTCCCGGTCGACAACTCGTCATCAGAGTAGACGACGGTTTCGCCACCAGATTCTGATCCGTCCTCATAATTTCCTCCGTGGATGACTCCCATGAAAGCACGCTTGACAGCCGGTTTAGCCTGGGCAGGTTTCGCACGCTGAGCCGTCTCGACGAGGTCGGTGCAGATGTCTGGCTCGGGCCCTGGCTCACCGATCTTGCCGATGAAAACGTGTATGCCACCAAAGGGGACCCGCACCAGTACTCAATCGAGCTGGCCTCGGGGCCCTAGCCTGCATCGTCGATGTAGAGCTTGCCGCGACGACTCTTGGTCATCCGCCCACAGCGTAGCCTTCGAGTCCTTGAGCTTTCCTCCAAGATCATCAAACCATCGTGCGATAGCCCCACGGTGGGTGCCAACTGTCGTGGTTTTGTCACGGCAGATGTCCCCATGAAAGGACTTAGTCGCGGAGCCATCGCTACGGGTTAACTTAGAGGGTTAAAGCGGACGCAAAGACACGAGAGTTATACTAGTTCGGCCCCTTCGATGAAGGTAAAAGCCTACGTCTAGTTTGTGATGGGATTGATGTGGTCTCGATGACTAGGGAGCAAACAGCTTCGCCTAGGCCTCGAGTTGTGGTTGTCTGTCCCTAAACCGCCGCCGAGTCGTCCCCTTATATACATGGGTTGACGCTTAGCCGGTCTACAGAGTCCCGAGGCCGACTCGTACAAGTGTTCGGCTCGGTCTCTCCTTCCCTTATCATACAACACAAGTTACATGACTATGGCGGTTTTACCATTATGGGCCCTAATCCGCCTTTGGGCTCCGGGACTCTAAGTTCTATTGTAAAGCGCCATCTTCTGAGTCTTCGTGGGCTTCAATATAGCTGAGGGTGAACCGGCCCCTCCTGGGCGGTTTACACTCAGTAGTTACATCCCCAACACAACTCCTACTCATGCTAGTGGGTTTCATCTAATTACTGTGGAATGACAGGTCATGCAGAGGATAAAGGGGTTCAGCTACCGCAGCAAGTGACACATGAGTCGTTGTTGTCCTAATGCAGTAAAATAGAGCAGGAGCGAGAGAGTGGGATTGTATCGGAATGAACAAGGGTTTTTTGCTTGCCTGGCACTCCTGAAGATATTATAGCTCTTCATCGGTGTCATCGAACTCATCGTCGGTACGGCGTCTACTGAGAGGGGACAAACACCGGCAAACAAGGAAGAACACAATCAATGCAATGCACAATATGATGCATGATCATGACATGGCAATATGCTGTGATTTGAGCTAATGCAACTAGCAACAGATTAAATGAAGTTGGTTTGAATACAAGATTCAAATTCAAACTCCATATGTGATTATTCAAATGCCATTTAAATGATTTGACCAAAACAGTGAACAAAAGTTGTTCTGACATGCATGAAAATGGTACAGATGGATTGATTGGATTTTTCTGATCATTTTTCATATATAATTTATTTCATTTGGAGTTACAGTTGAATTTCTATGATTTTTAGAAGTTAGCACTATTTTCTGAAATTTCCTGATTATTTTAAAACCAGAAAATTATTAATTACGTCGAGATTAAGCGCCATCAGTGTCGTCAGCAAGTCAGCTGCGGCTGACCAGGTCAAACCTGACCAGTGGGGTCAACTGGTCAGTGACCCAGGGCTGTGTTGTGTGGCTGACACGTGGGCCTAGTCAACGGCCACGCGTCACCGTGGTCAAATCGGCGCTGGGTCCGCTGGTTTTGTTAATTAAACTAACTTAAATCTAACTAGCGGCTTAATTAGGTAGCAGGGCCCACTGTCAGTGTCTGGTAGGATGGGTAATTAACAGAGATTAGCACTAATTACGCCGCCACATCGGCATGCCGGAGTTTGGCCGGCGGTGACCTCAAGCCGTGGCGGAGTCTCGCTTTCGGGATTGAGCTACGGTGATGGTTTTGAGCGTGGTTTGCAGCCACGGACGCCGGGCGATGAGGCGCATCCGGTGGAGGCCGCGTGGTGTCTTTGAGGGTGTGTGTAGCAATGGCGGCGGCGGCGAGCGGCGCCGGAGTTCGGGAATCCTAGCTTTAGGCGTTACGAGGCATGGCGGGCGCGGCCGATGGGCTCTACTGGTTCTTTGGGATCACCAGGAACACGCGGAGGCAACAAGCACAGTGGAGGAGCTCGGGGAACCTGAAGCTCACCGTCCATGGCGGCGAAGCTCGGGTTCAAGGGCAGCTAGCTAGGGGACAAAATGAAGTGCACGGAGTGAGGGGAAGAGAAGAGGAGCTCACGAGGAGTCGATTGGAGCAGAAGGCGAGCTCGAGGGAGGTCGGACGGTGATGTAGTGAAGCCGGCGATCTCGGGCGACTAGAGATGGGGAAGACGGTGTGGGCGGCGATGCAGGGCTCCCGGCGTTGTCTTGGAGTCGTCCGAGCTTGCGTGGGTTGGCGGAGAGGTAGCTGGAGTCTGCGCGGAGCTCGGGGGCACGGCCACGGGGCAAGGGGACGGCGGTGGTCACGGTGGCTGCAAGCGGTGACGACGGCAAGGCTTGGTTGCGCGCGAGAGAGAGGGTTAGAGAAGGGGTGAGAGCAGAGAGTAACGGGGAGAGGCAGAGAGGGGTCCAGGGCGGCGACGAGGGAAGGATCGGGGCTCCCAGGTGGAAGCACGAGGTGGCGGGTCAAGACGCTGCTGCCGCCACACCTCTCCTCTCGCCCTCTTGGCTGAAGGAAGAAGACGGGCGTGCCCCTGTGGGCTGGGCCGCCAAGTGGACTGGCCAGGTGGGCTGCCCAGGTGAGTGCCAGGTAAGGTTGCTCTGTTTTATTTTTCTGTTATGTTTTCTGTTGTTTAATATTCTGCCACTGTTCAAAATTCAAACAATTTCAAAACAGTGACAAAACCCTTTGAATAATTTTATGTTGCAGAATGGACATTTCCAGATGCACATAAAATGTTTCAAAGATATTTGAAATTATAATCTAGTTATATGAATATAACTCAAATTCAAATAGCTATTGATTTAAATTCAGAGTCCAAAAAATAAATCCTTAGAAATGTTCCTAAATTCTGGTTTGATATATAGCTCTTGCCAAAATTATCAAACATTGCAAAAGGACATCTTGGAAACAAAGAATGAGATTTCCAGGGTTCTTTGCCCTTCTTTTATTTAAGTTTTTGAGGCTTCCACTTTCCTCAATTCCAATTCAGAAATTTAGACATGATGCATGAGTGCTCTATGATGCAACTAATACAAGCAATAATCTAGGGCTGTGACACCGCACTCGCCCTGATGGATGTCTTCAAGGATTGCCTGGCCTTGCTCTGATTCGACGCAGCTATTTGGTAGACACCGTGACGCCACGCTGACCAGCTCTCTATTGACTATAGTGTAGGCTGCCGCTCGGCGTTGCACTTGCCGAGCCAAGGTTTCATCAGTTGGTAGCTCTCCGCTTAATAAGAACTTTAGGATGGGCTGGGCCCATGAGGGTGCTGCTATTTCTTCTTCGATCGCCAAGATTACTACTTGGGACGAGGGCGGCTGGGCTGGGAGTAGGCGGGTTGGAGTCTGCAGCAACTTGTCGGGTTGAAGAAGTCCCAGGCCGACCGGGCGCAGTCCCCGGGCCGAGTACTGGAGTCTTCGCAATGGTCGCCGCAGTCCCCGGGCCGGGTTCTGAAGTCCCCGGGCCGGCTTCGACTGCCGCGTTCTTGGGGGCGTCTGCAAGGATTCTTGTGCCGTCTGCTGAGGCTCTGGAGTCGGATCCGACTTCTTCAGGGGGAGCCGGCACAAAAATGGAGTCTGACTCTGGTGACAGTTTGACAGATGGCTTGAGAAGGCGCTGAAGGGCGACGCCGGATGGTATTGCCTGACGGGTGGAACCGATTCTTGCCAGGGCATCTGCTTGGTCGTTGTCGTTTCTTGGCACATGGAGGAATTCACATCCCTCAAAATATCCACTCAGCTGCTGTACCAGAAAGCGGTAGCTCGCCATATTTGCATCTTTGGCGTCCCACGCGGATGACTGTTGGACCACCAAGTCGAGTCGCCATAGCACAGGATCCGGCGAATGCCGAGATCTTTGGCAAGCCGGAGCCCGTGGATGAGCGCCTCGTATTCGGCGACGTTGTTGGAGGTGGCGAAATGGATCTGCAGCGCGTACTTGAGCTTGTCGCCCTTAGGGAAGTGAGGACCACGCCGGCTCCCAAGCCGGTGCGTATCTTCGAGCCATCAAAGTGCATCCGCCAATGGGTGGAGTCGGGCGCTGGCGGCAGGTACTGGGTCTCGACCCAATCGACGAGGAAGTCGGCCAGTGCTTGTGACTTGATGGTGGTGCGGGGCTGGTAAAAGATGGTGTAGGGGGCCAACCATGGCCCATTTGGCCACTCGGCCTGAAGCATCTCGGCTTCCGATGATCTCTGCTAGTGGGGCCATGCAAACCACGGTGATTGGATGCTCTTGAAAGTAAGGCTTCAACTTCTTGGCGGCAAAGTGCACGCCGTAACACATCTTCTGGTAGTGGGGGTAGTTCTGCTTGGAGGTCGACAGTACCTCGCTCAGGTAATATACTGGTCTCTGGACAGGTAGCGCCTTGCCTTCCTCCTTGCGTTCAACTACAATGACTATGCTGACTACCCTGCTGGTGGCGGCAATATACAGGAGCATGGGCTCCTTTGGAGTCGGAGCCGCCAGCACTGGGGGAGTAGTCAGCATTCTCTTCAACTGGAGAAAAGCTTCGTCCACCTGGGAGTTCCATTCGACGAAGGGGGTCTTCTTCCTACGCTGGTACAGAGGAAGAGCTTTCGCCACCGGTGATGAATCGGTGATAGACGCCAAGCAGCCGGTGAACTTCGCACATCTAGCGTCGGCGGGTACTTCCATCCTTTCGATCGCCTTGATCTTCACGGGTTGCACTCTATGCCGCGTTCGGATACCGAAGCCAAGGAGCTGGCGGTGGCACTCGAAGACGCATTTCTCTGGGTTGAGCTTGATCTGGAATCGGCGCAGGTTTTCAAAGGTCTCTTTGAGGTCTTCCAACAGCGTTCCTCGCTTCTTCGTCTTCACCACCACGTCGTCCATGTAAACATGGGCGTTTCTGCCAAGCTACTTGAGGAGGCACTTCTGCATGCAACGCTGAAAGGTGGCGCCGGCATTCCTCAAGCCGAACGTCATGGTCAGGTAGCAGAAGGCTCCAAACGGCGTGATGAAGGCGGTCTTCAGTCTGTCGGCTAGGTTCAGCTTGATCTGATGATATCCTGAATATGCATCTAAGAAGCTCAACAGCTCGCATCCGGCTGTGGAGTCTATCACCTGATCAATTCTTGGCAAAGCGAACGGGTCCTTGGGCCAGGCTTTGTTGAGGCTTGTGTAGTCAATACACATCCGCCACTGCTTGTTCTTCTTTAGTACCAAGACCGGGTTCGCCAACCATTCTGGAAAGAAAACTTCCATGATGAAACCGGCTGCGAGGAGCCGGGCTATCTCTTCTCCAACAACTCTTCTTTTCTCTTCTGACAGGCGGCGCAAGGGCTGCCTGACGGGCTTCACATCAGACCGGACATGTAACTTATGCTCGGCGAAATCCGTCGGTACACCTGGCATGTCTTTGGGGGACCATGCGAAGATATCCCGATTCTCACGAAGGAAATCGACGAGCTCGCCTTCCTATTTGCTGTCGAGGTTCGCACCTATGACAGCGTACTCTCCGGGTGCTCCGGGTCCAAGGGTATCTTCTTGGTCTCTTTGGCCGACTTGAACGAGCCCTCAGCTTCTGACTCCTTGGGGTCGGGCGATATCTCTGGCTGCTTGCCGACCACTGCCACAACCCGATCCAGGAGCCGCTTCTCAGCTGTGATCAGCAGGGACTCGGCTAGCCGGCTGCTTTCAGCTGCAGTGAGACGACTTTCTGTAGTCGCCCGGCTACGGTCGAATCCCTTGGAGCTCGGCATCTTCATCTTGAGGTAGGCGTAGTGGGGACCGCCATGAACTTGGCCAAGGCAGGTCGGCCAAGCAGGGCATGGTAGGGGCTTTCGAGGTCCACCACTTCGAACCAGACTGGCTCTCGGCGAAAGTGATCCTTGTCCCCAAAGAGGACGTCTATCAAAATCTTGCCAATCGGTGAGCAGGAAAGGCCGGGTACAATTCCATGGAACAAAGTCCGACTATGCTTAAGCTGTCTTTGCTTGATTCCTAGCTTCTCCATTGTATCCTTGTACAGGATGTTGATGCTGCTGCCTCCGTCTATCAGCACTCGCGAGAAGCGAGCGGCCCGCCTATCTGTGGCAAGGGTGGCTCCCAAGACCAGGGCGTAGGAGCCCGGATTCGGCATCACCTCTGGGTGATCAGCACGGCTCCAGCTAATGGGTTTCTCGGACCAGTGCATGAATTCTGGGGTATCTGATGCTACTGCATTCACTTCTTGCTGCTGCTGCCGCCTGCTGCGGTGATCATCAGCCACGCTGGTAAACACGACATAGGCGCCGTGCTCTTCTGGGTAATCGTCTTGTATCAAGGCCGATCGGCTCGACAGCTGCTGCCGGGCGGTGGTGGAGGCGGCGGCCCCAAGCGAGGAGGGGCAAGGCCGCTCCCTTGGCGATCCCGGGTGAGCCAAAGTGGCACTTCCGGGTGGTGTGATTTGACGGCTTCAAGGCCACTGTGGAACTTGCAGGTCCGGCCCGTAGTCTCCGCCAGAAGAGAAGGCCGGCAACCAGTTGGACTTGCTGCCTTTACGCCGCTTGGGAGGAGGCTGCCCTTCCGCCACCGGTCTTCGACTGCCGCCACCGCCGGCTGTTGGAAGCCCGCGGGCCTTGCGCTTATGATCATTTTGTTGTTGCTGCCGATCAAGGCCGCCAGCCGGAGTTCTGGGAGCATCAGGAGCTACTTTTCCAGTCGCACTGACTTCAATCTCCGACTTCATGGAGGAGTCGGCTGTGGCGTACTTGTCTGCTATGACCAGCAGCTCGTCGAGGGTCTCCGGCTCGTCACAAAGGAGCTTGTGCTTGAGGAGGGTGCCTTCTCTGCACTCGGCGATGAAGTACTCGATTGCCTGCACCTCGTGCACTCCTTCGCAGGAGTTTCGGAGCTCGGCCCAGCGCGTGAGGTAGTCGCGAGTAGACTCGTTGGGGCCTTGCATGCACAAGGACAGTTGACGAGGCTTGGGAGGTCGCTTGTATGTGCTCGTGAAGTTGCAGACGAAGGCCTCGGTGAAGTCGACCCAGCTGTTGATGCTGCGGGGCTTCAAGCTGTTCAACCATGTCCGGGCCGTGCCCTGGAGCATGAGGGGAACATACTTTACGGCAACGCGCTTGTTGCCGTTCGCTATGCTGACGGCTGTGGAGTAGTCCACCAGCCAGTCCTCCGGCTTCACGGAGCCGGTGTATTTGGGTGTGTCTCGGGGGAGTGTGAATCCTCGGGGGAAGGGCTCGTCTCGGATGCGAGGTCCGAAACAGGGCGGGCCCAACTCGTCTTCTTCTTCTAGTGCCAGGGATCGGTGGAGTCGCTCGATCCGGTGGCGGGCGTCATTTTCTCCGACTCCCTCTCGACGGCCAAGGCGGTCGCCGAGAGTCGGATGCTCGACGGGTGGCAGGGAGACTCGCCTTTCTCTGCGGGGAGGAGGAGGCTGATAGTCGTCCCGCCGCTCCACTGCTCTTGGGCGGCTGTCTTCGTCGCGCTCGATGGAGATGTGAGTCCGGCTATGGCTGACAGCTGGATCCTTGTTCTTTCTTCCGCGGACACCGCCAGTCGGCGTCCGAGATGTTGCGCCTTGATCTCGGCGAGGGGGCAAGTCACCGTGTTGTCGCCGCGGCGCCTCCGTGTGGCAGCCGGCTTCGTCTTGCGCGGTGGCCACGTCGAGTAGCTGCTGGACTCGCTCCGTCATCAGGCGGCGCTCCTCGCCCTCGAAGTTATCCAGCTCGTCCGCCGCTGCTCGGGCAGCGCGAATGTTCTCCGCGTGGCGTATGCATACGGCGATCGCCCCAAGCAGACTGGCGATGGCCACGCCGCGCTGCTGAACCGCGCCTAGGCGGCTAGGGCCAGTCGGAGCCGGCGAGCCGCCCACAGCGCGATCCATCTCTTGCTGATAGGCTTCCGACAAGCGTCTCATGCTTGCCAGCTTCTGTGTGCCCACGAGGAGCTAGAGGCGGCGTGCTTCCAGCGTTCTGGCGTCGGCGTCCTCCGGAATGGAGGCGGTCAGGTCTTGCAGAACAGCGTCGAGAGGGTCACGAGCTCCCTCGCCGGAAGGCTCGCCGTGACCGATGACGAGTACTTCTGTGACGGTGCTCCCGCCGCTCTCCGCGCGAGGGAGAGGCTCGTCGTAGACCACCACGTTGGTGGGGAACGCGTCGAGCGACGCGGTGTCGGAGTCGACCAACATCGGGTCGGTGGAGCCTCACGGACTCCAGTGTCGGCGGCAGGCTTGCGGCAACGTGGAGCTGCTCGAGGAGGCCCACGAGGAGGCTTTCGGGGCCGTCCGTGCCTGCGTCGGATGCAGGCTCGTCGGAGAGGCGAACCTCGCCGACAAGTTCGGCGAGGCAGCTCGCCGCGCAGGCGACCTCGGCGCCATGCAGCGCGTCGGCGCAGACTCCGTCTGGCATGCCGGGCTGGCTGCGCTCGCCAGGGAGGAAGAGGGTTCCCGTCCAGAGCAGGTCTCCGGACGACGGTGCACCAGGCCCCACGGTGGGCGCCAAATGTCGGGGGTTGGGTGCGACATATGCCAAAGGATGGCTTATCATGGAGGGGGCGAGTAGAACGTCGCCGGTGCCTGGAACCGGGATGAGGCGAAGACATGCACGCCGGAAAATCTTACCCAGCTTCGTGGCTCTCCGAGGAGATAACACCCCTCTTGCTGCTCTGCGGGGTCTCCGCATGATCACTATGTCAAAGTGAGTATAAGATGCTCCTTGAGCTGTTCGGGGTGAGGAAGGAGAAGGGCACGGCTAGCTCTTCTCTCCCTCTATGCGTGTGTCTAAAACTACTAGATTCCAACCCTTTGCATGGGTGCCCCGGGGGGTTTATATAGGCCTACCCCCCGGGGGTACAACGGTAATCCGGCTGGGTGCGGGTCCAAGCCGTCAGTCTCTAAGTCGCCGACTTCTGGGGCCCGCCGACTAGTGGGCCCCGTTGACGACCCAGCATGGGGGCCTAGCGGGGTAGTCGGCGACTCTGTTGCCGACTCTCTGAAGGCGGCTCTTTGTCTTGGGGTCTTGAGGGGCGCAGTCTGCCCCGATGTTTTGAAAGGTTCAGGGGCTCGGGTCTGCCTATCCGTGGCCCATTACTCCGACAATAACATTGATTCTTTGATTGTGGGTTATCAAGATAAACAGCAGGTTCAATCTCTACATCATTATTATTGCTAGGTTGAGCATCAACATGAACATTATCATTAACATTATCACTAGGTTCATGTTCATCACCAGATTGTGTTTCAGCATCAGAAATATCATTGGGATTCTCAGGAGTGTCCACAACAGGTTCACTAGAAGCATGCAAAGTCCTATCATTTTTCTTTTTCTTCCTTTTAGAAGGAGTAGGTGCATCTACATTATTTCTTTGAGAATCCTGCTCAATTCTCTTAGGGTGGCCTTCAGGATACAAAGGTTCCTGAGTCATTCTACCGGTTCTAGTAGCCACTCTAACAGCAAAATCATGTTTATTATTTAATTCATCGAGCAAATCACTTTGAGCCTGAAGTACTTGTCGTGGTTTTGTCACGGCAGATGTCCTCATGAAAGGACTTAGTCGTGGAGCCATCGCTATGGGTTAACTTGAAGGGGTTAAAGCGGATGCAAAGACACAAGAGTTATACTAGTTCGGACCCTTCGATGAAGGTAAAAGCCTACGTCTAGTTGTCATGGAATTGATGTGGTCTCGATGACTAGGGAGAAAATAAGCTTCGCCTAGGCCTCGAGTTGTTGTTGTTCGTCCTTGAACCGCCCGGTCGTCCCCTTATATACACGGGTGACGCCTTGTCGGTTGAAGAGAGTCCCAATCTCCGGTTCATACTCGTATCCGGGTTGGTCTCTCTCTATTCCTAACAATACAAGTTTACATACCAGACCAGTTTACGGCTACAGGTTCTAAACCGACTACAGGCCTTGGGCCCTTACTCTCATGCCTCTTGGGCTTTCGTCGTTGAACTACTGATGAAGTTAACCCGGCCCAAATAGGCCAGTTTACGCCCAATAGTAATATCCCCAACATTAGGCCCCAGATTGATTTGAACAGGTTCATGTCAATCCTTGATAAAAACCTTCATCTTCAACACCTTCTTGAAATCGTTGAACCGTCGTGATGTCACCTTCTCCAGTTGCTGTAAACCGGCATGACGTCCCCATAAAGATAGCATTCACAATATCTTCTTTGTTTAATAGATCCGCAATAATCGAGGCGACAGCTCCGCTTCCTAGGTTTGTGGTTCCTTGATTCCCGCGCCTGACACAGGCATCTTGCCTTATAAATAGGACCGAAGGGTCGTTCCTTTTCTCTTCTCCGTCCCCTTTCTCTTCGTCTTCCTCGCGTCGCTAGCCTCGGAGCTCCGCCGCCGCCGTCGACCTCTGCACCGTCTTGAGCCGCTTCATCAACCTGAACGCACCAGAGAAACGCAGCACTCTCCCGCATCTTCTCAACTTAGGTAGGTCCTCGGTTCCCCTTGACCTAGATCCGTTCTAGGGTTTCCTGTTCTTGCAGTGCTCCATGAACTGTTCATGCTCATATCAGACTCCTGGATAGATCTGTGACACCTTTGCTCTGACTAGTAGTAGCTTTTAGCATCCGCCAGTAGTCTAGTGCTCACGTCCATAGATCTCGCACATCATTTCTGCTCATTGCATCAATACTGCTCTGCTGTATTCCTTTTTGGATATTTTTCTTCTTTTCTGATCTGGCTTCAGATCCTTCGTTGTAGAGAAAACTTGCGAAATCTGTTTCTGCACACTTAGCCGTCATAACCTCAATTGTTTTCAATACTTAAACCTTAGACCAGGCGGTTTAACTTAACATAGAAAAAATTAGATAAACCGGTATACACCATTAGTCCCCTTGTTGAACCGCCAGAACTCCTTAACCAAACACTATCGCTTCATAGAACTCCAGTTTAGATGTACTTGTCTCCGATTTAGCATTGTATACCGGTTCTCTCTTTGTCCCAACACATTTCTTGAACCGGATTTATATATTTTTTTGTAGATGGCCAAACAAGTATATGAGTGCAACTGGGCTCCTTCCCATGTCACCGAAACTCAATTAAACAATCTGGTCCTGATCGGGCGCTTTAGGCAAGAAAATACTATCCATTGGAGGGTTCCTGGCAAAGAATGTCCACCCACACCTCAAGAAGGAGAGGTTGTAGTTTTCGCAGATCACCTAGCCCGGGGTTTCAATCCGCCCGGCTCAAAATTTTACTGGGATGTGTTAGCCAATTTTCAACTCCGTCCACAAGATACGGGCCCCAATTCTGTTACCAATATTTGTCACTTCCAAGTGCTCTGTGAGGCATACTTTCAAGAAGAACCTACATGTGAACTCTTTAGAGACTGCTTCCATCTAAACCGCCACACAGAATTCACTGACGGGCCCAACACAGAATTGGGTGGTGTGGCGATTCAAAAAAGAAAGGAGGTCACTTATCCTCATGTCAAACTGCATAGCTACCCCAAGGAATGGAATCAAACATGGTTTTATTGCAGAGACACTTCACCTACCAATGAGAATCCTTTGCCCGGTTTTCGTCCGGAGTGACTCAGTAACACACATCCTTTTCCGCAAAGATTAACTACCAATGAGAGAAGTAAGTATGCTCCTCAACTCTCCAAGCTCAGAGCCTTCATGGCCAACGGTTTAACCGGGATTGATCTCGCACGCTGTTGGATATCATGGAGCATACTACCCCTCTCCCAGCGCTCCGATTTAATGTGTGAGTACACTGGTAGTGTCGACGACCCCCTCCGACACGTTAATATCCAGCTCACCGATGACGAGGTCACCGAGGCTGTGAAGAAAATGTTGAATGAACCGGAACACCTCGTGCCCGAACCGTCCGCTTCCCCTTCTGTGCTACCAACAAACCGCCATCTGTAAGACTTCTGATTATTTTTACTGAATATATTACTGCTATTTCTGGCATCACTTTTAACATCAACTGTTGCTTAATCAGGGCGATGATCCATTATGGAGTAAGAAACGTCCACAAGAGAAACCAGAGAAGTCAGACAAACCGGAAAAAACAATCCGGCAAAAGAATAAAGCTGTCAAGAAGACTGCTCATAAGAGGAAAACCATCGCATCTTCTCGATCCGCCGTGGACGGCGATGTGGGTAATCCGGACCTTGAAGTAGAACTTGATTCACTTGGCTTACTTTTCACACGCCTAATTAATGATGATGTTTGTCGATGATCTTTGAAACCAGTAATGCTGATGTTGTAGAGGTAAGTATTCTCTCCTCTGATTCAAATCCTTTGCCTTCACTAAAAAATCGTCGGGAAAACCGGAAAATTAAATTTTCTCATCCCCTTGCTTACTTGGATCCCAAATTTCTTATGAAGACTCAACAACATGAAGCTCGCCGCACAACTCGGCACAGCGGCCAGGTAGTTACCTCCACCGGTTTACCGAACAGTCCGGTTCGAAAACGTCGTTCAGAGGTCTCTAATTTGCTTGTCAGTGCTTATCCTAAAGCAAGTTGTTTTCGTCAACCCCTTAATCCGTCTGACTCCGATTATCAGGTCACTTCCCACTCCTCATCTGGCAAGTCATCAGCCACTCAGCTGCCACCACTTAAAACGGTGCTTTGGTAAGTTATACCTTTCATATTGTTTCTACCGCATCATTGTGTAGTATATGCCATATTTGATCGTTGTTGTGCCTTTTCAGGTAAGCCTAGGCCGAGCAAAAAGGCTCGCCTGGATAAAGCGGCCGACGAAGAGACTGACCCTGAACCGGACAGCGCCCCAAATCTTGAAGCGGCCATCTGTGAAGACACGCCCAATGATCCGCCACAGCAAGATGACGATTTAGTTGCTGAAAGGCCTGTTGACACCGCCCTTCCTGCTGACCAGCCCAGAAGCCCGACCCGGATTGAAAAATCCACCAGTCCAATCCGGCCTGCTGACAAACCGACTGCCCCTAGACAAACCGGTGATGCCAAGGACGATGACGTCATGATTACTGGCTTTGACCACAGCGAACCGGGTAATCCAGTCGCTTTATCCAAACATTCTGCCAAAGAAGAGTTCGCCACTATGAGCAAGGGCAAGTGGGATATTGATCTGGCAACTTATGCCGCTCTGAACCCCCAAGACCTTCATTCTGGCTACTTGAACCGGCTGTATACCAGCCGCGATTATGAAGCTGGCCTGGTGAAGATGATGAAAGAAAAATTCGAGGTAACTTCCATGTTCTTTTCCTGCTTGGATACTTCAATTTTTGTTAACTCTCCTAGCCCCCAAGGGCTGGTTCAACTTAGTATAGTTAAACAAGGACTTAACATAAACTTAATGCTTCAGAATCTACTGATGTAGCCCCCATGGGCCGGTTTAACTTAGCATAGTTAAACCGGGACTGTAATTTATACCACCGCATCAGAACATGTTCGAGCAAATAGCCATTAGCCCCCAAGTGCCAGGTTGAATACTTGTATTGAGCTTGGGACTTTGTAATTTTATTGATAGAGGAAGATCAAATATGCATTAGCCCCCAAGTGCCAAGTGTATAACTGGTTATGCACTTGGGACTTGCAATGAAGATATTAACATGCTCCATTTTTGTTGCAGAATGAGATACACCAACAAGCCTCCCAAATCAATGATCTTCAAGAAAATCTGAAGTCTCAACAAGCAGAAACCTCCAAGGCCAAGGATGAGCTGAAAACCGCCTTGACTACCATGGAGCAGCTCAAGGAGTGGTTCAAGTCTGAGCGGGCCGGCTGGGATACTGAAAAGGCCGCTTTAACCAAAAAGGTTGAAAATGCTGAAGCTGCCCTTAAACCGGTGGTAGATGAGCTGACCAGCGTGAAGCGGCAAGTGCATTCCATGACTGCTGCCATTTTCGGTAAGCTTCCTTTGACTTCTATGATAATCTTAACCTTCTTATGATAAGTCCGGTTTGTGATTTCTCTTGCAATGCTGTAAGCACACGCATTGGTCACTTGGGGTCAGATGTTCGGAAGAAATTGAAGGCTGCCTATACCTTAATAGAGCAGCTGTATACCGGAGCGCAGCGGTTCATCTCTACTGCATCACATAACAATCCAGCACCCTCCTTAATCCAAGATACTCTTAGGAGGTTGTCAATGCTTTCCGCCCGGATTGAAGAGCTGAAGAAATCTGCTGCTCGAACCGGCGCCATCAACGCCTTAATCCGGGCAAAGGCATGGGTGCCAGACTTCGATCCGGTTGAGGCAGCTCAGGGCTATCCCAGTCTGAAGGAAGACGGTTTAGAGTTCAACGAAGATGATTTGAGAGCGATAAACCGGGCAGTGCGCCCTCTGGCTTGCCAATTGGCCGAAGAGGCAAACTTGCCGCATTATCAAGCTCAATATGACGATCAGAACAAGCGAGTGGCTGCACCTATTCCCGAAGCGGAGAACCTGATCCCTCCGATCCGTAAGCATACTTACGCCCCTGATATTGAACCAACTTCCCTGATCCATGAGGAGGCTGTCTTTCAAGCTTTAATGGGAATCGACTGGACCACTGTTGACTTCCAGCATCTGGGTAGAGATGAAGAGGTTGAAGCGCCGCGGGACGACCCACAACCATCAGACCGGGGCGGCGAGCAAGCATGAACCGGAAGCCGGTTTAAAGAGCTGCTTCATTATATTCCGCCAAGAAACAATGATTTTATTTGGGCACCATGTTGCCTTGTAATAGGATAGCCAACACTCTTGCTTTGAATATGCCTTCGTGCATAGGTGCTGATACTTTTTGTTTGAATGATCGAAACTTTCAATCTATATTTCCTGCAGTCATAAAATTTTAAACCGCCACGGCGGTTTGTGCCGCCAGCCGGCTTGTGACGTTCATATATATATATGAGATGAAATATTAAGGTATATAATCGAAATTTATGATACCAAATACCTGCCATCGCTGGGCATAAAGTTGGCTCAGCCAATCTTGAAGCGGAGGTTGTATAAACCCTTACCGTCAAAGGAGAACATCTCATGTGTTTATAACGCCGGTTTACCATGTAAACCGTGCCGCGTCATAATAAGCCCCCTGTTACTCCATAATAGGATGTTAACAGAAAAAAGTCAAACCGGTGAAATTATCTCCGGATTAAAAAGGGACCGAATTCCGTCCATGAACAGTTTGAACCGGTTTAAAAAATGTTGTCGGTTTAAGAAACGCAACAAAAATCAACTGATAGTTATGAAAAAACATGGAAGCAAAGGCAATGATAAACCGTTTGCAAAAAAGGAAGGCTTTACTGAGCCGATCAGATGGTGTTACCATGGTCGGACACGACCAAGCTCCCTATAAGGTGTAGCCATGGTTCAAGTCAGCCAGGTCCCCAACTAAAACCGTGGCATTATGCCGATCAAGTGGCGTGGCAATGGTTCGGGTTCGACCAAGCCCCCAAGTGACTCTATGGCCTTAGGCCGATCAAGAGGTGTGACTGGTTCAGTCTTGACCATGTCCCCAAATGATCTGGTGGCTTTCGCCTATCAAAAGGTGTTGCATTGATTCGGACGCGACCAAGCCCCCAAGTGATATCATAAAGCTTTTGGCAAGAAAACTCAGGGGGTAAACCGGAGGCCGCTTTAAGACAGAACAACTCCATGTAACCATGCATGATGTAACAGAACAGATACCCCGCTTTAGCTGAGGCTCCGGTTTATTATTTTATTCATAATATATACACTGTCATAATATGTACATAAGTAGAGCCGATGGCTCAGGTATAATAAGGCCGAAGATGAGCTATGTTCCACGGCCTGTTGGTCTCCTCCTCTGACGTGCGTGAGTCTTTATGCTCTCGAACATCGATCAGATACTACGACCCGTTGTGCAGATTCTTGCTGACCACAAAAGGTCCCTCCCAAGGTGGGGATAACTTGTGCATATTAGTCTGGTCTTGGATGAACCGAAGCACCAAATCTCCTTCTTGAAAAGTTACGTTACGACCCGCGACTATGGTAACGACGAAGATCCTGTTGGTAAATCGCCGAGCGGGCAGCTGCTATGTCACGCTCTTCATCCAACCGATCCAAAGCGCCCTGCCGTGCCGCCTCGTTGTCCGCTTCAACATAAGCTGCCACACGAGGTGAGTCATGACGGATGTCATCGGGGAGAACCGCCTCCGCCCCATAGACCATAAAGAACGGCGTGTATCCCGTGGATCTGTTAGGCGTGGTGTTTATACTCCATAACACGGATGGTAGCTCTTCTACCCAACAACCCGGTGTCCTCTCGCAAAGGGACCATAAGCCGGGCTTGATGCCTCTCAAGATCTCTTGATTAGCCCTTTCCGCTTGACCATTGGACTGTGGGTGAGCTATCAAGAAAGCGTCAAGCGGATGTGCTCACGTCATAGAACTCTTTCATGGCACCTTTGGACAAATTGGTACCATTATCTGTGATGATACTGTGCGGAAAACCAAACCGGAAAATCACCTTTTTGATGAACTGAACCGCCGTGGCCGCATCACATTTGCTAACAGGTTCTGCCTCTACCCACTTTGTAAATTTGTCGACCGCCACCAGCAGGTGGGTCTTCTTGTCCTTGGACCTTTTGAAAGGCCCAACCATATCCAGCCCCCAGATTGCAAACGGCCAAGTAATTGGAATCATCCTCAATTCTTGGGCCGGTACATGAGCACGTCTGGAAAACTTTTGGCAACCATCACATCGTCTGACAAGATCTTCCGCATCAGCATGGGCAGTCAACCAATAGAAACCGTGGCGGAACGCTTTAGCCACCAAGGATTTTGAACCGGCGTGGTGACCACAATCTCCTTCGTGGATCTCACGCAATATTTCACAGCCTTCCTCAGGGGACACACAGCGTTGAAACGCCCCTGACACACTGCAATGATGCAATTCGCCATTAACAATGGTCATAGACTTAGATCGCCGAACTATCTGCCGGGCCAACGTCTCATCTTCTGGTAACTCGCCCCGGTTCATGTACGCTAGATAAGGAAGCGTCCAATCCGGAGTGACGTGAAGAGCTGCCACCAATTGAGCCTCCGGATCAGGAATAGCCAAATCCGCTTCACCTGGGAGCTTGACCGACGGGTTGTGCAGCACGTCCAGAAAAACATTGGGCGGGACCGGTTTGCGTTGAGATCCCAACCGGCTTAAAGCGTCTGCCGCTTCATTCCTTCGATGGTCCACGTGGTCCACCTGATAGCCCTTGAAAAGACCTGCAACAATATCCACCTCACGATGATATGCAGCCATGAGTGGGTCCTTTGAATCCCAAGTGCCAGACACCTGTTGAGCCACTAGGTCCGAGTCACCGAAGCACTTAACCCAGCTTAGATTCATCTCCTTAGCCATCCGGAGACCATGGAGAAAGGCTTCATACTCAGCTGCATTGTTAGTACAAGGGAACATTAAGCGGAGAACGTAACAAAACTTGTCACCTCGTGGGGAAGTTAGTACGACTCCAGCCCCCGAGCCCTCCAATTGCCTGGATCCGTCAAAATGGATGGTCCAATATGTATGATCCGGCTTTTCTTCAGGTGCTTGCAACTCCGTCCAATCGTTAATGAAATCCACAAGTGCTTGAGACTTCACCGCCGTTCGAGGAACGTATTTCAGACCGTGCGGCCCAAGCTCTATAGCCCACTTGGCAATCCGCCAGCCGCTTCCGGTTACGTATGATATCGCTTAACGGAGCAGAATCGACCACCGTGATGGGGTGCCCTTGAAATACTGCTTCAGCTTACGGCTTGCCAAAAAACTCCATATACCAACTTACGCCAATGCGGATACCTTTGCTTAGATTCGATAAGTACCTCGCTGATATAGTAAACCGGACGTTGAACCGGATGCTCCTTCCCCGCCTCCTTCCGCTTCCACCACAATGGCCACGCTGACCGCCCTGGCATTAGCAGCAACATATAGCAGAAGCGGCTCCTTGTCAATGGGAGCGGTGAGCACAGACGGGTTGGCCAATTGCCGCTTTAAGTCCTCCAACGCTTCATCGGCGGCTGGACTCCAGACAAACTGGTCCATCTTCTTCAGCATCTGGTACAAAGGGATCGCCTTCTCTCCGAGGCGGCTGATAAACCGGCTCAGCGCGGCAATCCGGCCTGCCAAACGCTGGACATCGTTAATACACTTCGGTTTAGCCAGGGAGGTGATAGCCGTAATCTTCTCCGGATTAGCTTCAATTCCCCTGTTGGACACGAGAAAACCCAATAACTTCCCTGCCGGAACACCAAAAACACATTTGGCGGGTTGAGCATCGCCTTGTAAACCCGCAGGTTGTCAAAGGTTTCCTTCAAGTCGCCAATCGGTGTCTCCTTCTTCCTTGACTTGACCACAATATCATCCACGTGGCGTGCACATTACGGCCGATCTGTTTATGCGCATAATTACATACAGCGTTGATAAGTTGCTTGGGCGCTCTTGAGCCCAAAAGGCATAGACACATAGCGTAAGGCTCCAAAGGGAGTGATAAACGCCGTCTTCTCCTGGTCCTTAACTGCCATCTTGATCTGATGATACCCAGAGTACGCATCCAAAAAGCTCAAACGCTCACAACCCGCAGTGGCATCAATAATTTGATCAATGCGGGGGAGGGAAAAAGGATCTGCTGGACTAGCCTTGTTAAGATCTGTGTAATCCACACACATGCGCCAAGTGCCGTTTTTCTTAAGAACCAGCACCGGATTAGCAAGCCACTCTGGATGGAAAACTTCAACGATAAAACCAGCTGCTAAGAGCCTGGCCACCTCCTCTCCAATGGCCTTACGCCTTTCTTCGTTAAACCGGCGGAGAAACTGCTTCACCGGTTTGTACTTGGGATCAACATTAAGAGTGTGCTCAACGAGTTCTCTCGGTACACCTGGCATGTCAGAAAGCTTCCATGCAAAAATGTCCCGATTCTCACGGATGAACTCGATGAGCGCGCTTTCCTATTTTGGATCCAAGTTGGCACTGATGCTGAACTGCTTGGACGAATCGCCAGGCACGAAGTCAACAAGCTTAGTCTCCGCTGCCGACTTGAATTTCAGGGCCGGATCATGCTCTGTAGTTGGCTTCTTCAACGGAGTCATGTCCACCGGATCAACATTGTCCTTATAATACTTCAGCTCCTCGGTGGCACAAACCGACTCTGCGTAAGCCGCATCACCTTCCTCACATTCCAAAGCGATCTTGTGGCTCCCATGAACCGTTATTGTCCCCTTGTGACCCGGCATCTTGAGCTGCAAATAGATATAACAAGGCCGTGCCATGAACTTGGCATAAGCCGCCGCCCAAACAGGCGTGATATGGACTTTGGATTTTCACCACTTCAAACGTCAATGTTTCCGATCCGAGTCATTTTCATCTCCAAAGGCCACTTCGAGCTATTTTACCAACCGGATATGCTGACTTGCCAGGTACCACACCATGGAACACTGTATTGGACAGTTTGAGATGTTTATCTGTTAACCCCATACGACGGAAGGTCTCATAGTACAGGATGTTGATGCTGCTCCCTCCATCCATGAGCACCTTGGTGAACTTATAACCTCCCACCTGAGGTGCCACCACCAGGGCTAGTTGACCCCGGATTATCAACCCGGGGAGGATGATCCTCTCTACTCCATACAATGGGCTGCTCTGACCAGCGTAGGTAATGAGGCACGGCCGGTTCAACAACGTTGACTGCTCACTTCTGAAGCTTCCTGTCTCGCTTGTCTAAGCTAGTGGTGAAGACGTGGTACTGCCCACTATTCAACTGCTTCGGGTTGCTCAGATAACCCGACTGTTGCTGCTACTGGTTATTACCACCTTGGTTATTTTGATTGTTCTAATTGTTATGTCCGCCCGGATTACCATTAAATCCTGAACCGGAATTTCCTCCACCATAACCCGGCCCGGATCCTGAACCGCCGCCGGAACCTTGATCATACCGGAAAGCATTAGAACTCTTGAACTCCTGCATAATATAACAATCCTTCCAGAGGTGATTTGCTGGCGCCTCCTTCGTCCCATGCTTCGGACAGGGTTGATTCAACAGATAGTTCAAGCAGTCCGGATTAGGATTAGGCGCTCCACTTCGATTCGGCTGTTTAACCTTGCGCCGCTGGCCCTTGTCCTGCGCGTTGGTGTTGGCTACGAAGTACATGTTGCCATTCGCTTTGCGCTTGCCTCCACCATTACCTGCCGAGTGATGTTGCTGGCCCTTGGAGTTGCTGTTCTTCTTTCCCTTCCCTGTCTCGTCATCATCAGACTCGGGATCCTTGGCACTATCAGAATCAACATACTTCACTAAAGCGCCCATGAGAGTGCCCATGTCATTGCAAAACCACTTCATGCGCCCCAACTTCAACTTCAAAGGCTTAAATCGGCAATTGCCCTCCAGGGTTAAGATCGCAGAGTCAGCGTTGATCCGGTCTGACGAGTGCAAGATTTCCGAAACGCGGCGTACCCAATGGGTTGTTGACTCCCTTCACCCTTGACACAAGCCGCCAAGTCCACCACGGACATGGGCTGCTTACAGGTATCTTTGATATTCTGGATAAACCGGGTCCGCAACTGGGCCCATGAACTGATAGAATTGGGTGGCAAGCTCTTCAACCAAGTACGGGTCGTGCCTTCGAGCATCATGGCGAAGTACTTTGCACACGCGGCCTCATCCACATCCAGCATCTCCATGGCCATCTCATAACTTTCTATCCATGCTTCGGGAGCCAAATCGGCGGTGTAATTTGGCACCTTGCGCGGACCCTTGAAATCCTTGGGCAAGCGCACATTGCGTAAAGCGGGGACGAGGCAAGGCACCCCCAAAGAACTAGAGGCAACCCCAGGCTCAACCGAGATGGTCAGATGAACCGGCGTAAGCGTATAAGCCTGATCTTTGTCTTGCTTCTTTCGGCCTCCCTGGCGCTCGGGCCGGTCCACCACCTCCGGCATTATCAACGCCACCTGCCGGGTTGTTGCCACGGGCGCACTGCCGTCGTGCATTACTTGATACGGCCGGTTCATCCACGTGCTGCTATAGCTCCGGCTTGGGCGGGGTAGAGTGGATCCGGTCGCGGTATGTCTGAATATGCTTCTTGTTGGACCAAAGCTGTCCTAAGGAGCTCCTTGACCCGGCGCGTCTCTACTGCCTGTGGTGAATCGCCTTCAATTGGAATGGCCTCCAGCCGTGCTGCAGCTGCAACAAGGTTATCCATCGGGTTGGAATAGTGACCTGGAGGTGTTTGCACAGACTCAGACTGAGGCGTACTGGCATTATGGCGGGGTAGATCTATTACGCGGGGCTGAACCGGCGCGCCGTCCCAGGTGCTTCCGCCCGGTTTACCATCGGCAGACATCGTTCCCGCCCGGGTGTTGAAGAGATCTCTTCCCTCGAAGACTGAAGGCAAACGGGATCTGTATTTCCTCTTCATGACTTCATGCGACGCGCTCGGATCCAGCATGAGCCTATAAGCCTGCGCATCTAAAGCAGCCCGCTCTGCCGCCATCCTGGCGCCTGCAGCTGCCAGATCCGCTTTAGCCTGAGTGATTTGTTCCTTCACCTTCGCCATCTCCGCGTTATGAGCGTCCTGGTCCGCCGGGTTAACCTCTGCCATGAGCACAACCAACACATCGAATAGTTCTGATAAAACTTGAGCCGGCGGGCGCACAGGGCCTCCTGCCCCGGCAGCCGTCGCCGCTGTTGATCCGGCAACCATTGTCGCAGCGGTCGAAGAGTGAAGCATTGCTTGTGTACCGACCATGAATATTCCAACCCGGTTGGGCAGATCAGAGGGGTCCGGAATACTGTCACCATCGGAACAGCCCCCAATCCGGCCATCTTGTAGCTGATATAGAGACTCAGTTTCTCCGGTCGATGACTCGTCATCGGAGTAGACGACGGTTTCGCCACCAGATTCTGATCCGCCCTCATAACTTCCTCCGCGGATGACTCCCACAAAGGCACGCCTTACGACCGGTTTAGCCTGGGCAGGTCTCGCACGCTGAGCTGTCTCGACGAGGTCGGTGCAGATGTCCAGCTCAGGCCCTGGCTCACCGATCTTGCCGATGAAAACGTGTATACCACCAAAGGGGACCCGGTACCCGTACTCAATCGAGTCGGCCTCGGGGCCCCAGCCTGCATCGTCGATGTAGAGCTTGCCGCGACGACTCTTGGTCATCCGGCCCACAGCATAGCCTTCGAGTCCTTCGAACTTGCCCTCCAAGATCATCAAACCATCGTGCGATAGCCCCACGGTGGGCGCCAACTGTCGTGGTTTTGTCACGGCAGATGTCCTCATGAAAGGACTTAGTCGTGGAGCCATCGCTACGGGTTAACTTGAAGGGGTTAAAGCGGACGCAAAGATACAAGAGTTATACTAGTTCGGCCCCTTCGATGAAGGTAAAAGCCTACGTCTAGTTGTGATGGAATTGATGTGGTCTCGATGACTAGGGAGCAAATAAGCTTCGCCTAGGCCTCGAGTTGTTGTTGTCTGTCCCTTGAACCGCCCCGGGTCGTCCCCTTATATACACGGGTGACGCCCGTCGGTTCAGAGAGTCCCAATCTCCGGTTCATACTCGTATCCGGGTTGGTCTCTCTCTCTATTCCTAACTTACAATACAAGTTTACATACCAGGCCGGTTTACGGCTACAGGTTCTAAACCGACTACAGGCCTTGGGCCCTTACTCTCATGCCTCTTGGGCTTTCGCGTTGAACTACCGATGAAGTTAACCCGGCCCAGATAGGCCGGTTTACGCCTAGTAGTAATATCCCCAACAGTACTTGTTCTGCTTGAGTGGTAACCATAGAAGCATATTTGCTAATGAGTTTAAGTTCACCTTTAACTCTAGCAATATAATCACTCAAGCGTCCAATCATGTGAGCATTACTCTTTAATTCTCTACCAACATAAGCACTAAAACTTTCTTGCCTAGCCATAAAGTCATCAAATTCATCTAAACATTGGCTAGGAAATTTAGTAGACGGGATTTCAACTTTATCATATCTATAGAGAGAATTTACCTTTACTACCTGTGTCAGGTTATCAAGACAATGTGTTTCTTCAACAGGCGGTATATTAAGACCATGCATTTCTTCAATATGAGGTAAATTCTTAACATCTTCAGCTTTAATACCTTTTTCTTTCATAGATTTCTTTGCCTCTTGCACTTCAGGACTGAGAAATAGAACACCCCTCTTCTTCGGGGTTGGTTTAGGAATAGGCTCAGGAGTTGGCTCAATTGGCTCAGGAATTGGCTCGGGAAGAGTCCAGTTATTTTCATTTGTCAACATATTATTAAATAGCAATTCAGTTTGGTCGACTGTTCTTTCACTGAAAACACAACCAGCACAACTATCCAAGTGGTCCTTGGAAGCATCGGTTAGTCCATTATAAAAGAAATTAAGTATTTTGATACGTCTCCGCCGTATCTATAATTTTTGATTGTTCCATGTCAATATTATTCAACTTTCATATACTTTTTGGCAACTTTTTATACTATTTTTGGGACTAACATATTGATCCAGTGCCCAGTGCCGATTCCGTCATTGCATGTTTTTGGTTTCGCAGAATATCCATATCAAACGGAGTCCAAACGGGATAAAATGGACGGAGCTTATTTTTGGAAAATATGGAAAATCTGGAAGGAAAATCAACGCAAACCGGTGTCGAGGTGGGCACGAGGTGAGGCGCCTCAGGCGCGCCTACCCTCGTGAGCCCACCAGAAGGCGGTTGACGCTCTTCTTTTGCTGCAAGAAAGCTAATATTCGGGAAAAAATCACGGCGAAGGTTTCAGGCCAATTGGAGTTACGGATCTCCATATATACAAACGGTGAAACAGAGCCGTAATGTATCACGTAAATAGAGAGATAGATCCAATCTCGGAGGGGCTCTCGCCCCTCACAAGCCATGGGAGCCAAGTACCCGAGGGGAAACCCTTCTCCCATCTAGGGAGGAGGTCAAGGAAGAAGAAGAAGAAGGGGGCCTCTCTCCCCCTTGCTTCCGGTGGCACCGGAGCGCTGCCGGGGGCCATCCTCATCACCGCGATCTTCACCAACTCCACCGTCATCTTCACCAACATCTCCATCACCTTCCCCCCTCTATCTACAGCGGTCCACTCTACCGCAACCCGCTGTACCCTCTACTTGAACATGGTGCTTTATGCTTCATATTATTTTCCGATGATGTGTTGCCATCCTATGATGTCTGAGTAGATTTTCGTTGTCCTATCGGTGATTGATGAATTGCTATGATTGGTTTGAATTGCATATTTTATTATTGGTGTTGTCCTATTGTGACCTCCGTGTCGCGCAAGCGTGAGGATTCCGCTGTAGGGTTTGCAATATGTTTATGATTTGCTTATGCTTTGGGTGGCGTGAGTGTAAGCACATACGAGTAAGCAGGTTGTTTGCGTATGGGATAAAGGGACTTGATACTTTAATGCTATAGTTGGGTTTTACCTTAATGAATCTTTAGTAGTTGCGGATGCTTGCTAGAGTTCCAATCATAAGTGCATATGATCCAAGTAGAGAAAGTATGTTAGCTTATGCCTATCCCTCAAATAGAATTGCAATAGTGATTATCGGTCTAGTAACATAGTCAGTTGCCTAGGGACAATTCCACAACTCCTACCACCAGTTTTCCACACTCGCTATATTTACTTTATTGCTTCTTTATCTAAACAGCCCCTAGCTTTTATTTACGTGCTCTTTACTTTCTTGCAAGCTTACCTGAACACCTACAAAGTACTTCTAGTTTCATACTTGTTCTAGGTAAAGTTTAACGTTAAGCGTCGTGAGAGTTGTATCGGTGGTCGATAGAACTTGAGGGAATATTTGTTCTACCTTTAGCTCCTCGTTGGGTTCGACACTCTTACTTATCGAAAGAGGCTACAATTGATCCCCTATACTTGTGTGTTATCATATTTCATTTTTCTTAAGAGGATGATCAGGCAAAGCATTAAGTAATCGAAGAAGCCTCCCCCAAGCTTGTGGGAGACTCTCTTCTTCGATTTTCACAAAATTATATATTTCCCGCAAGGAAGCTTGTTTGTTATGAGCAGGGAAATATTTAGCAGAGAAGTAATAAATCATATCATGGGGACTACACACACAACCAGGATCAAGGGAATTAAACCAACTTTTAGCATCACCTTTTAATGAGAACGGGAATATCTTAAGGATATAATAATAGCAAGACTTCTCATCATTAGTGAACAGGGTGGCTATATCATTCAATTTAGTAAGATGTGCCACAACAGTTTCAGATTCATTGCCATAAAAAGGATCATATTCAACCAAAGTAATTATCTCAGGATCGACAGAGAATTCATAATCCTTATTAGTAACAAAGATAGGTGAAGTAGCAAAAGCAGGGTCATATTTCATTCTAGCATTCAGAGTTTTTTGTTTAAGTTTAGCTAATAACTTCTTAAGATCAGATCTATCATTGCAAGCAAAAAGATCTCTAGCAGTTTCTTCATCCATAACATAACCCTCTGGAACAACAGGCAATTCATACTTGGGGGGAGAACCTTCATCATCACTATCATCAATAATATCATCTTCAATAATTTTGTTCTCCCTAACTCTAGCAAGTTGTTCATCTAGAAATTCACCTAATGGCAAAGTAGTATCAAGCATAGAAGTAGTTTCATCATAAGTATCATGCATAGCAGAAGTGGCATCATCAATAACATGCGACATATCAAAATTCATAGCAGTAGCAGGTTTAGGTGTCGCAAGCTTACTCAAAACAGAAAAGAATCTAGTGCAGAGCTAGATGGCAGTTCCTTACCTCCCCTCATAGTTGAGGGAAAAATCTTAGTTCTTTCGTCTTTAAAATTCTTCATAGTGATCAGCAGATATAAATCCCAAGTGAATCAAAGAATAGAGCTATGCTCCCCGGCAACGGCGCCAGAAAATAGTATTGATAACCCACAAGTATAGGGGATCGCAACAGTTTTCGAGGGTAGAGTATTCAACCCAAATTTATTGATTCGACACAAGGGGAGCCAAAGAATATTCTCAAGTATTAGCAGTTGAGTTGTCAATTCAACCACACCTGGATAACTTAGTATCTGCAACAAAGTATTTAGTAGCAAAGTAGTATGATAGTAATGGTAATAGTGGCAAAAGTAACGATAGCAGTTTTGTAGTAATTGTAACAGTAGCAACGGTAAAGTAAATAAGCAAGGCACAATATGTGAAAAGCTCGTAGGCATTGGATTAGTGATGGATAATTATGTCGGATGTGATTCCTCATGTAATAGTTATAACATAGAGTGACACAGAACTAGCTCCAATTCATCATGTAATGTAGACATGTATTCCAAATATAGTCATACGTGCTTATGGAAAAGAACTTGCATGCCATGTTTTCTCCTACCCTCCCGTGGCAGCGGGGTCCTAATGGAAACTAAGGGATATTAAGGCCTCCTTTTAATAGAGTACCGGACCAAAGCATTAGCACATAGTGAATACATGAACTTCTCAAACTACGGTCATCACCGAGAAGTATCCCAATTATTGTCACTTCGGGGTTGTCGGATCATAACACATAATAGGTAACTATAGACTTGCAAGATAGGATCAAGAACTCACATATATTCATGAAAACATAATAGGTTCAGATCTGAAATCATGGCACTCGGGCCCTAGTGACAAGCATTAAGCATAGCAAAGTCATAGCAACATCAATCTCAGAACATAGTGGATACTAGCTCAAACCCTAAAAAAACTAACTTGATTACATGGTAAATCTCATCCAACCCATCACCGTCCAGCAAGCCTACGATGGAATTACTCACACACGGCGATGAGCATCATGAAATTGGTAATGGAGGATGGTTGATGATGACGACGGCGACGAATCCCCCTCTCCGGAGCCCGAAACGGACTCCAGATCAGCCCTCCCGAGAGAGATTAGGGCTTGGCGATGGCTCGTGTAAGTAAACGCAATGAAACTTTCTCTCTGATTTTTCTCCATGAAAGGGAATATATAGAGTTGGAGTTGAGGTCGGTGGAGCTCGAGGCCCACGAGGCATGGGGCGCGCCAGGAGGGGCGCCCCCCACCCTCGTGGACAGGGTGTGGGCCCCCTGACCTTGATTCTTTCGCCAGTATTTTTTATATTTTCCAAAAGTTATCTCCGTGGATTTTCAGATCATTCCGAGAACTTTTGTTTTCTGCACAAAAATAACACCATGGTAGTTCTGCTGAAAACAGCGTCAGTCAGGGTTAGTTCCATTCAAATCATGCAAGTTAGAGTCCAAAACAAGGGCAAAAGTGTTTGGAAAAGTAGATACGTTGGAGACGTATCACACCACAACCTCCTTACTCGGGTTTATGCTTCTGTCACTCAAGCAACCCACTATAAGCGAATCATGAACGTATTGCTACACCCTACAGCGGGAATCCCTCACGCTTGCGCGGCACGGAGGGCACAATAGTACAACAAAATAACCACAAGCAAATTAAACCAATCATAGCAATTCATCAATCGCCGGTAGGACAACGAAAATCTACTCAGACGTCATAGGATGGCAACACATCATTGGATAATAATATGAAGCATAAAGCACCATGTTCAAGTAGAGGGTACAGCGGGTTGCGGGAGAGTGGACCGCTGAATATAGATGGGGGAAGGTGATGGAGATGTTGGTGAAGATGATGGAGGTGTTGGTGTAGATCACGATGATGATGATGGCCCCCGGCGGCGTTCCGGTGCCACTGGAAGCAAGGGGGAGAGAGCCCCCCTTCTTCTTCTTCTTCCTTGACCTTCTCCCTAGATGGGAGAAGGGTTTCCCCTCTGGTCCTTGGCTCCCATGGCATGGGAGGGCGAGAGCCCCTCCGAGATTGGATCTGTCTCTCTGTCTCTCTCTGTTTTTGCGTTCTCAGATTCTGCCCTTTCACCGTTTCTTTTATATCCGGAGATCCGTAACTCTGATTGGGTTGAAACTTTCGCCCAGAATTTTCTCCGAAAATTAGCTTTCTTGCGGCAAAAGAAGAGCGTCAACCGCCTTACGGGGTGCTCTAGAGGGTCAGGGGTACACCCCCTGCCTCGTGGCCCCCTCGGGCACCTTCTTGCGTTGGTTTTTCTTCCCGAAAATCATAAATATTCCAAAAATGATCTCCGTCTGTTTTTATCCCGTTTGGACTCCGTTTGATATGGGGTTTCTGCGAAACATAAAACATGCAACAAACAAGAACTGGCCTTTGAGCCTTTGGATCAATATGTTAGTCCCAAAATAATATAAAAAGTTGCCAAAAGTATATGAAAGTTGTAGAATATTGGCATGGAACAATAAAAAATTATAGATACGACGGAGACGTATCAGCATCCCCAAGCTTAATTCCTGCTCGTCCTCGAGTAGGTAAATGATGAAAAAGATAATTTTTGATGTGGAATGCTACCTAGCATAATCTTGATCATATATCTAATCATGGCATGAATATTTTGACACGAGTGATTCAAAGCAATAGTCTATCATTTGACATAAAAATGATAATACTTCGAGCGTACCAATAAAGCAATCATGTCTTTTCAAAACAACATGGCCAGAGAAAGTTATCCCTGAAGGAAATATGCCCTAGAGGCAATAATAAAGTTATTATTTATTTCCTTATATCATGATAAATGTTTATTATTCATGCTAGAATTGTATTAACCGGAAACATAATACATGTGTGAATACATAGACAAACAGATAGTCACTAGTAAGCCTCTACTAGACTAGCTCATTAATCAAAGATGGTTATGTTTCCTAACCATAGACATGTGTTGTCATTTGATTAATGGGATCACCTCATTAGAAGAATGATGTGATTGACATGACCCATTCCGTTAGCTTAGCACTTGATCGTTTAGTATATTGCTATTGCTTTCTTCATGACTTATACATGTTCCTATAACTATGAGATTATGCAACTCCCGTTTACGGAGGAACACTTTGGTACTACCAAACGTCACAACGTAACTGGGTGATTATAAAGGAGTACTACAGGTGTCTCCAAAGGTAATTGTTGGGTTGGCGTATTTCGAGATTAGGCTTTGTCACTCCGATTGTCGGAGAGGTATCTCTGGGCCTTCTCGGTAATACACATCACATAAGCCTTGCGAGCATTACAACTAATGAGTTAGTTGTGAGATGATGTATTACGGAACGAGTAAAGAGACTTACCGATGAGATTGAACTAGGTATTGGATACCGACGATCGAATCTCGGGTAAGTAACATACCGATGACAAAGGGAACAACGTATGTTGTTATGCGGTCTGACCGATAAAGATCTTCAGAGAAAATGTAGGAACCAATATGGGCATCCAGGTCCCGCTATTGGTTATTGACCGGAGACATGTCTCGGTCATGTCTACATTATTCTCGAACCGTAAGGGTCCGCACGCTTAAGGTTTCATGGCGATGCTTATATTATGAGTTTATGTATTTTGATGTACCGAAGGTTGTTCGAGTCCCTGATATTATCACGGACATGACGAGGAGTCTCGAAATGGTAGAGACATAAAGATTAATAAATTGGACTGATATATTTGGACACAGGAAAGGTTCCGGAGAAGTTTGGATCTCCGGGCGGTTACCGGAACCCCCGGGAGGTATATGGGCCTTGTTGGGCCCATGTAGGAGGAAGGAGAAGGAACAAGGAGGGGGCGCGCCCCAAGCCCAATCCGACTGGGGAGGGGGCCGCCCCCTTTCCTTTCTCCTTCCCCTCTTCCTATTCCTACTACTAGTACTACTTCCTAATACTAGTACTCCTTCCTTCCCCTCCAAATAAGATAAGGAAAAGAGAGGAAACCTACTTGGAGTAGGTTTCCCTCCCTATGGCGCCGCCCCTTGAGGCCGGCCACCTCCTCCCTCCCTCCTTTATATACGGGGTAGGGGGCACCCTAGGACACACAAGTTGATCCTTGTGATCGTTCGTTAGCAGTGTGCGGTGCCCTCCTCCACCATATTCCAGCTGGGTCATATCATAGCAGTTCTTAGGCGAAGCCTGCCGGTAGAACATCAAGATCGTCCACCACGCCGTCAGGCCGACGGAACTCCCTCTCCCGGAGCTTTGCTGGATCGGAGCCCGAGGAGCGTCATCGAGCTGAACGTGTGCCAAGAACTCGGAGGCGCCGAGTAACGGCGCTGGGATCGGCTGGATCGCGAGGAGAACGTCGACTACTTCCTCTACGTTGTGATCGACTCGGGCGCGCCGAGTAACGGGCGCTGGGATCGGCTGGATCGCGAGGAGAACGCGTCTGACTACTTCCTCTATGTTGTGATCGCTTCCGCTTTGGTCTCACGAGGGTACGTAGACAATACTCTCCCCTCTCGTTGCTATGCCATCACCATGGTCCTGTGTGCGTAGGAAATTTTTGAAATTACTGCGTTCCCCAACAGTGGCATCCGTGCCTGGTTTTATGCGTTGATGTCATATGCACGAGTAGAACACAAGTGAGTTGTGGGCGATACAAGTCATACTGCCTACCAGAATGTAATACTTTGGTTCAGCGGTATTGTGAGATGAAGCGGCCGGACCGACATTACGCCAGCGTGCGCTTACGCGAGACTGGTTTCACCATTACGAGCACTCGTGCTTAAAGGTGGCTGGCGGGTGTCTGTCTCTCTCACTTTAGTTGAACTGAGTGTAGCTACGCCCGGTCCTTGAGAAGGTTAAACGGAGTCTATTTGACGAAGTATCGTTGTGGTCTTGATGCGTAGGTGAGATTGGTTCTTGCTTAAGCCCGTAGCAGCCACGTAAAATTTGCAACAACAAAGTAGAGGACGTCTAACTTGTTTTTGCAGGGCATGTTGTGATGTGATATGGTCAAGACGTGATGCTATATTTTATTGTATGAGATGATCATGTTTTGTAACCGGTTATCGGCAATCGGCTGGAGCCATATGGTTGTCGCTTTATTGTATGAAATGCAAACGCCTGTAATTGCTTTACTTTGTCTCTAAGCGGTAGCGATAGTCGTAGAAGCAATAGATGGCGTAACGACAACGATGCTACGATGGAGATCAAGGTGTCGCGCGGTGGCGATGGTGATCACGATGGTGCTTGAGATGGAGATCACAAGCACGAGATGATGATGGCCATATCATATCACTTATATTGATTGCATGTGATGTTTATCCTTTATGCATCTTATTTTGCTTTGATTGACGGTAGCATTATAAGATGATCTCTCACTAAAATTATCAAGAAGTGTTCTCCCGAGTATGCACCGTTGCGAAAGTTCTTCGTCTTTGAGACACCACGTGATGATCGGGTGTGATAGGCTCTACGTTCAAATACAACGGTGCAAAACAGTTGCACACGCAGAATACTCAGGTTAAACTTGACGAGCCTAGCATATAACAGATATGGCCTCGGAACACGGAGACCAAAGGTCGAGCGTGAATCATATAGTAGATATGATCAACATAGTGATGTTCACAATTGAAACTACTCCATCTCACGTGATGATAGGACATGGTTTAGTTAATTTTGATCACGTAATCACTTAGATGAATAGAGAGAAGTCTGTCTAAGTGGGAGTTTATAATATGATTAAATAAAACTTAAATTTATCATGAACTTAGTACACGATAGTATTTTGCTTGTCTGTGTTTACTGTTGATAGATGGCTCGTGTTGTTGTTCCGTTGAATTTTAATGCGTTCATTGAGAAAGCAAAGTTGAAAGATGATGGTATCAATTACACGGACTGGTTCCGTAACTTGAGGATTATCCTCATTGCTGCATTGAAGAATTACGTCTGGAAGCACCGCTGGGTGCCGTGCCTGCTGCAGAGCTGCGCCGAAGTTGTGAACGTCTGGCAAAGCAAAGCTGATGACTACTCAATAGTTCAGTGTGCCATGCTTTACGGCTTAGAACCGGGTCTTCAACGACGTTTTGAGCGTCATGGAGCATATGAGATGTTCCAGGAGTTGAAGTTAATATTTCAAGCAAATGCCCGGATTGAGAGATATGAAGTCTCCAATAAGTTACAGAGCTGCAAGATGGAGGAGAATAGTTACATCGGTGAACATATACTCAAAATGTCCGGGTATAATAATCACTTGATTCAACTGGGAGTTACTCTTCCGGATGATAGTGTCATTGATGTAATTCTCCAATCACTGCCACCAAGCTACAAGAGCTTCGTGATGAACTATAATATGCAAGGGATGACCAAAACAATTCCCGAGCTCTTCGCAATCTTTGAAAGCATGGAGGTAGAAATCAAGAAAGAACATCAAGTGTTGATGGTCAACAAGACCACTAGTTTCAAGAAAAAGGGCAAAGGAAAGAAGAAGGGAAACTTCAAAAAGAACAGCAAGAAAGTTGCTGCTCAAGAGAAGAAACCCAAGTCTGGACCTAAGCCTGAAACTGAGTGTTTTTACCGCAAGCGACCGACACCGGAAGCGGAACTGCCCCAAGTATTTAGCGGATAAGAAGGATGGCAAGGTGATCAAAGGTATATGTGATATACATGTTATTGATGTGTACCTTACTAATACTCATGTAGTACCAGGTATTTGATACTGGTTACATTGCTAATATTTGCAACTCGAAACAGGAACTACGGATTGCGAAGATTGGCTAAGGACGAGGTGACGATCTTGGCGTGGGAAATGGTTCCAAAGTCGATGTGATCGCGGTCGGCACGCTACCTCTACATCTACCATCGGGATTAGTTTTAGACCTAAATAATTGTTATTTGGTGCGGCGTTGAGCATGAACATTATATCTGGATCTTGTTTGATGCGAGACGGTTATTCATTTAAGACAGAGAATAATGGTTGTTCTATTTATATGAATAATATCTTTTATGGTCATGCACCCTTGAAGAGTGGTCTATTTTTTAAATCTCGATAGTAGTAATACACATATTCATAGTGTTGAAACCAAAAGATACAGAGTTGATAATGATAATGCAACTTATTTGTGGCACTGCCGTTTGGGTCATATCGGTGTAAAACGCATGAAGAAACTCCATCTTGATGGGCTTCGGAATCACTTGATTATGAATCATTTGGTACTTACGAACCGTGCCTCATGGGCAAGATGACTAAAAACGCCGTTCTCCGGAACTATGGAGCGAGCAACTGATTTGTTGGAAATCATACATACTGATGTTTGTGGTCCAATGAATGTTGAGGCACGCGGCGGGTATCGTTATTTTCTCACCTTCACAGATGATTTGAGCAGATATGGGTGTATCTACTTAATGAAACACAAATCTGAAACATTTGAAAAGTTCAAAGAATTTCAGAGTGAAGTGGAAAATCATCATAACAAGAAAATAAAGTTTCTACGATCTGATCGTGGAGGAGAATATTTGAGTTACGAGTTTGGTTTACATTTGAAACAATGTGGAATAGTTTAGCAACTCACGCCACCCGAACACCACAGAGAAATGGTGTGTCCGAACGTCGTAATCGTACTTTACTTGATATGGTGCGATCTATGATGTCTCTTACTGATTTACCACTATCGTTTTGGGGATATGCTTTAGAGACGGCCGCATTCACGTTAAATAGGGCACCATCTAAATCCGTTGAGACGACACCGTATGAACTGTGGTTTGGCAAGAAACCAAAGTTGTCGTTTCTTAAAATTTGGGGCTGCGATGCTTATGTAAAGAAACTTCAACCAGATAAGCTCGAACCCAAATCGGAGAAATGTGTCTTCATAGGATACCCAAAGGAGACTGCTGGGTACACCTTCTATCACAGATCTGAAGGCAAGATTTTCGTTGCTAAATTCGGATCCTTTCTAGAGAAGGAGTTTCTCTCGAAAGAAGTGAGTGGGAGGAAAGTAGAACTTGATGAGATAATCAGTATCTGCTCCCTTATTGGAAAGTAGTTCATCACAAGAAAGCGGTTCTGTGACAACTACACCAATTGGTGAGGAAACTAATGATGTTGATCATGAAACTTCAGATCAAGTTGCTCTTGAACTTCAGAGGGTCAAGCAGAATAAAATACGCACCCGAGTGGTACGGTAATCCTATTCTCGAAGTCATGTTACTTGACCATGGCGAACCTACAAACTATGAAGAAGCGATGGTGAGCCCAGATTCCATGAAATGGCTGGAAGCCATGAAATCTGAGATGGGATCCATGTATGAGAACAAAGTATGGACTTTGGTTGACTTGCCCAATGATCGGCAAGCCATTGAGAATAAATGGATCTTTAAGAAGAAGACCGACGCTGATGGTAATATAACTGTCTACAAAGCTCGACTTGTTGCAAAAGGTTTTCGACAAGTTCAAGGGGTTGACTATGATGAGACTTTCTCACCCGTAGCGATGCTTAAGTCTGTCCGAATCATGTTAGCAATTGCCGCATTTTATGATTATGAAATTTGGCAAATGGATGTAAAAACTGCATTCTTGAATGGATTTCTAGAAGAAGAGTTGTATATGATGCAACCAGAAGGTTTTGCTGATCCAAAAGGTGCTAACAAAGTGTGCAAGCTCCAATGATCAATTTATGGTGCAGTGCAAGCCTCTCGGAGTTGGAATAAACGTTTTGATAGTGTGATCAAAGCATATGGTTTTATCTGCACCTTTGGAGAAGCCTGTATTTACAAGAAAGTGAGTGGGAGCTCTGTAGCATTTCTGATATTATATGTGGACGACATATTATTGATTGGAAATGATATAGATTTTCTAGATAGCATAAAAGGATACTTGAATAAAAGTTTTTCAATGAAAGACCTCGGTGAAGCTGCTTACATATTGGGCATCAAGATCTATAGAGATAGATCAAGACGCTTAATTGGACTTTCACAAAGCACATACCTTGATAAAGTTTTGAAGAAATTCAAAATGGATCGTGCAAAGAAAGGTTTTTTACCTGTACATAAGGTATAAGATTGAGTCGGACTCAATGCCCGACCACAGCAGAAGATAGAGAGAAAATGAAAGATGTTCCTATGCTTCAGCCATAGGCTCTATCATGTATGCAATGCTGTGTACCGACACTGACGTATGCTTAGCTGTAAGCTTGGCAGGAAGGTACCAAAGTAATCCAGAGTGGATCATCGACAGCGGTCAAGAACATCCTGAAATACACGAAAAGGACTAAGGATATGTTTCTCGTATATGGAGGTGACAAAGAGCTAGTCGTAAATGGTTACGTCGATGCAAGCTTTGACACCGATCCGGACGATTCTAAATCGCAAACCGGATACGTGTTTTTGTTAAACGGTGGAGCTGTCGGTTGGTGCAGTTCTAAACAAAGCGTCGTGGCGGGATCTACATGTGAAGCGGAGTACATAGCTGCTTGAGCAGAAAATGAAGGAGTCTGGATGAAAGAGTTCATTTCCGATCTAGGTGTCATACCTAGTGCATCGGGACCAATGAAGATCTTCTGTGACAATACTGGTGCAATTGCCTTGGCAAAGGAATCCAGATTTCACAAGAGGTCCAAGCATATCAAAATACGCTTCAACTCCATTCGGGACCAAGTCCAAGTGGGAGACATAGAGATTTGCAAAATACATACGGATCTGAATGTTGCAGACCCATTGACTAAGCCTCTTCCACGAGCAAAACATGATCAGCACCAAGACTCCATGGGTGTTAGAATCATTACTGTGTAATCTAGATTATTGACTCTAGTGCAAGTGGGAGACTGAAGGAAATATGCCCTAGAGGCAATAATAAAGTTATTATTCATTTCCTTATATCATGATAAATGTTTATTATTCATGCTAGAATTGTATTAACCGGAAACATAATACATGTGTGAATATATAGACAAGCAGATAGTCACTAGTAAGCCTCTACTAGACTAGCTCATTAATCAAAGATGGTTATGTTTCCTAACCATAGACATGTGTTGTCATTTGATTAATGGGATCACCTCATTAGAAGAATGATGTGATTGACATGACCCATTCCGTTAGCTTAGCACTTGATCGTTTAGTATATTGCTATTGCTTTCTTCATGACTTATACATGTTCCTATAACTATGAGATTATGCAACTCCCGTTTACGGAGGAACACTTTGGGTACTACCAAACGTCACAATGTAACTGGGTGATTATAAAGGAGTACTACAGGTGTCTCCAAAGGTACTTGTTGGGTTGGCGTATTTCGAGATTAGGTTTTGTCACTCCGATTGCTCGGAGAGGTATCTCTGGGCCTTCTCGGTAATACACATCACATAAGCCTTGCAAGCATTACAACTAATGAGTTAGTTGTGAGATGATGTATTACGGAACGAGTAAAGAGACTTACCGAATCGAGATTGAACTAGGTATTGGATACCGACGATCGAATCTCGGGTAAGTAACATACCGGTGACAAAGGGAACAACATATGTTGTTATGCGGTCTGACCAATAAAGATCTTCGTAGAAAATGTAGGAACCAATATGGGCATCCAGGTCCCGCTATTGGTTATTGACCGGAGACATGTCTCGGTCATGTCTACATTATTCTCGAACCGTAGGGTCCGCACGCTTAAGGTTTCGATGGCAGTTATATTATGAGTTTATGTATTTTGATGTACCGAAGGTTGTTCGAGTCCCGGATATGATCACGGACATGACGAGGAGTCTCGAAATGGTTGAGACATAAAGATTAATATATTGGACGGGTATATTTGGACACGGAAAGGTTCCGGAGAAGTTTGGAGCTCCGGAGGTTACCGAACCCCCGGGAGGTATATGGGCCTTGTTGGGCCCATGTAGGAGGAAGGAGAAGGAACAAGGGAGGGGCGCCCCCAAGCCCAATCCGACTGGGGAGGGGGCCGCCCCCTTTCCTTTCTCCTTCCCCTCTTCCTATTCCTACTACTAGTACTACTTCCTAATACTAGTACTCCTTCCTTCCCTCCAAATAAGATAAGGAAAGAGAGGAAACCTACTTGGAGTAGGTTTCCCTCCCTATGGCGCGCCCCTTGAGGCCGGCCACCTCCTCCCTCCCTCCTTTATATACGGGGTAGGGGCACCCTAGGACACACAAGTTGATCCTTGAGATCGTTCCTTAGCCGTGTGCGGTGCCACCCTCCACCATATTCCACCTCGGTCATATCATAGCAGTGCTTAGGCGAAGCCCTGCGTCGGTAGAACATCAAGATCGTCCCCACGCCGTCGTCTTGACGGAACTCCCTCTCCCGGAGCTTTGCTGGATCGGAGCCCGAGGAGCGTCATCGAGCTGAACGTGTGCCAAGAACTGGAGGCGCCGGAGTAACGGCGCTGGGATCGGCTGGATCGCGAGGAGAACGTCTGACTACTTCCTCTACGTTGTGATCGACTCGGGCGCCGGAGTAACGGGCGCTGGGATCGGCTGGATCGCGAGGAGAACGTCTGACTACTTCCTCTACGTTGTGATCGCTTCCGCTTTGTTCTACGAGGGTACGTAGACAATACTCTCCCCTCTCGTTGCTATGCCATCACCATGGTCCTGTGTGTGCGTAGGAAATTTTTTGAAATTACTGCGTTCCCCAACAATCCCTACAAAATCATATAGTCTGGCTATGCTCCATCTTCATCACACAAAATATTCAAATCATGCACAACCCCGATGACAAGCCAAGCAATTGTTTCATACTTTTGACGTTCTCAAACCTTTTCAACTTTCACGCAATACATGAGCGTGAGCCATGGACATAGCACTATAGGTGGAATAGAATATGATGGTGGGGGTTATGTGGAGAAGACAAAAAGGGAGACTGTCTCACATTGACGCGGCTAATCAACAGGCTATGGAGATGTCCATCAATTGATGTCAATGTGAGGAGTAGGGATTGCCATGTGTCGGTGTCAAAACCGGCGGATCTCGGGTAGGGGGTCCCGAACTGTGCGTCTAGGCGGATGGTAACAGGAGACAAGGGACACGATGTTTTGACCCAGGTTCGGGCCCTCTCGATGGAGGTAATACCCTACTCCTGTTGATTAATATTGATGATATGGGTAGTACAAGAGTAGATCTACCACGAGATCAAGGAGGCTAAACCCTAGAAGCTAGCCTATGGTAGGAGTGTTGTTCGTCCTGGGACTAAAACCCTCCGGTTTATATAGACACCGGATAGGGTTAGGGTTACACAGTCGGTTACAATGGTAGGAGATCTACATATCCATATCGCCAAGCTTGCCTTCCACGCCAAGGAAAGTCCCATCCGGACACGGGACGAAGTCTTCAATCTTGTATCTTCATAGTCTTGGAGTCCGCCGCGATGATAGTTCGGCTATCCGGACACCCCTAGTCCAGGACTCCTCAAGAGCCCCTGAACCAGGCTTCAATGACGACGAGTCCGGCGCGCATATTGTCTTCGGCATTGCAAGGCGGGTTCCTTCTCCGAATACTTCATAGAAGATTTTGAACACCAGGATAGTGTCCGACTCTACAAAACAAGTTCCACATACCACCGTAGAGAGAATAACTTTTGCACAGATCTGCTGACGTATTCCGCGGCATGACATCACACCACGGCCAAGCTTTTATATGAATCGTTTTTTTACTGTTCCACCTTAGCGCATTTAGCGAGGCGGTTTCCTTGGCACGTCTTATCAAAGCGTAGATCGTGCCCCTTATTCCGGGATTCTCATCAATACGGACGTGGGTAACCCAACCGTGCCTGTTGGCACGCCTCCTCTATCGAAGGCGAGTCCTAATCGACCACGAGGAGGGCTCTTGGTATTTGACCTCTTTATAATGAGACCAAGGCCCCCTTCTTTTTTCCACCCTCCATCGAGTTCACCTCGCGCTTCGAGTTCTAACACCCAAAGCTTCAGATTTAGGCGCTTCGGACCTTCGATGATGTCCGGCTCTGACCAGCTCGGCCGATGGATGTCTTCTTTCATGACAGAAGAAGATGTGCTAAAGTTGCGAGACGCCAGGTATCTAACCGGCGAGATTTTGCATAGGCTGCCTGCTCCAGGGCAGGTCATTCCCAATCCCAAGCCCGGCGAGAGCGTGGTGTTTGTGTTTCACTTCCTTCGGGGTTTAGGCTTCCCGACGGATCCCTTTGTCTTGAGGGCTCATGTTTTATTATGGGCTGGATTTCCATGACTTGAATCCGGAGTCCATCCTCCATATCTCGTCGTTCATTGACGTATGTGAGGCCTTCCTCCATATTACCCCTCACTTTGGATTGTGGCTCAAGACCTTCAAGGTGGAGCCAAAGATGATCGAGGGGCAACAAGGAGAGTGTGGAGGGGCTGTCATAAGCAAGTGTGCTGATGCTCCGTGGCCCGAGGGCTCTTTTCCAAGAGGATCTTGGTTTGTGGCAACGGGAGTGGTTTTATATCACCGCTCCCAGGGGCACCAAATGGGTGGTGCTTCCCGCCTTCCGCTCAGGTCCACCACAGCGGCTGGCGTCATGGGTCAACAAGGGGCTCGACTGGGGCCGTCCAAGGGCGTTCCTCATTGCGGGGCCGTGTCGAGACCTCCAAGAAAGAGAGATCAATCTGGTCGCGATGGTGCAGGTTATGTTGATTGGCGCCTTACGCCTGCAAACGTCGCCCCCTCCGTCTGTGGGAATTTAATCCGGAGGGACCACGAGCACTCCAACATTTCATGGGTACGACGCCCGTGGAGATGTATAAATTGTTCTTCGGATCACAAGAGAAGTGTCCGGACCTGACTGAGGACGCAGGACTAAGCTGCAATCGCCCAGATACTCAAGTAAGTAGTCCTGTACCCGGACAGGCTGTCCGTTCATTTATCGTAAACTTGCCCTTAAAGGAGCTGTTTCTTGAACAGGAGTGGATAGCGAAGGCAAAGTTGATAAGGTGTCCGACTCCCCTCCCAGAGACCACGCCGGATCCCATGCTGACCAAGATGTTAAAGTCCGCGCCTTTTAAAGAAGGCGAAGGGGGGAGCAGGGAAGCAACTGCCTCCACGAAGGAGGCTTCTGAGGAAGGAGGGATCAAAAGTCCCACCCTCCAAGGAGAGAAGAGGACCGCTTCGGAAGATCCGGAGGTCAAGGCCTCAAAGAGGGGAAAGAAATCTTCGTCAGAGAGTCCGGCGCTGGGAAGTATCCCAGCTGCACTATTTCCCCAAGGGGATCAGCCATCCAGCGAGCCGTAAGTAAAAAGAAGGGGTCTTGTAAATAAGGAACATCCCTGTATCTATTCCTGAAGATAACCGAAATTGTACCTTGTAGTTCAGATCTCAGCCCTTCTCAGCAGAGCTCGTCTTCGGGGGATCTTCTTCTGGAGATGATGGAGAGCGAAACGCCTCCACCTGTCGCACCCTCATGCGAGGCGGACGACCCTGTGGTGTCGTCGCGGAGGATTTCCCCAAGTCCGGCAGGGCCGGAAGGTCCGGCGCCAAGTGGTGTGCGGTCGGAGGAGCTGAAGGATCTGCTCGGGCGAGCGGCTATCTCAGAAGATCACCGCGCGCTAATGGGTACGGTGATTGAAAGAATTGCATCCGCTGAGAGCGGATTGCATGAAGCCGTCGAAGCTTCTTGGCACGGGGTTCGAGGTACGCAAAAATGATGTACCTTCCGGCGCTTATGCATATAGAATGCGCCTGTATAGATAGTAGCCCTGAGACTCGGTATGTTGTCAAAATTGACAGCGTTCCGAGGATCATAATCTCAGTTATAACATATCGCCGCTCCTAAATAGGTGGCGGGGCGTCCGGTGGCCAGCCGGACTGATGATTTTGCCGAACTAAAGCGGCAACTTGACGAGGCGGATGCGGACATCGCGCTGGTCAATAAACGGTTTGACGAGTCACAAGGTATGCGACTTCTCCGCGGACACCTGGTAAGGGAGCTTGATGCCCGTGCCTTACGACTTGTATGTTTAATGCAGGTGGTGCCGCTGCCGTGGAGGAGCTGCGGGCGGAACTCGCCCGAGCTAAAGAGCAAGCCAGAAGTAGTAACGCGGCCGCTTTAAGGGCGGCCGAAGAGCTAAAAGCCGAACGGGCTGCTCACGCCGAAGAAGAGGAAATGGCCGATATGGCCATAAAGTTGAAGAATACTACCGACCACCGCGAGGTTCTTGAAAAGAACGTCAAGCGAGCAAGAGAGGGCTGAAAGGGCCACCGCCCGAATCAAGGATGCCCGTTCCGCTTTGAGAGCTGCCAAGGAGGAGCGGAGTCGGGCCGGGCTATTGCGGCTGGAAAACCGTTTAACTGCGGAGGAAATATCTGGATCCGAAGTATGCTCGATTGGAAAAGTTATGGAGTTCGGAGGATGCTTATCTGGACTTAGTGGCGGCGCTTCTGGACGCGATTGAGCACTTCCGAGGCCGTAAGGGGCCTGAAGGGAAGAGCTATATTGGTCGCAATTCCATAGTCCGGGCGTCCTCTTCCGTTGACCGATCGGTTGGCGAATGGGCGAGCTGAATCGATTATCCGGACTTGCCATGAAGCATGTCATGACTCATTTGTGGCCAGGCGGACCCCAGTCGAAGAGTTATTTTGGCTTAGTGCAGTAGTTCCTTGGTGCGGTACCGTGTATTGACGCAATGAAGCGGTCGGCGTGTACTGAGGGAGCGCGGATGGCTCCTGCCCGTGTCAAGACATACTGGGCGGAGATGAAGGCCACCGACGTTGCATCCCAAGATTCGGACAGAAGCCGAGTACCTGCCGAGCACTATTTTGAGGAAGTCTGCAGGCGCTTCGTTTAATAGAGACGCGATGCTCGAAGGATATTATGTTTAAATGACATGTATGATTTGTGAAAACAATGTTTCAATATAATATAAGGGCTTTTTATACTTGTGCGTTCAAGTAGTAAACTACTCTCCTGTCGGCCTTTGATGTATATGTATATATAACCTGAAAGATGGCAGTCCTTGGCTTCAGCCCCCACGCACATAGTGCGGGGGTGTTTGCAAAGAAGGCGCTTTTTCACACTTAATCCAACGTCTTGGTCCTATTAAGAAGGTGGTAGCGTAGCAAACTAGGCAACCGAACTATAATGCTTTATCACTTTCACATAGCCTTAGGAGTTCGAGGGTGGGGCTACTATATAGCCCCTGGGGGCACCGCACTCTCCCGAATTCGGGGTGCGTATGTGCCTGACCGAAAAACGGTCCTTCGTTAATGCGGAGGAATTCTAAACATTACGGTGAGTCATCGAGTGGTTGATCAGTCTCTCGCTATATCATGACAGCCAGTTTTTGGCTTTCTCTACTGAGGTGCTCGCCTGGCCGAACCGGGGCACAATCGCAGTAGTTCTCCTGGTGCCGCGTTAGCCGATAGAACGGAACGTAAGGCAGCAAAACACAGGAGCTGGGCAAACCCAACATTTGATCAAAGACATGATTTGGATCTGATGCATATAAGGCCTAACTCGAGACACCGAACACTCCCTAAGGTATTCGTTCTTTATAAAAACGGGCAGAATAATGCCCTAAGCCCCTGGTGTCCAGGTACGTGCAAAAATTGTGGTGCGGCCGATGCCAAAACACCAGCCTCCTCCTCGGTTATAGTAAGAAATCGGGGGATGTATATCAACAAGAGACAGTAAAAAAGGTTTACACAGGGTCTTAATCTGAAAAGAATCCTTGCAACGGGTCCCTACTGCACGTCTGCGCCGGTGTCTCCGTTGTGCCGTATCCTGGACGGGCGTAGCACGTTGTTCATCTGTAAAAGAGAGGAACTTAGTTGGAAAGAAAAAAGACCGTGCGAAAAAAGTACTTTATATTAAATAAACAGAGTACGATTCGAAAAGTGAATAGAATTGAGCTTTATTGTCTCTTGTTGTACGTGCATGCAGCCCCTTGTATGGGGTTATGCCGCTAGTAGGCGCCGGACTCGTCTAGCCGTGTCCGGGGTTTGAATTACCTATTCAGGTGCTTTGATTAGCGGAGCCGGATTGGTGTGGGGCTGTCAAGGCAGTCTCACGTTCTTCCGTGCTCCAGTAACACTTAATACTCCCTTTTAGTGAGATGATGCCGCGTGGACCGGACATTTTAAGTGTAAGAGATGCATAATGTGGTATTGCGTTAAAGCGGGCGAAAGCTTCACGCCCCAGTAGTGCTTGATAGCTACTTTCGAATGGGGCGATGTGGAAGGTTAACTTTTCTCGGCGGAAGTTGTCGGATGAGCCGAACACAACATCTAGCGATGAGGGAGCCCGTACAATGGGCATACAGCCTGGCATTACCCCTTTGAAGGAGGTGTTGCTATGGCGAAGTTTGGTTGGGTCTATCCCCATTCTGCGGATTGTGTCACGATATATCGTGTTTATGTCACTGCCGCCATCCATGAGGACTTGTGTAAATTGGAATCCGTCAATTATAGGATTCAATATCAAGGCAGTCCATCCTGCGTTCCGGATACTTTCGGAATAGTCCTGATGGTCGAAGGTGATTGATTTTGACAACCAGTGTTGGTGCTCCGCTAGGGTAGTTTGTGCGGCGCGCATCTTAATGGGCGCCGCTCTGTTTTTCCCTTTTATCACGTGAAGTGAGTTTACTGCTTTAACCTCTTGTGGGAAATTCTTTTGTTTTCCGATGCTCTGCTTGTGGGGTTCGTCATCGTCCTCGCTTGGTGTGTCGAGCCCCTTGTGTTCGGCATTGAGTCTGCCGGACTGCTTGAAGACCCAACAATCTTTGTGGGTATGGTTTGCAGGCTTCCGAGAGTACTGTGGATTTGGCATATCTTGTCCAAGATTTTGTTTAAGTTGGATAGATCATCGCTATTGTCCTTAAGGGGCAGTTTTTTATTGTTCTGCCGTGAGCTTTTGAATCCGGCGTTGACTGCCGCGCTCTTTGGACCGTTCCTCTTAATCCGGCGCTGGTCCTTGCTGCGTCGTGGTTTTCCATTTCCATCCCTTACTTCGGATGTACTTGGATCGCTGGTACTGCATCTTGCTAGCCAACTATCCTCTCCCGCACAAAAGCGGGTCATGAGGCTTGTCAATGCAGCCATGGTTCTCGGCTTCTCCTGACCGAGGTGTCTGGCGAGCCATTCGTCTCGGACATTGTGTTTGAAAGCTGCTAAGGCTTCGGCGTCCGGACAGTCGACTATTTGGTTCTTTTTGGTGAGGAACCTGTTCCAGAATTTACGGGCTGATTCTCCGGGTTGTTGAGTTATATGACTTAAATCTTCTGCATCCGGAGGACGGACATAAGTCCCTTGAAAATTTGCCCTAAAAGCATCCTCGAGCTCTTCCCAACTTCCAATGGTATTTTCAGGAAGGCTTTTGAGCCAATGCCGGGCTGGCCCTTTGAGCTTGAGGGGTAAGTATTTTATGGCGTGGAGATCATCTCCTCTAGCCATGTGTATGTGGAGGATGTAATCCTCAATCCAGACTCCAAGGTCTGTTGTTCCGTCGTATACCTCTATGTTTACGGGTTTGAATCCTGCTGGGAATTCGTGATCCAGCACCTCATCGGTGAAACACAGGGGGTGTGCGGCACCCCTATATTTGGGTGTGCTGTGATGTTCGGATATTTGGCGTGTTGCATTGCTTTGAAGAGCTTGCTTTCTCGGCCCATAGATGGACCTAACTGGGCCATCCTTTTGATGTGAATCCTTATGCGGATCGCGTGCCGGCTTGTGTGTGGCGCCATCTGCCGCTCTCTGTTTGCCGTGGGGTCGTCCATCCGACCGGGTGGCCTTCTTGCTTTTTGATTGTGGGGGCTCTACGGCCTCCTCGTCGAATTCGGGCAGTAGTTTTCTCTTTGGGTAGCTCTTTGTTCGGCGACTGTCGCCGTATTTGTCTGCGGTGTTGAATACTTTGCTCCATCTGATTCTAAGTGCATCTTCGCTGTTTTGAGCTTCCGCTTCTGCTTTTTCAGGCTACGCGCAGTGGCAACGAGCCTTTTGTGGAGGCTCTTCTGCTCCAACAATTTGTCCGGCGTGAGATCATCCGGACTGTTATCTTTGCCAGGGACGGGTTGTTTATCCAAGTTGTCCTATTAAATGCGGTTGCTTTCGATAGCATGTTAAATAGATCCACCGGTTCGCCCTGCTCTATGGCTGGGTCTTTGTCGAGGTGGGACTTGGTGCGGCGTTTACGTTGCCGCTTTGACTGCTTTTCGAGGGATTTATCCTTCGTAGTGTCCCGTTGTTCCTCGTCGTCTCAAGTTCCGAGGTCCAACTTTTAAAGCATTTTAACTTCGAATTTTTTTAATGATGTTTTTATTATTTCTATGTATCAATTCAATTTCAAAAAAAATATTCATGATTAACACAAATGATTGGAAGCCCCATGGTCAAATTTGAGAGCTTTTCGAGTTTGTCTGCTATTTTCGAGGCTTTAACTAATTTTCCAGCCACTTAAAAGGACAGAACGCTCTTTGGTAGAAAACAACATGCAAATGAGCTCCAAAAAGGGGGAAACTTGACATGGTGTCTTCATTGGGCCCTTGTAGGGTGTGCTGAAAATTTGAGAACGTTACATCAAAAACTTGATGCACCTCGTGTACAAACCGGACACTATTCCGCGAAGTGTAAGGGTTTCGAACAGGAAACCGCCGCCTTCAACACACCACTCCATTTTTTAAATCATTTAAACTTTAATTTTTTTGTGATTAATACACAAAATCCAAAATCGCATGCTCAAAATTGGCCACCTTTCAAGTTCGTCTGCTATTTTCGAGGCATTAAGTGATTTTTCAGTCACTTAAAGGGTAGAACGCTCTTCGATAGAAAATAGCATGCAAACGAGCTCAAAAAGCGATGCAACTTGATATGGTGCTCCATATAGCCCTGCACGTCGGACGACTCAACATAGTGCTCGTATATGTACTCCACGACCAAATTCATTGCTTCGGTAAAGGGACAAAAAAATAGCACATGCATGTCAGGTGTGGCGACTCCCCCTTGGGGCGGATGGTACCTGCGCGGCGGACAGACGAGGTGTGGATCGATGGCGGAGGATAAACGGCATGGTGGCCGGGTGTAGAGGTGTAGGCCGCGGAGGTCTAAGAAGGGCTTGGCAGACGGCCAGGATGGTAGAACGGCAGCGTCGGCGAGGGAGAAAGCAGATGTAGAGAAAGACGGATTAATGAAGATGCGGGTCCGGACGGTTTTGGATGAGTCAGGGGTGTCGGAATCCTATGTGCGTGATGACCGGACTCCCGCAAAGCCCCCCTATCTTGCTTCTTGTTTGCGGGGAAACGGACACCCGAACTGATCCATGAACCGATGCGGAATTGTGTTGGATGCAAACTAGGTCCGAACAGCTCACTTCGAACGCTTACCCAAGGCTTAAGGGTCGGCTTTGAAGATGCCTAAGGCAGCGCCCATGATCTTTCGTTGGGTGTTGCACTTCGTTCGTTTTGATACGGGGCGTGTGGATTAACGCACACGGACGAACGTAACTAGGTACACATGATTCAGATCCAATACGTGGTCGGATCATCCCGCCGGTCGATTTCTTGATGGATTTGGTGGCCGGTGCGTCGTACCAGGTCGTAATGTCTGTCTTTGCTCTCCGTGGCGACGGTGCGTGCGCGGTGCACCGGTGCATGCACTGATGCACGCACGTGAGATCGGTGGGTGCACGCTGCTTCTCCATGGAAGGAACGGAGGATTTACGCACGAATCAACGGTCACCGAATGTCACGCTGCTCCGTCCTCCAACCGTCCCGCAGCTTTTGCAAAAGAAGAATCACAAAAGTGACAATGCTTTCCTGCCTTGCGCGGCGCCTGCCTCCCGACCCTATCTCTGAACACAAGTCAGCTTCTGAGGCCGGCTAGCGGTTGGTGGGGATATGGCTATAGTAAGAAGACAAAAGCACACTCGAAAAAGGACCACTGTGGCCTAAACCGCCTGATCAAAAGCAGTACTCGCCCACGCACTACAAGTAGTTTATGTACTACCGGCTGACCAATCGACCAGGCCGAGACGGAGCTGCCCCTCCTCCTGCCATGCCACCGTGCTTGGCAGCTGGTGGCTGGCTTCGCTGCGTAGCAGAAACAGCAGTGTGGTGCAGCTGCACCGTGGTGGGGTTTGTCTTTAGCGTGACCGTCAACGACCAAACCCACCCTAGCTATATCGTTTCGTTTTCACCAGCTAGGGCCGGTACACGAACGTACCACGGGCGAACGGACTTCCCCACGCTCTCGCACGGCAACGAGGGCCGCCATGCATGCCAACGAGGGCCGGTACACTCCATGCGCGAGACGAGATCGGCGAGGAACGTGGCACGGCGTGCAAACTTATCTTTTCATCATCAAACAAAAAAGCGTGCAAATATGTAATCGCCCCTTTGACATTGTTAGGCGCCTGCATTTTTTTTATAGGTGTCGATCACCTCTAGGAAAAGTTCCAAGGGCGACACGGTGACGCCGCAACCACCGGCAAACCCGACCCGGAACAATTGGGCGGGCGGGGATAACACGGCTGGCCGTGACGTCTCTGACATAGATGTGGTAGCAGGTTTTCCAATGCATGTGGGCGGGCTTTTAGTTGTGACCGACACTCGAATTCGACGGAGCCCGAACTCAAGATGGGGACGCTGGAGCCGGCGAGGACTTGTGATGACCTAGCCGAAGGTGGGTAGAACACGACTTGCCGCGATGCCGCATCTGGAGGGGAGGAAACACATTCACTACTGGTTCGGAGGTTGGAGAAAGAAGACCATCAAGAGCACAAAAAAATGGTCTATGCGGTCAGATGAAGATTGAACAGTTAAGAACAAAGTGTGGGAGCACAAATCTTTCGGTCGCTCGGGATGTACTTGCCCCCATTTTCTTCTTGTATCTAGCTTTTGTTCATGTTTTTCGTGGTTATGAAATGCGCTTTTATTTACATAATTTGTCTATTTGAGGTTACTCCTTTCTTCTGTGCTTCTAAAATGCTCTTGTCACTTGATGATTTAACTAATCTCACTTTGTACGTAAATGTCGGTACTCCTAACAGATGTTTGTGTGTTTGACCCAAGATGGATCCAGACAAAGCCCAAAGCAAAATCATGAATATTGCAAAACAGTACAACTCTTCAAAGGACCAACGTTAAAAAAGGCAAAATTGTAACTCATTTCACAAACTTTATAAAAAGAGAGTTTAGACCATGGTTGTAGATTGCAATGTGATCCATCTTGTCGATTACTTCAGCTGAACTTCCAATCTACATAAAGAGAGTTTAGACCATGGTTGTAGATTGCAATGTGACCCAATATCGCCATCACGTGAGACTATATCACAAGGGATGAAGACGCGGTCGTTGCTCCGCCACCAACGGATGCCGGAGAAGGAAGAAACATATGATGTGCCCAAGGAAGCACATGCCCCTTTTTGGCTTTATCACTCGGAAGAATAACTTGAGGCAGCGATTGATCCCTCCACCAAGCCGCCCTTCGGCCAACAAGGTCCACGACAGAAGGAATAAGACCGGCGACCAACGACCGATGCCCAAGAGCACGAACGAGCACCGCAGCGTCACTCCTAGGCGTCACAGAGAGTACGCCCAAGACGGAGCAAACGTTATTGCTCCAGATTCCACGCCGAAGATCCATCTTCGATGCATGGTTAAATTATGGATGCACCCACATGCTCCACCGATTCACTACAGGTAGCCTCCATCTGCTATGGATGGCAAGCTTGGGAGGTTGATGCCGCCCGCTGGATGCTTGTCTTGTGCGCCATGAGATACTATGAGTCGGCATAACGTCAACCTCTCCTAAAGAAACTCTAATCCTATAGCCACTATCTACAAAGGATGCACCGAGCTGATGGAGAAGATCTGGGATTGGATCGGGCTTGCGGGCCCAAAGATGACTTTTGACGGGGAAGGCTATGAGAGAAGACGATTCCCCCAACACGTACGTTGTAACTTCCAGCTGAGGCTAGCAATCAAAGGGTAATGCTAGACCTACGTAATCTTTTTTACGTGTTTTACGTAAGCAACAACGTGGATCAATATTATTGGATCAGGAAGTGCGATAGGGCCCACCCCCATGAAATTGGTTTGGGGGGGGGGGGGGGGGGGGGGGGGGAAGAGTAGATTGGAAATTTATGTAGGGAGTTTGTAGCGGTTCGTAGGTTTAGTATTATTGGCAATCAAATGGCAAAATACTCTGGAGTAATGCTAGACTCACGGGCGGATTGTACGAGTTCTACGGATTGTAGTTAGCTGCATTTTCTGATTGGAATTAAGACGATAGGAAGGGGCCACCCCGTGAAATTCAAGGGTATGATTAAGGGAAACGTTTCCATTCGGACGACCGGCGGAAGATTGCGCCGGTCTCCTGCTACCCACGCGCTCCTGCCTTCAAGGACCCACACGAAATAGCCCAGCCCGATCTTATCCTTCTCCTTCTCCACCCATTTTTTTCCAACGTTCACCTGCATCTCTCCCCCATCCACCACCGCAGCCTGCATCTCGCGCCACGAGGCCGCCGTCCATCTCTGTATCGAGCCCCTGTCGCTGGAGCCCACATCTCGCCGGCGAGGTGGTCGTCCACCCCCGCGGCGAGCGATTTTCCCACGAGCCCATGTCGCTGCACCCCATGCTTGCACGACTGCCTCTTATCCGCAGCTTCGGCGTTTTCCCCAGCGCGCCGTCACCAGCTCCCGACGGCGAGTTGGATAATTGCAAGATGACGAAGGTACATCGTGAAGAGGGATGCTGGAGCCAGCATATTGTTTTGCTACAACTGGCAAATAAAAAGCTGGAACTAACATGTAGTTTTGATGCATCGCCTGGAGTATTTTCTACGGCGACGACGGCGGCCGACTCATTTGTTGCAACCGGCAAGATAAAAGCTTCTACCGGCGAGCATTTTTGCTACCACGGGGACTAACGGAAGTAGTGACCAGAGAGATGGTTTGCAGCAACCGATCTGTTTTCAGGCAAAGCTAGAGCTGGAACCAGCTTTTGTTTTGGCTACCATCGGCAAATCAAAACCTGGAACCAACCACCATTTTTGCTGCATCGTGCGCGGCGAGAACGGGCAGCGAGGGTGGGCGGCGCTGCTCGAATCAACAATCTACGTCGCCGGTTTTTTCCCACATGACGCAACCGGAGTTGCAAATTGCTACTACCGGCGTCCCTTCCGGCTACAACTGTCGTCTCGTTTTGCTGCTGCGGCGGCGAAAGCACACCGGCGGCGGCGCACGCCAAGAACGGCGAGCTGCTGTCGTCGTCCATGGAGCTACAACCGTCGCCGCACAAAGCTGCAACCACGTGGTGCAGCTGTTTGCATGGGTGGAGCCGGCGGCGAGGACGTCGGTGACGGCCTTGACCGGCGACGAGGCCGGCAGGCGAGGGCGGCGACCGGCAACGACGCCGGTCGGCAAGGGCGGCGACCGGCAAATAGGACGGGCGGCGAGGGCGGCCGGCGAGGGCGGCGTCTGTAGAGCAAGCGCCTCGGCAAGACGGAAGGGATCGAACTAGATGCTGGGGGTATCCTTCGTACGCACCTGAGGGGGAAGACAAAGTGTATTGGACGGTTGCGATTCAGGAAATCGGATGGCTGGGGGCCGACCGGCCCAAATTTGGGCCGGCGCACCGGCGCCCAGCAGTCGCCTATGATTAATTAGTGTGAGCAGATCCTAGTCAGCACATAAACCGAATATCTTCTTCGTAGGTGTAGCATCTGGCGAGCTGATGCCTTCCCATCAACATGCTAAGATCAAGCATCTCTAACCAATTCCCTCCCTTCCTTTAACTCCTTAAAAGCCTCCTCATGACCGTAGATGCTCTTATAGCCACGTACTAGTTTTTTTTTCCGATAAAGGGCGCTTCTATTATCTTAAAATATAGCATCAAAGGGATACAAATTATTAAGAGTATCACCCGACCTCTGCATAACTAGGATGCACATAGCCAAAACTAGTAGTCTGATAAGCAAAAAGATAAAAGACCGACAATTCGACATCAGTAGAGTCCATAGACTGACACTATGCCTATGTCAAGAGAGATGGTGGACCGATCCGGAGATTATGCTGCCACCCATGTTGGGAAAAAACCTCTGTAGCCACCTGCTCCAACAGCGTACACACCGCCTTGAACAGCGGTTGGTACTCCGCTTGTTGTAGCGTACACCACGTACGAAGCAAGTGCGTATAACGGAAAATAACCTGCAAAGAAGAAACATTTTTGTCATTAAAAACAACATCATTTCTACATAGCCAAAGCGATCATAGTAAGGCATACGCTCCAACCCTTATTAGTGTTTTGTACCTATTTGAAATACCGTCCAACCAATGACCAAAAATATTGGCAACACTTGTGGGCGGATACAAATTTGACGCTATTTGGATGGCTGACCACGTAGAACGCGCAAACTTACATTGGAAAAAGAAGTGTTTAATTGTCTCATCATGAGTACAAAAACAACACTTCTTACTTCCGGACCAGTTGCGTCGTGCGAGATTGTTTTTTGTTAGCACACCTCCCCTACGGAGATACCACATGAATATTTTAATTTTAAGTGGTACCTTCGCTTTCCAATTTTTTTGTTATTATTATTCATCGGTACCTCAGAATGCGCGAGTGCGCGATACATAGAGTCCACCGTGAAAGACCCTGATGTAGTAAGGTTTCAACGAAACACATCGACCTTGTGTCAGGTTAATCGAATCCAGACGGGACAACAGATTTTTCCATAACATTAGCCGGGTGCCAATCAAATCCCGCCTAAAAGAAATATTTGGCGGGGATGAGCTGAGAACTTGCGCAATAGTATTATTCTTATCGCGTGCAATATTGTATAAGGCTGGTTATTGTTCTCGGAGACTAGCATTGCCTAGCCAGATGTCTTCCCAAAAACGAATATCTAACCCGTCCTTTATCGCGAAAGACCCCAAGCGAAAGAGATGTTTCTTTGTCGCCATTAGGCCATCCCAAAAGTGTGAGTCTCCAGGTTTCCAATATACCCGAGACACTGCCTTTTGGCCTATATGCTTGTTGCGCAGCATGGTTTGCCAAACAACATCCTCAATAAGAAGCTTGAACAACCATTTACTAAGTAAGGCCTCATTCCTGGTCTTTCGGCCTACAAACCACGCTCCATTTTGCCAGCCTATATATATTTTTTCACCATCTCCTTACCAAAAGAACCTGGACCTAAAATAGTCTAGTCTTTGAAAGACCCCTTTTAGGAGCTGGAAGAACGAAAGCGTGTAGATAACCATATTTGTGAGGACAGAGTTTATTAAAACCAGTCGTCCTCCAACTGAGAGCAACTTGCCTTTCCAGCTGCTCAAGTGTTTCTCTAGTCGCTCCTCTACATGCTTCCACTCCGCAATGGTGAGACGCCGATAATGAATTGGTATTCCCAAATATTTAATTGGGAACTGTCCTGTGCACAACCAAAAAGGTCAGCATAATCGGCCGCCGCCTCAACGGCTTCTCTGAAGCAGAACACTTCACTTTTATGGAAGTTAATCTTAAGACCCGACATTTGCTCAAACGCTGACAGCAAAAGTTTCAGGTTTCTAGCTTTTTCCAGGTCATGTTCCATAAAGAAAATTGTGTCATCGGCATATTGCAGAATAGAGAGACCACCATCCACTAGGTGTGGTACTACTCATGTAATCTGTCCTTCCTTCTTGGCACGCTCAATGAGAATAGCCAACATGTCAGCCACAATGTTAAATAACATTGGAGACATAGCGTCACCCTGCCGTAGTCCTTTTTTTGTCTGAAAGTAATGGCCAACATCATCATTGACTTTGATGGCCACGCTACCTCCAGTTACAAAATTTTGGATCCACTTGCGCCATTTATCAGAGAAGCCTTTCATCCTTAGGGCCTGTTGGAGGAAAGACCATTTAACCTTGTCATAGGCTTTTTCAAAGCCAATCTTGAATACTACTCCACTCATGTTTTTCCGGTGCATCTCATGGACAGTCTCATGTAGGATTACTACGCCATCGAGTATATTACTTCCTTGCATGAGTTGATACCGGTGCAATGCCGGATTGTCCTCACTCTGATGATTCGGATAATGTATCCATCACCAACTTCGAAGTGGAGAGTGCAATGAACCATCGGTGCCGGAGGGCAGCTATGCGCGACCCTAACTTTATTGAAGAGGCGTTCAATGCCTTCAGCTCGGCGGATGCATACATCCGAGCTGCTCGGGATGGGCTTGCTGGAGCCACTTACCAGCTTTCAAAGGATATGCGGGTAAGATCATTTTGTGTGGATTTAATAGTCATATACCAGTAGCCCCCGAGACTTGAAAACAGTTGAAGCAACTGATTTTAAGGATCATTGTATAATCGATACTCACCGAGAAGAACAACATGCTATCTCGAATCGGAGCAGTGTTGGACCCAAATTATGGTGTTCGCCGAACTGGAGAAGTCCAAGGAGGCACCGACTGGTAATGTCCCCTTTTGTCCGGAAAATATAATCATGTGCCAATCATGTTTATGTCAATAAAGACTGTTGTATTTTACGATGGCAGGATCGTCGGATCAGCTGGAAGCGAAACTAAAGGCCGTGCAGGCGGATATAGAACATGCCGAAAGGCAATAGGCCGTTGGTCAATGTGTACTGGCACGGACCAGGGGCGAGAAGAACAAGCTGCAGGATGCCAATACCCAGCTCGGTGAAGAGCTGAAAGACGTGCGAGCCCAATTGGCAGATGCCTTGAAGGAGAACAAAAAGCTGAGAGGCGGCATATTCAGTATGCCTTTGAACTTACTATCGTACAGTTCACTGATGCGAGTCCTAACAAGTTTATGTCTGTAGGTGTGTTGACTGGGCGGCCTGAAGAAGAGGTGTCCAGATTTCAAGGCGATCTACTACAAGAGCTGTCCAAGGTGCATGAGCGAGCGCTGAAGGCAATGAGGAACATCGCTAAGGCTTTATGGCCAGCCGATTCTCCTCCAGGAAGTATGGAGGACCTCGTGAATTTATTCAAGGGAGATCGGTGCCGTTTTGGGCTATGGAAGATATCGGCATGCCGAGAAGGTGCTCGGGAAGCCTGGGCCATGGTAAAAACATGGTACACCGGACTTGATCCAAATCATATGGCGCGGGCGGACCTCGAGGATCCGATGGACAAGAAATTCCGGTGAACCTGGTGTATGATACGTCCATTTTGCATCATGATTTTATATCAATATTTATTGCATTATGGGCTGTTATTACACATTATATCTCAATACTTATGGCTATTCTCTCTTATTTTACAAGTTTTACCATGAAGAGGGGAATGCCGCAATGGAATTCTGGCTGGAAAAGGAGCAAACGTTGGAAACCTATTCTGCACAACTCCAAAAGTCCTGAAACTCCACGAAACAACTTTTTGGAATTTATAAGAATTATTGAGCAAAATAAATAGGCCAGGGGGCCCACACCCTGTCCATGAGACAGGAGGGCGCGCCCCCCCATAGGGCGCCCCTATCTCCTGGGCCCCCTGGTGGGCCTCCGGCGTCCATCTTCTGCTATACCATCACTTTTACCCTAGAAAGAAACGTGGGCAAGCTTACGGGACAAAACTCCGCCGCCACGAGGCGGAACCTTGGCGGAATCAATCTAGGGCTCTGGCGGAGCTATTCTGCCGGGGACACTTCCCTCCGGGAAGGGTAAATCATCACCAACGATCCTCTCATCGAGAGGGGGTCAATCTCCATCAACATCTTCACCAGCACCATCTCCTCTCAAAACCCTAGTTCATCTCTTGTATCCAATCTTGTATCAAAACCACAAATTGGTACCTGTGGGTTGCTAGTAGTGTTGATTACTCCTTGTAGTTGATGCTAGTTGGTTTACTTGGTGGAAGATCATATGTTCAGATCCTTTAAGCATATTATTACTCCTCTGATTATGAACATGAATATGCTTTGTGAGTAGTTACGTTTGTTCACGAGGACATGGGTGAAGTCTTGCTATTAGTAGTCATGTGAATTTGGTATTCGTTCGATATTTTGATGAGGTGTATGTTGTCTTTCCTCTAGTGGTGTTATGTGAACGTCGACTACATGACACTTCACCATTATTTGGGCCTAGAGGAAGGCATAGGGAAGTAATAAGTAGATGATGGGTTGCTAGAGTGATGAAGCTTAAACCCTAGTTTATGCGTTGCTTCGTTAGGGGCTGATATGGACCCATATGTTTAATGCTGTGGTCAGGTTTACCTTAATACTCCTTTTTGTACTTGCGGATGCTTGCAATAGGGGTTAATCATAAGTGGGATGCTTGTCCAAGTTAGGACAGTACCCAAGTGTCGGTCCACCCAAATATCAAATTATCAAAGTACCGAACGCGAATCTTACGAACGTGATGAAAACTAGCTTGACGATAATTCCCAATGTGTCCTCGGGAGCTCCTTCTTCATTATTAGAATTTGTCCAGGCTTATACTTTGCTACATAAAGGATTGGGCCACCTTGCTGCACTTTATTTACTTTATTTACTTTTGCTCGTTACTATTTATCTTATCACAAAACTTCCTATCATCTACTATTTCAGTGCTTGCAGAGAAAACCTTATTGAAAACCGCTTATCATTTCCTTCTGCTCCTCGTTGGGTTCGACACTCTTACTTATCGAAAGGACTACGATAGATCCCCTATACTTGTGGGTCATCAAGACTCTTTTCTGGCGCTGTTGCCGGGGAGTGTAGCGCTTTTGGTGAGTGGAACTTGGTAAGGAAACATTAATATAGTGTGCTGAAATTTTCTGTTACTTGTCACTATGGAAACTAATCCTTTGAGGGGCTTGTTTGGGGTATCTTCACCCCAACCGGAAGAGCAAAGAGATGCTCCTCAACCTACTGAACTTTATGGAAATATTCACTTTGAGATTCCTTCGGGTATGATAGAAAAACTGCTAGCTAATCCTTTTGCAGGAGACGGAACATTGCATCCCGACTTACACCTTATCTTTGTGGATGAAGTTTGTGGATTATTTAAGCTTACAGGTATTCCCGATGATGTTGTTAAAAGGAAGGTCTTCCCTTTATCTTTGAAGGGAGATGCATTGACATGGTATAGGCTATGTGATGATACGGGATCTTGGAATTATAAGCGATTGAAGTTGGAATTTCACCAGAAGTTATATCCTACTAGTCGTCGACCCGTGCAGCTGCACGGGCTAGGATTAGAAAAAAAAAATACAGTTAAGATTATTGAAAAGCATTTGTTGTATGAATAATTGTAAGAATATGAAATATATATGAAATTTCACATCCAAGAAGAAAAATGAGTGGATTCCCCTTGGTAATATTACTTTTATATTAGAATATGTGTCAATTCGATCAATAGGAAAAGCATAAAAGGTGTTATACTACACTTTTTTTTTGTATTCCAACAACTCTTGTGGAATATCGTGTGTTCCGAAAAAGGCCCTATATAAATGTACAGAAAATTGTGATGCACTGATGTTGTTGGAATTTTTCTTAATCTACAAAACAGAAGAATACACAAAAGTATGAAGTATTTGGGTTGTCGGGATAACATGTGAAATGTTTCGAAAACACATTGAAGTATTAGTCGAAGAACTAATACAAAATCCACTTCAGACTTCCATCCCATGCATATTAACTGAAGCCAAGGAGGTAACATAACTTAAAGTTGATACAACTGTGGACTATTATACATTGAGTGAAAGCACTAAATTAATTCCGCATGGATTGTTTCACTATATGCATGTGCTATTTTTATTTATAATCGTGGTCTAAGCCTAATGTGTGGTTGACTTGCCCTTTCCCACCAGTTCTAGCACTACATCCTTACACACATTTACACCGGTGTTTACTGCTACTGCCAACTTGAGTCAATGAACTAAAAGAGGTATTTCATTAATATTCACGACTGAACCTTGTCAAAAGAGGAAACAGCTAAGAATGGTACTTCTATAACCGCAAATGTAAAAGTGACCTAAACAATGGGAAGAACATCAGCTATGGGCATAACACACATTATGAAAATTGAACACAAATTAAATGAGTATTTAAAAAGTCAAAACAGAAGCTGTAGGGCGGCAGATGCAACCACACAAACCATTCAAGTTACAAAGATGTCGCAGATTACAACTGGCCGTGGATTGCACTTTTATGCTCCTTGTTTTGACATTAAAAATTAAGTCACCAAAGGAGCTTGCAAAACCCGATTGCACGATGGCACTGCAAAATCTATGATGAAATAACCCAACCTATGTGCTTCTATATGACAATAATCAGGACAAACATGTTTGTGATTTTTTAGATGTTAAAAGCACAAAAAGAAAATCTGTATTTGTGGGTTCTGAAGGTGTTACCAAATTCACGAAGCATAGAAGTCCAAGCCTATAGGAAAGATCTTTGTGAATGCACCGACATAATATATACCCTGTAGGAAAGTAAAACAAAATATTGATATATCATTATGAAGTCTATAAATGGTAACCATGCCATACCATCACAAAAAATTCAATGGTTGCAAACCCTAAGCAAAGATTCTCTACCTATCGGTAAATAATTTCATTCTAAAAACTATACTGGTATAGGAAGCCAAAACCGATATCAACTCCGAAAAGGCATTCACTAATCAAGTTTCACTTGATAAAATAATCAAACAACCTATATTTCTGTATGCGAAATTCATTTTGCAAATCTATCAATAAATACATGTAGAACCTGTGGAACCTGCTACTAAACACCTTATCTTTTGAGTCCATCAAAAGAGAATAACATTAACAGTCTAAAACTGATGTATATTTGACGCTAAATTTATTTGGGACTGTACATGCTAAATGTTAGCTAGGTTGGCCCACATTCTCAATACCATTTACCTGCTACTTAAACTTTTCTCAACCCATGAGTTAGATGCCCTAATATGAACCCATGATATCCTTGTTTTTAAAAGCTTATAAGATGGAAAAGACAGTATGTTTCTATGGCAAGCATACCAATTGCCCATGAAGATGCATATTCTTGCGGATTATTCATATCAAGCAAATCACTGTGAAACGACTGCATAGAGGACAAACCTGTCTCAGAAAAGCAGGTAATGCCAAAAGGACTAATTGCCTCCGCAACAATACAGGATATATTCCATCAACATCTTGTTTCCTTGGCCTGCATCTAAAATTTCCTACTGTACTGCAACATTAGCTAAGATATATGCAATGAGGAGACTGCTACTCAAGAATTGAATTGAAACAGAACATTAGCTGTACATAGAAAATATCCAATTCCAGAAGGCCCCATGATGATCTCTGTGCGTGGTGCGACCAAGTTCTCAAATCAGCGATGCAGTTCTGCAGCCTGTGCCCTTTCGCAAGGGAAGTTTGGCACCTAATCTGCGGAAAGCACCCAGGTCGGACGCCCAAGATTCTAGAACTTCAGAGTTTGACGCCATCTTGGTAGAGGTTTTTTATTCTAGTCCTAGGAAGGATGCAGTAATGAAGTCGTATGCTACTTGGCATAGACCTTGATCCACTCCAGGTTGCTTCTCTCATTGAGGAAAACCTCATGTTGCCCAATTAGCCACTTGCAGACATGTACAGTTTTATCCCTTCTGTGCAGCCATCGTTCTTCATTAGGGACTTGTCTTTTTATTGACAACAACCTCTGAAATCATGAAGCACATATATATACATAGTAAAGTCCTTCTGAAATCTTCTTATTTTTCTAACTAAGCATGCAGCCAATATATTTTAATAGTGCACACGATACGTAGTAATACATACTGCATATCCTTGCCGTCTCTCACACTGATCACATCGTGTAACTTCTCACATAGACCTCTACATCCAACAATTTCATCAGTACTAATCAGTGGGCTCCAGCAGATGATCAGTGCAACATCATAGAATTCAAGACTGTTGCATAAATTTCTCCAACAAATCCATCCTGCGTCCCTGTTAGAACAAAAACTTTGCTTTGGTGTGAATTTCTTCATGAAGCGAATAGAAAATCAAAGCAAGCTTGAGAACACGACATCATATAGTCAACTCTTATTGGGACACTGATAACTGCAAGAAAGAAAATTAACACCCTGACACACAAAAGTTAGTAGTAGAAGTAATTACCTTAGGTAGGCTATGTCAATTGAATATGATCCAAAGAGTTCAGATAAAAAGTTACAGGTTTCAATAGCTATATACTAAGCCAATTAGGAATCCTAGAAAATATTTATATGACCTAGCTGATATTGGATGGAAGGAGGCAAGCAGTATGCCTCCCATGGGAAGAAGGATAGGAGAAAGGTGCTGCAAGAGCATCAATGCGGCACCACCGTGGGATTAGGAAGAACACCCACTGCTCCATGCTTAATCGCACTGCATGAATCACATTCATGGAATTGATCTTAGCATATTAGCAAGGGAAAGAAATTGAATCTTGCCTTTGCTTGGTGGACTGTGCCACCCGAATCTTCACTGATCAAATCATCAGAGTATATTTGGACAAAGGAAAACATCTACCACTTCTCTCTTGATCGCGCCCCAGAAAGAGATTTTGATGGACCAATTATTCATATGGGCAGATCGTTGGCAGATGCACGTGCAAAAGGATCATGGGAATAGCAATGAGAGAGATCGGAGTCTGAGTATGTGAGAGAGGAAGAGGTCAAACCATGGAGATTAGCGATCAGTAAACCATGCTGGGGCTGGCAATTTTCCTTATTACTTCTCTTGGGCGAGGAGAAAGATGGGGGAGATACATCTAATGATGACCCATTGATTAGGCATGAGTTGTGGAGGAAGGAGTCTTGCGTTGTGGTTTCTTTCCTTTCAAAATCAATCAGGAGAGTCCATGAAACATGCCCGTGACTTTCTAGTCAATAAGATACGTGCGTGACTGTCAAGAAAGGACGTTGTTTATCGTTTTTGTCGAGGATGTTGTTCATCTGTTTTATTTTTTGAGAAATCGTTGTTTACTGATTGGATCGAGTCCTGCGATTGGATTCTTTCCTTTTTCTGATGGTAATTATGCACACATATGAGGTTGTGTCCTTTCCCGTCGTGTCAGGTTGTTTTTCTTTTTTACCACAACAATAATGTAAATCCAAGGGGCAAGATAGATCAATTATATAGATCGAACGGTTACAATATTTTTAATGATGTGGATTAATGTGCTGATTCGTATGGTGCCTCCAATTAGTAATAAGAAGATGCATCTTGTTCATCGTGATCGTAATTACATATATAATTTCTGGCCTCGTGAAGGAGAAAGCATCGCTCAAGCTTGGGGGAGGCTTAAGTCAATGTTATATTCATGCCCCAATCATGAGCTCTCTCGGGAAATGATTATTCAGAATTTTTATGCTCGGCTTTCACTGGATAATCGCAGCCTGCTCGATACTTCCTGTGCTGGTTCTTATATGCTGAAGACTATTGATTTCAAATGAGACTTATTGGAAAGAATTAAACGCAACTCTAAAGATTGCGGTTCCGACGATGGTAAGGAGTCAGGTATGACACCTAAGTTTGATTGTGTTAAATCTTTTATGGATACCGATGCTTTTCGTGGATTTAGCTCTAAGTATGGACTTGATTCTAAGATAGTAGCTACTTTTTGTGAAAATTTTGCTACTCACGTTGATCTCCCTAAAGAGAAGTGGTTTAAATATAATCCTCCTGTTGAAGTGAAAGTAGTTGCACCTATTACAGTCGAAGAGAAGACTATTACATATAGTGATCCTATTATTCCTACTGCTTATGTTGAAAAACCTCCTTTTCCTGTTAGGATAAAAGATCATGCTAAAGCTTCGACTGTTGTTCGTAAGAGTAATACTAGGACTTACACACCTCCTGAGCAAATCAATGTTGAACCTAGTATTGCTATGGTTAAAGATCTCTTGGATGAGGACTTAGATGGGCATGTTATTTCCTTCTTGGGTGAGACTGCTAATATTGCTAGACCCGATACTAAGACACGTAGACCTGTTGTAGGCATGCACATTATTTCTGTTAAAATAGGAGATCATTGTTATCATGGCTTATGTGATATGGGTGCTAGTGCTAGTGCGATACCTTATGATCTCTATAAACAAATTATGCACGATATTGCACCTGTTGAATTAGAAGACATTGATGTTACTATTAAGCTTGCTAACAGGGACAGCATTAAACCTATTGGGATTGTTAGAGATGTTGAAGTCTTGTGTGGGAAGATTAAATACCCTGCTGATTTTCTTGTTCTTGCTTCCCCACAAGATGATTTTTGTCCCATTATTTTTGGTAGACCTTTCTTGAATACTGCTAGTGCTAAGATTAATTGTAAAAGGAAGGTAGTCCTTTGTTGGCATAGATGGTATGTCTCATGAGTTCAATTTTTCTAAGTTTAGTAGACAACCTCGTGAAAGGGAAACACCTAGTAAGGATGAGATTATTGGTCTTGCTTCCATTGCTGTTCCTCCAACTGATCCATTAGAACAATATTTGCTAGACCATGAAAACGATATGTTTATGAAGGAAAGGGAAGAAATAGATGAAGTGTTCCTTAAACAAGAACCTATGCTGAAACATAACCTTCCCGTTGAAATTCTTGGAGATCCTCCTCCACCCAAGGGTGATCCCATGTTTGAACTTAAACCTTTACTTGATAATCTTAAGTATGCTTATCTTGATGAAAAAGAAATATATCCTGTTATTATTAGTGCTAACCTTTCAGAGAAAGAAGAAGAAAGATTATTGAAAACTCTGAAGAAGCACCGAGCTGCTATTGGATATACTCTGGATGATCTTAAGGGCATTAGTCCCACATTATGTCAACACAAAATTTCAGTGGAGAAAGATGCCAAACCAGTTAGAGATCCTCAAAGACGATTAAATCCCAAAATGAAGGAAGTGGTAAGAAAGGAGATTCTAAAGCTCCTTGAGGCAGGTATTATTTATCCCGTTGCTGATAGTGAATGGGCAAGCCCTGTCCATTGTGTCCCTAAAAAGGGAGGTATTACCGTTGTTCCTAATGATAAAGATGAATTGACCCCGCAAAGAATTATTACAGGTTATAGGATGGTAATTAACTTTCGTAAGTTAAATAAAGCTACTAAGGAAGATCATTACCCTTTACCTTTTATTGATCAAATGCTAGAAAGGCTATCCAAACACACACATTTTTGCTTTCTAGATGGTTATTCTGGTTTCTCTCAAATACCTGTGTCAGCAAAGGATCAATCTATAACTACTTTTACTTGCCCTTTTAGTACTTTTGCTTATAGACGTATGCCTTTTGGTTTATGTAATGCACCTGCTACCTTTCAAAGATGCATGATGGCTATATTCTCTGATTTTTGTGAAAAGATTTGTGAGGTATTCATGGATGACTTCTCCGTTTATGGATCCTCTTTTGATGATTGTTTGAGCAACCTTGATCGAAGTTTTGCGGAGATGCGAAGACACTAGTCTCGGCCCTGAATTGGGAAAAGTGTCACTTTATGGTTAATGAAGGCATTGTCTTGGAGCACAAGATCTCCGAGAGAGGTATTGAAGTTGATAAGGCCAAAGTTGATGCTATTGAAAAGTTGCCATGTCCCAAGGACATAAAAGGTATGAGAAGTTTCCTTGGTCATGCCGGCTTTTATAGGAGGTTCATTAAGGACTTTTCTAAAATCTCTAGGCCTCTGACTAATTTATTGCAAAAAGATATTCCTTTTGTCTTTGATGATGATTGTGTAGAAGCATTTGAAACACTTAAGAAAGCCTTGATCACTGCACCTATTGTTCAGCCACCTGATTGGAATTTACCTTTTGAAATTATGTGCGATGCTAGTGATTATGCTGTAGGTGATGTTTTAGGGCAAAGAGTCGATAAGAAATTAAATGTTATCCAGTATGCTAGTAAGACTCTTGATACTGCCCAGAGAAATTATGCTACTACTGAAAAAGAGTTCTTAGCAGTTGTGTTTGCATGTGATAAGTTTAGACCTTATATTGTTGATTCCAAAGTTACTATCACACTGATCATGCTGCTATTAAATATCTTATGGAAAAGAAAGATACTAAGCCTAGACTCATTAGATGGGTTCTCTTGCTCCAAGAATTTGACTTGCATATTATTGATAGAAAAAGAGCTGAAAACCCCATTGCAGACAACTTGTCTAGGTTAGAGAATGTTCTTGATGACCCACTGCCTATTAATGATAGTTTTCCTGATGAATAATTAGCGGTTGCCAATGCTTCTCGTACTGCTCCTTGGTATGCTAATTATGCTATCTACATTGTTGCTAAATATATACCGCCTAGTTTCACATACCAGCAAAAGAAAAAGTTCTTTTATGATTTAAGACATTACTTCTGGGATGATCCACACCTTTATAAAGGAGTAGATGGTATTATTAGACGTTGTGTGCGTGAGCATGAACAGGAACAAATCCTACGCAAGTGTCACTCTGAATCCTATGGAGGACACCACACTGGAGATATAACTGCACACAAGGTACTACAATCTGGTTTTTATTGGCCTACTCTTTTCAAAGATGCTCGTAAGTTTGTCTTATCTTGTGATGAATGTCAAAGAATAGGTAACATTAGTAGACGTCAAGGAATACCTATGAATTATTCCCTTGTTATTGAACCGTTTGATGTTTGGGGCTTTGATTATATGGGACCTTTTCCTGCCTCTAATGGTTATACACATATTTTAGTTGCTGTTGATTATGTTACTAAGTGGGTAGAAGCTATTCCAACTAGTAGTGCTGATCATAACACTTCTATTAAAATGCTTAAAGAAGTTATTTTTCCGAGGTTTGGAGTCCCTAGATATCTTATGACTGATGGTGGTTCACACTTTATTCATGGTGCTTTCTGTAAGATACTTGGTAAGTATGATGTCAATCATAGAATCGCATCTCCTTATCACCCGCAATCTAGTGGTCAAGTAGAGTTGAACATTAGAGAGCTCAAATTAATTTTGCAAAAGACTGTGAATAGATCTAGAAATAATTGGTCCAAAAAACTTGATCATGCATTATGGGCCTATGGAACTGCATACAAAAATCCTATGGGTATGTCTCCATATAAGATGGTTTATGGTAAAGCATGTCATTTACCTCTTGAACTTGAACATGAAGCATATTGGGCTATTAAAGAGCTCAATTATGACTTCAAACTTGCCAGTGAGAAGAGGTTGTTTGATATTAGCTCACTTGATGAATGGAGAACCCAAGCATATGAGAATGCCAAGCTTTTCAAAGAAAAAGTCAAACACTGGCATGATAAGAGGATACAAAAGCGTGAGTTTAATGTAGGATATTATGTGTTATTGTTCAACTCTCGTTTAAGATTTTTTGCAGGAAAACTTCTCTCAAAATGGGAAGGTCCCTACGTTATCGAGGAGTTCTATCGTTCTGGCACTATAAGAATCAACAACTTCGATGGCACAAATCCGAGGGTGGTAAACTGTCAAAGAATTAAACATTATATTTCAGGTAATCCTATCAATGTTGAAACTAATATCATTGAAACCACAACCCCTGAGGAGTACATAAGAGACACTTTCTAGAATGTTCCAGACTCCGAAAAGGTATAGGTACGTGGTACGGTAAGTAAACCGACTCCAAAACAACTCTAATGGCAATTTTTATCAGTTTTGGATTATTTAAGAATTTTAGGAAGAAAGAAGTAGTCCGAAAGGGACACGAGGCTCCCACGAGAGAGGAGGGCGTGCCCCCTGTCTTGTGGGCACCTCGTGTGCCTCCCGGACTCTGTTTTCTTGTATGTTATGTATTCTGGTCGGTAAAAATTCATTATATATACTCCCGAAGGTTTTGACCACCGTATCACGCAAATATCCTCTGTTTTCGTTTCGAGCTGTATCTGTTTCAGATCTAGAACATCATGTCGTCTCCAAGAGCTCCCAACGACAAGTTTTTCGAGAGAGTTATCAACCCCTATCTCGCAGAGGTGCTGCATCATCCTCAAACCATTGAGGTGCGTGAGGGGGTGCTGCACATCCGCGATGTGGAGGGACCAAGGCGTGCCGGGAGCGTGGAGACAAAACTTCGGCCGTGGAGCAAGAAGTTTTCAAGTGTCAAGGGATGGTGGAGCGTGGACTCAACGCCAACCAGATGATGATCACGGAGTTCACCAACAACCACAAGCTGGATGCCAAAGTCATTGGGGAAACCATCTTCAAACTTCAAGAGAAAATCGAGCACCTCCAAGCCCAGATCTATGACCTGCAAAACCAGAACTGTGAGTATGAATATAGATTCAAGCAGATGAGTTTGGCTGCAGATTTAAGGATCCCGGAGACTCGATCATCCTTTTATGATGGAGATCCTATGCCTTGAAAGACGGACGACAAGCCTGCATCATCAACAACTCCTACTTCACCACCTCCGAAGAAATAATCACATGGGTATGGGTACTCCCCTTGGCAACCGCCAAGCTTGGGGGAGATGCCCCGGTATCGTATCACCATCACACTCTTATCTTTACCGCTTTATTTAGTTCGATCCTTTTAGTAATATCTTGATCTAGTAGATTGAAGTTTTGATATCAAGTAGTTTTGAGTTTTGCATTGTGAGCTCTTTATGTAAGCGAGTCTGTGTGCTATCTATAATAAAGATTAGTGTTGAGTCGAGGGCTTTGCTATGTTGCTATGATCTTGTGAAAGTAGAAAGAACAAAAGAGTTCATATTGATCTTATGGATAGTGATAACTTCACACATAGAAAGTATGAGGCATAAAAATTGTTGAGAGTTGATGAACGCAGCCTTGGTCATCGTTGCAATTAATAGGAAGTGATAAGGAAAGAGGGATTCACATATAAATATATTATCTTGGACATCTTTTATGATTGTGAAGCACTCATTAAGTATGATATGCTAAAAGAGTTGACGTTGGACAAGGAAGACAACGTAATGGTTTATGTTTCCCAACATCTCAGTTAAAGTATATTGTCATTGACCTTCCAAACATGTTGAGCTTGCCTTTCCCCCTCATGCTAGACAAATTCCTTGCACCAAGTAGAGATACTACTTGTGCTTCCAAATATCCTTAAACCCAGTTTTGCCATGAGAGTCCACCATAACTACCTATGGATTGAATAAGATCCTTCAAGTAAGTTGTCATCGGTGCAAGCAATAAAAATTGCTCTCTAAATATGTATGACTTATTAGTGCAGAGAAAATAAGCTTTGTACGAACTTGTTGTGGAAGTAATAAAAGAGACAGACTGCATAATAAAGGTCCACATACAAGGTGCAATATAAAGTGATGTTCTTTTGCACTAAGACTTTATGCATCAACCCTAAACGCGCATGACAACCTCTGCTTCCCTCTGCAAAGGACCTATCTTTTACTTTATGTTGTACTTTATGCTTGAGTCAAGGTGATGCTCACCTTTCCCTTTTTATTTTTATCCTTTGGCAAGCTCCTCATGTTTGAAAGATCATGATACATATATCCAATTGGATGTAAGTTGGCATAGGCTATTATTGTTGACATCACCTAAAGGTGAATACGTTGGGAGGCAACACAATAAGCCCCTATCTTTCTCAAAGGTCCGCTGAAACTCTATAACCACAAGTATTGCTTGAGTGTTAACAATTATAGGGGACTACGAGATAGTTGAGTATGTGAGCTTGTTGAAAGGCTCTATTATTGACTCTTTCCGATGTTACGATAAATTGCAATTGCTTCAATGACTGAGATTATAGTTCGTTAGTTCCCAATGAACTTTTTGAGTCATACTTGACATTGTGAATCGTTTATTACATGAGCATAGGAAATCATATGACAAAATCCATATATGTTGCTGTTTTTAGGATGATCATGATGCCCTCATGTCCGTATTTTATTTTTATCGACACCTCTATATCTAAACATGTGGACATATTTTTCGATTTCGGCTTCCGCTTGAGGACAAGCAAGGTCTAAGCTTGGGGGAGTTGATACGTCCATTTTGCATCATGCTTTTATATCAATATTTATTGCATTATGGGCTGCTATTACACATTATATCTCAATACTTATCGCTATTCTCTCTTATTTTACAAGGTTCACCATGAAGAGGGGAATGCCGCAATCGAATTCGGCCGAAAAGGAGCAAACGTTGGAAACCTATTCTGCACAACTCCAAAAGTCCTGAAACTCCACGAAACATCTTTTTGGAATTTATAAGAATTATTGAGCAAAAGAAATAGGCCAGGGGGCCCACACCCTGTCCAGGAGACAGGGGGCGCCCCCCCTATAGGGCGCGCCCCTATCTCCTGGGCCCCCTGGTGGGCCTCCGGCGTCCATCTTCTGCTATATCATCACTTTTACCCTGGAAAAATCATGGGCAAGCTTACGGACGAAACTCCGCCGCCACGAGGCGGAACCTTGGCGGAATCAATCTAGGGCTCAAGGAGCTGTTCTGTCGGGGACACTTCCCTTCGGGAGGGGGAAATCATCACCAACGTCATCACCAACGATCCTCTCATCGAGAGGGGGTCAATATCCATCAACATCTTCACCAGCACCATCTCCTCTCAAAACCCCAGTTCATCTCTTGTATCCAATCTTGTATCAAAACCACAAATTGGTACCTGTGGGTTGCTAGTAGTGTTGATTACTCCTTGTAGTTGATGCTAGTTGGTTTACTTGGTGGAAGATCATATGTTCAGATCCTTTATGCATAATATTACTCCTCTGATTATGAACATGAATATGCTTTGTGAGTAGTTATGTTTGTTCCTGAGGACATGGGTGAAGTCTTGCTATTAGTAGTCATGTGAATTTGGTATTCGTTTGATATTTTGATGAGATGTATGTTGTCTTTCCTCTAGTGGTGTTATGTGAACGTCGACTACATGACACTTCACTATTATTTGGGCCTAGAGGAAGGCATAGGGAAGTAATAAGTAGATGATGGGTTGCTAGAGTGACGTGCTTAAACCCTAGTTTATGCGTTGCTTCGTTAGGGGATGATATGGACCCATATGTTTAATGCTGTGGTTAGGTTTACCTTAATACTCCTTTTCGTAGTTGCGGATGCTTGCAATAGGTGTTAATCATAAGTGGGATGCTTGTCCAAGTTAGGACAGTACCCAAGTGTCGGTCCACCCACATATCAAATTATCAAAGTACCGAACGCGAATCTTACAAACGTGATGAAAACTAGCTTGACGATAATTCCCAATGTGTCCTCGAGAGCTCCTTCTTCATTATTAGAATTTGTCCAGGCCTATCCTTTGCTACATAAAGGATTGGGCCACCTTGCTGCACTTTATTTACTTTATTTACTTTTGCTCATTACTATTTATCTTATCACAAAACTTCCTATCATCTACTATTTCAGTGCTTGCAGAGAAAACCTTACTGAAAACCGCTTATCATTTCCTTCTGCTCCTTGTTGGGTTCGACACTCTTACTTATCAGAAGGACTACGATAGATCCCCTATACTTGTGGGTCATCAGTGTACGACTAAGTGAAGGTGGCCGCCAAGTTTTCACAATAGGATTGTAAACTAGACAACCTGTTAGAGGGTCTAGAGGAAGAAGAAGTTTTTGAGTCCAAGTAGCAATGTACTTTTATCGACAAACTTGTCTCCAGCCGAATTTGTAAAACGATTATCATGGCAGACTTTCTGCTTCGACCTCCGAAAAGCCTAGGTTGGGAGTGTTTTCGAATACTGTACCATAGGTAAACACCAAAGTATGTTCAGAAACCAGGCAGTCCGGTCATAGTTGCTTGAACAGACAAGTTGTATTCAGGGAGTTATGTTATATTACATTTGATTGTAAGAAACATCTTCCAGAGAGAATAGTTCTGTTAAGGGTTCCTTTCCCTGGGCCAGTATGCGATTCTTGTGCATACCGAAGCTGTGATGCTAAAAAACCACAACACGCATTATAATCTAGGGGTTTTGTATTGCAACGAGGGCAGTTCATATTTTGCTCACCGACCAATCATTCCCTTAAGAACGCTAGCTTTCGGCTTCACCCATCTGAGGTACACGTCCTGATAACCCGGCTGTAACAATCGCAGAGGTGCTCTCTTTATGCCCTAGCCAAACAAGCGGGAACATAGGGCATAAACACAGGTGCCAGGCAACCCAGCTTGTCAAAAACTTAAGTCATAAAGGTGCATATAATGGTGAGGAAAAGGCATATATGAGTAGCCGACACATATATTCGGTGAGCTTGATGCTCGAAAAATAATAATAATAAGCTTCTTGTGAAAAGAAGCCCCTAGGTATTGTGGGGTATGTACATTTAAAGATGTATACCCCTCAAGTGTGCGGTTTATCCGAACACGAGCTAGAAGTCGTATAGAAACAAGAAAAAAGAAAACAGTGAAAAGGGAGAAAAGAAGGAACGAGGAAAAAAAGTTATATGTGTGGATTTAGGCATAGAATCTTCGGAGCCGTGCAGCGTTCCATGGGTTTGGCTCAAGTGATTATCCGAAGCATTGCGAAGGCGATAGGCTCCTCCATTGAGAACTTCATCTATAATGAAGGGACCCTCCCATTTGGGCTTGAGCTTGTCCTTTTTCTTCTCTGCTTTGATATCATCGAGCCTGCTGTTGATAGAATGTGGAACGGGCCTTCGCAACATCGCGCTCCTCCTCCAGCCCGTCCAAATCGTCCTGCCCATCGAGCTTGGCTTCTCTCTCTTCATACATGCGCACACAAGATGAATCGTGAATAATGTCGCAAGGTAAGACCGCCTCCGCACCATACACAATGAAAAAAGGTGTATATCCGGTCGTGCGATTGGGCGTGGTCTACAGCCCCCAGGGTACGGAATCGAGTTCCTCGACCCAGTGTTTGTCTGATTATTGCAAAGATCGCACTAGTCTGGGTTTAATGTCGCTCATTATCAGGCCATTAGCCCGTTCGACTTGACCGTTTGTTTGAGGGTGATAGACGGACGCATAATCAAGCTTGATGCCTAGATTAGCGCACCAGGTTTTTACCTCACCGGCTGTGAAGTTAGAGACATTATCAGTGATAATGCTATGCGGGACACCGTAATGGTGTACTACACCGGATATAAAGTCTATCACCGGTCCGGCTTTAGCTGTTTTAACTAGCTTGGCTTCTATCCACTTAGTGAACTTATGGACTATAACCAATAAGTATTTTTTCTTATGGCTTCCCCCTTTAAGGGGTCCAACCATGTCAAGCCCCCAGACCGCAAAAGGCCAAGTGTTGGGGATTGTTTGTAGGGCAGTAGGCGGCATATGGCTTTGATTGGCGAAAAGCTGGCATCCTACGCATCGCTGAACGTGGTCCTGCGCATCTGCTCAGGCCGTAGGCTAGAAAAAAACTAGTTCGAAAGGCCTTGCTAACAAGGGCCCGAGCTGCGGCGTGATGACTGAGGGAGTCCTGGATTAGGAGGTCCTCGGGCGTCCGGACTATGTAGCATGGGCCGGACTGATGGGCTGTGAAGATACGAAGACTGAAGACCCTCTCCCGTACGTGTCCGGATGGGACTCTCCTTGGCGTGGAAGGAAAGCTTGGCGTCCAAATATGAAGATTCCTTTCTCTGTAACCGACTTTGTACAACACTAGATCCCTTCGGTGTCTATATAAACCGGAGGGCTTAGTCCATAGAGGGATCATCATCATACATGCTAGACTTCTAGGGTTTTAGCCATTACGATATCGTGGTAGATTAACTCTTGTAATATTCATATTCATCAAGATCAATCAAGCAGGAAGTAGGGTATTACCTCCATAGAGAGGGCCCGAACCTGGGTAAACATTGTGTCCCCTATCTCCTGTTGCCATCGACCTTAGACGCACAGTTCAGGACCCCCTACCCGAGATCCGCCGGTTTTGACACCGACATTGGTGCTTTCATTGAGAGTTCCGCTACATCGTCGTCAAGAGGTTCGATGGCCCCGTCAATCATCTATAGCAATACTGTCCAGGGGGAAATTTTCCTCCCCGGACATATCTTCGTATTCAGCGGCTTCGCACTGCGGGCCAATTCGCTTGCCCATCTAGGGCAGATCGACAGCTACGCCCCTGGCCATCAGGTCAGATTTGGAAGCTTGAACTACGTCGCTGATATCTGTGGAGACTTGATCTTCGACGGATTTGAGACCACGGCAGCCGCTCCCTGTCGCCGTGATGAACATGACTTAAATCTTTCATTGGACCATACCCAGGAGATAGCGCCTGTAACTTCTCTGGCCCTAGATCTGGAGCAGATCGCACCATCCGAAGACGGCAAGCTCAACCCCGCCACGGAAGCCGCAGACTCAGCGGTGTCGGAGCCGCACATAGACCCAACCTCAAGTGGAATCTGTGTCACCGGAACCTCGGACTCGTTTTCGGCTACAGGTTCTGAACCATGTGCGTCCGCATACATCAAGCTTGATCAGGCATCGATCATCGAATTCAGCTCCGCGGACATCTTCCAACGCTCGCCTTTAGGAGACGTGCTAAACTCATTAAAAACACTCTCCTTAGAGGGGGACTCACAGCTGAATTATATCCAGTTCGAACTGGAGGCTGATGACGGAGAATTTCACTTCCCACCCACCGCCCACTTCATAGCCACTGTCGAAGACTTAACCGACATGCTCGATTATGGCTCCGAAGACATCGATGATATGGACGACGATGCCGAAGAGGAGCAGGGCCAAAACCCGCCATTTACCGGGCGCTGGACGGCCACTTCTTCGTACGACGTGTACATGTTGGATACACCTAAAGAAACTAACGGCAATAACAAAGAAGATCCAGTCGAGGATAAACCTCCTGAGACACAGCCGAAAAGCCGGCGTCAGTGGTGCTGCTCTAAGTCACGTCTTGGAAAAGACAGCAATACCGGCATGGGAGAAAACAACACTCCGGACGGTGCTGAAGACCAAGAAGACCCCATCGAGCCAGCCTCCGAGCAGGACGATCAGGAAGACGTGCATGCTAGCCCTGATGAACAGGTCGTGAATGAAGACTCGGAGGATAGCAATTATCTTCCACTCTCCAAGGATAAGGTGAGCCTCGGCAACGAAGCTTTCATCATGCCTGAAGAACCTCTCGAGTAGGAGCGCTTTAAGTGCCGGCTAATAGCCATTGCGAGGAGCCTGAAAAAGAAGCAGCTGCTGCTTCAAGCTGATCAAGAGTTTCTCAACGACATATGGACTAATGTTCTGGTAGCCGAGGAATATGGCCTCGATCGCCCAACTAAAAGTTACCCGAAGCACAAATTGTTACCCCAATTTGATGACGAGACGTTGGAGCCCGTACCATCAGCGCGTAATGCGGCTGACCGACCACCACGTGGCCGAGATAAAGCGGAACCTCAAGCCGAACACCAGCCCGTCCTACCTCACCGCAGAGATAAAGCATCTTGAGGTTATACATACGACCTGCGGGAGGACCTAAAGAACAGAGCAGGCCATACCAGATCGATCTATGGATCGCGGGGGCGTGCCCTGACGCGCGACGACGGCCATTTGGCCGGGCATGTAAAACATAACAATGCTCGGGCCAAAAACCGCAGACAGACTACATCCGAGCTACGTCACGACTTGGCCTGATACAGAGGCACCACACACCCCCTCTGCTTCACTGACGAAGTAATGGAGCATGAATTCCCAGAAGGGTTTAAACCCGTAAATATCGAATCATATGATGGAACAACAGATCCCGCGGTATGGATTGAGGATTTTCTTCTCCATATTCATATGGCCCGCGGAGATGACCTACACGCCATCAAATACCTCCCGCTAAAACTCAAAGGGCCAGCTCGGCACTGGTTAAACAGCCTGCCTGAAAACTCTATTGGCAGCTGGGAGGACCTGGAAGACGCCTTCCGCGATGATACGTCCATTTTGCATCAAGCTTTTATATCGATATCTATTGCATTATGGGCTGTTATTTCACGTTATGTCACAATATTTATGGCTATTCTCTCTTATTTTACAAGGTTTACATGAAGAGGGAGAATGCCGCAAATGGAATTCGGCTGGAAAAGGAGAAAATATTGGAGACCTATTCTGTGCAACTCCAGAAGTCCTGAAACTCCACGGAATATCTTAAAATAAATAAAGAATAATCGTCGCCAAAGATGAAGGCCAGGGGGCCCACACCCTACTCACGAGGGTGGGGGGCGCGCCCCTACCTCGTGGGCCCCCTGGTGGCTCTCCGATGCCCATCTTCTCCTATATGAAGTCTTTCGATGAGAAAAAGATTAAGCAACCTTTCGGGACGAGACTACGCCGCCACGAGGTGGAACCTTGGCGGAACCAATCTAGGGCTCCGGCAGAGCTGTTCTGCCGGGGACACTTCCCTCCGGGAGGGGGAAATCATCGCCATCATCATCACCAATGCTCCTCTCATCGGGAGAGGGCAATCTCCATCAACATCTTCACCAGCACCATCTCATCTCCAAACCCTAGTTCATCTCTTGTATCCAATTCTTGTCTCCAAGTCCGGATTGGTGCTAGTAGGTTGCTAGTAGTGTTGATTACTCCTTGTAGTTGATGCTAGTTGGTTTACTTGGTGGAAGATCATATGTTCAGATCCTTTATGCATATTATTACCCCTTTGATTATGAACATGAATATGCTTTGTGAGTAGTTACGTTTGTTCCTGAGGGCAAGGGAGAAGTCTTGCTATTAGTAGTCATGTGAATTTGGTATTCGTTTGATATTTTGATGAGATGTATGTTGTCTAGCCTCTAGTGGTGTTATGTGAACGTCGACTACATAACACTTCACCATTATTTGGGCCTAGAGGAAGGCATTGGGAAGTAATAAGTAGATGATGGGTTGCTAGAGTGTCAGAATCTTAAACCCTAGTTTATGCGTTGCTTCGTAAGGGGCTGATTTGGATCCACTTGTTTCATGCTATGGTTAGGTTTACCTTAATACTTTTGTTGTAGTTGCGGATGCTTGCAATAGAGTTTAATCATAAGTGGGATTCTTGTTCAAGTAAGAACAGCACCCAAGCACCGGTCCACCCACATATCAAATTATCAAAGTACCGAACGCGAATCATATGAACGTGATGAAAACTAGCTTGACGATATTCCCATGTGTCCTCGGGAGCGCTTTTCCTATTATAAGAGTTTGTCCAGGCTTGTCCTTTGCTACAAAAAGGATTGGGCCACCTTGCTGCACTTTATTTGCTCTTGTTACTTGTTGCTCGTGACAATTTATCTTATCACAAAACTATCTGTTACCACTTATTTCAGTACTTGCAGAGAATACCTTGCTGAAAACCGCTTATCATTTCCTTCTGCTCCTCGTTGGGTTCGACACTCTTACTTATCGAAAGGACTACGATAGATCCCCTATACTAGTGGGTCATCAAGACTCTTTTCTGGCGCCGTTGCCGGGGAGTGTAGCGCGTTTGGTAAGTGGAATTGTCTAAGGAAAAATTTATATAGTGTACTGAAATTTTATGTCACTTGTTACTATGGAAAGTAATTCTCTGAGGGGCTTGTTCGGGGTATCTTCACCCCGTCCAGTAGAGCAAAGAGGTGCTCCTCAACCTACTGAACCTATTGAAAATGAAACTCCTTTTGGAATTCCCTCGGGTATTATGGAAAAACTGCTAGCTAATACTTTTACAGGAGATGGAACAAAGCATCCTGATGAACATCTACTCTATGTGGATGAAATTTGTGGATTATTTAAGCTTGCAGGTATACCCGATGATGTTGTTAAGAAGAAGGCCTTCCCTTTATCTTTGAAGGGAGACGCATTGACATGGTATAGGCTATGTGATGATATGAGATCATGGAACTATAAAAGATTGAAATTGGAATTTCATCAAAAGTATTATCCTATGCATCTTGTTCATCGTGATCGCAATTATATATATAATTTTTTGCCTCGCAAAGGAGAAAGCATCGCTCAAGCTTGGGGGTGGCTTAAATCAATGTTATATTCATGCCCCAATCATGAGCTCTCAAGAGTGACAATTCTTCAGAATTTTTATGCTCGGCTTTCTGATAACAACCGCACCATGCTCGATACTTCTTGTGCTGGCTCTTTTATGATGAAGACTATTGAATTTAAATGGAATTTATGGGATAGAATTAAACGCAACTCTGAATATTGGGACCTCGACGAAGGTAAGGAGTGAAGTATAACACCTAAGTTTGATTGTGTTAAATCTTTTATGGATACTGATATTTTCCGTAAGTTTAGCTCTAAATATGGACTTGACTCTGAGATAGTAGCTTCTTTCCGTGAATCTTTTGCTACTTATGTTGATCTCCCTAAGGAGAAGTGGTTTAAATATCATCCTCCCATAGAAGTAAAAGTAGCTGCACCTATTAAAGTTGAAGAAAAGACTGTCACTTACAATGATCCTATTGTTCTTACCTCTTATGTTGAGAAACCACCTTTCCCTGTTAGAGTAAAGGATCATGCTAAAGCTTCAACTGTTGTTCGTAAAAGAAATATTAGAACTTATACACCTCCTGAGCAAGTCAAAGTAGAACCTAATATTGCTATTGTTAAAGATCTCTTGTCTGATAATATTGATGGGCATGTTATTCAATTCTGTGGTGAAACTGCTAGAATTGCTAAACCGTGTGCTAAAGATAAACATAGACCTGTGGTAGGCGTGCCTGTTATTTCTGTTAAAATAGGAGATCATTGTTATCATGGCTTATGTGATATGGGTGCTAGTTCTAGTGTTATACCCATTGACTTATATAAAGAAATTATGCATGATATTGCACCTGCTGAGTTAGAAGATATTGATGTTACAATTAAACTTGCCAATAGAGATACTATATCTGCAATGGGAATTGTTAGAGATGTTGAAGTCTTGTGTGGAAAAACCAAATATCCCGCTGATTTTCTTGTTCTTGGTTCTCCACAAGATAGCTTTTGTCCCATTATATTTGGTAGACCCTTCTTGAATACTGTTAATGCTAGGATAGACTGCAAAAAGAATGTTGTTACTATTGGCTTGGATGATATGGTTCATGAGTTTAATTTCTCTAAATTTAGTAAACAACATCATGAGGAAGAATTTCCTAGTAAGGATGAAATTATTGGTCTTGCTTCTATTGCCGTACCTCCTAGTGATCCTTTAGAACACTATTTGCTAGACCATGAAAATGAGATGTTCATGAATGAAAGAAGGGAAATAGATCAAGTATTCTTTAAACAGGAACCTATTCTGCAACATAATTTGCCTGTTGAAATCCTAGGGGATCCTCCTCCACCCAAGGGTGATCCCGTGTTTGAGCTTAAACTGTTGCCTGATAATCTTAAATATGCTTATCTTGATTAAAAGAAAATATATCCTGTTATTATTAGTGCTAACCTTTCAGAGCATGAAGAAGAAAGATAATTGAAAACTCTGAAGAATCAACGTGACGCAATTGGAAATACTCTAGATGATCTTAAGGGCATTAGTCCCACTCTATGTTAGCATAAAATAAATTTGGAAGCGGATGCCAAACCAGTTCGTGATCCTCAACGACGTTTGAATCCTAAAATGAAAGAAGTGGTAAGAAAAAAAATACTCAAGCTTCTGGAGGCAGGTATAATTTATCCCGTTGCTGATAGTCAGTGGGCAAGTCCTGTCCATTGTGTCCCTAAAAAGGGAGGTATTACTGTTGTCCCTAATGATAAAGATGAATTTATTCCGCAAAGAATTATCACATGTTATAGGATGGTAATTGATTTCCACAAATTAAATAAAGCTACTAAGAAAGATCATTACCCCTTACCTTTTATTGATCAAATGCTAGAAAGATTATGCAAACATACACATTATTGCTTTCTAGATGGGTATTCTGGTTTCTCTCAAATACCTGTGTCGGCTAAAGATCAATCAAAGACTACTTTTACATGCCCTTTTGGTACTTTTGCTTATAGACGTATGCCTTTTGGTTTATGTAATGCACCTGCTACCTTTCAAAGATGCATGATGGCCATATTCTCTGATTTTTGTGAAAAGATTTGTGAGGTTTTCATGGACGACTTTTCCGTCTAAGGTTCCTCTTTTGATGATTGCTTGAGCAATCTAGATCGTGTTTTGCAGAGATGTGAAGAAACTAATATTGTCTTGAATTGGGAAAAGTGCCACTTTATGGTTAATGAAGGTATTGTCTTGGGGCACAAAGTTTCTGAAAGAGGTATTGAAGTTGATAAAGCCAAAGTTGATGCTATTGAAAGATGCCATGTCCCAAGGACATCAAAGGTATAAGAAGTTTCCTTGGTCACGCCGGATTTTATAGGAGGTTCATTAAGGACTTCTCAAAAATTTCTCGGCCTCTGACTAATTTATTACAAAAAGATGTACCATTTGTCTTTGATGATGATTGTGTAGAAGCATTTGAAATACTTAAGAAAGCATTAGTCTCTCCACCTTTTGTTCAGCCACTTGATTGGAATTTAGCCTTTGAAATTATGTGTGATGCTAGTGATTATCTTTGTGGAAGTGCTGTTCTAGGGAAAAGAGTTGATAAGAAATTAAATGTTATCCATTATGCTAGTAAGACTCTAGACAATGCTCAAAGAAATTATGCTACTATCGAAAAGGAACTTTTAGCAGTTGTATTTGCTTGTGATAAATTCAGACCCTATATTGTTGATTCTAAAGTAACTATTCACACCGATCATGCTGCTATTAAATATCTTATGGAAAAGAAAGATGCTAAACCTAGACTTATTAGATGGGTTCTCTTGATGCAAGAATTTGATTTGCATATTGTTGATAGAAAAGGAGCTGAGAACCCTGCTGCGCATAACTTATCTAGGTTAGAGAATGTTCTTGATGACCCACTACCTATTGATGATAGCTTTCCGATGAACAATTAAATGTCATAAGTACTTCTCAGTAGCAGTCCATGGTATGCTGATTATGCTAATTATATTGTTGCTAAATTTATACCACCTAGCTTCACATACCAACAAAAGAAAAAGTTCTTTTATGATTTGCGACATTACTTTTGGGATGACCCACATCTTCATAAAGAACGAGTAGATGGTGTTATTAGACGTTGTGTGCCTGAGCATGAACAGGAACAGATCCTACGCAAGTGTCACTCTGAAGCTTATGGAGGACACCACACTGGAGATAGAACTGCACATAAGGTATTGCAATCCGGGTTTTATTGGCCCACTCTCTTCAAAGATGCCCGTAAGTTTGTTTTGTCTTGTGATGAATATCAAAGAATTGGTAATATTAGTAGACGTCAAGAAATGCCTATGAATTATTCAATTGTTATTGAACCATTTAATGTTTGGGGCTTTGATTATATGGGACCTTTTCCTACCTCTAATGGATATACACATATTTTAGTTGCTGTTGATTACGTTACCAAGTGGGTAGAAGCTATTCCAACTAGTAGTACTGATCACAATACCTCTATTAAAATGCTTAAGGAAGTTATTTTTCCGAGGTTTGGAGTCCCTAGATATTTAATGACTGATGGTGGTTCACACTTTATTCATGGTGCTTTCCGTAAAATGCTTGCTAAATATGACGTTAATCATAGAATTGCATCTCCTTATCACCCACAGTCTAGTGGTCAAGTAGAATTGAGTAATAGAGAGCTCAAATTAATTTTGCAAAAGACTGTTAATAGGTCTAGAAAGAATTGGTCCAAGAAACTTGATGATGCATTATGGGCCTATAGAACTGCATATAAGAATCCTATAAGTATGTCTCCGTATAAAATGGTTTATGGAAAAGCATGTCACTTACCTCTAGAACTAGAACACAAGGCATATTGGGCTATTAAAGAGCTCAACTATGATTTCAAACTTGCCGGTGAGAAGAGGTTATTTGATATTAGCTCACTTGATGAATGGAGAACCCAAGCTTATGAAAATGCCAAGTTATTTAAAGAAAAAGTTAAAAGATGGCATGACAAAAGGATACAAAAGCATGAGTTTAATGTAGGTGATTATGTATTGCTATACAACTCTCGTTTAAGATTTTTTGCAGGAAAACTTCTCTCTAAATGGGAAGGTCCCTACATTATCGAGGAGGTCTATCGTTCCGGTGCCATAAGAATCAACAACTTCGAAGGCATAAATCCGAAGGTGGTAAACGGTCAAAGAATCAAACATTATATCTCAGGTAATCCCATAAATGTTGAAACCAATATTACTGAAACCGTAACCTCGGAGGAATACATAAGGAACACCTTCCAGACCGTTTCAGACTCCGAAAAGGTATAGGTATGTGGTACGGTAGGTAAACCGACTCCAAAACAATTTTTAAGGCAATATTTCTTTGTTTTGGAATATTTAGAAAAATAGAAAAATAAGTGGCAGCCCGGGAAGGACACGAGGCCTTCACGAGGGTGGAGGGCGCGCCCTACCCCCTGGGTGCCCCCCCCTACCTCGTGAGCACCTCGTGTGCCCTCCGGACTCCGTTTTCTTGCACAATACGTATTTTGGTCGGTAAAAATTCATTATATATACTCCCGAAAGTTTTGACTCCCGTATCACGCAAATATCCTCTGTTCTTGTTTTGAGCTGTTTTTCTGACAGATGTAGATCATCATGACGTCCCCAAGTGCTTCCAAGGACAAGTTCTTCGAGAAGGTGATCAACCCTTACCTCGCGGAGGTGCTGCGACACCCTCAAACCATTGAGACGCGTGATGGGTTGCTGCACATCCACGATGTTGAGGGACCAAATGGAACCGGAAGCGTGGAGGCGAGGCTCGAAGCAATGGAGCAACAAGTTTTCTAGGGGATGGTGGAGCGTGGAATTAACGCTAGCCACAAGATGCTCGCAGAGTTCACCAACAACTATGAGCCGGATGCCAAGAACACCGAGGAAGCCATCTTCAAGCTACATGAGAAATTTGAGGATTCCGGAGACTCGATCATCCTTCTATGATGGTGAGCCTATGCCATGGAAGGTGGACGATAAGCCAGCATCATCAACAATACCTCCACCTTCACCGACCAAAAAGGAGATATAAGCACATGGGTATGGGCACTCCCCTTGGCAACTGCCAAGCTTGGGGGAGGTGCCCCGGTATCGTATCACCATCACAACTCCTATCTTCACCGTTTTTCTTAGTTCGCTCCTATTAGTAGTATATTGATTTAGTAGAATAAAGTCATGGCATGATCTAGTTTTGAAGTTTTGCTTTATGATCCCTCTGTGTAATCGAGTCCATGAGCTATATATAATAAAGATTAGTGTTGAGTCAAGGGCTTGATTGTTTTGCCATGATCTTGGGTGAATAAAAGAAAAAGAATAAAAAGAAACAAAGAGTTCATATTGATCTTATTGAGAGTAATGACTTCACATAGAAAGAGTATGATGATTAAAAGTTGTTGGGAGTTGGCAAATATAGCTTTGGTCATCGTTGCAATTAATAGGAAGTAATAAAGAAAGAGAGGTTTCACATATAGATATATTATCATTGACATCTTTTATGATTGGGAGCACTCATTAAAATACAACATGCTAAAGAGTTGATGTTGGACAAGGAAGACAACATAATGAGTTATGTTTTCTTGTATTTGAGATAAAGTATGTTGTCATGGATCCTCTAACATGTTGAGCTTGCCTTTCCCCTCATGCTAGCCAAATTCTCAGCACCAAGTAGAGATACTACTTGTGCTTCCAAATACCCTTAAACCAGTTAGCCATGAGAGTCCACCATATCTACCTATGGATTGAGTAAGATCCTTCAAGTAAGTTGTCATCGGTGCAAGCAATAAAAATTGCTCTCTAAATATGCATGACTTATTAGTGCAAAGAAAATAAGCTTTGTACGAACTTGTTGTGGAAGTAATAAAAGGGACGTACTGCATAATGATGTCCCACATACAAGGGGCAATATAAAGTGACGTTCTTTTGCATTAAGATTTTGTGCATCCAACCATAAAAGCGCATGGCAACCTCTGCTTCCCTCTGTGAAGGGCCTATCTTTTATAATTATCTTCTACCTTATGCAAGAGTCACGGTGATCTTCACCTTTCCTTTTTCATTTTATCCTTTGGCAAGCCCAGCATGTTGGAAAGAACATGATATATATATCTAATTGGATGTAGGGGAGCATGAATTGTTATTGTTGACATTACCCTTGAGGTAAAAGGTCAGGGGCAAAACTATAAGCCCCTATCTTTCTTTGTGTCCGATTAAAACTCCGTAACCACAAGTATTGCGTGAGTGTTAGCAATTATGAAGGACTAAGTGATAGTTGAGTATTGGACTTGCTTTTAAGCTCTGACATAGACTGTTTCCGATGTTATGATAAATTGCAATTGCTTCAATGACTGAGGTTATAATTTGTTGGTGCCCAATAAGGTTTCTGATTCATACTTTTGCATTGTGAAAAGATCATCACTTGAACATAAGTAATCATATGACAAAAATCTATATATGTTGCTATTATGAGATTAATCATGATGCCTTCATGTCCGTATTTTATTTTTATCGACGCCTCTACCTCTAAACATGAGGAAATATTTATTGTTATTGGCTTTTCGCTTGAGGACAAGCGAGGTCTAAGCTTGGGGTAGTTGATACGTCCATTTCCATCATGCTTTTATATCGATATCTATTGCATTATGGGCTGTTATTTCACGTTATGTAAAAATATTCATGGCTATTCTCTCTTATTTTACAAGGTTTACATGAAGAGGGAGAATGCCGGCAGCTGGAATTCTGGGCTGGAAAAGGAGCAAATATTGGAGACCTATTCTGTGCAACTCCAAAAGTCCTGAAACTCCACGAAATATCTTAAAATAAATAAAGAAAAATCATCGCCAAAGATGAAGGCCAGGCGGCCCACACCCTGCCCACGAGGAAAATCTATATATGTTGATGTTATGAGATTAATCATGATGCCTTCATGTCCGAATTTTATTTTTATCAACGCCTCTACCTCTAAACATGAGGACATATTTATTGTTATCGGCTTTTCGCTTGAGGACAAGCGAGGTCTAAGCTTGGGGGAGTTGATACGTCCATTTCCATCATGCTTTTATATCGATATCTATTGCATTATGGGCTGTTATTTCACGTTATGTCAAAATATTCATGGCTATTCTCTCTTATTTTACAAGGTTTACATGAAGAGGGAGAATGCCGCAAATGGAATTCTGGCTGGAAAAGGAGCAAATATTGGAGACCTATTCTGTGCAACTCCAAAAGTCCTGAAACTCCACGGAATATCTTAAAATAAATAAAGAAAAATCGTCGCCAAAGATGAAGGCCAGGGGGCCCACACCCTGCTCACGAGGTAGGGGGGCGCCCCCCTGGTGGCTCTCTGATGCCCATCTTCTCCTATATGAAGTCTTCCGATGAGAAAAAACATTAAGCAACCTTTCGGGACGAGACTCCGCCGCCACGAGGCGGAACCTTGGCGGAACCAATCTAGGGCTCCGGCGGAGCTGTTCTGCCAGGACACTTCCCTCCGGGAGGGGGAAATCATCGCCATCATCATCACCAATGCTCCTCTCATCGGGAGAGGGCAATCTCCATCAACATATTCACCAGCACCATCTCATCTCCAAACCCTAGTTCATCTCTTGTATCCAATTCTTGTCTCCAAGTCCGGGATTGGTGCTAGTAGGTTGCTAGTAGTGTTGATTACTCCTTGTAGTTGATGCTAGTTGGTTTACTTGGTGGAAGATCATATGTTCAGATCCTTTATGCATATTATTACCCTCTGATTATGAACATGAATATGCTTTGTGAGTAGTTACGTTTGTTCCTGAGGACAAGGGAGAAGTCTTGCTATTAGTAGTCATGTGAATTTGGTATGAAGTCTTGCTATTAGTAGTCATGTGAATTTGGTATTCGTTCGATATTTTGATGAGATGTATGTTGTGTAGCCTCAAGTGGTGTTATGTGAACGTCGACTACATAACACTTCACCATTATTTGGGCCTAGAGGAAGGCATTGGGAAGTAATAAGTAGATGATGGGTTGCTAGAGTGACAGAAGCTTAAACCCTAGTTTATGCGTTGCTTCGTAAGGAGCTGATTTGGATCCACTTGTTTCATGCTATGGTTAGGTTTACCTTAATACTTTTGTTGTAGTTGTGGATGCTTGCAATAGAGGTAATCATAAGTGGGATGCTTGTTCAAGTAAGAACAGCACCCAAGCACCGGTCCACCCACATATCAAATTATCAAAGTACCGAACGCGAATCATATGAACATGATGAAAACTAGCTTGACGATATTCCCATGTGTCCTCGGGAGCGCTTTTCCTATTATAAGAGTTTGTCCAGGCTTGTCTTTTGCTACAAAAAGGATTGGGCCACCTTGCTGCACTTTATTTACTCTTGTTACTTGTTGCTCGTTACAATTTATCTTATCACGAAACTATCTGTTACCACTTATTTCAGTACTTGCAGAGAATACCTTGCTGAAAACCGCTTATCATTTCCTTCTGCTCCTCGTTGGGTTCGACACTCTTACTTACCGAAAGGACTACGATAGATCCCCTATACTTGTGGGTCATCACGCGACAACTTCCAAGGCACATACGTACGCTCTCCAGATGCTGATGACTTAAGTCACATAGTTCAACAGCCCGGAGAGTCGGCCAGGAAATTCTGGACTAGGTTCCTAACTAAAAAGAACCAGATCATCGACTGTCTGGATGCCGAAGCCCTAGCGGCCTTTAAGCATAGCATCCGCGACGAATGGCTTGCCCGTCACCTCGGCCAAGAAAAGCCGAAGTCCATGGCAGGCCTCACGGCACTCATGACCCGCTTTTGTGCGGGCGAGGATAGTTGGCTAGCCCATAGCAATAACACGGCAAGCAAAATGGGCACCTCTGAGGTCAAAAATAGCAACGGCAAGCCCCGACGCAACAAGCACAAACATCGAAGCAACAGTAACAATACCGACGACACGACATTCAACGCTGGATTCAGTGGCTCCAAGTACGGTCAACGGAAGAAGCCATATAAAAGAAATAATCCGGGACCATCCATCTTGGACCGCATACTCGATCGTCCGTGCCAGATTCATGGCACCTCAGACAAACCAGCAAATCATACCAACGGAGACTGTTGGGTTTTTAAACAGGCCGGCAAGTTAAATGCCGAGAACAAGGAGAAGGGGTCGCAAAGCAAGGACGACAACGAGGAGCCCCGGCCATCGAACACAGGGGGACAGAAGAAGTCCCCCCCCCCCCCCCAAGTTAAAATGGTGAATATGATATACGCTACCCATATCCCCAAGAGGGAGCGCAAGCGCGCGCTCAGGGACGTCTACACGATGGACCCAGTCGCCCCTAAGTTCAACCCATGGTCTTCCTGCCCGATCACTTTCGATCGCAGGGACCATCCGACCAGTATCCGTCATGGCGGTTCAACCGCACTGGTCCTTGACCCAATCATTAATGGATTCCATCTCACGCGAGTCCTCATGGATCGTGGCAGCAGCCTGAACGTGCTCTATCAGGATACAGTGCGCAAAATGGGCATTAATCCATCACGGATCAAGCCCACAAAGACTACATTTAAAGGAGTCATACCAGGTGTAGAGGCCCGTTGTACGGGCTCAATCACACTAGAGGTTGTCTTCGGATCTTCGGACAACTTCCGAAGCGAAGAGTTGATCTTCGATATCGTCCCCTTCCGCAGTGGCTATCACGCACTGATTGAACGAACCGCATGTACCCAATTCAATGCAGTGCCACACTACGCTTATCTCACGCTCAAGATGCCCGGACAACGCGGCGTCATAACAGTCAATGGAAACACGGAACGCTCCCTCCGTACCGAGGAGCACACCGCGGCTTTAGCAACAGAAGTACAGAGAGGCCTTTTCAAGAAGAACATTAATTCGGCGGCCGAGCTCCCGGACGCTGTCAAACGTGTCCGGACTACTCTGCATCAGGACAACCCAGCTCGTCAAGAGCTCGACTAGCAATTTGGCCTCCGTCCCAGTCCTGATCAAGTGGCGGCGTTCGTACTACGTATACATAACTAAGCACTCAAAATACCATGGGCATAGATGGAGGGATAACCAGATTGTGATCCATAATGCGGCTCGACCGCTCCTGGACACACATACTTTCAGTTTTTCTTTTATTTTTTCCTTTTCAGGCCTTTCCCGACGGCCTGATCACCGGTCCTTTCGAAAGGACGGATACACCAAGACGGCAAGAAGTACTGACGTATAAGGGAATTTCTAGGTGGTCTCTTCAACGGTCACTCTACCTGTTTTCAGGACCCGCACGCAGCTCTCCCTTGGTTATGGCATATTAAATAGCGTGTTGCTTATTGCACTACTTGTACAAATACGCTTTGATGTATTAATCAAACTATAATGGAAACAGTTTGCGGCCCAATTTCTGCGGCACTACCTTGCTACTCTTCTTTTTGATAATCTTATTGCACCCGTACACTTTGGTACGCTTTAATCCGCTAGGGGCTTCATTGCGTCCTGATACGTCTCCAACATATCTATAATTTTTGATTGTTCCATGCTATTATATTACCCGTTTTGGATGTTTATGGGCTTTACTTTACACTTTTATATCATTTTTGGGACTAACCTACTAACCGGAGGCCCAGCCCGTATTGCTGTTTTTTTGCCTATTTCAGTGTTTCAAAGAAAAGGAATGTCAAATGGAGTCCAAATGGAATGAAACCTTCAGGAGCGATCTTTTTGGAACAAACGTGATCCAGAGGACTTGGAGTGGAAGTCAAGAAACAACCAAGGCAGCCACGAGGGTGCCCGGCGCGCCCCCTAGGGCTGGGCGTGCCCCCTAAATTGAAGTTATTTCCGTTTTCACTTAGAGATCGTGCTAAAGTTTGGTTTTCGTCATTGCCTAAGAATAGTATTAATTCATTGAATAAGTGTAAAGATGCTTTTATCTCTAAGTATTTTCCTCCCGCTAAGATCATCTCTCTTAGGAACGATATTATGAATTTTAAAGAACTTGATCATGAGCATGTTGCCCAATCTTGGGAAAGAATGAAATTGATGATTCACAATTGCCCTACTTATGGTTTGAATTTATGGATGATCATACAAAATTTTTATGCCGGATTGAATTTTGCTTCTAGAAATCTTTTAGATTCGGCCGCGGGAGGCACGTTTATGGAAATCACCTTAGGAGAAGCTACTAAACTCCTTGATAATATTATGTCTAATTATTCTCAATGGCACACCAAAAGATCTACTAGTAAAAAAGTGCATGCTATAGAAGAAATTAATGTTTTGAGTGGAAAGATGGATGAACTTATGAAATTGTTTGCTACTAAGAGTGCTTCTATTGATCCCAATGATATGCCTTTGTCTACTTTGATTGAGAATAATAATGAATCTATGGATGTGAATTTTGTTGGTAGGAATAATTTTGGTAACAATGCTTATAGAGGGAACTTTAATCCTAGACCGTTCCATAGTAATTCTTCTAATTATTATGGAAATTCCTGCAGTAATTCTTATGGTAATTTTAATAAGATGCCCTCTGATTTTGACAATAGTGTGAAAGAATTTATGATCTCTCAAAAGAATTTTAATCCTTGCTTGAAGAAAAATTGCTAAAAGTTGATGATTTGGCTAGGAACATTGATAGACTTGATACGTCTCCGTCGTATCTACTTTTCCAAACACTTTTGCCCTTGTTTTGGACTCTAACTTGTATGATTTGAATGGAACAATCCTGGACTGACGCTGTTTTCAGCAGAATTGCCATGATGTTGTTTTATGTGCAGAAAACAAAAGTTCTCGGAATGACCTGAAACTCCACGGAATATCTTAGAATAAATAATAAAAAATCCTCGCCAAAGATGAAGACCAGGGGCCCACACCCTGTCCACGAGGGTGGGGGGCACCCCCCCTCCTGGGCGCGCCCCCCTACCTCGTGGGCCCCCTTTAGACCCTCCGACGCCAACTCCAACTCAATATATTTGCTTTTGGGGAGAAAAAAATCAGAGAGAAGAAATCATCGCGTTTTACGATACGGAGCCGCCGCTAAGCCCTAATCTCTCTCGGGAGGGCTGATCTGGAGTCCATTCGGGGCTCCAAAGAGGGGGATTCGTCGCCGTCGTCATCATCACCCATCCTCCATCACCAATTTCATGATGCTCACTGCCGTGCTTGAGTAATTCCATCGTAGGCTTGCTGGACGGTGATGGGTTGGATGAGATTTATCATGTAATCGAGTTAGTTTTGTTAGGGTTTGATCCCTAGTATCCACTATGTTCTGATGTTGCTATGACTTTGCTATGCTTAATGCTTGTCATTAGGGCCCGAGTGCCATGATTTCATATCTGAACCTATTATGTTTTCATGAATATATGTGTGTTCTTGATCCTATCTTGCAAGTCTATAGTCACCTACTATGTGTTATGATCCGGCAACCCCGAAGTGACAATAATCGGGACCACTCCCGGTGATGACCATAGTTTGAGGAGTTCATGTATTCACTATGTGCTAATGCTTTGTTCCGGTTCTCTATTAAAAGGTGGCCTTAATATCCCTTAGTTTCCAATAGGACCCCACTGCCACGGGAGGGTAGGACAAAAGTTGTCATGCAAGTTCTTTTCCATAAGCACGTATGACTATATTCGGAATACATGCCTATATTACATTGATGAATTGGAACTAGTTCTGTGTCACCCTATGTTATGACTGTTACATGATGAACCGCATCCGGCATAATTATCCATCACTAATCCGGTGCCTACGAGCTTTCCATATACTGGTTCTCACTTATTTACTTTTCATTTATTCTTTGTTACAATCACTACAAAAATACCAAAAACATTACTTTTGCTGTCTTTACTTTTGTTACCGTTACCACCACTATCATATTACTTTGCTACTAAACACATTGTTGCAGATACTAAGTTTCCAGGTGTGGTTGAATTGACAACTCAGCTGCTAATACTTGAGAATATTCTTTGGCTCCCCTTGTGTCGAATCAATAAATTTGGGTTGAATACTCTACCCTCGAAAACTGTTGCGATCCCCTATACTTGTGGGTTATCAAGACCTTTTTCTAGTGCCGTTGCCGAGGAGCATAGCTCTATTCTTTGAGTCACTTGGGATTTATATCTGCTGGACACTATGAAGAACTTGAAAGATGCTAGGACAACAATTTATCCCTCAACTACGAGGGGAGGTAAGGAACTGCCATCTAGCTTTGCACTTGATTCACCTTCTGTTATGAGTAAGCTAGCAACACCTAAACCTACTTCTGCTATTCGCTCCGATATGTCGCATGTTATTGATGATGCCACTTCTGCTATGCATGATACTTATGATGAAACTACTTCTATGCTTGATACTACTGTGTCCCTTGGTGAATTTCTAGATGAAAAAATTTCTAGGTCTAGAGAAAGAGAAATTATTGAAACTGATAATATTGATGAAAGTGACGATGAAGATATGCCTGCTATTCCTGAGGGTTATCTTTTTGATGTGGAATCTTCTGCAGCTATTTTTGCTTGCCAGGATAGATACAAACTTAAGAGGCCGCTAGTTAAATGGAGTAAAGAATCTCTTAGGGACAGAATGAAACCTGATCCTGCTTTTGCTACTTCACCTATTTGTGTTCCCGATAAGGATTATGAATTTTCTGTTGATCCAGATATAATTACTTTGGTTGAATCTGATCCTTTTTATGGCTATGAATCTGAAACTGTTGTGGCACATCTTACTAAGTTAAATGATATAGTCGCCCTGTTTACTAATGATGAGAGATCGCGCTACTTTTATATACTCAAAATATTTCCGTTCTCATTAAAGGGTGATGCTAAGATATGGTTTAATTCTCTTGATCCTGGTTGTGTGCGTAGTCCCCAGGACATGATTTATTACTTCTCTACTAAATATTTCCCTGCTCATAAGAAACAAGCTGCTTTAAGGGAAATATACAACTTCGTGCAAATTAAAGAAGAGAGTCTCCCACAAGCTTGGGGGAGGCTTCTCAAGTTACTTAATGCTTTGCCTGATCATCCTCTTAAGAAACCTGAAATACTTGATATCTTTTATAATGGACTAAACGATGCTTCTAGAGATTACCTAGATAGTTGTGCTGGTTCTCTTTTCAGGGAAAGAACACCGGACGAAGCTGAAATTCTATTGAATAATATGTTGACAAATGAAAATAATTGGGCACCTCCTGAGCCAACTCCCGAGCCAGCTCCTGAGCCAATTACTGAGCCTATTCTTAAACCAACTCCGAAGAAGAGAGGTGTTCTATTTCTCAGTCCCGAAGATATGCAAGAGGCAAAGAAGTCTATGAAAGAAAAAGGTATTAAAGCTGAAGATGTTAAGAATTTACCTCCTATTGAAGAAATACATGGTCTTAATTTACCGCCTGTTGAAGAAGTATATGATCTCAATTCTCTATTCATCAAGAACCTCCCGATCCCGATATCCCGACCACGGGTAGTAAAGGTAAATTCTCTCTACAGATATGATAAAGCTGAAGTCCCTCCTACTAAAATTGCTAGTCAGTGCTTGGATGAGTTTGATAACTTCATGTTTAAGCAAGATGACTTTAATGCTTATTTTGGTAGACAATTAAAAGAAAATGCTTATATGATTAGACGCTTGGGTGATTATATAGCTAATATTAGAGGTGAACTTAAACTTGTTAGCAAACATGCTTCTATGGTTACCACTCAAGTAGAACAAGTACTTAAAGCTCAGAAAGAAGTGCTTGATGAAATGAATGGTAAGAAAAATGATTATGCTGTTAGAGTGGCTACTAGAACTGGTAGAATGACTCAGGAACCTTTGTATCCTGAAGGCCACCCTAAGAGAATCGAACAAGACTCTAAGAGAAATAATATTGATGTACCTAGTTCTTCTAAAAGGAAGAAAAAGAAAAATGATAGGACTTTGCAAACTTCTAGTGAATCTATTGCTGAACCACCTGAGAATTCAAATGATATCTCTATGTCTGATGCTGAAACACAATCTGGTAATGAACATGAACCTAGCGAAAATGTTAATGATGATGTTCATGATGCTGCCCAACCTAGTAATGATAATGATGTAGAAGTTGAACCTGCTGTTGATCTTGATAACCCACAATCAAAGAATCAACGTTATGATAAAAGAGACTTCGTTGCTAGGAAACATGGTAAAGAAAGGGAACCATGGGTTCAGAAACCCATGCCTTTTCCTCCGAAACCATCCAAGAAAAGGATGATGAGGATTTTGAGCGCTTTGCTGAAATGATTAGACCTATATTTTTATGTATATGCGATTGGTGATATGCTTAAAATGAATCCTTATGCCAAATATATGAAAGATATTGTTACAAATAAAAGAAAGATACCGGAAGCTGAAATTTCCACCATGCTAGCTAATTATACTTTTAAGGGTGGAATACCAAAGAAACTTGGAGATCCAGGAGTACCTACTATACCATGCTCCATTAAGAGAAACTATGTTAAAACTGCTTTATGTGACCTTGGAGCCAGTGTTAGTGTTATGCCTCTCTCTTTATATCGTAGACTTGACTTGAATAAGTTGACACCTACTGAAATATGTTTGCAAATGGCTGATAAATCAACTGCTATACCAGTCGGTATTTGTGAGGATGTGCCTATTGTGGTTGCAAAAGTTACTATTTTAACAGACTTCGTTATTCTTGATATTCCCGAGGACGATAGTATGTCTATTATTTTTGGAAGACCTTTCCTTAATACTGCAGGGGCTGTTATTGATTGCAACAAAGGCAATGTCACTTTTCATGTTAATGGTAATGAGCACACGGTACACTTTCCGAGGAAACAACCTCAAGTTCATAGTATCAACTCTATTGGAAAAATTCCATCGATTATATTTGGAGGTTTTGAATTTCCTCTCCCTACTGGTAAGAATAAATATGATATACTTATTATTGGGGATGTCCATATCCTTGTTGAGGTAACATAGTGTTATTCGAAATTTCTCCGGTTCCATGTTAGTCGGAATAAGTTTGTTAACAAGACCTGATCAACCTTGTTAGTGGATTCCTTTTGATGAGCATGAGATGGATGAAACTAGAAGCACAACCTTCTGTACCCTCCTTATATTTTCTGTTATTTAGTAGAAATAAAGTAAAATAGTATTTTTCTGTCTGTTTCCTGATTTATCTGTGCAATATAAAAATATCCCGAAAATAAAAGTCCTCAGAATGCCATGCCAATTTAATATGATTTTTCGGGAGTATTTGAGGATTTATAGTGCAAAAATTACCGTGGGGGGAGCTGCCACCTGTCCACGAGGGTGGAGGGCACGCCCTACCCCCCTGGGCGCGCCCCTGCCTCGTGGGCCCACGGTGGCCCTCCTCCACTTATCCCTGCACCCATCTTCTTCCTCTGCCTCATACAAACCCTAAAAACCAACTCAAGCACGAGTTCCAGCCCCCGTTGCTGTGATTTTCGATCTCCTTGCTCAAAGCACCTCTCGCAAAACTGCTTGGGGAGATTGTTCCTTGGTATGTGACTCCTCCATTGGTCCAATTAGTTTTTGTTCTAGTTCTTTATTCTTTGCAAATTTGTGCTGCATAGGTGACCATGTTCTTGAGCTTGCATGTCAAATTTATATGGTTCCAAGTAGTTCTAATGCTTGATATAGGCTCTAGGCACTTGTAGGAGTAGTTACTATCAATTTTATTGAAGTTGGTTCACCTTTGTTTGAAGTTACTAAAAATTTCAGATTATTTCAGAAAATAATGAAGAGACTTTTGAGGGGCTCGTCGAGCCGAAGCTCGAAGGAAAAACAAAAGGAAGAAGAGCAGAAGCCCAAATTTAATTTGCCTCGTACCGCGGAGGTCCGGCCGTGTGAATGGCCTTCCGATGACTTCTTGAGGAGAGCCGGGATTTATGAGGATTTATATTTATTAATTGAGAATGCTGGCCTCACCGACTTCCTCCGCGACCAACGTCATAAGTATCTCTTACTCACAAATACTTTTGTGCAGAACTTCTACTTTTTCCCTAAGAAATCACTCCAACAGTAGAGTTTCATATATATGACGTTGTTAAGGAGATGACATTAGCTGAATTTTGCGAGGTTTGCAAAATTCCCTTTGAGGGCACCTTAAATGAACCACACCGTAATGAAGTAGAAGCTTTTATTAACACTATCACTGTGGGAGAAACCAGGAAGGTTTCTGATGCAAGAATTACTAGCATACATTTTCCTGTTTTACGCTACTTTGCCTTATTTGCTAGTCGTTGCTTGATAGGTCACGGGAACTGTGGAAACCTTAGTGTTCCTGATATTGTTATTTTGTTCCATGGTTTATACCGCAATAACTCTGTTAGTATGGGTGGAATTGTTGCTAGACGGTTAAGTCTGAACCGTACTAAGGGCCCCATCTTTGGAGGCATTTATGCTTCACGCCTAGCTGAATAGTTTGAGATACCTATTAGGCATTCGGAGAAAGAAGAAACGTCATTGCCCCGTGCTTATTTAGATTATAAGAGTACGCTAGCGCATGACTTTCTTGTTAAGGGAAGGAAGGGGAGCTTAAATATAAATTGTACTTTGATAATTGCCTGCTCCCTCTTTGTTTAACTTGTCTGCAGGTCCTCACATCGTTCCGTGGGTAGCCGTTCAAGCCTATCAGAATCCTGCACTAGCCCCGGAGCCGGAACCACAAGATGAGCCTCCACTACAGTCTGTTTATTCTTGGGATCCTGAGGCGGTTGCCAGCCAGTGGCAGTCAGAGTCCTCCTCATCACAGTTTGATCCCAACTATTCTTCATCGCAGTACGACCCCAACTACACCTACGGGTATCCGCCAGGCTATCCCTGGCAATAGACCAACTTAGGCCAAAAGCCTAAGCTTGGGGGAGTACGTATTTCCCACCGACATTACATTTATGTTCACACACACTCATTGCTAGATGTCGGTGCTCATACTCTTTCACTGTAATATCCATGCTAGTTTATTTTCCTTTTTCCTGCTTTCTTCTTGTGTGTTTAATAAACCTTAAGAAAAACCAAAAAAATTAGTAGTAGTTTATTTTTCCTGCTGTAGTAGTAATAATTAAAAAAATATTTCCCGTTCTTCTTTTGCTTGTTGGGAGCTTTCCCATGTAAATAGTTTTTATTTCTTTTCTTTTCTTTGGGGGTCAGTAGGAGAAAACCATGATTAAATTGTTGAAGTGGCTCTTATATGCATCATTGTTGATTTAACCAAGAGCCCGTATTGCCTTGTCTTCTCCTGTTTATTGAATGCTCGCAGATTCCAGCTTAGTCCAATGCAAGTGCACTCTTATTATTATTCACACCATTCGGACGTACAAGTGAAAGGCAATTATGATGATATATGATGGACTGACTGAGATGGGAAAAGCTGGTATGATCTCGACCTCTTTTGTTTTTGTAAATATGATGAGTTCATCGTTCTTGATTCAGCTTATTATGAATAAACATGTTTGCAATGACAATTAGAGATCGTAGTTGCTTGTGCCATGCTTGATTAGCTATGAGTTATAATGGTTTACCTTGCATGCCAACATGCTATTAAAATGGCTGTGATGTGGTATGATGGGGTGGTATCCTCCTTTGAATGATTTAAGTGACTTGACTAGGCACAGGTTCACGCATGTAGTTGAAACAAATCAACATAGCCTTCACGATATTTATGTTCATGGTGGATTATATCCTACTCATGCTTGTATTCAATGTTTATTAATTTTAATGCATGTTCATGACCTGTTGTCGCTCTCTAGTTGGTCGCTTCCCAGTCTTTTGCTAGCCTTCACTTGTACTAAGCGGACTACTGCTTGTGCATCCAATCCCTTAAACCCCAAAGTTATTCCATATGAGTCCACCATACCTTCCTATATGCGGTATCTACCTACCGTTCCAAGTAAATTTGTATGTGCCAAACTCTAAACCTTCAAATAAACATTCTGATTTGCATGCTCGAATAGCTCATATATCAACTAGGGCTGCCCTTATCTTCCGTGTTAGGCGGGTTATTCTCAAGAGGAGTGGACTCCGCTCCTCACTCATGAGAAAATGGCTGGTCACCGGGATGCCCAGTCCCATGCTTTATGCAAACTAAATCAAAATAATTGCAAAAAAAACTGCCCCTGGGGCCGTTAAATGTTGGAGGCACTCGTTGTTTCGAGCAAGCCATGGATTGATGCTTGTGGAGGAGGGGGAGTATAAACTTTACCATTCTGTTTGGGAACCACCTATAATTTGTTTAGCATGGAAGATATCGTCATCTCTTAGTTGTTATGTTGACAATGAAAGTATGCCGCTCAAAATATAATTTATCTCTATTTCAAAACCGAGCTCTGGCACCTCTACAAATCCCTGCTTCCCTCTGTGAAGGGCCTATCTATTTAATTTTATGTTGAGTCATCACCCTCTTATTAAAAAGCACTAGCTGGAGAGCACAGCTGTCATTTGCATTCATTACTATTAATTTATATCGGGTATGACTATGATTGGATCTCTTTTACCATGAATTACAATGTCTAGTTAGTCCTTGATCTTTAAAGGAGCTCTGCATTTATGTTTTGCAGTCTCAGAAAGGGCTAGCGAGATACCATCTTGTTATATCATATTATGATTATTTTGAGAAAGTGTGGTCATCCGAGATTCATTATTATGGCTTGCTAGCTGATTATGTTATTGATATGAGTAAACATGAGACCTGAGAATTATTGCAAATGTGGTTACTTATAATCTTTGCTGAAAACCTGAATGCTGGCTTGACATAGGTACAACAACAAGAGCAAACAGAGTTTGTATAAGTTGTTCTTTTTCTCTTTCAGTTTGTCAACTGAATTGCTTGAGGACAAGCAAGGGTTTAAGCTTGGGGGAGTTGATACGTCTCCGCGTATCTACTTTTCCAAACGCTTTTGCCCTTGTTTTGGACTCTAACTTGTATGATTTGAATGGAACTAACCCGGACTGACGTTGTTTTTAGCAGAATTGCCATGATGTTGTTTTATGTGTAGAAAACAAAAGTTCTCGGAATGACCTGAAACTCCACGGAATATCTTAGAATAAATAATAAAAAATCCTCGCCAAAGATGAAGACCAGGGGGCCCACACCCTGTCCACGAGGGTGGGGGGCGCCCCCCCTCCTGGGCGCACCCCACTACCTCGTGGGCCCCCTAGAGACCCTCCGACGCCAACTCCAACTCCATATATTGGCTTTCGGGGAGAAAAAAATCAGAGAGAAGAAATCATCGCGTTTTACGATACGGAGCCGCCGCCAAGCCCTAATCTCTCTCGGGAGGGCTGATCCGAGTCCTGTTCGGGCTCGGGAGGGGGATTCGTCGCCGTCGTCATCATCAACCATCCTCCATCACCAATTTCATGATGCTCACCGCCGTGCGTGAGTAATTCCATCGTAGGCTTGGTGGACGGTGATGGGTTGGATGAGATTTATCATGTAATCGAGTTAGTTTTGTTAGGGTTTGATCCCTAGTATCCACTATGTTCGAGATTGATGTTGCTATGACTTTGCTATGCTTAATGCTTGTCACTAGGGCCCGAGTGCCATGATTTCAGATCTGAACCTATTATGTTTTCATGAATATATGTGTGTTCTTGATCCTATCTTGCATGTCTATAGTCACCTACGATGTGTTATGATCTGGCAACCCCGAAGTGACAATAATCGGGACCACTCCCGGCGATGACCATAGTTTGAGGAGTTCATGTATTCACTATGTGCTAATGCTTTGTTCTGGTTCTCTATTAAAAGGATGCCTTAATATCCCTTAGTTTCCAATAGGACCCCGCTTCCACGGGAGAGTAGGACAAAAGATGTCATGCAAGTTCTTTTCCATAAGCACGTATGACTATATTCGGAATAGATGCCTACATTACATTGATGAATTGGAGCTAGTTCTGTGTCACCCTATGTTATGACTGTTACATGACGAACCGCATCCGGCATAATTATCCATCACTAATCCGGTGCCTACGAGCTTTCCAAATACTGGTTCTCGCTTATTTACTTTTCCGCTATTACTGTTACAATCACTACAAAAATACCAAAAACATTACTTTTGCTCTCTTTACTTTTGTTACCGTTACCACCACTATCATATTACTTTGCTACTAAACACTTCTCTGCAGATACTAAGTTTCCAGGTGTGATTGAATTGACAACTCAGCGGCTAATACTTGAGAATATTCTTTGGCTCCTCTTGTGTCGAATCAATAAATTAGGGTTGAATACTCTACCCTCAAAAACTGTTGCAATCCCCTATACTTGTGGGTTATCAAGACTTTCGCTTGATGTTGATTATTTGAAACTTTGATCTACTCCTCCTAAGCATGATATCAATGAGTCTCTCAAAGCTATGAGAATTTCCATTGATGAGTGCAAAGAAACAACCGCTAGATTGCGTGCTAGGAAAGATTGCTTTGTAAAGGCGTGTTCTTCTAGTTTCCATGAAATAATGATGAAGATCTAAAAGTTATTGATGTGTCCCCTATTAAATCTTTGTTTTGCAATATGAATCTTAATAATGATGGGACTGTCAACTTTAGTTAAAAGGCGTCCCAATGATTCGGAGTTCTTAGATCTTGATGCTAAATTTGGTAAATGTGGGATTGGAGAGGTCAAGACTTTAAATAGCATTGAACCCACTATCTTGGATTTCAAGGAATTTAATTATGATAATTGTTCTTTAGAAGATTGTATTTCCTTGTGGCAATCAGTTTTGAATTCTCCCCATGCTTATAGTCAAAACAAAGCTTTTACCAAACATATTGTTGATGCCTTGATGCAATCTTATGATGAAAAACTTCATTTGGAAGTTTCTATACCTAGAAAACTTTATGATGAGTGGGAACCTACTATTAAGATTAAAATTAAAGATCATGAGTGTTATGCTTTGTGTGATTTGGGTGCTAGTGTTTCCACGATTCCGAAAACTTTATGTGATATTCTAGGTTTCCATGATCTTGATGATTGCTCTTTATCACGGATTCCACCATTAAAAAGCCAATGGGAAGGATCAATGATGTTCTCATTGTTGCAAATAGAAATTTGGTGCCCGTAGATTTTATCGTTCTTGATATAGATTGCAATCTTTCTTGTCCTGTTATTCTTGGTAGACCTTTCCTTAGAACGATTGGTGCGAATATTGATATGAAGGAAGGGAATATTAGATTCCAATTTCCATTAAGGAAAGGCATGGAGCACTTTTCAAGAAAGAAAGTTAAATTACCTTATGATTCTATCATGCGAGCTACTTATGAATTGAGTGCCAAAGATGGCACTACTTAGATCTATCCTCGCTTTTATGCCTAGTGTCACATCCCTAATTCTGTTATGCTCTAGGCTAGCCCTTCATGTGTGCATCATGTTTAAATTTCTTAGAAAATTGAAATGGGGATTGCCTAAACCCTGGCATCAAAGGAATTCACTAGGTTCAACTAAAATATTCTCAGTGTTTCCAAATGGCTTTTAAAAATGTTCATCATTTCTGGAAAACGCTGGAAACAATAACCAGAGGTGTTGCACATTTTTTCATGACATATTTGGGCTCTGAATTAAATTATATAGTATTTGCATTTGGGCATTTAAATGCTATTAAATATTTTAAATGCTCAAATATTCATAAACCAAAATGTTTACTGTTGGATATATTCATGATTAGTTTCATGATTTTTGGAAATGCCCTGGCATTTTTAATAAAGCCCAGAACAAAATATCTAAACAGAAAAACTGAAATAGAAAGAGCAGGAACCATACCTGCCAGCCCAATTACCTGGCGCCTACTGGTTCGGCCCAGCACAACCCAGCCCATTGGCCCCATTGCCACTCATCTCCCACCTCTGCCAGAAGGCAGAGGCGAGGCGTGGCGCGCGCCCGAGAGCCCCCGGCCACCTCCTGCTTCCCCCTGGGAGCCCCGGGCCTTCTACCAGCGCCACGGAGACGCCCGAAGCCCTTGTCTCCTCTCCCTCACTCGCTGCTCTCTCTCCTCTCCGCTGGCTCTCTCCCCCGAGCTCACCTGAGCGTAGCCGTCGCCGCCGACTAGCACCACCGCGGCCACCGGCCCTCCCTCGCCCATCCAGCGTGTGTAGGAGAATTGTCGCGGCTCCGTCTCCCTCCTCGACGACCAATGCAATCGGGGACGCACCGCATCGCCTGCATCGACCCCTTCTTCAACCTACGGCACCTGAGATCGCCGGCGACCCCGCGCTCACCTCGCCGCCCCCCCGAGCTCCTGACGCCTCCTCCGGATCCGCTGTGAGCTCCGCCGCCACTGACCTCGCCGGCGACGAGCCGTCGGCCTAATCCCGGTTTAGTTAGCACTAATGACCCAGCTAAACCACCCCTAGTGCGACTGCCATGTGGGCCCTGTGCCTTTTTAGTTTAGTTTAATTTTTTACATTTAGATTAGTTCATAACCCATCGGGACCCACACGCCAAGATTGACCTTCTTGCCGACGCGCCGTTGATCGTCCCACATGTCATCCACCCAAACCAGCCCTGTTACATCGAATTCGCTCGTCCCAGCCATCAGGTTTGACTCAAGCGACCCTGTTGACCAGCCGACGTCCACAAGGACGTTTGATCTTGACAAGAAGAACTCCTTTTTCTGGATTTATTCTTATTCAGGAAATTCCAGAAAATAGTGCTAACTTCTAAAAATCATATAAATTCAACCGTAACTCCAAATGAGATAAATTATATATGAAAATGATCAGAAAAATCCAATCTATCCATTTATGCTACTTTCATGCATGTTAAACCAACTTATACCCACTATATAAGTGAAAATAAGATAATGACATCTTAAATGCTAAACATGGAGTTTGCATATGAACCCTTGGTTCATATGGACTTCATCTAAATTGTTGCTAGATGCATTAGCACAAATCTTAACATTATTGCCATGTCACATTCATGCATCATATTGTGCATTGCATTGATTGTGTTCTTCCTTGTTTGCCGGTAATTGTTCCCTCTCGATAGACGTGTTCTGGCGATGAGTTCGATGACACCGATGAAGAGCTTTACTATCTTCGTAAGTGACAAAAGAAAACCCCCTTGTTCATTCCGATACAATCCCACTCTCTGGCTCCTGCTCTCTTTTACTGCATTAGGACAACAATGATTCATCTGTTACTTGCTGCGGTAGTTGAACCCCTTATCCTCTGCATGACCTGTCATTGCCACAGTAAATAGATGAAACCCACTAACATGAATAGGAGTTGTTTGAGCCCTGATGTGCCTACTCATTCATGTTTGTTTGTCATGCCTGCTACTGCTAAGAGTTGAGTCAGGTCTCATTCATCGGGGATGAATTGGAATGTTGTGAAACATGTCCTACTGTGTGTGAGCTAAGTGTGTGAACACGATTTGGTAAAGGTAGCGGTGAGAGGCCATGTAGGAGTACATGGTGGGCTGTCTCATTGAAGCCGTCCTCAGGAACTGAGTTCTGTGTTTGTGATCCATGAACAGTTACTACCACACGTTGGGCTCCGGGCACTTCAAGCTCTCTCGACTTATTAATCAACTCGATCTCTGTCCAGGAGTTGCAACTAGTTTCTGGTGTTTGTAGGTTGTGTTAGTAGTCTACCAAGTGGCACCTGGTACAGGTGGGCTTGGGACAGACTAGGCACCATGGCACGGTGTACCAAGCGTAGATCCACCCGTCGAGGTGGGCTTGGGAACCCTGCACACATCGTTTGGGCCCGCGAGTGACACCCCGGCCGGATTTCCTTGCGGATGGAACCCGAATAGGCAATAAACCTGGACGAGAGACTTGTGTGGTTAGTCAGGTCGTGGCCGACACCCTTGCTGGGCTTCCGCTTGAAGGTTGCCGAGTACATGTCGTAAACGGCGATAATCGTGAGAGCGTGTGAAGAAGTACACCCCTGCAGGGTTAACATTATCTATTCGAATAGCCGTGTCCGCGGTAAAGGACTTCTGGGTTGCCTGTACAGGTCATAGACAAGTGAAAGTGGATACTCTAAAATACGCAAGATAATAGTGAGTGCTATGGATGGCATTCTCGTAGGGAGACGGGAGCGGATCCATAGTGGTGTATTGATATGGTGAATATGTGGACTCGTGTGCGCCACCTCAAAAGAGTTACTATCAGTTGTAGTGTAAGATAGCCACCGAGTCAAAGCTGGCTTGCTGCAGTCAAACTCCACCACCCCCTTTGTTGATACTGATGCATATGTAGATAGTTCTGATGTAAGTCTTGCTGTGTACATTTGTACTCACGTTTGCTTAATTTATGTTTTGCAGAGAGATTTCCGTCTCGCTAGTAGTTCCGTGTGGACTTCGACGTTTAGCTTGTTCACTACTAGAAAAAGGGTTATAGATGGGATTGACACTAATGGCGCACCAGACAAGCGGTGCGCCATTATCATATACTAACGGCGCACCACCTTCTGATACGCCATTAGAGTTGAAACTACTAATAGCGCATCAAATTTGTTTTTTGAACTAGTGCGCCTGTCCAAACATATTAATGGCGCATCCAGACTCAGTGCGCCATTACTAGTTGTAACTAGTAATGGCGCACCTACCGGAAAGTGCGCCACTAAAGTTGTTTTTTTATTATATTTTTTATTCCTTTTTTGCAACACTACTAATGGCGCACTGTTCCACCGTGCGCCATTACTAGTTTAAACTAGTAATGGCGCCTTTGTGGAACAAAGGCGCCATTAGTATGTTTTTTGCAAAACTACTAATGGCGCACCACCAGAAGGTGCGCCATTAGTAACCTGGATTACTAATGGCGCATTTAGAGTGGGTGCGCCATTAGTAAGTGGGCAACAACAAGATATTTTGGACAGCCTCTCCTACCCACACTCACTTTCTCCCCACTTCATTCTCTCCACCTCCTCCTTATCTCGGGTGCCTCCTCTTTTCACCTCATTTCCACCATAGATTCATTCAAATTAAGTGGTTAAATTACCTTGTTTTGATAGGTAAGTAAGGGTGAAGCTATATTTATGTTGTTCTCCCTACAACAATGTGCACATGCACTTTTTATGGCCTAGCTAGATCTATGTATGTCCGTGGTGTTGCATATGTTTGTGGTGTTGCATATGTGTTTGTGTTTGGAGGTGTACCGGTATTTGAAATGCGATAGTTGCCAATATTTTGCCGGAATGTTGATTCATTTCCGTTTCGGCGAGAATTTTGGCATTAAGCATTCTTTTGTGGTCCTATTTTTAGGGAAAGTCATGCCAAATTTTAATATGGTTCAAAAATATAATTTTGCTCTAACCAGCATGCGACCATGGTACTCACGAAGAACGAAGGCATCGAGAATAGGTATTTGAGCTCAGCGAAGTCAGACATGATTCAAAAGAACGAGAAGGAGAGAAGATGTCCGTGTCTAAGATGCAAGCTGAAGATCCTTATTGCGGACCCGGATTCCGGCAGGTGCGGGACCACCTGCTCTTGCATGGTTTCATGGATGGCTATCGGTGGCAAGGTGATGAAGATGACTACGAAGTCGCCCATGGGGGCCGGGCAAGAAATGAGGAAGGGCAGCAAGACAACCACCGCTGCTCGGGCGGGCGGGAAGACGAAGAATCCCTGGAGATGATCACGACGGTGATGCTGTACAGTCATCATGTAGAAGATGCAGGACATGATGATGAGGAAGATGCCGAGCAGACGACGGGCATGATCATGATGATGATGATGCCGGCGGAGCGACATTTACGCTGGACCATCGATGGGCTGGGTGCAGGACCCTCATATTCAAGAGCTGCTTCTCAAGCGCACGGATAACGCAAGAGCTGCCGCCCGAGAGAAAGCCAAGATGGATGAACTTGAGTTAGACGCGGTTACTCCATTGTATGAAGGATGCAGGCCCGAGGATACCCGCTTTGAAAGTAACGCTCATGGCTCACGGAGATGAAGGTAAAACACAAAATGACCGACGCATGCTTCGACGAGAACATGTCATTCTGGCACGAACATCTTCCCAAGGGGAACAAGTGCCCGACCAGTTTGGAGGAGGCGAAGAAAATCGTGTGTCCTATGGATTTACCGCACGTGAAATACCATGTGTGCATGAACAATTGCATCATTTATTGGGACGAGCACGCGGAGTCTACCATATGTCCGGTGTCTTGGCGTCACTCGATACAAGAAGAGGAAGAAAGCTCCTCGAAAAGTGGTGTGGTACTTTCCGATCACTCCTCGTCTGCAGCGGTATTTCGCGGACCCTAAGGTAGCAAAGCTCCTGTGTTGGCACACGGATAGGGAGGATAAGAAGCGAGAACATGACACAAATGATCCGGAGATAGATAAAAAAGAAAAGATGCTGAGTCACCCTAAGGATGCGAGCCAGTGGCAAGCGTTGAACTTCGAAGACCTAGAATTTGGGAACGATCCAAGGAACATCGTCTTTGGGCGCGAGCACCGATGGAGTCAATCCGTTTGGCAGCCAGAGAAGCACACATAGCACCTGGCCTGTGTTTGTGTGGATGTACAACCTTCCCCCCTGTTTGTGCATGAAGAGGAAGTACATTCACATGAGTATGCTAATTGAAGGACCGAAACAACCAGGGAACGACATCAATCTGTATCTGGGGCTGCTGAAAGAGGAGCTTGACACGCTTTGGAAAACGCCAGCCAATACGTGGGACGCCGCAGAGAAAGAATATTTCCCGATGAGAGCCGCACTGCTCACGACGGTGCATGACTATCTCGGATACGGATATCTCGCGGGGCAGGTAGTCCACGAATTTTTTAGATGCGTAAGGTGCATGGATGACACAATGTATCGCCAGCTAGATAGAGATCCCGGGTCTTCGAAAACCATGTTCATGGGACATCGAAGGTGGCTTCGCGACGATGACCCGTGGAGGAAACGCAAGGATCTGTTCGAGGAGCGGCGAGGCAATAGACAAGCTGTTGAAAATTGGAAAGACTGCCCACTGCCGGGAAAGAAGCAAAAGGCGCCAGAGCCGGGAAAGAAGCGAAAGGCGCCAAAGCCGCTGCTGAAGGTATGGAAAACGAGGTCTGTTTTCTGGGATTTGCCGTACTGGAAGATCCACTGTGTGCCTCACAGCCTTGATGTCATGCATATCCACGAAGAACGTGCGAGAGTCTGCTTGGTACCCTGCTCAACATGCCGTAGAGGACCAAAGATGGGCGAAAGCAAGGGCAGACTTGAAATCAATGGGCATCAGGCAGGAGCTTCACGCTAATGATGATGATGATGATGATGATGATGATGATGATGAGGCGAAGCAGGACACAGTAAGTGTCGCAAAGGCAAAAAGGCCAAGAAGACCGGAAATGACTACCCTCCCGTGCTTCACTCTAAGTCAAGAGGAGATCGAGCAGTTTTTCACCTGCCTCCTAGGAGTAAAACTTCCTTACGGTTACGCTGGGAAGATAAGCAGATACCTAGACCCAGCCAAGCGAAGTTCGATGGGATGAAGTCTCACGACTGTCACGCGTGTTGATGACGCAGATACTTCCGGTTGCAATCCATTGGGATCATGGACGCGCACGTCCGTGAAACGCTATTTGGCCTATGCAACTTTTTTCGACGTCATCTCTCGAAGTCGATTGGCGTGAGGCAACTCGAAGGCTACAGGAAGAGATCGTGGTGATACTATGGGAGCTTGAGATGTACTTCCTGCCCGCATTCTTCGATGTTATGGTGCATCTGCTGGTCCATATAGTGGAGGATATCATCCAACTCGGGCCGACGTTCCTGCACAGCATGATGCCGTTCGAAAGGATGAATGGTGTCATCAAAGGATACGTTCGCAACATGTCACGTCCAGAGGGAAGTATAGCCAGGGGCTTTCTGACCGAAGAGTGCATCTACTACTGCACGAATTATCTAGGCATCGAGAACCCCGTTGGTCTGCCCGTCAACAGGCACCTCGGCAGGCTCGCTGGATGGGGTCACCGTGAGGGTCGCCGCGAAATGCATGTCGACTTAGAGGGTCGACTCGCCGACTTTGAAAGAGCAAACCTAGTCGCGCTACAACACATAGACGTGCTCGATCCTTGGGTGGTAGAGCACAAAACCTTTATTAAGAAGACGTACAATGACCGAGGCCAACAGAGGACGGACGAAGATATAATCAAAGAGCACAACTCATGTTTCACGCGTTGGTTCAAGCGAAGCTTCGTCGCACCCTTTACATGAGGATTCTTCCGGAAGAACAACTCATATTCGCCTTGTCACGAGGCGCCGAGCACAACCTGATGACCTATGAGGCGTCACGATATCAACGGCTACACATTCTACACCGAGGCCAAGGACATGAAGAGCGATGGTTATCGAACCTGTGGTAACGATGGAATCCTACACCAAGAATGACAAGGACAGATACTACGGAAGGATCGAGGAGATCCGAGCTGACCTACACCGGAGAGAAGGTCCCGATGTTCCGTGTCGATGGGCGAAGAGCGCCCTAAAAGAAGACCGGTATTTCACCATCATGGTTATACCCGGCCAAATCCAAGATCAAGGGCGCAAACGCGTCACCGCAAAAATGAGCCATGGGTACTGGCTTCCCAAGTTGACCAATGCTTCTTCATTACCGACCCGTCAAAGTCCGGTCGTGTTGTCGTGAGGAGAGGCAAAAGGAAGATCATCGGAATGGATGGAGTAGCCAATGAGCAAGACTTCGACAAGCACGGCGACCGAGGATCGAACATGACGACGATGATGAAGTAGCAGCATACACCGCAAGAAGAAGCAGGACCACCCTACCTAAAGGACGTCCGTTCCACGTAAGAACTCCATTTGCGAAAAAAGAAGGGCAAGAAGATTGTGAACAGATAGCTAGCTAAGATCGATTGTATTTAAATCGTAGCCTTCATTTCTCGATTGTATTTCATGGGCACTTTTGAACTATCATGAATATTTTTAAATTTCATGGACACTCGATTTCGATCCCCTCCATCTCGATCGCTATCCCACCTCGCCAGATCCGGTCCCCTCGTCGCCGAGCACCCCTCGTCCACCGGCCGCCACGACCCCCGCACCCTCGATTCCCCTACTCAACCGCCGCCGCCGACCCCCCGCACCCCTCCCCTACTCAACCGCCGCCGCCGACCCCCCGCACCCTCCCCCGCTCCACCGGCATTACTGTTTGATGATATTTTTTAAAAAATTATTACTGTCTTATAAAAAAATATTACTGTTATGATTTAAACAAGTTTGAACATATTTAAACACAAATAAGTATCAAACAACATTTTAAATGCATAAAAAAATTGTGGAGCCTGGGAATCGAACCCACGACTTCCTGGTGTGAGAACTGGCTGCTCACCAGTCGAGCTAGTAGAGGGAACTTGATGTGGACCAGGTCAGGTGGAAGATAACCTGTTGGCTCGAGCAGAAAAAAAAATACTAATGGCGCACCAGGGTGAGGTGCGCCATTAGTATGGATGTACTTATGGCGCAGCGAGGGGTGGTGCGCCATTAGTATTGTGCCGCCCCATCCATATTTCCTCCCGGCCCAAACCTATCCCCTCTCTCTCCCTCGCCCTCGCCCTCGATCCCCTTCCCCTCTCCTCTCCCGACGCCGCTGCCCCGCCGCCTCGACGCCGCCCCGACGCCTCCTCGACGCCCCGACGCCCCATCCACCTCTACGGCAGCAGCCCCTTCCACCTCCGCCCCATCGAGCTGGTGAGGAGCCTCGAGCTTCAAGGCTGTGTGTGTTTGGTGTGGGTTTTGACTTTCGGGGAGGCGCTGGGATGCTCACTGCTGTTTTGATTTGGTTCACAGGAAGGGAAGAGCAGCGCCAACGGCTCCGCGTGGCCGGTGGCCAACCCGGTGCTCACCTGCGCCTCCGCCACCGACGCCAGCTACCCCAGCAACTTCGTCGTCGACCCCTTCCTCTACCTCCAGCTACGGTCCGTCAACCCCGTGGAATTGCGCTCTACTGCCTTGTACATGTACAGACATCTTGAGAAATTTACGGCGTCAGGGCTGCAACAAATCCGTGAGCTGCGAAATTCAGGTTGACTGGGTGGATTTTGGTGGCGGTTGTGGTGTTTCTGAATTCAGCTCCTCTGCAAGTGAGGATTGGGAAGGGCTTGCGGTTTGACTCTCGGATGCTTGGGACAGGATTTGGGACTGCGATGTCTAGTCGGGTAGCTGGATATGGTGTTCTGACGGTGTGTTATTAGTATGTGAAAGACATTGTATGAACTGCTCTAGTCGGGGATGCAAAATTAACTAGTAAGCCTGGTGCGTACTGAATTGCCAGTGCACCATGAACAATTTGACTTGATAACTTTACTTGGGGAGGACTGCTACCTTGTTTATACTGAAACATGTCTTCATGGCATAATTGAACACTTTAGCTATTAATCCTATAATTTGATTGTCAAACAGGCTAACTACCACTGGAACATGCTTGCATGAAAAAGAATTAGTGCGATTCTCGAATGTATTTTGAAGGAAATGTAGCTTCAGAAATGCTGCTGATTTGGTTGATGGTTTCAGACTTTCATGCACCAAAGTACCAAACAAAAGCACGTCATTAGCGTGCTTGTACACTCCATGACAACACAAGTGGATTTGCCCAACAAAATAGTTTTCCAGAGACACCACATGAATGTGAAAATATTGTTTAAACTTGCATGAGGATGGCCTGAACTGAGCAGATTTAAAATAATGGTGATGATTGAAGTGGAATTACTGATAAAGTTGTCCATTCTAATGTACCATGGTTTTGCAAACCAAGCTGCTCTAGCATAAGGATAAGTAAAAAAGATATGCCGTTCATCTTCTTCAGCATTGCATCTTGAGCATTCTTTATCTATACGCTTTGAATATTTACCTGCTCTTTTACCTATTGGAAGCGCTTTTCTAATTAGCCTCCATGCAAATGTTTGGATCCTTGGTGCAATGTCTTTGGCCTTCCATATCTGCTTTAAAAGGGCTTTTGTATTGTCTGGAATGACGCTTGGTTGCGGCTCTCCTTCCTGTTGCATCACCTGTAGGCATAATTTATAAGCACTTTTGGAGTTGAATTGTCCTGTTTGAATTAGTTTCGAACACAAAAGATCTTCTCCTCCTGATTGGATAATGGGTGTTCGGATTATTTCTACGGCAGTATCATGATCAAAAAGGTTGCAAATAAGATTAGTATTCCAAAGTTTCTGATTTGGCAGCCGAAGGTCTCTGACTATTGCAGGGTAAACAAAATGACTATCTTGGATATTCAGATGAACGTATATTGTGCTCCAGCCATTATACAAAATAGATATGTTCCCTTGATGAACTTGATAAAAAGAGTTGTTGATGAGCATAGGTCTAACTTTGAGGATAGCTGTCCAAAAAGTAGATTTAGGAACATTATGGTTGGCTCTCCAAAAGGAAGTATCAGGAAAATATTTAGATTGAAGAACTTTGGAAATGTGACTGTTGGGTTGTTCCACTATTCTCCAAGCAGCAGAAAGAATCATAGCTCTGTTAGTAGCTTGCATGTTCTTGATACCTAATCCACCTTCATTTTTAGGGGAACATATGTCCTTCCAGGCTCTAAGGCAAAGAGATTTAGCACTGGTTTCTTCTCTTATCCCTGTCCACCAAAAATTTCTAATGATAGCAGTAAGCTTTGACTAGAATTTTTTAGGAAAAAGAAAGTTAGACATATAATAAACAGGGATTGAAGCAAAAACAGAATTAATTAGGGTGAGTCTTCCTGCAGGGTAAACAGGATTTGTACTTCCCCGTGTCATTTTTTTCTAAGTGCACTGCAGTACTTGTTCCTTTGTGCACCATAAGTAAAACTAGCTAATTTTATGAAAATGTATCATGTCATTGTCCGTGACTCTCTCTTTTTAAGTCCACATTCTGTTGGTGGCTCGGTTAACTCCTAGGGTTTTAGCAGTTATGTATATAAAACATTACGATCCAGTATTGCTTGTAGTGGTTTGTCCAAAATGTTGAATGATACTGCTTGGAGATGCATATATTGTTTCACCTCTTCACATGCCAATGTATTTTCCATGTTGTGATGGAGGCCTTTTTGCCTTGTCCACCGAGAGGCCCTTGAGTTTGCTGGAATGTCGATTAACTTCCGTTCCAAAGAATTAGTACTCCATATGTCCTATTTTCAGCAAAGGTGATGCTGAAATTTTCCGTGAATTTTAGCATGACTTTGCTAAAAATAGGACATATGGGGTACTTGTGACTAATGCATGGGCCGGGGTACTTGTGACTAATGATGAAAGCTTAGGCTTTTATGGTGCCTCGGCGTCGAAAAACCCTCAATGATAAAAGCTTAGCTTTTAGGATGCCTCGGTGTCGACAAACCCTAAATGATGAGACCACGATCTTGTTCCTTGACAATAACCAACTTTTTGAAAAAACTTTGTTCCTATTTAGAGAGAAACATGGCCAACAACAATGAGGCCGGGGGTTCGGGCGGCAAGGCATTCTGGGAGCTGTCCCAGGAGATGGAGGAACAACCTCACTTGTATGAGGATGCCGCCTTCTCCACCGATCCTGAGACCACTGATGGTACCGCCGAGGGTGACCCCACTGATGCCACCACTGATGGTGCCGCCGAGGATGCCACCACTGATGATGGCGGCGCACGCACAGATGGCAGCCAACCGAAGAGGCAACGGAAGGACCGGCGCCCGACCGTGCTCCGCACCCTCAAGGAGGAAGTTACTGAAGTGGACTCCGACGGGAATCCAACGGCGTCCGAACGAATAGTCAAGGGGTACTCGCTTCAGCTCAGGTGCATTCTCCGGAGCACCGTCTCGATCAACACCGAGAACCTGAGGCATCTGGCCGAGGGAATTTGGCGCAACCTCCTCTTCACGAAGCTGCACGAACGATACAAGTTCCCGCTGAATTTGAAAACACAAGCCTCAAAGGGAATAAAGTGAACAATGCTTCCCTCACGAAGATGAGCAAGGCCCTGTCTACTTGGAAAAGCAATGTGAAGAGAATGATCGAGAAAGGTGAGAGTTATGAGAAGATCAAGGAGAAAAATCCTTCGATCACCGAAGATGACTACAACGACTTCAAGATCAATTGCTCGAGCACCGCAAACTCCGAATCAAGTCAGTGGGGGAAAGAAATGCGGGAGCTGAACTTAGGGGAACACACACTCGGTCCCGGTGGTTACAGAGTGGCGGAGCCTATATGGGACAAGGAGGAGGCGGACCGTGCCGAGCAAGGCCTACCGCCCCTCTTCGATAAATACGGTGACAAGCAGATTAGGAACTTTGTCAGGGCCCGGTACAAGAAGGACCCAAAAACAAAGGAGCTTACCACGGATCTGAAGACCAGGGCGCTTGAGCTTGTTCTGGTAAGGAATACACCCCCGCGTAATTAGCTCCATATGGTTGCATTCTAATTAATGAAGCCAAATTTCTAAATGGTTCACATTCCTTCCGCAGCGCATCGAAAGCGATATGCACGGGATTGATTAAGAGCAACCCTTGGGACACCACTCTAAATAGGGCGTTGAATGTAATGAAGAACAAGGATAAGCTCGATGAAGCCCGGCGTCGGCTGGTCGTGTGGCCTGCAAAGGCTTGTCGACAAAATGGTCGTCATACTATAACACTGGTGGGCGAAAGGAGAAAAAGACCAGCTCGGAAAGCCAGGTGCGCGAGGTTCAAGAACTCAAGGCACAGGTGGCGCGGATTCCGGAGATTGTCCAAGAGCAAGTGCAACAACAACTCGGAGCGACGATCACCGCCATTGTGCCTACCTTGATCGAGGGGTTGAGTGCGTGGATTGTGGGCGCCAGGGGCCGCCCGATTCCTAGCTTCACGGCCAGCAACTCGCATGAACGCGATGGCGGGGCCATTGGTGTCTCTGGCGGAGGCGGCATTGGTGTCTCCGACGCCGCACGGGAGCTTAATGTACCCGGTGTACGCCGCCGCCACCTCTGCGCAGCAAGCGCCCCTCCGTCAATCGCAGACGCCATTGCTGGCGGTGCCTCGACATTCGCCGAGCTCGACGCCATCATCCACGGTAACTAATTAAGCCTCTCTCGCCGAGGACTTCATCTCCTTGCCTTTGATCGGGCATCCCCGACGCCCTACATGTTTTCGCAGGCGCCGCCGACGTTCGTGCACTCTCCTCGCACTCCGTGAACAACGAGTTGGTCGATGTCGTCAAGGGCAAAATCGTTCAACCGGGCAACCCTTGTTCCACGGTACCCAGATGCCACCCAACTTGTTTAGGGTTCAACTGGTTCGGTGCTGCCAAAGCTGCGACGAGTTGTTACCTCCGATTCGACCCGTCGGGGCCGACGATGATGACGTGATGACCCTCGGCGCTGCTGAGCTGGCCTACTTTCGGCCAAAGAGCGATTCGTTTGGGGGCGGGGACAACACCGCCACCGTGCCGGGCGCCAAGTCGGCCCCATGGCAAGACCGCCGCAGAACGGTGCCGGACATCCCTATGCCATCGATCCAAACATGCATATGGCACAGGATCAGAACGTCGTCGACGACGATACATTTGGCAACGTCGATCAATATTTTGCCGATCATGGGTACGGTGGCGACTTCATGGGGCCTCCTTCTCAAGAACCCAACCCAACAAAAGACGTGTGCGATCTAGCTGGTACCGCGGAGAAGCCAAGTTGCAACAGCGCCGTCGCCGCTCAGCTCTCGAGACGCCTCACCTGCCGACTTCACCGAGCTTCAGATAGGCGAGGTGCGAAATATTATCAGCCCCAACACACTCAAGAAGGCGGTCTGTGAGCAGAACTCGGTCCCATTACAGAGAAGAAGAAGGCACGCAAAAGAAAGACTAACAAGGGTGCGGGCCAGCCCGGCACCGGTGCGATCCGTGCTCGGGGCGGGTCACCTTCACCGAGGATATCTCGAGGAGGGTGCATGTGGCGGGTAGGGCGATGCTACCGACAAATATGCTCAATGCTGCAACCAGTGCTATGCGGAGTCTGCATGACAGTGTTCTTTCTTTGGAGAAGCGGCGTCTCAGAGAGAAGGATGTGGCATACCCGGTTTTCGCGGCCAAGGTGCCACGGGGCAAGGGCTTTGTGGATAACTCCATCGGGCGTACGATCGTCTTGCGGTTTGATGACATCCACGCTATGTTGAACCTTCATCCGCTGCACTACACCTTCGTTCGGCTATTTTCACGAGTATGGAGATGCGGATCATTCGCGACAAGACCCGGACATCGTGATAGTCGACCCCTTCTACATGCGTGCCAAGATCTTGGGCAGCACCGGGACCGCAAGTCGCGAAGTTCTTACCTCAAGGCGTCATTCGGCAAACCAAGATAAGGATAACTTCCTCGTGCCTTACTTTCCCGAGTAAGTCCTCCCCTCAACCGGCCCGTAACATATGAATTCTTAGATTTCGATCGTGTTTCTTTTAACATTCCGTGTTTTCTGCAGTGACACACACTGCACGCTCATCCTCCTAAGCCCCAAATATTCAATGGCCACGTATTTCGACCCGGACCGTCAGTCGAACGTAGACTTCACAAATGTCAAGAAGGTTCTTGATGATGTTCTCCTGCCACGCCAAATCTGGAGGCACCTTCACCAGGCCTATTCGTAAGTATGGAAAGCACGTGTTCTCCCACAATACGACGTTCTGCTGCGTCAAGCAGCCGCCTGGCGGTCAGAAGGGTGCCTACTACACCATCCATCACATGCAGGCGATCGTACGGGACCATCATCAACTTCTGCTACCGAGTAAACTCAAAGATTGGGCGCGGCGTGTCGGCAATCCAGACGCGGACATCGACAAGAATTCTTTCGCATCCAATGGAGTTTGCGGAAATCATCCATCAAGATGTCCTTCGCACCTCGGGGCAGTTCTACCTCGAAATCAACCGTCCAACAAAGTGACATCGACACAATTCTACAAATGCAGGCTGACAACGCCTCGTTATTTCATGACTCCCACGATAGACGGCGGCTTCATCCACGCTCCGGTCCCTTGAGTCGAGTCGAAGCGGTGATGTCGTGTCTAGTTCTCAAACATCGATTGGCTCATGTTGTAATTAAACTTTAATGAACTTGTAGTATGTCTCTTTGGTTTCGAGAGTCGTTCAACTTAGATGTAATCGATGCTATTAATGTCTTGCTTTTCTCTTCCGATCGTTACATTGCATACTTATATATTGCTTATGTATTGTCTGTGAATTGGTACTTACGTTTCGTTTGGATAGTGCATAGCGATGCAGTCGTATGTCGTGTACAAGGGTAAGGTTCCCGGAGTCTACGACTACTGGGAGGAGTGTCGGAGACAGGTTCACCGATTCAGCGGTAGCAGTTACAAAGGGTACACCACTAGGGCCGAGGCCGAATCTAGATAGCGGGAGAGGGGAGGGAGCGTTGGAGGAACCGGATGAAGACGAGTTTCATCGTGATGGTGCTCATCGTGTTGACCGCAGCTCTCTTCTATGTGATGGTAGTTTAGATGATCGATATCGACTTGTAATGTGAAGACAAACTTCGCTACTCGCGGTCTCGAGACTTGTAATATAATGTTCTATCTTTGTTCGGTCTTTTCAATTCGGAGACTAATATGATGAATTGTATTCGGAGACTAATATGATGAATTGTATTCAGAGACTAATCTTCTATTGTATTCGATGAATCTGTTGTTGTTGTGTGCTGTCTATATTTTGTCCAATTATACATTTCGTAACCTGTGCAAAAAACAGAAAATTAAAAAAAAAAAAAAAACCTAATATTCATACTAATGGTGCATCACATCACAGTGCGCCATTAGTATGCCAAAGGATACTAATGGCGCATCATTAAACAGTGCGCCATTAGTATGCCGAAGTTACTAATGGCGCAGCTTGTAGTTGAGCGCCATAAGAATGCCAAAGCAGCTGGGTATACATGGCCCCCTGGGAGGCATACTAATGGCGCACTGTTGTATATACTAATGGCGCATCTGAGGTCCGCTATTAGTATACCAGATACTAATGGCGCAGCAGTGCTGCGCCATTAGTATGGCACTAATGGCGCACCACTAATGCGCCATTAATGGCCAAATTAGGTGCGCCATTAGTAGGCCTTTTCCTAGTAGTGGTTACCTCAGCCACGATCTTGTACCCCTCGGAGGGTCTTGTAGACAGTCAGGCTTCTCAGCCTTCTTCATTTGTAGTTGTCTGTATTCAGACAAGTTAAGCTTCCGCATGTGCTTGTTGCTTGTATGCTCTGTATGTTGGGTCATGAGACCCATGTTTGTAATACTTGGCTCCTCGGAGCCTAATGAATAAATACTTTGAGTCGTAGAGTCTTGTTGTGATGCCATGTTGTATTTGCACATATTGAGCATATTGTGTGTATGATTGAAATGCTTGGTATGTGTGGGATCCGGCAACCTAGTTGTTTATCCTTGGTAGCCTCTCTTATGGGGAAATGTAGTCTTGTGCTTCCATGAGCCATAGTAGTCCGCTATAGCCCGGTTCACCGGAGTCCTGCTAGCCCAGCACTACTGCTCCGGAACACTTGTCTGACCGGCAAGTGATTCACTTTTTTCCTATGTCTGTCCCTTCGGGGAAATGTCACGCGGTGAAATCCGGAGTCCTGCCTAGCCTGCTACAGCCCGGTTCACCGGAGTCCTGTTAGCCCAGTGCTACAGCCCGGATTCGCACGCTGCTGACCGACATGCTCGATATTGATTCATGTATGCCTGTCCCCGTAAGTTAGTGCCACTTTGGGTTCACGACTAGTCATGTTGGCCCGGGTTCTCTGTCATATGGATGCTAGCGACACTATCATATATGTGAGCCAAAAGGCGCAAACGGTCCCGGGCCATGGTAAGGAGACACCCGTAGGAATACCGTGCGTGAGGCCACAAAGAGATATGAGGTGTTACAGGCTAGATCAGTGTGACTTATAATCGGGGTCCTGACAGCTTTGGTATCAGAGCTTGACTGCCTGTAGGACTACCAAGCCAAACTGGTCGAAGTTGAGTCTAGAAATGCTTTAGTTATATGTAGGGGAATTGATTGTGCGAGGGAACGTAAGGCTCTTTTTACTCCTTATACCTTATGCCTTCTGATCTGAGTCATCATATCTTTCCTACGGGGTTAAGGAACTAGGCTTCTCATCTTTCTATCAGGATCACGTGTTACTAATCTGTAGACTTGCAAGATTGTTGGATTTAAGCCCAGTTCAGTTTCTATTACTTCCGTATGTTCATAGCTGGCCTCGGAACCTTGATATGATGTTGTTGAGTGGTTATGCCACCATTTTTCATGATGTCTCAAATCTTTTTTAGCATTTACAGCAGTTATGTTGTCCGAGTCATCCAAGGTTTCTAAATAATTTGATGTAATTGCAAAATCATTTCCCTCTGTTTTCAGTGTCCTTTTGGTCAGAATAATCACACTAATCGTCTGTTGAGGTACTCCTTGCCTTGACATATATGTTGGAACTAGTGTTATGACCCTAGGCATCTTAGAGGATCACCTGGTAATATGGCCATGTTTTTGTGTTCCCAGTGTGATGATTACGCCGTCATTCTCGAAAGCATCACGTGATGCCACTTAGTAGTAGGTATTCTACTCCTGGGTTCTTGAACCCGAGATTCACCCTACCTACTTCATGTTGATAGTGTTTGCTAGTTCCTTTAGGATATTAGTAATCTTTGCGACAGTCCTCGAGGTTCGTGGTATCTCCTTCTTCCAAATACCATGAACTACTTATGGCAGAAGTTCCTCGTTGAACCAATCGATCACAACCAAAGTGCTCTTAATGAGTTCTCGATTCTATATTGTGACTCTGCCAGTTCTACCTTTCTGCATGGGTTATCCGGAAGAAATATGTTGAACTCGTTCGACATGCTAATCCATGCATTCCAACTCAGAAAGTTATATGTTCCTTCGAGTTGTTCATCCCTAGTTGTTTTCTGACCTCCATTTATCAATTGATAGTCAGGAATAATTGTGCATCCGTGTATCGATGCTTATTATTCTTGTGGTCTGTCAAGCCATTCTAGTTCAGAATGACTAGGAGAAACAAACTCCAGTACCTCATCCATTTCTAGGATTGGGTCAAAGCAGTTGTATTCTGCAGATCAATGCAATCAAGTTTTTGGTCTGTTCTACCCTGAAGTATTACCCACTTTATGTCAGGAATGTCATGAGAATTGTACCTTCTCTTACGAATTCTTGACATAGTGATACTTCTCGCCATCATTATTCATTCCTCGGTTCCGTGTTGTCGCAACCGGAATGCCGACAAGTGAATCGTGATGTGTGAAATCAATACTGCTAGCAACCCCGTTGCTGGGTAGTTAATGGACAATAATCTCATTCTTAGCGTGTTGGTATTGAATCATCACCCTAAGGTTGATCGTGCTACCTAGTCCATTTCCCTGGTGCACTCTTCGATCGATGAGTTAGGATTATTCCAAATCCTCGCTCTTTTGATCATATCATCTTGCCCTGAGAAGCAAGATTGTTCTCGATCTTAGTAACATACCGGTGGTTTGTGATTTTCCGAATATCTTCTCGTAAGTATCACCAGGTTGTCACCTGACCGCTATGTTGAGTTCGTGATCAAGTTGGTTTTCGAAACCACCCTTTCTCCAAGAATCCGTGTGGGATACCCTGAGCTAGTTGGTTAAGCTAAACAACAACTTGGAGAGTTGGAAGATGAAAGCTTGTCCGACTTAGTTCATTTGAAGGGATATCTTGTATGTGTGTTGAAGAAAGTTGATATTTTCATCGACTGACCCTCGTGATCAGTTAATGGACCTATCGTTTTATGCAACCTTTGACTTGAGTATGGGCTATCATCAAATCAAACCAGAACCAACGATATTCGTAATTTTGTCTTACTCGTGGTTGTTTCCTCGAGCATACACCATTATATCTCTTGGGTCTGACCAATGTTATCACCTTGTTCACATAATTATGGAATTCCATTTTTATGGAAATCTGGATGGATGGTTGTTGAGCTCATCGATAACATTCCTAACTTCTCCATGATTTTGTTGGACATTAAGCTAGTATTGGAAACTTTTATAAGCATTATCTTCATGTCCCGTGCATGAAGCATATGTTTGGATGAAAGAAGTGACTTCCTCTACATCATGTGCATTTAATGCAAGTTGCCGCCGTGAATTAGAGAAAGTCAGTGTTGCTTCCTTGGAATCATTCCAAATTAGTCATGCATATGTGCGAAGTATTCTGTGGTATGGAGACTTGCAACCTTCATTCTATATGTATCCTTAGCACACCAAGCCACTGATTGATTTGTTCAAGGAGAAGGAGTTCCTTCGTAAGAGCTAATCATGACTTATGTTAGGACTTCGATATCCTCTATGATGGTTCCCCACCTGAACCCAGTAGTGTTTTATCGTAAGACTTCTACGTGGTCATGCTTGTCTTGGATAGCGTGTTCACATGTGTGTAGCAGAACCAGCTCATGTTTTAGAGCTTACTACCGTAGTTCATTTCCTGAGACTCTCGCAACATCATCTCGTCGGGTTGTGTTGCACATTTTCTTTTCCAGACATGCTGTCTGAAATATCCTATCACCAACCAGATCTGAATCTCAGGCAGATATGATGGTTGGAATTTTTCCAAGGTCTATGATGTCGGTCCCGACAAGGTTGATGTTCTGGCCGGCACATGTAGTTGGAAGATCTACTATTGTAGTATCTTGATTGAGCAATTTGACCATCTTCTCCATAAGGATTTCATATGATCTATGCCAAAAGTTGTTCCTTATGGATTATGTGCTCCCGAAGTCCGACCTTTACTTGATGGCCATGTTGATGCTTTTAAGCATGACCGTGGGAGTTAGAACATCAAGGAGAACATTAGAAGCGGAGTGCTAAATGTCTCTCGGTTGATCATCCCTATTTTGTTTCCTTGGCCTCGCTAAGGTGAAATCTGAGAAGGTGTTATCTTCCTTTGCATTTGCTCGTCCATCAATACTCATCATGGTAGTATGTTGTGTTGTCAGGATCCTTGACACGGATCTTGGTAAAACCTTGATGAATATGGAAATGCTCAAGTTCTTGAGAGCACGCGCAAGCAAAATCATTCCTTGCGTTGTCTTCAACAAGGTAGTCCACATCATCCATTCTAGTCTAGGTATGCCATTCCCTCGCACTCTTTCAAACGATCGTTGTGAATTGCCTTAGCCTGGTATGGAGAGTTTCAATGACCCTTTCCGATAGAGTTTCTTTCTAACGTCATCGAGTTGGATGAAGATCTAGAAAACAAAGACGTCAAGATCAATATGAAGCAATGAATCAACATCTTGAGAAGGACAGTTGGATCGTGAAGATCGTGTTAGCTTTGTGTTCCCTCTGTCTTCTTACCTCACGTCTTGAATCTCGGGACGAGATTCTCGTTTAGTGGGGGTGAGTTGTCACATCCCTAGTTCTGGTATGCTCTAGGCTAGCCCTTCATGTGTGCATCATGTTTAAATTTCTCAGAAAATTGAAATGGGGATTGCCTAAACCCTAGCATCAAAGGAATTCACTAGGTTCAACTAAAATATTCTCAGTGTTTCCAAATGGCTTTTAAAAATGTTCATCATTTCTGGAAAACGCTGGAAACGATAACCACAGGTGTTGCACATTTTTCCATGACATATTTGGGCTTTGAATTAAATCATATATTATTTGCATTTGGGCATTTAAATGCTATTAAATATTTTAAATGCTCAAATAATCATAAACTAAAATGTTTACTGTTGGATATATTCTAAACAGTAGCCATGATTAGTTTCATGATTTTTGGAAATGCCCTGGCATTTTTAATAATGCCGAGAACAAAATAACTAAACAGAAAAACTGAAATAGAAAGAGCAGGAACCATACCTGCCAGCCCACTTACCTGGCGCCTACTGGTTCGGCCCAAGAAAGCCCAGCCCACTGGCCCCATTGCCAGTCATCTCCCACCTCTGCCAGAAGGCAGAGGCGAGGCGTGGCGCGCGCCCGAGAGCCCCCGGCCACCTCCTGCTTCCACCTGGGAGCCCCGGGCCTTCTACCAGCGCCACGGAGATGCCCGAAGCCCCTGTCCCCTCTCCCTCACTCGCTTCTCTCTCTCCCCTCCCCTGGCTCTCTCCCCCGAGCTCACCTGAGCGCAGCCGTCGCCGCGGACTAGCACCACCGCAGCCACCAGCCCTCCCTCGCCCATCCAGCGTGTCCAGGAGAATTGCCGCGGCTCCGTCTCCCTCCTCGACGACCAACGCAACCGGGGACGCACCACATCGCCTGCATCGACCCCTTCTTCAACCTACGGCACCTGAGACCGCCGGCGACCCCGCACTCACCTCGCCGCCTCCCCGAGCTCGCTGACGCCTCCTCCGGATCCGCTGTGAGCTCCGCCGCCACTGACCTCGCCGGTGACGAGCCGTCGGCCTAATCCCGGTTTAGTTAGCACTAATGACCCAGCTAAACCACCCCTAGTGCCACTGCCATGAGGGCCTATGCCTGTTTAGTTTAATTTAATTTTCTGTTTAGATTAGTTCATAACCCACTGGGACCCACACGTCAGCATTGACCTTGCTGACGCGGCCGTTGACTGGTCCCACATGTCATCCACCCAAACCAGCCCTGTTACACTGACCCGTGGGTCCCAGCCGTCAGGTTTGACTCTGGGCGACCCTGTTGACCAGCTGACGTCACAGTGATGCAGTGCTGATGCAGTAACTCCTTTTTCTGGATTTATTCTTATTCAGGAAATTCCAGAAAATAGTGCTAACTTCTAAAAATCATATAAATTCAACCGTAACTCCAAATGAGATAAATTATATATGAAAAATGATCAGAAAAATCCAATCTATCCATTTATGCTACATTAATGCATGTTAAACCAACTTATACCCACTGTATAAGTGAAAACAAGATAATGTCATTTTAAATGCTAAACATGGAGTTTGCATATGAACCCTTGGTTCATATGGACTTCATCTAAATTGTTGCTAGATGCATTAGCACAAATCATAACATTATTTCCATGTCACATTCATGCATCATATTGTGCATTGCATTGATTGTGTTCTTCCTTGTTTGCCGGTAATTATTCCCTCTCGATAGACGTGTTCCGGCGATGAGTTCGATGACACCGATGAAGAGCTATACCATCTTCAGAAGTGCCAGGCAAGCAAAACCCCCTTGTTCATTCCGACACAATCCCACTCTCTCGCTCCTGCTCTCTTTTACTGCATTAGGACAACAATGATTCATCTGTTACTTGCTGCGGTAGTTGAACCCCTTATCCTCTGCATGACCTGTCATTGCCACAGTAAATAGATGAAACCCACTAGCATGAGTAGGAGTTGTTTGAGCCTTGATGTGCCTACTCGTTCATGCTTGTTTGTCATGCCTGCTACTGCTTAGAGTTGAGTCTGGTCTCATTCATCGGGGATGAATTGGAATGTTCTGAAACATGTCCTACTGTGTGTGAGCTAAGTGTGTGAACACGATTTGGTAAAGGTAGCGGTGAGAGGCCATGTAGGAGTACATGGTGGGTTGTCTCATTGAAGCCGTCCTCAGGAACTGAGTTCTGTGTTTTTTTATCCATGAACAGTTACTACCACACGTTGGGCTCCGGGCACTCCAAGCTCTCTCGACTTATTAATCAACTCGATCTCTGTCCAGGAGTTGCAACTAGTTTCTGGTGTTTGTAGGTTGTGTTAGTAGTCTACCAAGTGGCACCCGGTACAGGTGGGCTTGGGATAGACTAGGCACCATGGCACGGTGTACCAAGCGTAGATCCATTCATCGAGGTGGGCTTGGGAACCCTGCACACATCGTTTGGGGCCGTGGCGACACCCGGCCGGATTTCCTTGCGGATGGAACCCGAATAGGCGATAAACCTGGACGAGAGACTTGTGTGGTTAGTCAAGTCGTGGCCGACACCCTCGCTGGGCTTCCGCTTGAAGGTTGCCGAGTACATGCCGTGTAAACGGCGGTAAGTGGTCAGAGCGTGTGTGAAGAAGTACACCCCTGCAGGGTTAACATTATCTATTCGAATAGCCGTGTCCGCGGTAAATGACTTCTGGATTGCCTGTACAGTTCATACACAAGTGAAAGTGGATACTCTAAAATACGCAAGATAAGCGTGAGTGCTATGGATGGCGTTCTCGTAGGGAGACGGGAGCGGATCCCTAGTGGTGTATTTATATGGTGAATACGTGGACTCGTAGCGCCACCTCAAAAGAGTTACTTGCGATGTAGTGTAAGATAGCCACCGAGTCAAAGCTGGCTTGCTGCAGTCAAACTCCACCACCCCCTTTGTTGATACTGATGCATATGTAGATAGTTTTGATGTAAGTCTTGCTGGGTACATTTGTACGTTTGCTTAAATTATGTTTTGCAGAGAGACTTCCGTCTCGCTAGTAGTTCCGCGTTGACTTCGACGTTTAGCTTGTTACCTCAGCTACGATCTTGTTCCCTTGGGAGGGTCTTGTAGACAGTCAGGCTTCTCAGCCTTCTTCATTTGTAGTTGTCTGTACTCAGAAAAGTTAAGCTTCCGCATGTGCTTGTTGCTTGTATGCTCTGTATGTTGGGTCATGAGACCCATGTTTGTAATACTTGGCTCCTTGGAGCCTAATGAATAAATACTTTGAGTCGTAGAGTCTTGTTGTGATGCCATGTTGTATTTGCACATATTGAGCATATTGTGTGTATGATTGAAATGCTTGGTATGTGTGGGATCCGACAACCTAGTTGTTTATCCTTGGTAGCCTCTCTTATGGCGAAATGTAGTCTTGTGCTTCCATGAGCCATAGTAGTCCGCTACAGCCGGTTCACCGGAGTCCTGCTAGCCCAGCACTACTGCTCCGGAACACTTGACTGGCCGGCATGTGATTCACTTCGTTCCTATGTCTGTCCCTTCGGGGAAATGTCACGCGGTGAAATCCGGAGTCCTGCCTAGCCTGCTACAGCCCGGTTCACCAGAGTCCTGTTAGCCCAGTGCTACAGCTCGGATTCGCACGCTGCTGACCGACATGCTCGATATTGATTCATGTATGCCTGTCCCCGTAAATTTGTGCCACTTTGGGTTCACGACTAGTCATGTTGGCCCGGGTTCTCTGTCATATGGATGCTAGCGACACTATCATATACGTGAGCCAAAAGGCGCAAATGGTCCCGGACCATGGTAAGGCGACACCTGTGGGAATACTGTGCGTGAGGCCGCAAAGTGATATGAGGTGTTACAAGCTAGATCGGTGTGACTTAGAATCGGGGTCCTGACACCCAGCTAGGGGCGTTAAACGATAGCGCTAGTTGGGAGGCAACCCAATTTTATTTTTGTTCCTTGCTTTTTGCTTCTGTTTAGTAATAAACATTTCATCTACCTTCTGTTTAGATGTGTTTTTATGTTTTAATTAGTGTTTGTGCCAAGTAGAACCTATAGGATAACCTATGGTGATAGTTAATTTGATTCTGCTGAAAAACAGAAACTTTGCGCGCATGAAAATAAATTTAGTAATTCACAGAAACGTGCTTTTGCGTTGATTATTTTTGCTGTAGATCAATAGAAAAATTTACCAGAACTTCCTATTTTTTTAGGATTTTTCAAGTTCCAGAAGTATTCGAGAGTTACAGATTGCTACAGACTGTTCTGTTTTTGACAGATTCTGCTTTTCATGTGTTGTTTGCTTATTTTGATGCATCTATGGCTAGTATGTAGGGTTATGAACCATAGAGAAGTTGGAATACAGTAGGTTTAACACCAATATAAATAAATAATGAGTTCATTACAGTACCTTATGTGGTGGTTTTTCTTTCTTGCACTAACGGAGCTTATGAGATTTCCTGTTGAGTTTTGTGTTGTGAAGTTTTCAAGTTTTGGGTAAAGATTTGATGGACTATGGAATAAGGAGTGGCAAGAGACTAAGCTTGGGGATGCCCATGGCACCCCAAGATATTCAATAATAGCCAAAAGCCTAAGCTTGGGGATGCCCCGGGAAGGCATCCCCTCTTTCGTCTTCGTCTGTTGGTAACTTTACTTCGAGCTATATTTTTATTCGCCACATGATATGTGTTTTGCTTGGAGCGTGTTGTATAATATTAGTCTTTGATTTTTAGTTTACCATAATCATCCTTGCTGTACACACCTTTTGGGAGAAACCCACTTGATTGGAATTTATTAGAATACGCTATGTGCGTCACTTATATCTTTTGAGCTAGATAATTTTTGCTCTAGTGCTTCACTTATATCTTTTAGAGCACGACGGTGGCTTAATTTTGAAGAAATTGTTGATCTCTCATGCTTCACTTATATTATTTTGAGAGTCTCTTAGAACAGCATGGTATTTGCTATGGTTATAAAATTGGTCCTAGAATGATGGGCATCCAAGTTGGGTATAATAAAAACTATCATAGAAAGTGAATTGGATGCTATGATCAATTTGATGCTTGATAATTGTTTTGAGATATTAGGATGGTGATATTAGTGTCATGCTAGTTGGGTGATTATGAATTTAAAGAAAGCTTGCGTTGAAGTTTGTGATTCCCGTAGCATGCACGTATGGTGAACCGCTTTGTCATGAAGTTGGAGCACAATTTTATTTATTGGTTGTCTTCCTTATGAGTGGTGGTCGGGGACGAGCGATGGTCTTTTCCCACCAATCTATCCCCCTAGGAGCATGCGCGTAGTACTTGTTTTTGTTGACTTGTAGATTTTTGCAATAAGTATATGAGTTTTTTATGACTAATGTTGAGTCCACGGATTATACGCACTCTCACCTTTCACCATTGCTAGCCTCTCTTGTGTCGCGCAACTTTCGCCGGTACCATACTCCCACCATATAACTTCCTCAAAACAGCCACCATACCTACCTATTATGGCATTTCCATAGCCATTCCGAGATATATTGCGATGCAACTTTCCACCGTTCCCTTCATATGACACGCATCATCATTGTCATATTGATCTTTGCATGATCATGTAGTTGACATCGTATTTGTGGCAAGGCCACCTTCATGATTTTCATACATGTCGCTCTTGATTCATTGCATATCCCGGTACACCGCCGGAGGCATTCATATAGTCATATCTTGAGTTGTAATTTTGAGTTGTAAGTAAATAAAATTGTGATGATCTTCATTATTAGAGCATTATCCCAGTGAGGAAAGGATGATGGAGACTAAAATTCCCCCACAAGTCGGGATGAGACTTCAGACTTTATAAAAAAAGAGAAAAAAAAGGAGAAAGAAAAAAAGAAAGGCCAAATAAAAAAAGGAGAAAGGCCAAAAGAAGAAAAAAAAGAAGGAAGAAAAAGAAAAAAAAGAAAAAAAATGAAATGAGAGAAAAAGAGAGAAGGGACAATGCTACTATCCTTTTTACCACACTTGTGCTTCAAAGTAGCACCATGATCTTCATGATAGAGAATCTCCTATGTTGTCACTTTCATATACTAGTGGGAATTTTTCATTATAGAACTTGGCTTGTATATTCCAATGATGGGCTTCCTCAAAGTGCCCTAGGTCTTCGTGAGCAAGCGAGTTGGATGCACACCCACTTAGTTTCTTTTGTTGAGCTTTCATACATTTATAGCTCTAGTGCATCCGTTGCATGGCAATCCCTACTCACTCACATTGATATCTATTAATGGGCATCTCCATAGCCCGTTGATACACGTAGTTGATGTGAGACTATCTTCTCCTTTTTGTCTTCTCCACAACCACCATTCTATTCCACATATAGTGTTATGTCCATGGCTCACGCTCATGTATTGCGTCAAAGTTGAAAAAGTTTTATATTATTGACGTATGAAACAATTGCTTGGCTTGTCATCAGGGTTGTGCATGATTAAATACTTTGTGTGATGAAGATAGAGCAACAGCCAGACTATATGATTTTGTAGGGATAACTTTCTTTAGCCATGTTATTTTGAGAATACATGATTACTTTGATTAGTATGCTTGAAGTATTACTATTTCTTATGTCAATATGAAATTTTATTTTGAATCATTTGGATATGAACATTCATGCCACAATAAAGAAAATTACATTGAGAATAATGCTAGGTAGCATTCCACATCAAAATTTTTGTCTTTATCATTTACCTACTCGAGGGCGAGCAGGAATTTAGCTTGGGGATGCTTGATACGTCTCCAACGTATCTACAATTTTTGATTGTTCCATGCTATTATATTACCCGTTTTGGATGTTTATGGGCTGTACTTTACACTTATATATCATTTTTGGGACTAACCTACTAACCGGAGGCCCAGCCCGTATTGCTGTTTTTTTTGCCTATTTCAGTGTTTCGAAGAAAAGGAATATCAAATGGAGTCCAAACGGAATGAAACCTTCAGGAGCGATCTTTTTGGAACAAACGTGGTCCAGAGGACTTGGAGTGGAAGTCAAGAAACAACCGAGGCAGCCACGAGGGTGCCCGGCACGCCCCCACCCTCTTGGGCACCTCGGGCGTCCACCGACCTACTTCTTCCTCCTATATATACCCATGTACCCCGAAAACATCAAAAGCGACCACAAAAAACTATTTCCACCGCCGTAACCTTATGTATCCGCGAGATCCCATCTTGGAGCTTTCACCGGCGCTCCGCTGGAGCAGGAATCGATCACGGAGGGCCTCTACATCATCTCCAAGGCCTCTCCGATGAGTTGTGAGTAGTTTACCACAGACCTTTGGGTCCCTAGTTATTAGCTAGATGGCTTTTTCTCTCTCTTTGAATATCAGTACAATGTTCTCCTCGATCTTCTTGGAGATCTATTCGATGTAACTCTTTTTGCGGTGTGTTTGTCGAGATCCGATGAATTGTGGGTCTATGATCAAGTTTATCTATGAGAAATATTTGAATCTCCTCTGAATTCTTTTTGTGTGATTGAGTTATCTTTGCAAGTCTCTTTGAATTATCAGTTTGGTTTGGCCTACTGGATTGATCTTTCTTGTAATGGGAGAAGTGCTTAGCTTTGGGTTCAATCTTGCGGTGTCCTTTCCCAGTGACAGCAGGGGCAGCAAGGCATGTATTGTATTGTTGCCATCGAGGATAAAAAGATGGGGTTTATATCATATTGCATGAGTTTATCCCTCTACATCATGTCATCTTTCTTAATGCGTTACTCTGTTCTTTATGAACTTAATACTCTAGATGCATGCTGGATAGCGGTCAATGTGTGGAGTACTAGTAGTAGATGCAGGCAGGAGTCGGTCTACTTGTCACGGACATGATGCCTATATACATGATCATGCCTAGATAATCTCATAATTATTCGCTTTTCTATCAATTGCTCGATGGTAATTTGTTCACCCACCGTAATACTTATACTATCTTGAGAGAAGCCACCAGTGAAACCTATGGCCCCCGGGTCTATCTCTTATCATATAAACTTTCAATCTACTTTTATTTGCATCTTTTCTTTTCCACTCTATATCATAAAATAACAAAAATATATTTATCTTATCATATTATCTCTATCAGATCTCACTTTCGCAAGTGGCCTTGACGGGATTGACAGCCCCTTTATTGTGTTGGTTGCGAGTTCTTGTTTGTTTGTGTATGTGCGTGGGACTTTTGAGGAGCCTCCTGTCGTGGTAACGATTCCGACAATAAGAGAGGGGTAGGATAAAGGAGCATGATCTATCGAGATGCATATGGGCGACACGGTGATTTTAGCGAGCTCGGGCCTCTCACGGTGGAGATAACAACCCTAGGTCTCGTGCTCCGGAGAGGCTTTGTTTTATCTTAGTATGTATCCGGCGATTACAATGAGAGGGAACGGATCCCCGTAGTCCTGAGACTAATGGTGAGAAAGAGAGAGGTAGAAGAATGAGGGCCTGCGCCTAATCTATTGGTGGGGGTGGCTTATATAGAGTGCGCCACCCCCTCACCTCCTATGTTACAAAGTGGAGTATCAATGCCATAATACCTGGCCACTACAAAACCGTTATGCTGACTATTGGTCTTCCCATATCCGAGTGAGTTACCCGGCCGAGTGGAATGAGCTTGTTGAGTGGAGTGCCGTGCTTCGAGTGGTTGTTGCCATCCGAGTGACTTTCAAGTTGCGGTACATCTGGACGGCGATCTGGCCCAGGGGCCCAGTACAAAGTGTACGGTGTCCATGGGTAGGGTCTTTAGGTCAGGCCTGTTACCCTACCCCCAATACATGTCCTCGTCATTAGCCCCCGAATCGGTCGAGGTTGAGCGGGTCGAGTCGAGGTGAATTCCCAGATGAGTCGAGTGCTACGGAGGCACTTATGAACTTCCTTTGGTCACCCGGCGGTCTTATCTTCGCTTGTTGCCTTGACGGATTCCAGTCTGCATGGTGCCCGAGTGAAATGAGCTCAAGCAGGTCCACGGAGGAGCGTTGAACTCACCTTATGGCAATTTTTTTGAGTGATTTGGAGCTGGTCCTGCATCGAGTAACAGATTACTCGGAATTTCTTCATGCCTGTAACGTGTCTTTTTTTGTTGTTTGGCCGTCACTCGGACCGGGCGGACCGTTCTGAGTGGATACCATTCCAGTGCGCTGAGTGCACCCACTGGGTGTAATCCCCGAGACTGCCATCGACTGCGGGCAGTCGGCGGGAGTCTTAGAGCCTGTCTTTTTTGTTGTTGTTTGGCCGTCACTCGGACCGGTCGGACCGTTTCGAGTGGATACCAACAGTCGGCGGGAGTCTTAGAGCCTGTCTTTTTGTTGTTGTTTATCACTTGGACTGGTCAGGCCGTACCGAGTGGAGATTACTCCAGTGGGGGCACGCTGAGTGCACCCACTGGGTGTAGTCCTCGAGACCACCATCGACTGCGGGCAGTCGACGGGGGTCTGAGAGAACTAGGAATCTTCTTAGCTGGTACTGATCAAACTTGTTCTTCTCTGACTTGGAGGTCGAGTAATTCTGGAGCTGGTTTTGCATCGAGCAAAATGTTTCTTTCTGAGTTCTCTTCCAGTGGGGGCACGCTGAGTGCACCCACTGGGTGTAGTCCCCGAGCCTCTGTCGGACTAGATGAGCCTGGCAGAGGGTTTAAGTCTCCTGGTAAACCTCCAAACAGTCGATACAGTAAATATATTTTTAGTCTGAAATTGAGTCAATCTTGAAATTGAGTCAATCGGATGCATCTTCAGGCACTTGACGTGGTAAATAAGCTCAGCCTGGAGCTGAGTCAGTCGGACTGATCTTCGTGCACTCGGCACAGTAAATAAATTCAGCCTGGAACTCGGTCAAGCAGGTGAATCTTCGTGCTCTCGGCACGGTGAATGAATTCGGCTTTGAAACTGCCGACTGTAGAAAAAAGCCGGACACTCCAGGGAGTAATCGTTCCAGTAGTACTTCTTATATTGACCGTTAGATTTTGCGTGAAAGGGGTATTTGCAAGAGTATATTGTATCCGTAGAGGAGCTTCGTTTTCACCCTTTTGCATGAAAGGGGTATTTGTCCGAGTGGACGTGCTTCACTTATAGATCTTCGGCAAACCGAGCATGTATGGTCAGAAGAATATTCGTGATGTGATCAATAGGTTGACCAAATGGGCGTAACCCCACGAGGGTGACATGGCCAACTGTCGTCGTAGCCCCAGTGATGCTCGAAGGAGGTAAGCTTGCTACAGAGTGTGATATGAGGTTTGAACATATGAGTAACTTAGTCATTCCCGTCTTTGGGGGTGTAGAGGTAAAGACATGTCCAATCGATGGTGACGCGAGGCGGCAGAGGGGCGATGATGTGTACAACCGAGTGACGATCTGTGGGCGGTCGAGTGGTGAAGACGCATGAATCGAAAGTGGCGACGCGCAGAGCGGTCGAGTGGTGAAGACGTGCCCAACCAAGTGGCGGCGCGTGGGGCGGCCGAATGGTGATGACGTGTGAAGTGGTCGAATGTAGGACTACATATCTAGCCAAGTGAAGATGCGCGGGGCAGCCGAGTGGTGAAGACGTGCACAACCGAGTGGCGGCGCGCGAGGCGGCTAAGGCGAAGTCGTGTGCCACCGGACGGAGAAAATGGTCCTCGGAGGACTTCGTCGAATGCTTTCGAAGCTTATGTAGTGACGAGGTCGATTATAACGTGGTTGCGGCGCGAGAAGACCGGTGTGCCAACTGATTCTGAGTAGGAATGAAGATGGCGTGCAGAGCGTCTGGGTGATTACTAAACTTGTCGAAGTGGCGGATCGGATGCATTTGTTGAAGTGAAGGATCTGCCAGGTGATGAAGTAGTCGACCACTCAGGAGAGTGTCATTCCAAATGAGATGCAGCCCCGAAAGCGGCGTAGCCCCAGCGCATTACAGGCTTTGACAACGGACATGTTGGAACACGAGAAATATAGTTTTGAATGGATGATTTGCAATTCATCGAGTTAGACTCGGGTAAAGATGAGGAGAATCTTCCGAGTGATGCTCGAAAGAGGCAAACTCGCAAAAGAGTGAAGTGTGAAATTTGATTATAAAAGGGACTTATCTGTCTCATGCCTGACGAGGTCTATATCATTGATACGATGAAGAGGATTCCACAGAGGGGTTGGCCGGATGTGTTTGAAGTCAACAGAGCGACAAGGTAGGTGTTTTGGTGCACTAGGACCGCATGCGGTGACCGAGTCCGAGCAGCGATGAAGTTGGCGCATAGGGCCATCGAAAGTGATCCCGTAACTTGTGTAAAAAATGGCACAAGCCAACGAAATAATTTCTCGAGGAAATTCGGTGTGTGCTCAAATGATTTGTGTGAATAACACCCATAGACACCCGCTGGGAGTGCAAGGGGCTTGCTGGTTAACCAGCAAGAGTCTGAAAGAGCGAAGGATCAGTTCGAACTTGTCGAAGCGATGGATCCGACTGAACTCATTGGAATATTGGCTCAAATAAAATGGAAGTGTAGTGTTTCGACTAAGTTGCAGCCCCAGAGGACCGATGCAAACTCGAAATTAAGAACGACACATGGTGTTCATGAATGATGTATGCGAAAAAATGGAAGCTCGACTCGGGAGTCACATAACCAGTACTAAGCAAGTATGTGAAAATAAGCAGCCGAGCGTAGAGGTACACTCGGTGGTGTGGCCTTCTAGTGAAGGTGATGTGTGAATTACGGGATACTCGGAAATAACAGAATGTAAAATGACTTAGCTGTCTGAAGGCGCGCGAGTGGCCGAGTGGTGAAGAGGCGACCAACTGAGCGGCGACGCGCGGAGCGGCCCAGTGGTGATGAGGTGACCAACCGAGTGGCGACGCACGGAGCGGCCGAGTGGTGATGAGGTGACCAACCGAGTGGCGTCGCGCTGGAGCGCCCAAAGGTGATGAGGTGACCAACCGAGTGGCGACGCACGGAGCGCCCAAGGTGATGAGGTGACCAACCGAGTGGCGGCCGGAGAAGCCGAGTGGTGATGAGGTGACCAACCATGTGGCGACGCGCGGAGCGGCCGAGTGGTGATGAGGTGACCAACCGAGCGGCGACGCGCGGAGTGGCCGAGTGGTGATGAGGTGACCAACCGTGTGGCGACGCGCGGAGCGGCCGAGTGGTGATGAGGTGACCAACCGATTGGCGACGCGCGGGGCGGCCGAGTGGTGATGAGGTGACCAACCGAGTGGCGACGCACCGGGCGGCCGAGTGATGATAAGGTGACCAACCGATTGGCGACGCGCGGGGCGGCCGAGTGGTTATGAGGTGACCAATCGAGTGGCGACGCGCGGGGCGGCCGAGTGGTGATGAGGTGACCAACCGATGACAACGCGCGGGGCGGCCGGGTGGTTGCTGGACCAAAACGTCTTTGTCCGACTGCCATAGTGGTTTGTTAACCATCCGAGTAAATTCGTCTGAGCATGCGTGCGACTTGTTCGAGTGGATGGTTATTCAAGTGTGCTTTAGTCCCATCTGAGTGAACCTGGGTTCGAACAAAAAAGAGACTGTTAAGCAATTTTACAGTAATTTGAAAGCTAATTTGTAAAATGATCAGTAATCCTCTTTCGAGTGGTTGGAGACTTGGTCTGCCGGGTTCATCGTTATCAAAGCGGAGCGCCGCCAGCCCCCGGAGGGAGGGGTCGTATGTGGGGGTTTGTCGATGGCGTTGCAGATGAGGCTGGAGACTACGACAAGCCGGATGGCGTCGGTGGTCGTGCGTGGAGGTTCGATGATGGCCTCGCAGACAACAACGAGGCGGATGGCGCTGGTGGTTGCATGCTGAAGCCAACCAACCGAGTAGCCTGCACGTTAATTGTCCAGAGTGCAAAAAAATCATCTCTGGGCTAGCCGGCTGAGTGAACTTGTTCGCTAGCCGGCCGAGCGAAAAGGTGAATCGGCTGAGTGAACCATAATTGGGTTGTGATGTGGTCGCAACGCCATTCGCCGAGTGGAATAAATGGTGGGTCGGTCAGACGACTTTGTTCGTTTTAGCAAGCCTGCAAGTTAGCAAGTATAGATACATCCACGAAATTTTTTTGTTGGACTAATAAAGTGTCCACGCATGAATGCTACTCTTTTCATTTCTAAATATTTGTCTTTCTAGAGGTTTTAAATGAAGACTACATACGAAACAAAATGAGTGAATCTACACTCTAAAATATGTCTATATATATATATCCGTATGTGGTGATCATTTCATCATTTGAAATCTCTAGAAAGACAAATATTTAGGAATGGAGAGAGTATTTTGCAGGGAGGGAAGACCACAGATGGCCGTGCATGCATGCACAGATTAACCTGCACGTTATTCATCAATCGAGGGCAGAGAAAACTGGCGCATTTAGTCCTCTGCATGCCTACCGGATCATTAAATGATTGGGACACGGCCCAAGGATTTGAGGTCATGGCCGAGACGTTTTTGCATGGGCTAGCTTAACTATGACAATAAGTAATCTGGTAATTAACTGCTATAATGGACTTACGGGAACGGGGCCGTCGGCGGTGCCGGAGAGAAGTTCAGCATGTGTACCTCGTCGGCATGGAGCAGCATGTCAACCGACCCAGCGGCGCTGGCGGTCACGGCGAATCTGACCATGGCATCTCAGGTCGCGTTGCGGCCGCCGGAGCGGTCGGCAGTGACGCGCTGCGGCGAGCGCAGGTCACCGGACGGCGGGACGATGGCTTAGCCGCCGGAGCGGTCGGCGGTGACACGCTGCGGTGAGCGCGGGTCACCGGACAGTGAGACGTCGGCGCAGCTGCCGGAGCGGTCAGCGGTGACGCGCTGTGGCGAGCGCGGGTCACTGGACAGTGAGACGATGGCGTAGACTTCCATGGCTTGCGAGGTCGGGCGAGGAACCCATTCGTGTGACGAAATTTCGTCCGAGTGAAACTCGCCCGAGGCAGGCGCGGTGCAGAGGAGACCTGCTTGCCGTCGCCGTCGGAGCCGAGGAGGATCTTGAGGAGGGTGACGGTGGCATGCTGCAGCGCAGCGCCAACGGGGAGTCACTGGGGCTGAGCGTCTGCAAGGACCTCCATTGTCGTGGCTCTCTCCTCTTCCGTCATTCACAAGTGCGACATGCAAAAGAAACAAAAAGCAATTAGCAGATCATCGATTGGTTGTAAAGATGACCGGATGGGATGAGCAACTTCCTGATCCTTTTGTATGATGGAGTATTTTGTGTGATGGCCGGGACTCCAATAGTCAAAGTTGGAAGGTGATTGTTTGATCTCGGGAGATCATCCCAAGAAAGCTTGGGTTGCCCCCAGAAATTAGTCTGTTGCTGGCGATTGAAGAAAGAACCAATGCATCATGGCTCGATAGACGCCATGCCCCATGGTGGGCGTCAACTGTTGTGGTAACGATTCCGACAATAAGAGAGGGGTAGGATAAAGGAGTATGATCTATCGAGATGCATATGGGTGACACGGTGATTTTAGCGAGTTTGGGCCTCTCACGGTGGAGATAACAACCCTATGTCTCGTGCTCCGGAGAGGCTTTATTTTATCTTAGTATGTATCCGGCGATTACAATGAAAGAGATAGAAGAATGAGGGCCTGCCCCCTAGTCTAGTGGTGGGGGTGGCTTATATAGAGTGCGCCACCCCCTCACCTCCTATGTTACAAAGTGGAGTATCAATGCCATAATACCTGGCCACTACAAAACCGTTATGCTGACTATTGGTCTTCGCATATCCGAGTGAGTTACCCGGCCGAGTGGAATGAGCTCGTCGAGTGGAGTGCCGTGCTCCGAGTGGTTGTTGCCGTCCGAGTGACTTTCAAGTTGCGGTACATCTGGACGGCGATCTGGCCCACACTAGTAGAAAAAGGGCCTATTGTCCCGGTTCATAAGGGCCTTTAGTCCGGTTCTGGAACCGGGACTAAAGGGTCGGTACTAAAGCCTCCCCCTTTAGTCCCGGTTCTTACACGAACCGGGACTAAAGGCTCTCCACGTGGCCGCTGCCTGGAGGTCCACCTTTAGTCCCGGTTGGTAACACAACACCAACCGGTAATAAGAAAATGTTATGATTTTTTTTGAAAAAAAAAATTTTGAAATTTTTTTATTTTCAATTTTCTGAATTATTTTAACCTCTCATCTCTAATCACCCCTCACCCCTCATCACTACTCAATTTAACCTCTAATCAGCCCTCATCATCTAACTTCCCGGAGGGTCACCCATCCTCTCACTACTCCAGCCTGAGCACGCTTAACTTCCGGGTTCTATTCTCCCTCGTTTCCAAGTCTGCACTTGTTATTTTCTTGACAATAGTAAGATGTCAATCCTATTAACCTAAAAAATAACACTAATATTTAGTAACAGTAATATTTCTTGAATAATTAGTTTGACCATTGTTTGACCACAGTTTGACCATAGTTTGACCAAAATTCAAAAAAACTGAAATAATTATTTAGTAAAACTAATACTTCTTGAATAATAGTTTGACCAGATTTAATAAAAATTAAAAAAACTGAATTTTTTTGAATTTTTTTTGCCTCGAGATCTTAAAAGCCCCGTAAATTTTTTTCTGTTAGGTTTTTGAGGATTTTGAAAATTTTAAATTCGGATGTAACTTTTCGAGTAGATGATTTTTCATATAAAAAACTTTTTCATCCGAGTTAGTGTGCAAAAGTTATGCCCATTTTTACAAATACCAGAGAGATTTTGCAAATAAAGTCGAAATTCACATTTGCAAATTTTCCCAACAACTAGACCACATATCACATGGGAAACTTATTCTCTTTTATGTTTTTGACATTCCCATCATTTTATTTTTTTAAATGAAAAGGCGATCCGGGGGGGGGGGGGGGTAGAGTTTGAAAATGGGACCTTTACTACCGGTTCGTGGCACGAACCGGGACTAAAGGTCTCAACCCCATTAGTACCGGTTCGTGTCTCAAACCGGGACTAAATGTCTAATCTTTAGTCCCGGTTTGAGGCACGAACCGGGACTAAAGGGCATCGCACCCTTTAGTCCCGGTTTGAGGCACAAACCGGGACTAAAGGGCACAGGTGAACCGGGACTAATGCCTTAGCCGCACGAACCGGGACCAATGCTCACATTAGTCCCGGTTCGTGACTGAACCGGGACTAATGTGAATATTGCCCCAGACCCAAAGCCCTGTTTTCTACTAGTGCCAGGGGCCCAGTACGAAGTGTACGGTGTCCATGGGTAGGGTCTTTCGGAGACCCAATCCCAAGCATAGCACAAGATCGTGTAGTTCGTTTGCTAAAAGCTTTTCTAATGTCAAGTATCATTTCCTTAGACCATGAGATTGTGCAACTCCCAGATACCGTAGGAATGCTTTGGGTGTGCCAAACGTCACAACGTAACTGGGTGACTATAAAGGTACACTACAGGCATCTCCGAAAGTGTCTGTTGGGTTGGCACGAATCGAGATCGATTTGTCACTCCGTGTGACGAAGAGGTATCTCTGGGCCCACTCGGTAATGCATCATCATAATGAGCTTAATGTGACTAAGTAGTTAGTCACGGGATCATGCATTACGGAACGAGTAAAGTGACTTGCTGGTAACGAGATTGAACGAGGTATTGGGATACCGACGATCGAATCTCGGGCAAGTAACGTACCGATTGACAAAGGGAATTGTATACGGGATTGCTTGAATCCTTGACATCGTGGTTCATCCGATGAGATCATCGTGGAACATGAGGGAGCCAATATGGGTATCCAGATCCCGCTGTTGGTTATTGGCCGGAGAACATCTCGGTCATGTCTGCATTGTTCCCGAACCCATAGGGTCTACACACTTAAGGTTCGGTGATGCTAGAGTTGTTATGGGAAATAGTATGTGGTTACCGAAGGTTGTTCGGAGTCCCAGATGAGATCCCGGACACGACAAGGAGCTCCGGAATGGTCCGGAGGTGAAGATCGGTATATTGGACGAAGAGTATTGGAGTCCAGAATTGTTCTGGGGGTACTGGTGATGGCGGCCGATGTCCGAAAGGGGTTTCGGAGGCCCCGGCAAGCGTTGGGGGGCCTTATGGGCCAAGGGGAGAGGGCACATCAGCCTACTAAGGGGCTGAGCGCCCCTCCCACCCCATCTCACGTAACCAGGAGAGGTGGGGGCGCCATCCCTAGGGGCTTGGGGGGCAAGTTTCCTAGGGGGTGGGGGCGCCCAAACACATCTAGGGTTTCCCCTGTGGCCGCCGCCCCTCCCCTAGGGAACCCTAGGGCGCCTCCCCCTCCTCCCTCCCCCCTATATATAGTGAGGGAGAGAGAGAGCAGCCGCACCCTTCCCCTGGCGCAGCCCTCTCCCTCCTCCAACACCTCCTCCTCCTCCGTAGTGCTTGGAGAAGCCCTGCTTGGCAAAGCCCTCCAACACCTCCTCCTCCTCCTCCATCACCACCATGCCGTCGTGTTGTCGGAGTTTTCCCTCAACTTCTCCTCTCGCCTTGCTGGATCAAGAAGGAGGAGACGTCCCCGGGCTGTACGTGTGTTGAACGCGGAGGCACCATTCTTCGGTGCTTAGATCGGATTCGGCCGCGATCTAAATCGCTTCATGAACGACTCCACCGACCGCGTTCTTGTAACGCTTCCGCATCGCGATCTTCAAGGGTATGAAGATGCACTCCCCTCTCTCTCGTTGCTAGTATCTCCATAGATTGATCTTGGTGATGCATAGAAAATTTTGAATTTCCGCTACGGTCCCCAACACATCCACCACAGTCCAAAGTGGGGTGGAATGCGGAGGAAGGACTCGCACACGACAATAAATGCCGAGATGTTGAGGAAGGAGTTTGGGGCTAGATCATGGAAATCTAGCCCGTAATAGAACATGAGTCCGCGGGCGAAAGGGTGGAGAGGAAACCCTAACCCATAGACGAAATGGGGAATGAACACCACCCTCTCATTGGGCTTCGGGGTGGGGACGATCTGCCCCTTGGCCAGAAATTTCTTTGGCCAGGTACCCGGCCTCCGGAAGCTTGGTGATGTTCTTCTCCCTGACGGAGGAGGCCATCCACTTGCCTTGCGCTCCAGATCCGGACATGAACCAGTGCTTTCTTGAGGCGGAAAAGATGAGGACTTGGGCGTTGGAGCTTGAGAATGGAGAGCAGAGAGAGAGAAGGCGTGAGTGAAAGAGAAAAATCATTATCTCCTTATAAAGGCAGTGAATATCAAGCGCCTCCCCACTCGCCTATTCCCAAGGGTTGTGCAGACGGCACGGTTGGAGTACCCAGCCCATATGAGAAATCCCGCAATAAGGGGAGACGATCTCTTCTTCGACAAGACGTGCCAATGAAACCGCGTCTCGAAACATGGAACGACAGGACAAAAATGGTTCAAAATAATGACCGGGCAGAGACGTGATGTCGCGCTACAAAAGTTGTCAGCGGATTGGGCTCGTGAAATATTATACTCGGTGCGGTTGTGTGTGGTACTTGTGTTGCAGAGTCGGACACGTTCGTTGCCTTCGAAGACTATTTTGGAGTGTTCGGAAAAGGAACCCGCCTTGCAATGCCGAAGACAATCAGCACGCCGGACACCTCGTCATTGAAGCCTGGTTCAGGGGCTACTGAGGGAGTCCTGGATTAGGAGGTCCTCGGGCGACCGGACTGTGTAGCATGGACCGGACTGATGGGCTATGAAGATACGAAGACCGAAGACCCTCTCCCGTGTCCGGATGGGACTCTCCTTGCATGGTAGGCAAGCTTGGCATTCAAATATGAAGATTCCTTTCTCTGTAACCGACTTTGCACAACCCTAGTCCCCTCCAGTGTCTATATAAACCGGAGGGCTTAGTCCGTAGAGGGATCATCATCATCCAGGCTAGACTTCTAGGGTTTTAGCCATTACGATCTCGTGGTACATCAACTCTTGTAATACTCATATTCATCAAGATCAATCAAGCAGGAAGTAGGGTATTACCTCCATAGAGAGGGCCCGAACCTGGGTAAACATTGTGTCCCCTGTCTCCTGTTACCATCGACCTTAGACGCACAGTTCGAGACCCCCTACCCGAGATCCGCCGGTTTTGACACCGACAATGACCACCAAGGTCGGCATGGATTTCGGCCAAGAGATGCCGCCCCTCTTCTTCGGAGATGCACCATTGAAAGACTCCGGTAGTACTTTTCTTGTAAAGCTCTCCTTCATGAACCTTATAGGCTTTCGAGCGTCGAACGATGCATCGAGCCTCGTTCTGGTCCTCGGGGAGTTGTCGCCTATTGAGGTAGGCCAGGAAGGGTTCGGTCCATGGGACGATTACTGCCATGATTGTATGAGCTGATGGTGTTATTTACGTGGCCTAGCCCCCGAGATATCTGGATTGGGTTCGGAATCGGGGGGTATGATCGGATCCGGACTGGCGTTGATGCACTCGTCATACCATACTAAGGATGGCTTGAAGAGCCTTTCCACGAAGGTGTTGGGTGGGACGGGTCGCGCTTAGCGCCCATGCGAGCAAGGATGTCCGCTGCTTGATTGCTTTCTCAGGCCACGTGATGAAACTCAAGCCCCTCGAACCAAGCTGATATTTTGAGTACGGCATTGCGGTACGCCGCCATCTTTGGATCCATGGCATCAAAATCTCCGTTTATTTGGGATATTGCGAGGTTTAAATCCCCGCGCACCTCCAGGCATTGTATGCCCATAGAGACAGCCATCCGAAGACCATGCAATAGGGCCTCATATTCGGCTGCGTTATTAGAGTCTGTATACAGTATCTGGAGCACATAACAGACTGTATCTCCTGTGGGGGATGTCAGGACGATGCCAACCCCAAGTCCGGCTAGCATTTTAGAGCCGTCGAAGTGCATCACCTAGTTGGAATATGTGCCATACTCTTTAGGGAGTTCGGCTTCCGTCCATTCGGCGACGAAGTAAGCTAACACCTGAGATTTAATGGCTCGGCGTGGCTTATATGTTATTTCAAATGGTAAGAGCTCAATAGCCCATTTGGCAATCTGGCCGGTGGCGTCCCGGTTGTTTATAATATCATTAAGTGGTACCTCGGAAACCACCATGATCAAACATTCTTGAAAGTAGTGATGCAGCTTCCGGGATGCCATGAAGACCGCATATGCTATTCTTCTAATAATGCGGGTATCAGGATTTGCATGGTGTAAGGACCGTCACGTAGTATACTAGTTTTTGGAGTTGAATTTATGCCCCTCCTCTTCTCGTTCGACGACGAGCACCGCACTCACCACCTGGTGAGTAGCAGATATGTAGAGCAACATTGGTTCACCGACATTTGGTACGGCCAGGATGGGATTGCTTGCTAGCAAAGTTTTTATTTCCTCCAGTCCGACTGTTGCAGCGTACGTCCACGCGAAGTGGTCGGTGCGTCGAAGCAGGCGATACAATGGAAATGACTTTTCTCCTAATCCGGAGATAAAATGGCTCAAAGCTGCCACACACCCGGCTAGTTTTTGGACCTGCTTGAGGTTAGTTGTTGCTGCCAATTGTGACAGGGCTCGGATTTTGGCTGGGTTTGCTTCAATTCCTCTATTGGAGACAATAAACCCGAGCAATTTGCCGGCGGGGACGCCAAAAACACACTTTTCCGGATTGAGTCGTATGTCATATCTTCGGAGGTTGTCGAATGTAAGGCGTAAATCGTCCACCAATGATTCGACATGTTTGGTTTTGATGACTACATCATCCACATATGCCTCGACTGTCTTGCCGATTTGCTTTTCCAGGCATGTTTGAATCATGTGTTGGTATGTGGCGCCGACATTTTTGAGTACAAAGAGCATGGTGTTGAAGCAGAAGGGCCCATATGGAGTAATGAAAGCCGTTGTGGCCTGATCGGATTCCTTCATTTTAATTTGATGGTATCCGGAGTATGCGTTGAGGAAACACAATGAATCGTGTCCTGCGGTTGCATCAATGATTTGGTCTATCCGCGGCAGTGGGAAGGGGTCCTTAGGGCAGGCTTTGTTAAGGTCCTTCAAATCGACACAAAGGCACCAGGATGTCCTTCTTTGGCACCATGACCAGATTTGCTAGCCAATCCGGATGTTTGATCTCTCTGATAAACCCGGCTTCGAGTAGCTTGGCTAGTTCCTCGCCCATAGCTTGTCGTTTGGGTTTGGAAAATCGCCGCAACGCTTTCTTGACTGGTTTCTATCCCTTCAGTATGTTGAGATTGTGTTCAGCCAGTGCGCGTGGGATTCCCGGCTTATCCGAGGGATGCCAGGCGAAGATGTCCCAATTTTCGCGCAAGAACACGCGCAGTGCAGCGTCGACCATCAGATCCAGTTGTGCTCCAATGGAAGCTGTTTTCTTAGGGTCTGTCGGATGAACTTGAAATTTGACTATCTCGTCTGCTGGCTTGAAAGAAGTGGATTTAGGTCTCTTATCTAGAATTACGTCGTCTCTATCTACTGTGGAACGCAGAGCGGTAAGTTCCTCGGCCGCCAGGGCTTGGGATAGTGCCTCATGGGCCAGGGATGCGGTTTTGTTTTCAGCATGGAGTGCTATGTCCGGATCACTGGAGATAGTGATAACACCGTTGGGCCCGGGCATATTGAGCTTCATGTACCCGTAATGAGGTATGGCTTGAAAGCGTGTGAATACATCCCGCCCTAACAGGGCATGATATCCACTGTTGAAAGGGGCCACTTGGAAGATTATCTCTTCGGACCTATAGTTCTCTGGTGTGCTGAATACCACGTCCAGTTTAATTTTCCCCGAGCATCTTGCTTCTCGACTGGGGATGATTCCTCGAAAGGTTGTGTTGCTCTGCTCAATGCGACTCCTGTCCATTTGCATTTTGTTTAGCGTGTCCTCGTAGATGAGGTTCAATCCGCTGCCCCCGTCCATGAGCACTTTAGTGAGTCGGAATCCATCCACAATTGGATTTAGCACTAAGGCGGCTGGTGCTCGGACCGATCAGGCTTGTGGTTCGTCATTGACGTTTAAAGTTATTGCCATGTCGTTCCAAGGGTTTATTGCAGCTACTTGGTTGACTTCGGCGAGGTCGCGGAGCGCCCTTTTGCGCCGATTATTTGAAGAGAAGGTCTCGAAGACCGTGAACACATTGAGATTGTTACCCTCGAAGGGTTACCTTGCTGGGGTAGTTTTAGTGAGGATGACCTCACCACTTTTAGCCACCTGCAGAAGTATCCAACATGCCCGGAGGCTATGCATTGGTTCAGAATTCGGTGCCATATGTATCTGGAAAAGCTTGTGAAGCCATTCATCAAGGACGGTCCTATGCCCCGTAAGGGGCTTAATTTACTTGTTCGTGAAGCGATGATAGAGTGCCCCATGAGGGTGCATCCTTTTTGCCCGGCCGGTGGGTGGCTTAGAGGCCGGTGATTCCCACCGAGCTGTCTGGGCTTTCCAGGCGCTTTCCCTTGCACAGTACTTCAGTACTTTGTGAGCCAAATCTGCGAAGTGCAGTATGCGGCGTCGGTTGAGGGCATTAAGCATCCCCTCGTCCGTACAGTTGCGGCAAAAGACTGATACCGCGTCATCGTCGCGGCAATCTTTAATCTTGTTTCTAACAAGTAGGAACCTAGCCCAAAAGTGATGGACTGTTTCCTCAGGTTGCTGTCATATATACATTAAATCGCATATGTCCGGGGGCCGGAATAGCTTGGAGAGTATTGCTTGTGGTGGGCGGGTGGGATTAAATCTGTCCCATGGCCCACTGTAGAATCCGGGTTCTGAGAAATTTCTGAGATTAGCGGCCCAGGATCCAGAGTGTCCTGAGAATTTTTAGGCTCGAAGCCTGGTTCTATGTTCGGAGGACGAATAGTTTCTTGAAGAAGAGTGTCCGGCTCGCAGAGCTCGGAGATCTGAACATAGTTTGTTTTTAGCGTAGGAGGGGCAGTATCCTCACCTTGCTCTTCCACGACGGTCACCAGGTGGGTGACCGGTGGGGATATGATTTCTCTCTGATCGGGTTTAAGCCCAATCAGATCATAATCTGTTGAAACCCCCAGGGCGGCGATGTGATCTAGCAGTTGGTTTAAAGACGAAACATCTGTTGGATCCATCTAGTCGACGCTTTCGGGGTTGATGTGGAGATGATCTTTGGCAATTCGGGGAACCCTCTTAGGCTTTATGGCCGGACGGGCGCCTATAGTGATCTTGCCAATCTGGAGGGTCTTCCCGGGAAATAGGGTTCCTCCAGGGTGATTTTGTCGTTGATGACGAGGAGAGCCATAGATCGTTCGGTCGACCACACGGAGGAACTCTCAGTGAAAGCACCAATGTCGGTGTCAAAACCGGCAGATCTCGGATAGGGGGTCCCGAACTGTGCGTCTAAGGATCAAAGGTAACAGGAGGCAGGGACGCAATGTTTATCCAGGTTCGGGCCCTCTTGATGGAGGTAATACCATACTTCCTACTTGATTGACTTTGATGAGTATAGGGGTTACAAGAGTTGATCTACCTCGAGATCACAATGGCTAAATCCTAGATGTCTAGCCTGTCTGATTATGATTGCCTCTACGGACTAAACCCTCCTGTTTATATAGACACCAGAGGGGGCTAGGGTTGTACAGAGTCGGTTTACAGAGAAAGGAATCTTCATATTCGCACGCCAAGCTTGCCTTCCATGCCAAGGAGAGTCCCATACGGACACGGGGGAAAGTCTTCCGTCTTGTATCTTCACGACCCACCAGTCCGGACCACATCACATAGCCCAGACGCCCGAGGACCCCGTAATCCAGGACTCCCTCGGTCCCTGTCTGGCCTGTATATTGGTATGACACTAGACTTGCCCGTCATTTTGGAAACTGATTGCTCATTTGTGACCTCTATTCTTGGAAAAGATTGTATGGATAGGTCCTCCTTTGTTGACTTAAAGAAGGAGGCGGTAAATGTCTCAAAGATGCCGGTGAATTTATAGATTTCAAAGATCAACAGGAAGGCAAATTTGGTGGCTCACGAGATTACAAAGTTTAGTTTTGATATTAGATCTGATAGTTTTCTCTTGCATTCTGTTCCGCCCTGTGTGCCAAAGTTTGTAATGAATGATTGTACTGACATTTTAAGTTAATTAATACATGGTGGGGTTTTTTCAAAAAAAAAAATTGTGACTGCATACATCTGACTACACAACATTCAGTTGACCGCACATATTTGGGTGCCTGGCACCACCACTGCGTCAATAACCTCTACGTTGTGATGTCGTGATCGTCTGCCAGACCCGACCCAGGGCCATTGGACGATCGGGGGATGACACAGTTGGTCATGACGTCGCCGACATAAATGTGATAGTGGGTTTTCTGATGTGGGTTTGCCGGCTAGAGGGGTATTTTAGATGTGACCGCCGCTCGGAATCGACGGAACCCACACTCGAGATGGGGAAGTTGGATCCGGTGACGACTTGTGATGGCCTCAATGAAGGTGAGGAAAACATGACTTGCCACGACGTCGCATCTGGAGGGGAGGAAAGGCATTGATTACTGGTTTGGGGTTGGAGAAAGAGATCATCAAGAGCACGAAAAAATTGGTTTGTGCCATCATATGAAGATCAAACGGTTAGGTATAAAGTGCCAGAACACGAATCATTTAGTTGCTTGGGATGTACTTGCCCCTTTTTATTCATCTGCCTACTTTTTGCTCATGTTTTCTTTGCACTTATGAAATACACTTTTATTTGCATAAATTGTCTACTGGAGATTGCTCCTTTTTCTATGCTTCTAAAATGCTCTTGTTACTTTATGATTTAACTAATTTCCCTTTGTATATAGGTGTCGATCACCTCTAGGCAAAGTTCGAGGGCGAGAAGGTGACGCCGCGACCGGCAAACCCAACCCGGAACAATTGGGTGGGTAGGGATAACACGGCTGGCCGTGACGTCGCCGACATAGATGAGGTATCAGGTTTTCCAATGTGGGTGGTCTTTTAGTTGTGACCAACACTCGAATTAAACGGATCCGAACTCAAGATGGGGACGTTGGATTCGGCGAGGACTTGTGATGACCTAGCCGAAGGTGGTTAGAACACGACTTGCCACGAAGTCGCGTCTTGAGGGAAGGAAAGACATTCACTAGTGGTTTGGGGGTTGGAGAAACAAGATCATCAAGAGCACAAAAAAACGGTTTGTACGGTCAGATGAAGATTGAACGGTTAAGAACAAAGTGTCAGAACACAAATCTTTCGGTCGCTTGGGATGTACTTGCCCCCATTTTCTTCCTGTATCTAGCTTTTGCTCATGTTTTTTGTGGTTATGAGATGCGCTTTTATTTACATAATTTGTCTATTTGAGGTTGCTCCTTCTTCAGTGCTTCTAAAAAAGCAAAGGACCAGCATTAAAAAAAGCAAAATTGTAACTCATTTCACAAACTTTACAAAAAAAAAGAGAGTTTAGACCATGGTTGTAGATTGCAATGTGATCCATCTTGTCGATTACTACAGCCACAACCCAATATCGCAATCACTTGAAACTATATCACACGGGATGAAGACGTGGTCGTTGCTCCGCCGCCGGCGGATACAGGAGAAGGAAGAAACATATGATGTGCCCAAGCAAGAACGTGTCCCTTTTTGGCTTTATCACTGGGAAGAATAACTTGCGGCAGCGATTGATCCCTCCACCAAGCCGCCCTTCGGCCAACAAGGTCCACGACAAAAGGAATAAGACCGGCGACCAACGACCGGTGCCCAAGAGCACGAGCGAGCACCGTAGTGTCACTCCTAGGCGTCACAAAGAGTACGCCCAAGACGGAGCAAGCGTTATTGCTCCAGATTCCATGACGAATATCCATCTTGGATGCATGGTCAAATTGTGGATGCGCCCACATGCTCCACCGATTCACTACATGTAGCCTCCCTCTGCTATGGATGGTAAGCTTGGGAGGTTGATGCCGCCCACCGGATGCTCGTCTTTTGTGCTGTGAGATGCTATGCGGCATAACGTCAACCTCTCCTAAAGAAACTCTGACCCTATAGCCACTATCTACAAAGGGTGCACCGAGCTGATGGAGAAGATGACCTTTGATGGGGAAGGCTATGAGAGGAGACGATCCCCCCATCCACCCAACATGTACATTGTAACTTCCAGCCGTGGCTACCAATCAAAGGGCAATGCTAGACCTACGTAATTTTTGTTACGTGTTTTACATAAGCAGCAATGTGGATCAATATTATTGGATCAGGAAGAGCGCCAGGGCCGAAATTGGCGACATAAGAGTAGATTGGAAATTTACGTAGGGAGTTCGCAGCGGATTCGTAGGTTTAGTATTATCGACAATAAAATGGCAAAACTCTGGAGTAATGCTAGACTCGCGGGCGGATTGTATGAGTTCTACGGATTGTAGTTCGCTGCATTTTCTAATTGGAGACTAAGACGATAGGAGGGGGCCACCCCGTGAAATTCAAGGGTATGGTTAATTAGTGTGAGCGGATCCTAGTCCGCACATAAACCGAATATCTTGTTCGTAGGTGTAGCATCTCGCTAGCTGATGCCTTCCCCTCAACATGCTAAGATCAAGCATCTCTAACCAATTCCCTATCCTTCAACTCCTTAAAAGCCTCCTCATGACCGTAGATGCTCTGATAGCCACGTATTAGTGTGCATGCATTAGCACATGCTGTGTGATTAGATAATGTACTAGTCGTCAACCCGTGCATTCGCACGGGCTAGTTAAAAATGTTGGAGAACTTTATAAATTTGACTTTGAAGTATGTCATTATATTCCAAGATTACTTAGGCCAGAACTACTTCAATTGTTACTTGATTGGACAATATATGTATGCTTTGTAACTATATTTTGTATGCTTATGTCTGTGTTGTCTTCGAGTTTTTTGTAAGCATTACTTGTTAGAGGTTATTGCTTCTTCTATGACAATTGAGTTGTTATAGTCTATTTGGGATTGCTACATGTAGGAATGCAGATTTCTATTGATATAATTATTTGAAACATGGCCTATCATTGTCATATTGTATATAGAGGAATCTTTTTGTACGCATTACTCATCGAAGGTTCATGCTTTCTCTATGACAACTATGTTGTTGGAATCTATTTAGGATTGCTACATATAACATCGGAATGCAAATTTATTCTTGTACGCTAATTTGAAATATGCTCAATCTTTGTCATATTGAGTAGAACTTAATTGTAGAACTAATGCAAGCATGTCATGGTGTAACACATACGATTTCAATTTCATTATACACTATCAAAATGTTTTTATCTTGAATCACTCTTGCTTAATAATATATTGTTTAATTGTTCTAAATCTTTCTTTTAACATTTTGATTGTTAGCTAAAAATTAGAGACAAACTATATATGGAACCCCATGCATTTGCATGGGCTGATGTTTCCTATGGTTTTCACCGCTACTTAACTTTTTTGTTTTCACGACAGTAGGTCCAACCTTTTGTCACATAAAACCACACTAAAATACTGTCGGAGATGAAAAAAAGAGGAATTGAAGAGTTGGTAGTGAAAACCTTCGGCTATAGAATTAAATCATGAAATTAAATAAAGCAAATAGTAGAGGAAGACAAACTGCACTATTTGGTAATCTGAATCGTGTTGATCATTTTCTTTTGGGTTTCATCAGAATATAGAATTGAAAGAAGAAAAGAAAATTAGCAGTACATATATAAGTAAAAAAAGATTAGATGTGGGGAGATAACAGTATAAGCATATGTGATATTATACAACTTGTACAACTATATGAAATTTCCTCTACCGCATAATGGGACATAGTAAACGCCAGGCTACTACTTGAATCTCAAGTTACTACCTTCTACCTTGGCACTCTAATAATAATAAGATTTGACAGAGATAATTTATATTCACACAACTTTTTACCTGTTCTCTATACATTTTGTTTTCAGATTAACACATATTTTATTTCTTGATGGTCTAGACATAAATCAGCCACTTACAGTTTCACATATAATCCGGGGAATTATAACTTGTGTTCGTGGCATGAGATACTTGTAGATATTGATTAGAGAGAAAGTGTACCAGAGTCAGAAAAAAGTACAAAGGTCTATCAGAAATCAGGTTTAGTTCTGCAAGTAATTTTGGTTTGGAAGTTAAGCGATGTCGGGCTAACCTTATCCATCCTCGTATACCCACAAATTATTACCAAATAAGAAATATATAAAACATATGAATTAGTAGGTTAACCTATATGTTTTCAAAGAGGATGGAAATGGCATGTGCTTACTATACCATGAACGCTCTACAAAAATAGCGGTATACCACACATTGCATGCGTACATAGGCAACATAATTAGAAGCAACATCCTGTGTCCTGACATCTGCAAGGGTACAAAAGAAATAGATCTGGCGTGGGGCATTAAACATAGACAATATATGTCACACATTGAAATTTTTTATCTTGGGTCACAGTGGCTAGAGATTTACCTATAAGGATATCAGTCAAGCACAACAATCGACAAACTGAGATCGTTCGCTGATAAACTGCTGGCCATATCTTTACACTCCGTAGGAAGTTGCTTTATGTAGCCATCAGTTTATCAGCGGAGCATGTCCGGTTCATCTCAACATCCATCGTCCTAATGCCAGAATTGCTCCTGTTGTTGCTATATCATTTGGCTGCAAGACTGGCAACCATATAGTTAGATATATACTGGTAAAAACTGATTGTGGTGAAAGATCAAAGACCATGAGTGTGGCTCCATACGGGAGTTATGTTATAGTGCTCTATGAAAAGTTCTGTAAAATGTGTCAATGATCTAAATAATCAATCTGCATGGCCCCTCCTTTAGTTTAAAAAGGAATTGGATGAACATGTACCGTTGTTAAAGAGGAAAAAATAGTGCAGAATTACTTGCATAGCAGCCTTGGGATTTCCTTCAATCCGTCTCCTTGGAACATGACCTTACACCTTGGCATAAGAGGATGGCGTGAACGACACAACTGCATGCATGTAATATAGCAGATCCGTCTTGTATATATTTTGTAGAGACATGAATCTTTTCATCCCTTTCGCTTTCGATGTGAGCCATTGCTGGGCATAAGGCCGGTGAAGAAGTGAAACAGAAATATTGTTGTTTCTTCTCGATGTCTGATGCATCCGCTTGTTAGCCGGCTGTACCAGCGATGGTGTCGCAATGCGCAAGTCCAACCTCAGTCTGATCAGATGGTGCCACAATGGCCTGCGGCGGCCAGGGCGGAGGCATGCTCCGTGGTTAGCCCATCGGCAGCATATGTTCCGTGATTACCCCATCGGCGGCAAGGGCTTGAGGCCTAGGGTTTGGTTGTACGCAAGGATAAGAGATGTTAAAGAAGGGAAAAGAAGGAACTGGGATATGAACAGAATAAAACGGGACGTGTTCTTTTTAGCCGAACTTGGTGGTTTTGCAGGGTGCTAAACTTCTTTTTTGAAATCTGCTAAGATTAGTTCTGCTGATACGTCAATGTGCTGGCTTTTGTAGGGTGGCAAGATTCAGTTTTTGTTGATACGTGCAGCTTCTTCTCTTTTCTGGCCGCAGGATTCCTTTTCCTGGTTAGTGGGCCTTTTGTGCGATGAGACAAAGGGACCGTATAAGACATGGTTGCTCTATTGAGAATTTGAGATAAACATATGCATGCAAATAGATCTAAAAATAAAAGGATGCATGCAAAACAAAATAGCTGGGTGTGCAAATAAGTTGACGGCATATATACTACATACTATATAATATAAAAGATCTTATGGTTAGTCAAGAATTACACGGGTTAATCCGGACCGTTATAACTGGGTCCCACCAGATGAGCGGCCCATATTTTCTAATTAACGTGAGAATTTCTTGGGAGTTCATAATTAGTATAAGTATAGAAGTATAGATATAGATATAGATATAGATATATATAGATATAGATATAGATATAGAAGTATAAATATAGATATAGATGTATTAGCTTGCACCAACGGTTGGCCCGCTGTGCGTACAGCAAAACTAGCTACCACGATGCGACGGTAAGGTGTGGAGGCTACCGCTACGGTGGTAGGCCTCTGTCATGAGGACACATCGTTTGGGTGTTGACTAACGGCTACAGCCATTGACTGTGACAGTAGTCCATTTATCATACTGTCATTGTGTATGGCGGTAGCAAAATGATTTCAATGTGTGACATACATCGTTTGGTGGAGGATCTCCCCAAGATGGTTGGGAACCATCAGAGCGCGTTCGTTAAGGGCAGATCGCTGCATGACAACTTCATACTTGTGCAGAGCATGGCACGCCGTTTGCATGCTTTGAGGAGTCCAAGTGTGCTGCTAAAGCTAGATATATCTAAAGCATTTGACTCCGTCCAGTGTCCTTTCCTTATTGAGGTGTTGAATCAAATGGGCTTCGGACCAAGGTGGAGGTCTTGGATATGCGGGATACTTGCAACATCGACCACCAAGATCATGGTGAATGGTGAGCCGGGAGACACGATATACAATTGTAAAGGGCTGAGGCAGGGAGACCCGGTCTCTCCAATGCTCTTCATTCTAACAATGGAGCCCCTTCAAAGGTTGTTCGAGGTGGCTATGGCTAGAGGTGTGCTGTCACCCTTGGCGCGTGTTGGCATGAGGAAACGTCTCTCTATCTTCGCTGATGACGTGGTGCTATTTATCAAACCAAATCCAGTGGACCTTGAGGTATGCAAGTCTCTGTTTGAGATCTTTGGGGAGGCATCAGGGCTGAGAATCAACATGAGCAAATCCGCGGCCCTACCTATCAGGTGCTCCGAGGAGGAGATTGCAATGGCATGCAATGAGTTGCAATGCCCCTTGGGATCGTTTCCGATCAAGTATCTTGGGCTACCCCTATCGCTAAGGAAGCAAACCGCAACGCAGCTGCAATTTTTGGTGGATCACATGGCAAATCAGCTACCGAAATGGAGGGCAGCTATGATGCCCAAGAGCGGGCGACTAACTCTTGTGCAGTCTGTCCTGTGTGCGATGCCGATTCATGCTATGATGGCGTTGGACCTACCTGCAAAAACTATAGCGGCAATGAACAAGATTTGCCGAGGTTTCTTATGGTGCCGAAGAGCTGAGGCAAACGGTGGTAACTGTGCTGTTGCATGGGATATGGTCTGTACGCCGAAGTGGGCAGGTGGATTGGGGTTGCCAAACCTAAGATGGATGAATATTGCCATGCAAGCTCGCTGGCCGTGGCTCACGAGGACCGATGAGTCAAGACCCTGGAAGGAATTCAAAATCAAAGTCCCGGAAGAAGCACAAATGTTATGCCAAGCAGCCATGAGGAGCACTGTGCGGTCAGGACGAACAACACGCTTCTGGGAAGACCGATGGCTTCATGGCCAAAGAATACATGAGATGGCGCCGCGAGTCTATGATTTGGTGCATCCCCGAACTCGCAACCTGAGGATGGTCAGTACGGCCATGCAGGACAGCTCTTGGGCGATGGACATCAACCCCAACCTTGAACCGGAAACCTTGCATCAGTTTCTAGCGCTATGGCAACTGCTCAATGGTTGGGAACTTTCTGATGAGGAGCCGGATGAGATAGCATGGTCGTGGGAGACAAATGGGCAGTTATCCGTGAAATCGGCTTATGCGGCAGCTTTTTGGGGCCGGGAGGTGACCCCGACAGCGGACCTGACATGGAAATCACGTGCTCCTATACAATGCAGGTTTTTCACATGGCTAGCCATGAAGAACAGATGCTGGACCTCGGATCGCCTAGCGCGCAGAGGCCTACCTCACCAAGTCGCATGTCCTTTCTGTGATCAAGAGGAGGAAACGATCAACCATGTTCTACTCACATGTGTTTTTGCTCGCACAGTTTGGGCAGCGATCTTCGTCGCATTGGGGACGCCAAGTTGGATTCCTACTGCCCAAGAATCGCTGGTGGAGTGGGCCGTTGACAAATGTGGTTCAAACAATGTCAGCACGAAGGACCTTCGCACCATCTTCGCGCTTACTTGGTGGGAGTTGTGGAAGCATAGGAATGCCATTGTCTTCGAGGGCGCGCATCCTTCGGTTGAGCAGTTACTAAGAAACATGTGCATTGAGGGTTCCTCTTGGTCAACCGCTGGGTTATTACGAGGAGATGTAATGCCTTTCTTCGCTAGGGTAGAGAGGTGGGTGAGTGATAAGGATTAGCTTGTAACAACAAAACCCTGTAAATTACGGTGGAGGCACTCTTGGCCTTTCTTCTATAATATACTAGGTAGGAATTGCGGCTTGCCGCACCCGGCAGCGGTGCTGCCGGGTTCAGTCATATCCACCACGACTGGTAAAATCATATCCAATTCGATAATATAGTCATTGGAGCATTGCAAATATAAAAAAAAGCATGATATTCGTTCAGGAGCATGCAGCATAAAACCACACTAATATCACAACCACAAAGCCGGATAAAAATAGAACAATAAACAGTCATATCACAAACAGATCCCATATAACAACTCAACACAACCAGCGACATACATCTCACAGTCCACCATAGTAATACAACAGATACAGGTAGCAACAACATAAAGGCCAAGAAACGAACAGCATGAGCGTACAGCCTCTCCCGCATGAGCGATTGGAATGTACTCCCTCTGTTCATAAATACAAGACCTTTTAGAGATTTCAACAGGGACTGCATACGGAAAAAAAGTGAATCTATACTCTAAAATATGTCTATATACATCAGTATCTAGTCTGTATTGAAATGTATAAAAGGGTTATATTTAAAAACGGAGGGAGTAGAACCTGAAATAAACTCATCTTTAAATACCAGTTTAATCTTACAGTCAATAGTGTGTGCATAATGAATCTTGCAGCAAGCATAGGGAAAATGCATATAGATGCTTCTATAAGGTCTAACATAGACATACTCTTTTCCATGCAAAGAAACTTCAGAAAATCATTAACCACTGAAGAGAAAAGGCTGTTAGTCAAGATCAGGTCACTCACCACCTTCATGTAATTTCTTCGAGGACTTCAACATCAACGAATAGCGCCATACTTCTCCTTTCTTTCTTCTCTAAATGAAGTGACGCTTTGCTCATTCTAATGATGGTTCTATGTGGATGGGTGATGAGATGAATAAGAAAACATATGAGTGAGTATTTCTCGTGAAGTGTAGTATAACTGTATAAGCTTTGAAGTACCGAGAGCTGCAAATTGAACTCAACAGTCGAAACAGGTCTGAACAAAACAAAATAAAACCTTTATCTTCTATGAAAGCTGGGTGCAAAATGACCAATCTGGTAAAGCCATGGGATTTCAATAATCTGCAAGATGTAATACACAAAAACACTATAGCTATGAACACTGCAATTTAAAAGCCAAGCTACTCCCAAGTAAAAGTAAGCAATGCTGATGAAGCAACAAAAGGTGATAGCTTTGCTACCAGAAATGAAACCATCAGAAGTTATATGCACCACAACACCAAAGGTTGCATAGCAAACCACATAACAAAACTGAAGAAAAAAGATGCAGAGATGACATGGAGATTAAAATAATAGATAAACAACCTAGCTGTTTGAGAAGCATTGCAAATTGAGCTCCTGAAATATCAGGGAAGTCTATCAGGGAACTCACCGATGACATTTACCAGACAAACACTCTACAAGTTCCAGAAACACCAAGTTTTTTTTAGGGTTCCAGAAACACCAAGTTATAGATCAGTGCAGCATCAACTGTATATACACACACCATAACTGAATGACGTGAATTTGCGTTTACTTGCGTAAATAAAACCACCTTTCTGAAGATCTCATCCCATCACCCATCAAGCATAAATACGAATTTGAGTTAGTTCATTTAAATGCAAAAACTGGATAAACCAAACCAAGCAGACCAACAACATACTTATATAAGTACTTAGATAGATCCATCTCGACTACCCTGCCACTGACTCACTACTCGTCTTTTAGCACCAGTATATCAAACAAAAGAACAAAAACCTTTTCTGCAAAGAGCAAGGACAAGGGTTGATACCAAATTTGGTCCCTGATCGACAGTGGAAAAGAGCAACGTACCAAATAAAGCAAGTAAGGCAACAAAAAAACTCCTTTTTTAGGGACCAAGGACATGCCTAGAATGTATACCTATCCATCTCCTTGATAGTAAGAAAGCGAGAGCATGATACATTATGAACCAATAGAGAGCATGTGAAATATATTCTCTAGGAACGACCGAGTAAACAGACGAACATAAGAGAGCTCACCTTGTACAAACATGAACGACACAGTCGTGGGAAGAACAACAAGGACCTGTAAATCAATAGAAGACAATATCACAAGGATGCGTATTAGTAAATAAAAGATAAATTCCAAAGCAGAAACACCAAGCTTTCTATGATATTTGTCACTGTGGGCATCAAATTGTCATGTAAAAGATATAAAGGTCCAATGTCTAATAACAACTCACCTTTTTTCAGAATTCTTTGATAAACACCAGAAGTTGTTGACCAAAATCTTTGAGCATGCACATCTGGCATAAACAATTATGTCTTCTTCTAATCGACCGGCATGATGTACCAGTAAAATCAAAGATCATTTATGACAAGAACGATGGGTTGCAGACTATCACCAATATGATACCTTCTATAACATCACAGTAGGTTACTAAATGCAAGTACAAAATGCGACACACACTGGACCAATAGGTCGTTGGCTCAGTACGTTATTATTTAGTGCTGGAGATAGCTGAATGAATTTAATTGTTTGTCCATCAACCACTTTTAACCAGAAAGTACACACCCAAAAGTATTGCACTGAAACTGGAGGTACCGAAGACAGAACTCAACACGAATACTAAAACCAGTTGTCGCCCGACTTGGTCATACCCTATATATATATACTCAACTTGTATATTGTTTATGTACATAAAAATAACAGTGAGGAAAGGGTAAAAAAACCAGAGGAAGGTTCTGTTTTTTAAGCTACTAAATACGGCAAGAAGATAATTGGACGACAATATAATTATATTACATATTTTCGGTGCCAGCAAGATCTCAGTAGTATAAAGAGAATGTCAAAATAATTGCCAAGTCTTGTGCATTAATGACAGAAAATAAAGCATGTCCGTATATGATTAAACCAAGTACTCAACCTGGAGTAATCAAAAGCCTGCCCGCATATTGGGCTCTATACGAAGTACCCAGAAGGTCAATATGTTAAAAAACCAAGTACAGGCGGACTGGAGGCAACTCACCTCGGGTCGCCTTCCTCGCCTTCTCTCACACACGGCGACCGCGGACCGTCCGCCACTCTCCCCCTGCCAAGCGCGTCGGAGCTATCCTCCTCACCACCATCACCCCTCGGGGCAGGAACCGGACGGGGCGGAGGTGATGCTTGGGGAAGGGCCAGCCTCGGGTTATCGAAGATAAAAATACTGGAAATGCAACATTTTTATTATCCATTGTTGCTACATCCCTACAAAAAATGAATAATAGGAAGCCTCTGAGGGAAATCTGAATAGACCCGAGCATGAAAAAATATTAGAAATTTCTTTCCTGGCAGAAAAATGGATAAAAATAATAGGTCATATTGTGGAGTCTGAAACCTAAAGTATAATATACTATTACTATTCCACATCACACATAAAGAGTAAATTAAAAGGTAGATGAATTATTGCAAGTAAGAAATAGTCTTTAATTGTTATTTGAGGCTGATGCCATCTGCAAGAGAGAAAGCAATTGCGGGTGAATGATGTCCCAGAAGTCCTGGACTGCATAGATACTACCACAAGATGTATAATGAAGTGTTGGTAGTTTGGGGTTTGATTAACTATCTATTTTGCTGATTGTAACAAAAAATGAAACATTCATATTAACAATAAACCCGGTCATCGTATAAAATTAGAAGAATAAAATGGCGGATTAATGTGCTCTTGGAGTAATGTGCAAGAAATAATGAAGTATCTTACTATGACTTGACAAACACTGAAATACGTTCGGGATAAACTCATGCTAGTCCCTCACATGGAATTCTTGGTCATTTTCTCATTTTATGCGCAAGATTCCCTGGACTTAAAAATGCAAAACTTATATCAAAAAATTGATTCAGGAACAGCTATACATAAGGATCAAAGCATCGTGTCTGACCTTGCTGCCTCCCCAAGCATACAACCTCTCCTGCATAAGCAGCCGAAATCAAAATATTAGATTCAGTCTTCCAGTTAATTTCATGTTGCGGTGTCAAAACCGGCGGATCTCGGGTAGGGGGTCCCGAACTGTGCGTCTAGGTGGATGGTAACAGGAGACAAGGGACACGATGTTTTTACCCAGGTTCGGGCCCTCTCGATGGAGGTCCCTACTCCTGCTTGATTAATATTGATGATATGGGTAGTACAAGAGTAGATCTACCACGAGATCAGAGAGGCTAAACCCTAGAAGCTAGCCTATGGTATGGTTGTTGTTCATCCCCACGGACTAAAATCCTCCGGTTTATATAGGCACCGAATAGGGTTAGGGTTACACAGAGTCGGTTACAATGGTAGGAGATCTACATATCCGTATCACCAAGCTTGCCTTCCACGCCAAGGAAAGTTCCATCCGGACACGGGACGAAGTCTTGAATCTTGTATCTTCATAGTCCAGGAGTCCGGCCAAAGGTCATAGTCCGGCTATCCGGACACCGCCCCTAATCCGGGACTCCCTCAGTAGCCCCCGAACCAGGCTTCAATGACAACGAGTCCGGCGCGTAGATTGTCTTCGGCATTGCAAGGCGGGTTCTTCTCCAAATCCTGTGTACCTGTTTGAATAGTGTCCGGCTTCTTGTAAATATCGCGCTCCTTGGCTTCCACGCCCAATAATGGCCATCTTCCACGTGTTGAATGAATGCGAAAAGCCAGGGTATTTTTACATTTACCCCCCTAGCTGCGCAAATGAGCTGCCTATATAAGAGACGAGGATCTAGATCCAAATCACACCACCTTCCCTTCACGAGCTTTCATCGGAGCGCATCTGACAGAAACCCATTCCATCATGGACAGTCGACGCGGCTCCTCCTCTTGCCCTCCTAGTCCTCAACCTGGAGATTGGGAGAGATGCTCCGTCCCGCACAGCGAGTTAGTGACGCTCCAAACCAAGGGGTTTCTTCCCCCAGCCTTCATGGTTCCGGTTCGAGCCGGACTCGCCACCTATAAGGGCGGAAAACAAGCGGAGAGCGTCCCCAGTCCCTCCCGAGGAGAGCGGGTATGCCTTGTCCCTTATTTGATAAGAGGGCTCGGATTTCCAATTCATCCGTTTCTCCGGGGGCTCCTGGAGTTCTATGGCCTCCAGTTGCACAACCTTACGCCTGCCTCCATTCTGCATATTGCGGGCTTCGTGGCCCTTTGCGAGCTGTTTTTGGGCATCGAGGCTCATTTCGCGTTGTGGAAGAGGTTGTTCTGCCTCGTACCCCGTTCTCAGGAGGGGTCGATATATCAAGTGGGCGGAGCCGAACTATGGCGCATCGCCGGGACCGGATATCTATCCGGAACCCCGAAGAAGGCGTCCGAAGACTAGCCTTCGGGATGGTTTTATATAGAAGATGTCCCCCTGCCGGACCCTGTTCGGATCGGCCTCCCGGAGTTCAGTAATGCTCCTTTGAAGAAACGCCTAAGCTGGCGTCCACGGAGCCCTCGGAGGGAAAATGACAGGGACGTCCTCTACCTGATGAGCCGAATAAGGTTGTTGGCTCATTCCGGACTGACCATGATCGGAGTCATGGCCACATGCATTATGCGGGGAGTGCAGCCGCTCCAGTATAGGGGCCACCCCATGTGGGATTTCAACGGGGAGGATGATGCCACACGCCATGGCCGTAGGGCCGGGATCGGTCGCCGATCTGATGAAGATCTTGTCCGCATTGTACAAGGGAGAAGAGGAAGAATTTCTTCACGTCAATCCTCAGGACGGGTTTTCTATGAACAACCCTCCAAGCTGGGTAAGCGGACATTTCTTTATGCCCATCCGTTCCATATTCCCATAGTTAAGTACCTTATCTTGTGATTTTGACGCAGGAATTGCGCCGGGCCGTAAAGGATTTAAACAGCCCACCTCCACAACCTGAGGATCCGGAACGGTCCCTCGATCCGGCCTCCTAAGAGGATCCGGACATATCTGTGGAGCTGATCGATGGGGTATTTTACCAACTGAGCATCGACAATGCCTTGGTTGCCATTACGGCCGATTACCCGGAATATTTCCAGCCTCACAGTAATTGAGACCGAAGTCCCAATACTTTAAAAATGATCCCTCCGTGCTTATCTTTGACCACCGTATATCAATGGTGTTTTGCAGGGGGAGCCCTTGAGGCGGAAGGCCGAACCTACGGTGGCTAGCCAACAAGGGGCAGCAAGGCCCAGCAGGTTGAAAAGAAGTGCGGTCCGGACTGAAGCGCCAGCGCAACGGTATGGCGTGTTGCCTTATTCCCAGGTTTTATTCCGGAAGGCATACTAACGCTCGTGCTCTCTTCAGGAAAAAGAGCGCTCGCCGAACTATATCCGGAGAGGTTGCCAATCGAGCCTCCGCCAGCCAGGCTTCAAAGCCAGGCCCAGAAGCGGAGGCGAACACTAGGCGTGCGTCGGATGCTCCTCCGACAGAGGATGCCGACAGATTGTCCGCCACCAACTCAGAGGTGGAGAGTGCCATGAATCACAGGCGCCGCTGGACAATTCTTCGTGACACATGTTTCTCCCAAGAGGCATTGGATGCCTTCAATTCGGGAGATGCGCACCTCCGTGCTGCTCAAAATGGTCTAGCCAGAGCCTTTGAAAGCAGTATGTGAAAGACATACGGGTGAGAAAATTTGATGGTTATATATACCAGTAGCCCCCGAGACTTGAAATAGTTAGAATAACTGATTTAAGGATCATTTATTGTGCAGGATCTTACAGAAAAGAATACCCAACTGTCCCAGGAGCTTGAAGAGTGCAAAGCCCAACTTGAGGCCGCACAAGCCGCGACAGGGGAAGTCAAAGAGACCCCCTCTGGTAACATACGCTTTTAAAAGATAAGTATGTTATGAAGTGCGGCGTGTGTATAGATCTGACAATGACATTGCAGATGGCACCAGGGTAGATCCGGACAAGCAACAGCTCTTGCGCGGCGAGAACGTGCTTACGAGGGTGAGGCAGGAGAAAAATAATCTCCAAGATGCCAACACCCAGCTGCGTGAGGAGCTGAAAGATGTTCGTGCCCAGCTGTCTGACTCCGTTAAGGAGAATCGGCGGCTTCGACGCGGCATTTTGAGTAAGTGCCTAAACGAACTTTTGAAAAAAAAGAGTTCGGCGAGGAAGTCGACTAACAGAGTTATGTCTGTAGGTATGCTCACAGGCCGTCCTGCAGAGGAAATGCCCGGTTCTACGGGTGACCTTCTTCCCGAGCTCTTACAACTGCACGAACGAGTTCGGCAGGTGATGAAAGGCATCGCCCAGGCCTTGTGGCCATCTGTCTCCCTGCCCGAAGGCCTTGGGGAGCTTGCAGAGAGGCTCCAGGGAGCCCGGAGGCGCTTCCGATTATGGAAGATATCGGCCTGCCGTCAAGGCGCCAGGGAGGCCTGGGCCATGGTGAAGACGCGGTACACGAAGGCTGACCCAAACCACATGGCCGAGGTCGGACCTGTGGAGCCAGATGGGAAGGAGATCCCTGTGAGCTTAGTGTACGGCCAGGTAGAATTGGCCGCAAAGTATTCCTAGCAGGACTGTAAACTAGATAGCATGTTAGATGGTATTGAAGAGGAATTCAATCAGTCAAATTGACTATGTAATTTATGGTGACATGTAAAATGCCTTCTAGCCAGATTGTAGATCGTTTGTCTTAGCGGACCTTTTTGCTTCAACCTCGGGACCCAATAGTCCGGAGTGTGTCCGAATAACCTCGCGGTTATATAAAAACCGGGGCATGCGTGGAGACCAGGCGCAGGGGTCATAAGTGCTTTATTGGACAAGTGCCCAACTAGTTATGTTATATTATATGGTTAGTAAGAAACATCTTCCAGGGAGAATAGTTCCGTTAGGGGTTCCTTTCCCTGGGAGGCATGCCCTAAAGTGCATGTCCGGACTGCGAAAAAAGCAGAAAAGCTGAAAGTGCGTTATATCGACTAGAGGGGGGTGAATAGGCGATTTTCATGAATTCTTCAATGAGGAATTATCCGGTGAGGAAATTCCTAAGTGAAGAACTACTTGCAGCGGAATAAGTAATCAGAAGTAAGCATAAGAAAATGCGGGCATGGTCATCATGATAAAATGAAGACAATCAAAGAGTACAGAAAGCGTTAACATAGGATAGCACAAGGTGAAGACAAACAGGTTGAAGAATTGAACTGAGGAAATTGAGAAAGTCTTCAGTCAAAGTCTTCAAACACAGATATGAATGAACACTCAACACAGTAATGAGGAAATGAAAGAGTTGAGGAAATAGAACCAGTTAAGTTGGTGAAGACAATGATTTGGTAGACCAGTTCCAACTGTTGTCTCAGTTGTACGTCTGGTTGGAACGGATGAGTATTTAAACTCGAGGACACACAGTCCCGGACACCCAGTCGCTGAGCACGCAGCTCAGGACACCAAGTCCTCACCGTATTCTCCTTGAACTAAGGTCAAACATACCTCGTCCAATCACTCGTGGTAAGTCTTCAGGCGACTTCCAAACCTTCACAGACTTGGTCACTCGGTGATCCACAATTCCTCTCGGATGCTCTAGACCATGACGACTAACCGTCTGGAAGAAGCACAGTCTTCAAAGGTAACAAGCGTCGGATCAACGCAGGATCAATCTCTTCAGTGATCTCAATCACTTTGGGTTTGTAGGGGTTTGGTTTTGGGTTTTCCTCACTCGATGATTTTCGCTCAAAGTCCTCGGAGGATGGGTTGCTCTCAAATGACAAGTGTCAAGTTCTCTCGGAGCAGCCAACCAGCTAGTGGTTGTAGGGGCGGCTATTTATAGCCTAGGGAGCAGCCCGACATGATAAGACATAAATGCCCTTCCATGATATGACCGTTAGGTGGATAAGATATTTTGGGACAGGTAGCGCCAAGAAGACAGAACGGTCGGAATTTTGAATATCAAATTCCTCAGGGCTTTGATGTTCCTCTTTGTGTAGGGAATGCGCACTGGCGAATTCCGAACTCCTCAGTCTGAACAAATTCCTCTGCGACCGGAAGAACTTCGTCTACATCCTTTGAAGAAATTGACTGAGCTGTATGAGATTTCCAAAGGCTTCACTCGAAGGGATTGGTAGGTGTAGGATTTTGAGTTGAGCATCACATGGAAATTTTTCCTTAGTATTTCCTCGACCCCCTTTAACAGTACGGTGTTTCCTATGACTCAAGAAGGAGAAAACGGAACTACGAAAACAAAAGTCTTCACGCTTCATGTTCCTCAAATGAATATCAAGTCTTCAAGGTCAGACCAATTTCTTCACTTTCAAAGTCTTCAGTCGAAGAACTTCATTTTTAGGGGTCGACTTTCTCTGTAAATATCAAACTCCTCATAGACTTATAGACATGTGTACACTCATAAACACATTAGTCCCTTAACCTATAAGTCTTCAATACACCAAAATCACTAAAGGGCACTAGATGCACTTACAATCTCCCCCTTTTTTGGTGATTGATGACAATATAGGTTAAGTTTTCAACGGGGATAAACATATGAAGTGTAAATACTGATATTGAGGAATTTGATTGCAAGATATAGAAGAACTCCCCACGAAGATGTGCATAGTGAGGAATATTGCTTTTGAGGCATTGCACATTTGAATAGTTGAATCATGGAGATCTCCCCCTATATCTTGTAATTCATACACGCATTTGACATATAATATGAATAATTTGAAATGCATGATGAAATATGGTGACTGATGTAGTTCAGCATGCGTGTATTAACATATAATGAGGAATAAGCATGCAGAGGAACACATCAAAAGTATCGAGCACCATCGGGTTTAAGATTACAACTCGATCCAATAAAGTTTCGTAAGAGCGAGTTGTAACTTAGCAAAAAAACGTTGTATATAGTAGACCCGCTTGAAGACTAACTCAAATTTCTCCCCCTTTGTCATCAAATGACCAAAAGGATTGAAACTGAGGACTAACGCCCTTGAAGAATTTCAAGTTGATGAAGGAGAGCCAGCGTTGTCGGGGTCGGTTGTCGTAGTAGGGCCTGCCGCAGTGTCGTCCAAGTCTTCATTTTCATCAGTGTCGCGCGATGAAGAATACGAGTTGGCCACCAAGGAAGGGACTTTGACCTTCTTGTATTTCTTCGGAGGAGGTGTAGACCAGTCAAATTCTTCTTTGAGACCCATTGTCTTCAGTTCTTCTGCGTTGTAGACATTAGAAAGAACAGCCCAGGTGCGGTTGAAGGTTTCATGGAGGTAGTATTGGTTTTTCTTCACTGCATTGTGTGTTGAGGTCATGTTGTGAAGAATTGAACCAAACTGACGCTTGACCCATTTATGATTGCGATCAACCTTCTGATGAAGACTGAGGAGCAACTCACGATCGATCATCACCACAGGTCTTTGTGGCTTGAGGATTTTGCTTGGCTGAGGTATTGGCGGCAGAGTCATGTGTGGCGAGTCATCATTGGTGGAGTAGGATGCAGCTTTGCGAAATTGACCATCCAATGGACGAATGCCTTCATCTATCACAGCAGTTGCCTTGCCCTTGTCATCAGCTGAGGAAAATGTCCGTTTGAGGACTTGAATTGGAGGCAAGTAGCTGCAGTGGTTCAGAGTGTCAGCCTTGTAATTGAGTGAAGACCTTGTCCTGATGAACCTCATAATCCATGGTGCATAAGGCTTCAGCTCAAAAGGTGACATAGCAATGTTTGCCAGAGTCCTCATGAAGAAATCATGGAAGTTGACGGGAACGCCATGAATGATATTGAAAAGCATATTCTTCATGATGCCAACGACTTCTTCATCATTTGAGTCGTGGCCTTTGATAGGACTCATTGTCTTCGACAGAATGCGATAGACAGTCCGAGGCACATATAGTAATTCCTTGACAAAGAATTTGGTTCGAAGTGCATGTCCTGGCTTCAAAGGCTTCATCAGCACTTGCATGTAATGATTTGAAAGCTCAGGTTCGTTGTAGATGCAACGAGCACCATCAAGGGGAGGACTGAGTGGGAGGGCATGAAGCAATTCAGTTGATGGTGCCTTGTAGTGACTATTTTCAGACATCCAGTCCAACACCCATGAGTTCACATCTTCAACGTCTCCAGCGATATGCAGCGTGGCATAGAATTGAAGAATACGTTCTTCATTCCAATCACAGATGTTAGTGCAGAAATTCAGAAGTCCTGCATCATGAAGAACACTGAGGACTGGCTGGAAGCCTGGCAGAGATTCCATGTCCACATGAGGAATATGTGCTCGATGACTTTGTCTTTGTTTAATAGCACAGAGGATTAGTAGTTGGCTTGACTAGCAGTCCTGAAACGCCTCTTCCTTATGCGAGCAGAGTCATATGGGTTGTAGTCAGTGAAGAATACATGCTCGCCGAAGAAATCTTCAGCCTTGAACTTTTGCTTCGTTGAGAATGGATTCTTTGGCTTTGGCAGTGGAGTGTCAGTGAGTTGCATCATGACCTCAGGAATCGCAATCTCAGGTTCTTCAGGCTGAGGATTTTCTGGTTCCTCTTCATATGCAGTCTGCGTGTTCATAGGATCAGCAGCAGCAGGTTCTTCAGCACTAGTGGCTAGAATTTCTTCATGCACGGATGAGTTGGGATGAGTTTCTTCAGAGCCCGTTTGAACTGTTGGAGCAGGGGACTGAGGAATCTGTTGGATTGGGGTGAAGAGTGGGAATTTTGGATGCTGACTGTCCCAAAAGTCATCGTTCATCACTGGTGTTGTGCTTCCAATATCCACATCTTCTTCAATTTCTTTAACGCCAGCCTCTTCAGCTGTGAACCGAGGCATTGGCGAGGAAATGATAGGAGTTGAAGGGATTGCATCCACTTCAATTTCTTCATCAATCTGCTCTGACGAAGCAGCAGAATGATTTTCTTCATCAGATCCACTTGGGATCTCATACTCTTCATCAAAAGGAACAAGGTCCTTTGATGGAATGGAGGAAATTGGAACAACATCGATTGGATTTTCAAAAGAGCTTGTCATAGGCTTCATTTTCTTTGGGGCTGAAGAATTTGAAGCAGCTGATGCTTTCCTTTTCTTCACTGCAGCTCGCTCTGCATCCTTGGTCTTCTTCACATCAGATGCAGATGGAAGGATTGGAGTTGGTGTAGGCGCAGGAGGAGCTGAGCAATCTGGTTGAATTTCCTCAGGCGCAACTGATGCAGTTGCCCTGACTTCTTCAGTTTCTTCAGGCGCACCACTAGTGGATGCCCTGGCAATTTCTTCAGCGGCTAGAATGGAGTCATCAGCCCTGGAACTAGCATTTTCTTCAGCAGCCTGAACTTCATCAGCGGTGCTGGCATGTTCTTCAGCAGGCTGAGCAGAGGCTCCAGCCTGAGGAATTTCTTGTTGCGTTGGGGCTGCAACATTTGAGAACTTCTTTGTCAGATTGACAAATCTGACTTTGGCTCCTTGCCAATCAGCATAATATGAGTCAAATTTGTCGATGAGGGCTTTGATGTCAGCCTGCATCTTAACAAGTCCTTCAGTTGTCATCTTGACAACATTTTTCTTCAGCAGTTTCTCTTTTCTGTACTGCGATTTCTTGATCTCTCTGCAAATTTCCATTTCTCCTCTTGGATGAAATGAGTCAGCATGTGACTTTGGCCAGGTGTCAACTTGAAGTCAAGCATAGGAGTGTTTGGGTCCTTGTGCCAGAGATCAATGTAGTCTAGGATCGCTCTTGGATCCAATGTAGTGGCACAGTGTGCCTTTGGCTCTAGCGGCCCTTTCTTGTCGGTCTCGATGATTTCCATAAGTTCATCATCATCAGCCTCATCATCTTCAGGTGGCACTTGGAAGGCGACCTGTTTCTTCTTCGGACTTGGCCGAGGACCTCGTCCAGCTGTTGCCTTAGTCTTCAGCAGAGTGGGGCCTGATGAAGAATTTGGTGCAGCTGAGGAACTTGCTGAGACACCAGAGGCAATTGAGATGCCTGCAGTCCTTTGTACGTGGCGGATGCACAGTCTTGAGGACTTTGTCGGAACTCTTGAGGACTTTGTAGGAGCTAAGGATTTGGGAGGAGCAGGAGCAGCATGAGGAATTGGCCGTGAGGGCATTGAAGATTCTGGCCGTGAGGGCATTGCTGAGGATTTTGGCCGTGAGGGCACTGTTGGTGAAGCACTTGGCTTGTGTGCGGGCTTCTTTGCCATAGATTTTGTTGGCTTGACAAAGGCCTCAGTGGCAGCAGCAGTAGCAGAGTCCTCATTAAATTTCCTCACTGCCTCGTTGGCTTGTCTTGCCAATTTGGCTTGGCGCTTGGCCCATTCTTCAGGAAAGTCCTCACCACGCTTGATGCTGGTGGGGTCAGCTTCTTGGCCAGGTGCCAATGGAGCTCTTGGGCATGGAGGATTGAGTGTGAATTTCTTCATGTACTTTATATGTACTCCCTCCATTCCCTTGCCCATCTCCTTTCAATCCTCTAAATGTGCACCTTGCGCTGATTTTTGTTTTCTTTTACAAACTTGGCTTCATCAGGTGTGCAATAGTCAGCATATAAGTCCTCAAGTATTTCAAACGCAGTCATGACCTCAGGCCTCTTTCCTCCTTTCTGTGGCTTCTTTCCTTCTGCCATATTCTTCAGCTGAGGAATTTGAACAATCGAATTCTCTGAAGAAGTATGCAACTTTTCTTCGAGGAACGCTGCAAATGAGTTAACTTGATGAGAACCTAGTGATTCAGCAGCGGACATGAGTACCTGTGAACAGAGTATAGTTGCGAGGAATTTGGAGAGGTCATATGCGTTCTCAGAAGGATTTTCAAAAAGAACTAGTTTGAGGAATTTGACCAGATGAGCCTTGAAGACTTTCACTAAGCGATCTTTGTCTTAGGTTCCAGAGTTGTATAGATCGAGGATCCACACAACTGAGGAATCTTGAAGAAAAATCATTGCTTAGAGAAACGAATCAAGAGCATAATTCGTTTGAGGTGTTCATATGTGTGAAGATTTGAAGAATAAACACCTTTGAAGATTTTCAGGAAGGTTTCAGAGTCAAAGCGAGTAATAAAAGTAACTTTTAATTACCCGAACTCAAGAACACGACAAACCGAGAAGTGTAGATTAGAAGTTAAATCGATTCAGATCTCCCACGCCCTAACTCGGCGGAGGAAGACAGCTACGGCGGCGGCGGAGTGAAGATTTCCGCGGTCGGCGCGAGTACGATGGCGACGAGGTCGAGGCAGTGAAGCTCTTCCTCACCGGCGACGATGGAGTAGCGGCGGCGCTAGGGTTTGAGAAGCTCGAGCGAGAGAGAGAGCGGTCGAGCGGAGTAAAGGAAGTGAGGAAGGGGAGGGGGTATATATAGCCACGGTGAAAAACTGTTTGCCCGAAGATTTGGGATGAACGTGCCCCTGACCCTTCTCATTCGCTTGACATGTGTCACCCACGTACTGAAAAGTGGAGATTGTGTTAGATCGTGGGTGAATAGATAAGTTTATCATGGGATGCGGAACGGTTTGAGCGGCAAAACCGAAAGTTTGGATAAGATCAGTTTTAAAGTTCCGTTCGCAATTTCTTCAGCTGACAAGGACACAGTGAAGATTTTGAACGAGTTTCAAATAGAACGCACATGAAGAATTTGTGAATAGATTGGGTTGAGTATAGCATAGAGGGGGAAGGGTCCGATCACATTCACTTAGCAGAAAAAGCAACTTGAAGAAATAGCCATAAGTGAATGCTATAGAGGACATAAACCCATATATATATATATATAGCCAATGAAGAAAAACGACGGAAACAGTGAAGATTTTGCAAAGTTGAAGAGTTTGAAAAACTGAAGAATTTCAAAACTGAGGAAAAACTCAAATTGAAGATTTTCAATTTTGGTGGTGGCTTGACCCACCGTATAAGAATGATGATTTCAGACACCGCTTACAATTGTCGTAGGGTTCTGAGAATCAAATTCTTCATTAATTTCTTCACACTTAGAGTGTTATTCTTCATTGATTGAAGAAAAACGTTTCTTCATGTGTTGCACATCTAAGTCATCAATTTTGCATAAGTGTCAGGATGTGTGTCCTTTTCAAAGAACATTCGAAGATTCTAAGATATTTAGCTCACACCGCAACTTGCTAAATCTCTTCTCATCCAAGGGCTTTGTGAAGATATCGGCTAGTTGTTCTTCAGTCTTCACGTGCTCGATTGAGATGTCGCCCTTCAACACATGATCACGAAGAAAATGATGACGAATCTGAATGTGCTTTGTCTTCGAGTGCTGAACTGGGTTGTGAGGAATCTTGATGGCACTCTCATTGTCACAGTAGAGAGGCATATTCTTCACGTTGATGTCGTAGTCCTTGAGAGTTTGCTTCATCCACAGCAATTGAGCACAACAAGAGCCAGCAGCAATGTACTCAGCTTCCGCGATGAAGCGGTGATACGCAGTTCTGTTTCTTCGAGGACCAATGGACCAAAGATCGTCCAAGGAAATGACAAGTACCAGATGTTGACTTGCGGTCCACACGATCACCAGCATAGTCAGAGTCAGAATATCCAATGAGATCAAACGTAGAGCCCTTGGGGTACCATAATCCTAGTGTTGGTGTGTGAGCTAGATATCAAAGAATATGCTTCACAGCCTTATGGTGTGATTCCTTCGGTGTAGCTTGAAATCGGGCACACATGCAAACACTAAGCATTATATCTGTCCTAGATGCACATAAGTACAATAGAGAACCAATCATGGAGCAGTATACCTTGTGATCGAAGTCAATACCATTTTCATCAGTGCATAGATGGCCATTTGTGGGCATAGGAATGTTGACGCCTTTGCAATCTTGCATGCCGAATTTCTTCAGGACATCTTTGAGGTATTTCTCCTGAGATATGAATATCCCATTGTGTTGTTGACTAATTTGAAGACCTAAGAAGAATTTCAATTCTCCCATCATAGACATTTGATATTCTTTACTCATCATATAGGCAAATTCATCACTATAACGTTGGTCAGTACAGCCAAAGATAATATCATCAACATATATTTGGCACACAAACAATTCACCATCATATGATTTAGTAAAGAGAGTAGGGTCGAGTGAACTGGGTGTGAAGCCATTCTTCACGAAGAATTCCTTCAATGTATCATACCACGCCCGTGGGGCCTGTTTGAGACCATAGAGGGCCTTGTTGAGTCTGAAGACTTTCTCGGGATTCTTTGGATCTTCAAAACCTGGGGGTTGAGCAACATATACTTCTTCCTCAAGCTTACCATTGAGGAATGCACTTTTCACATCCATTTGATATAAAGTGATATTATGATGGTTAGCATAAGCAAGTAATATGCGAATAGCCTCAAGTCTAGCAACAGGTGCAAAAGTTTCATCGAAATCAATTCCTTCAACCTATGTGTAGCCTTGAGCTACTAGTCGTGCCTTACTCCTCACCGCAAGGCCATTTTCATCTTGCTTGTTGCGGTAGATCCACTTTGTGCCAATGATATTATGCTTGCGAGGATATGGACATTTGACCAGTCCCCAGACATTGTTGAGCTCGAACTGATGTAATTCTTCTTGCATTGCCTGAATCCACTCAGGCTCCAGAAATGCTTCATCTACCTTAGTGGGCTCTGTGATAGAGACAAAAGCATAGTGCCCACAAAAGTTAGATAAATGTGAAGCTTTTGAGCGTGTGAGAGGACCTGGTGCTTCAATGTCATCGATGATCTTGTCAACTTGCACTTCTTTTGCAACACGAGGATGAGCTGGTTGTCGTCGAGGAATTTGATCAGTATTTTCTTCAGCACCATTTTCTTCAGCATTATCTTCAGGTGCATCAGCTCGACGTTCTTTGCGTATAGGAATGAATTCTTCAGCAGATTCTTCAATAGGAATGACATCCTCAGTCGCCTTGAACTTGATTGATTCCTCAGGTGCTGGTTCATCTAACACAGAAGGTAGGTTCTCTCTTTGCGAGCCATTAGTTTCATCGAACCGCACATCTACAGTTTCAACAATCTTGTAAAGAACATTGTTGAAGACTCTGTAGGTGTGCGAGTCCTTTCCGTAACCAAGCATAAAACCTTCATGTGCTTTCGGTGCAAATTTAGCATTGTGATGAGGATCTCTAATCCAGCATTTAGCACCGAAGACTTTGAAATAACTCACATTGGGTTTCTTGTCAGTGAGGAGTTCATAGGCAGTCTTCTTGAAGAATTTGTGAAGATATACTCTGTTGATGATGTGGCACGCGGTATCAATTGCATCAATCCAAAAACGACTAGGCGTTTTGTATTCATCAAGCATAGTGCGAGCCATCTCAACAAGAGTTCTGTTCTTGCGCTCCACGACGCCATTTCTTTGAGGAGTATAGGGAGCAGATAACTCATGAGTAATACCAAGTTCATCAAGATAGTCATCAAGACCGAATTCTTGAACTCAGTTCCATTGTCACTCTGATGTGCCTGATCTTCACACCAAAGTTGGTTGAAGCCCTCGAGGAAAATCGTTTGAAGACTTCCTGCACTTCATGTTTGTAAGTAACAATGTGTACCCATGTGTAACGAGAGTAATCATCAACAATAACAAAGCCATATAGAGATGCATCATTAGTGACTGCTGAGTAATGTTTAGGACCAAAGAGGTCCATGTGAAGCAATTCGAATGGACGAGTAGTGGTCATGATAGTCTTCGCTGGATGCTTGGCCTTGGTCATTTTCCAGCTTAACGGGCTCCACACAAGTGATCCTTGAGGAATTTGACATTCTCAATGCCAATGACATGCTTCTTCTTCGCATGGCGTGTGCAAATTCCTCATGCCTGCGTGACCAAGTAAATCGATGCCATAGCCAGCCTTCTAAAGCTTTTGCAAGTAGACACACGGCTAGTTGTGGTCCTGCAGAGAAATCAACAATATACAAGTCTCCTCTCCTAAAGCCTTGAAGACTTTGGAATTGTCGACTTCCATAATCACAACATAGCGATACTTGCCAAAGACAACAACCATATCAAGATCACAAAGCATTGAGATCGACATGAGGTTGTATCCTAAGGACTCAACAAGCATGACTTTGTCCATGTGTATGTCCTTAGAGATCGCAACCTTACCAAGACCCAATACGACTTTTGCCTTTGTCAAAAGATGATATGCTTCAGATGTGACGGTGATAAAGGAGCATCCATCAATAGATTCTTGTCACCAGTCATGTGATTTGTACATCCACTATCGAGAACCCACTCATTGGCTTTGGGTTGATCATCCTACAGATGAATTAGTGCAACTTACGATCTCATATACTTTATCAGTGAAGAATATGATATCAATTTCATCAGATGAGTTTCATCAGGCAGTATAACAGATAAGCAGTATGAGGACGTGTGAAATGAAAGTTCATTTCTTCATGATTAGCTTGCGTCCTTTCAGGCATTTTTGTCAGGCCCCCAGCAAATTCTTCAGACGTTAAAGCACGTCTGGAGGCCTGACCCTGCAGAAGAGATTAATTCCTTTTCTTCACCACCCACATCTGAAGGGGTGGCAAAGAGTTCATCACTCTACGAGCTCCATATGAGAATGGTGGCATAGAAGCCAATCCATTTCGTTTCACATAAGAGGGTTCGGGTAAGCATATGAATAAGCAGAGAAATTCTTTGAGGACTTATGAACATATTGGTTTGAAGAATAATGCACATATTCATAGCCCTTAGCTCTACCCTGCGAAACAGAGTTGTTAGCACGATGATAATCATATGAGGACTTTGATCCATGTGAGGAATTTGGTCCGTATGAGGACTTGGATCCATATGAAGAATTTGGTCCATATGAAGAGTTTGATCTGGGGTTCCTATTCTTCACAGGTGGTGTCATGAGGACATTCACGAAGACTTTCAAGGCACTTCTTGGGAACCCAGATTTTCTTCATAGGGAACCGTTCCTGCGATTAGTGCCAACATATCTAGCAAATACTTCACCATTCTGATTTTTGAACAGTTTATAGTTGGAGTCAAATGACTCATCAGAAGAATGAGGAGATTCACATGTAAAGCCAGATAAGTTAGATGGATCAACTGGAGGTCCCTTTGCAGCAACCAATGAGGTTTTGGGGTACTGCTCAGGCTTCCAATATGTTCCATCAGCATTGAGTTTCTCTCAAATGCAATACCCTCTTTCCTAGGGTTCCTGTTGAGGATCTGCTTTTTAAGCACATCACAAAGAGTTTGATGCCCTTTGAGGCTTTTGTACATGCCTGTCATGTACAATTCCTTCAACCCTGCATCGTCGGTGATAATGTCCTCGAGATGAGGAATTAGTGATAGCGAAGCAGGTGAAGAATTTGTAACAGTTGAAGCATTTGAACATTGGTGAAGAATTAGCGATTCACGTTCAATGCACTTTAAGCATGGAGGAACAAATTCTTCCTGAGAAGCGCTGATTTGTTGAGCAAGTAATGAATCGCGCTCCTTCTGAAGATCTTCATAACTCACTCTTAGCTTCTCAAGATCTTGCTTCTTTTGAAGAAACTCATAAGAGAGCTTCTCATGATCAGATAAGAGAGAGTTATGATGACCTTGAAGGCTATCAAACCTAGACTGAAGTCTCTGAAGATTTTCAGTCAGGGCTTTAGTGCGATCCATCCCTTGCTTCTTTTACCTAACATGTTTTGAACCCTTTCCAAGGCATGTTTTTGTTTGGTGGCAATACAAACAACCTTGGTATAGCTAGGTTCAATATCATCATCAGATCCATCATCATCAGATTCATCGTCACTATACTCGGATGAGGAACATTCGGTTACCTTGTCACCCTTTGCCATGAGACATGATGCAGAGGATGATGAGTCTGGTTCGAAAGTCATCGTTTTGAGAGATTCCTTGAAGTCCTCGAACCAAGGATCATGACGGGTTCGATGACCTTCATAGACGTTGGAGATTCGGTCCCAGATAAGCTTCGCATTGCAAAGATGCATAATGCGCTTGAATTCATCTCTAGATAGGCAGGAACAGATGATATCCTTCGCCATGATGTCAAGTCGAGTGTACTTGCGAATATCATCTACGTTCGCCGTCTTGCACGGATCAGTAAGACCAATTTCAGTGACGGTCCACAGCTCGCTTTCCATTGCCATGAGGCGCTTCCTCATCATGGCCTTCCACTTGGGATAATCATGACCGTCAAAGATAGGGCATGTCACTTTATTCATACCTGCGGTCGACATAACTAAAACTCCAGGTGGTTAAACCAAAATCACACAGAACAAGGGAGTACCTTGCTCTGATACCAATTGAAAGTGCGTTATATCGACTAGAGGGGGGTGAATAGGCGATTTTTATGAATTCTTCAATGAGGAACTATCCGGCGAGGAAATTCCTAAGTGAAGAACTACTTGCAGCGAAATAAGTACTCAGAAGTAAGCATAAGAGAATGCGGGCATGGTCATCATGATGAAATGAAGACAATCAAAGAGTACAGAAAGCGTTAACACATGATAGCACAAGATGAAGACAAACAGACTGAAGAATTGAACTGAGGAAATTGAGAAAGTCTTCAGTCAAAGTCTTCAAACACAGATATGAATGAACACTCAACACAGTAATGAGGAAATGAAAGAGTTGAGAAAATAGAACCAGTTAGGTTGGTGAAGACAATGATTTGGTAGACCAGTTCCAATTGATGTCTCAGTTGTACGTCTGGTTGGAGGCCGTGAGTATTTAAACTCGAGGACACACAGTCCGGACACCCGATCGCTGAGCACGCAGCTCAGGACACCAAGTCCTCGCCGTATTCTCCTTGAACTAAGGTCACACAGACCTCGTCCAATCACTCGTGGTAAGTCTTCAGGCGACTTCCAAACCTTCACAGACTTGGTCACTCGGCGATCCACAATTCCTCTTGGATGCTCTAGACCATGACGCCTAACCGTCTGGAAGAAGCACAGTCTTCAAAGGTAACAAGCGTCGGATCCACGCAGGATCAATCTCTTCAGTGATCTCAATCACTTTGGGTTTGTAGGGGTTTGGTTTTTGGGTTTTTCCTCACTCGATGATTTTCGCTCAAAGTCCTCGGAGGATGGGTTGCTCTCAAATGACAAGCGTCAAGTTCTCTCGGAGTAGTCAACCAGCTAGTGGTTGTAGGGGGCGGCTATTTATAGCCTAGGGAGCAGCCCGACGTGATAAGACATAAATGCCCTTCAATGATATGACCGTTAGGTGGATAAGATATTTTGGGACAGCTGGCGCAAAGACAAGAACGGTCGGAAATTTGACTCTCAAATTCCTCGGGGCTATCCTTTGTGTAGGCAATCCGCCTTGGCGAATTCCTAACTCCTCGGTCAACAAATTCCTCGTGACGGAAGAACTTCGTCTACATCAAGAAATTGACTGAGCTGTATGAGATTTCCAAAAGCTTCACTCGAAGGGATTGGTAGGTGTAGGATTTTGAGTTGAGCGTCACATGGAAATTTTTCCTTAGTATTTCCTCGACCCCCTTTAACAGTACGGTGTTTCCTATGACTCAAGAAGGAGAAAACGAAACTACGAAAACAAAATTCTTGACGCTTCATGTTCCTCAAATGAATATCAAGTCTTCAAGGTCACACCAATTTCTTCACTTTCAAAGTCTTCAATCGAAGAACTTCATTTTTAGGGGTCGACTTTCTCTGTAAATATCAAACTCCTCATAGACTTATAGACCTGTGTACACTCATAAACACATTAGTCCCTTAACCTATAAGTCTTCAATACACCAAAATCACTAAGGGGCACTAGATGCACTTACAAAAACATCTGGGGGCAGATAAATAAATAGGTAAGAAATCTTCTTTTAGTTCACCGACCGAATATTCTCTTAAGAATGCTAGCTTTCGGCTTCACCCAGTCTGAGGTACACATCTGGCTGACCCGGCAGTACCAATCGCAGAGGTGCTCCCTTACCACCTAGCCGAACAATCGGGAACGTAGGGGTAAGCACAAGAGCCAGGCAACCCAGCTTGGCCAAAACTTAAGTCATATCGATGCATATAATGGTGAATAAAAGGTACATGCGGAAGTGTGACACATGTATTGGGCATGAAGCCCTTACAATTAAGCTTCTGTGAAAGAAGCCCCCAGGTACAATGAGCGCTGATAGTGTGTCAAGTTTGTGCGAACAATGCGCTATCGAGCCTTTCAAGGCTTGAAAGAAAAAAGAGGGAGAAGGAGAAAAAATAGAAGACAGCTAAAATGTAAAATATGGACAGAGGAAGGAGACGAACTCAGAATCCGGCGCTAGGCGTAGAATCTTCGGAGACATGCTGCGTTCCATGGGTTCAGCTCGAGTCGGTTATCCGATGCATCTTGCAGACGGTACGCTCCACCGGTCAGGACTTGGTCAATGATAAAGGGACCTTCCCATTTGGGCTTTAGTTTGTCCTTTTTCTTGTCCGGCAGGCGTAGAACTAGCTCGCCAACATTGTAAGTTTTGGCCCGTACTTCTCCTTTGATATCTTCGAGCCTGCTGTTGATAGAATGCGGAACGGGCTTTTGCTACGTCACGCTCCTCCTCCAAGGCGTCCAAACTGTCCTGCCGATCGAGCTCGGCTTCTCTTTCTTCGTACATGCGCACGCGAGGTGAGTCATGAATTATGTCGCAGGGCAGAACTGCCTCTGCGCCGTATACCATAAAGAATGGTGTGAATCCAGTCGTGCGATTCGGAGTGGTCCGCAGCCCCCAGAGTACGGAGTCGAGCTCCTCTACCCAGTGCGTGTTAGATTCCTTGAGGGACCGCACTAATCTGGGTTTGATGCCGCTCATAATTAGACCATTTGCTCGCTCAACTTGACCGTTAGTTTGAGGGTGATAGACTGAAGCGTAGTCGAGCTTAATGCCCATATTTTTGCACCAGAGTTTGACCTCGTCGGCCGTAAAGTTTGTGCCATTATTAGTGATGATGCTGTTGGGGACACCGTAACGGTGTACGACCCCTGATATGAAGTCTATCACCGGTCCGGATTCGGCCATCTTGACAGGCTTGGCCTCTATCCATTTGGTGAATTTATCCACCATGACCAGTAGGTATATTTGCTTGTGGGTTCCCCCTTTAAGGGGTCCGACCATGTCAAGCCCCCAGACTGCGAAGGGCCAGGTGATGGGTATAGTTTTGAGGGCGGTGGGTGGCATGTGGCTTTGATTAGCAAAGAGCTGGCATCCAACGCATCGTTGGACTAAGTCCTGAGCATCTGCCTGGGCCGTCGGCCAATAAAATCCTGTACAGAAGGCCTTGCCTACAAGGGCCCGGGCTGCAGCGTGGTACCCGCCGAGTCCGGCATGTATTTCAGCCAGAAGATTCCGCCCTTCCTCTTCGGAGATACACCTTTGAAGGACTCCGGTTGTGCTTTTCTTGTAAAGCTCTCCCTCATGGACTTTATAGGCTTTAGATCGCCGCACTATGCAGCGGGCCTCATTTTGGTCCTCGGGAAGTTCCTGCCTGGTTAGGTAGGCTAGGAATGGTTCTGTCCAGGGGGCAATGACTGCCATTATTACGTGGGCTGAGGATGTTATTTCGTTGGTAGAGTCACCAACTGTGTCAGAATGTTTGGTGTGGGGCAGTGCGGTTGGGTCCGCGTTGTTATTTCCGGACTCTCCCTCCCATAATACGGATGGCTTGAACAGACTCTCTAGGAAGATGTTGGGGGGACAGCATCGCGCTTTGCACCGATGCGTGCCAAAACGTCTGCTGCCTAGTTGTTGTCCCGGGCTATATGGTGAAATTCGAGCCCCTCAAACCGAGCTGACATTTTTAGGACGGCATTGCGATAGGCTGCCATTTTCGGATCCTTGGCATCAAAGTCTCCATTTATTTGTGATATCGCGAGGTTCGGATCCCCGCACACCTCTAGGCGTTGAATGCCCATGGAGACTGCCATCCGGAGACCATGTAGAAGGGCCTCGTATTCGGCTGCGTTGTTGGAGTCTGTATACATTATCTGGAGTACGTATTGAACTGTATCTCCAATTGGGGACGTCAGAACGATGCCAGCTCCCAGGCCAGCCAACATTTTGGAGCCATCGAGTGCATTATCCAGTTGGAATATGCGTCGTACTCTTTAGGGAGTTCGGCTTCGGTCCATTCGGCGACGAAGTCGGCCAAAACTTGCGATTAATATCTCTCCATGGCTTATAGGTTATGTCGAACGGGAGGAGCTCAATGGCCCATTTGGCAATCCGGCCCATCGCGTTGCGGTTGTTTATAATGTCGTTAAGGGGTACTTCGGAGGCTACTGTTATTGAACACTCTTGAAATTAGTGTCGTAGCTTCCGGGATGCCATAAACACCGCGTACGCTATCTTTTGATAATGTGGGTACCGTGACTTGCATGGAGTTAGGACAGTGGAGACGTAGTAAACTGGTTTCTGAAGGAGGAACTTGTGTCCGTCCGTTTCTCGTTCGACAACGAGCACCGCGCTTACAACTTGATGAGTTGCTGCGATGTATAATAGCATTGGTTCGCCCATGTTGGGCGTGGCCAGGACCGGGTTTGTTGCCAATATGGCTTTTATTTTTTCGAGTCCGTCCGTGGTGGCATCCGTCCACTCGAAGTGTTCGGTGCGCCGGAGGAGGCGATAAAGGGGTAATGCCTTTTCTCCCAAACGGGAGATGAAGCGGCTTAGAGCCGCCACGCATCCAGTCAGTTTTTATATTTGTTTGAGGTCTTTTGGGATATCCAATTGTGATAGAGCTCGGATCTTGGCTGGATTTGCTTCAATGCCTCTACCGGATACAATGAAGCCCAAGAGCTTTCCAGCTGGTACGCCGAAAACGCATTTTTCCGGGTTGAGCTTAATGTCATATGTTCGGAGATTATCGAATGTGAGCCTCAAGTCGTCTACTAGAGTTTCAACATGCTTGCTTTTGACGACCACATCGTCTACGTATGCCTCCACTGTTTTGCCGATCTGGTTTGCGGACATGTCCGAATCATGCCGATATGTTGCGCCGGCGTTTTTGAGCCCGAAGGGCATTGTGTTGAAGCAGAATGGGCCATATGGAGTGATGAATGTCGTTGCGGCTTGGTTAGACTCTGCCATCTTAATTTGGTGGTAGGCGGAGTATGCGTTGAGGAAACACAATGAATCGTGTCCTGCGGTAGTGTCGATGATTTGATCAATGCGGGGGAGGGGAAGGGATCCTTTGGGCAAGCCTTGTTGAGGTCCTTGAAATCGATGCACAGACGCCAGGATTTGTCCTTCTTTGATACCATCACCAGGTTTGCTAGCCAGTCCGGATGTTTTATATCTCTGATGAATCCGGCCTCCAATAGTTTGGCTAGCTCCTCTCCCATGGCCTGTCTCTTGGGTTCGGAGAAACGCTGAAGAGCCTGTTTGACTGGCTTGAATCCTTTTAGGATGTTTAGGTTTTGCTCGGCCAGCCATCTTGGGATTCCTGGCATGTCTAAAGGGTGCCAGGCAAAAATGTCCCAATTTTCCCGTAGGAATTCTCTTAGTGCGGCGTCTACATCAGGATTTAATTGTGCCCCGATGGAGGCCGTTTTTGTAGGGTCCATTGGATGGACTTGGAATTTGACTATTTCGTCCACTGGTTTGAAGGAAGTGAATTTGGATCTCTTATCGAGTATCACATTGTCCCTATTCACCGTGGAGCGCAGCGCAGTAAGTTCCTCGGCCGCTAGGGCTTCGGATAGTGCCTCAAGGGCCAGTGCGACTGTCTTATTTTCGGCGCGGAGTGCTATGTCCGGGTCACTAGCAAGAATGATGATTCCGTTGGGCCCGGGCATCTTAAGCTTCATGTACCCATAATGGGGTATAGCTTGGAAAATTGTGAATGCCTCTCGCCCTAATAGAGCGTGGTATCCGCTGCTGAACGGGGCCACTTGGAACGTGACCTCCTCGGACCTGTAATTATCGGCGTGCCGAACACCACATCCAGTGTGATTTTTCCTGTACAGTGTGCTTTCCGAGTGGGGATTATTCCTCTAAAGGTTGTGCTGCTTCGCTCAATGCGGCTCCAGTCTATCTCCATTTTTCAGAGGGTTTCCTCGTAAATGAGGTTCAATCCGCTGCCACCGTCCATGAGTACCTTGGTAAGGCGAAAGCCGTCCACTATCGGACTGAGGACCAATGCGGCTGGTGCTCGGGCTGTTCGGAATTTAGGTTTGTCACTGGCATTAAAGGTAATAGCCGTGTCACTCCATGGGTTTATTGTTGCTACTTGGTAGACTTCGGCGAGGCTACGGAGTGTTCGTTTCCGCATATTATTTGATGCGAAAGTCTCAAAGACTGTTAATACCGTCTTTGGTATCCACAGGTTGGTGCTCTAGAGCTAGAAGCTCTTCGCCACTTTTAGCCACCTGCCGTAGTATCCAACATGCTCTAAGGCTATGAGTTGAAGTGGCGCCCTCTGTACTATGAATTTTACAGGGTCCATTGAGCCATCCCTCCAGTACGGTTCCATGCCCTATAGAGGGTTTTTGCTTTTTGATATTTAACCCTGTGCTGGCGATGATGCACCCTTTTATTTCGGACTGGGGTTGTATTCAAGGCCGGATTGTCCCAAAATCTTGCTTCGTTTTTCCAGGCGCTTTCCATCGCACAGTACTTTCGTACTATGGACGCCAAGTCGGTAAAGCGTGTGATGTCACGGCGACTTATAGCGTTTAGGATCCCGTTGTCCGTGCAATTGTTGCAGAATAATGAGATTGCGTCCTCCTCGCGGCAGTCCTTTATCCTGTCCATAACCAGGAGGAATCTGGCCCAGTAATGGTGTACTGTTTCTGCGGGCTCTTGCCGAATTTAAGATAGGTCGCTTATGTTTGGCTGGGCGGGTGGAACTAAATCCGGAACCGCGCCCAATTCGAGACTTAAGGGCCAAGGAGCTTCCGAACTTGGAAGCTTGGATTCTTGGATGTTGTCCAATGAATCTAGCCCGCTGCCTGACTTTAGGTTCAGGGCTTGAGTGACGTCCTCTCCTCCGCGGGAATCCGGCATGGAGGGATTGGGAATCCGGACGTAGCTAGTCCTTAAGATAGAAGAAGGGTCGCCGTATTGTTCCTCCACCACAGCAACGTGGTGGGTAACCTGGGGAGAGTTAATCTCTCTCGTATCGGGTTTAGGCCCAATCTGATCATAGTCTGTAGCGACTCCCAGGGCGGAGATGCTATCCAAGAGCTCGTTTAAGGAAGAGAGCTCCATCGGATCTAACTGATCGGCGAGCTCCGAGTTAACGTGAAGATTGCTTTCGATGACCCGAGAAGTCATCGTCGGCGTGGCGGCCAAACAGGCGATCATAAGAAAACCGCCTAGCCAGAGAGTTTGGCCGACAGCCAAAGCTTCTTTAGCAACAGTGCCGTCTTTAAAGACGGGATGAGGCATCCTTCCTGACGGCGACGACACAGGGGAACTCTCAATGAAAGCACCAATGTCGGTGTCAAAACCGGCGGATCTCGGGTAGGGGGTCCCGAACTGTGCGTCTAGGCTGATGGTAACAAGAGACAAGGGACACGATGTTTTTACCCAGGCTCGGGCCCTCTCGATGGAGGTAAAACCCTACTCCTGCTTGATTAATATTGATGATATGGGTAGTACAAGAGTAGATCTACCACGAGATCAGAGAGGCTAAACCCTAGAAGCTAGCCTATGGTATGATTGTTGTTCGTCAGATGCGGACTAAAACCCTCCGGTTTATATAGGCACCGAAGAGGGTTAGGGTTACACAGAGTCGGTTACAATGGTAGGAGATCTACATATCCGTATCGCCAAGCTTGCCTTCCATGCCAAGGAAAGTTCCATCCGGACACGGGACGAAGTCTTCAATCTTGTATCTTCATAGTCCAGGAGTTCGGCCAAAGGTCATAGTCCGGCCATCCGGACACCTCCTAATCCAGGACTCCCTCACATGTGCATAGTGAATATAGCTATAATTAGGTTCATACATGATGCATAGTGAATAACACTGACTACCTTCTATATTGCCGCTTCAGTCGTACTACTATCAAATAGTTCAGATCAAGCATGTCTTAATGGAAAAACGACGGCCCCTGCTTTGCCGATGAGCGCGCCACAAAAGGCGTTGGTTACCACAAGTGCCACCACTGTGGCCTTAGTGTCAACCACTTGGTCACCCTGCAAGTAGAGGATCAATCCATAAATCAACCGGAGAAGCTAAAACTGGTCTGAACCGAAGGAAACAAATCAATCAACCTGGTAGAGAGCCTTAACCTGAATGTTTGTTTACGACTTTACCTAGTAGAGAAGCTTCTCAAGGATGAGCTCCATGGCTTCCTTGACGGTGTGGAAGAGGCCAGGGAGGAAGACGGCCTTACAGTCTGTGCCGGCGACCTAACATTTTTGTTAGCCTTTTACTCTGCAACAGGAATAGAAGATAACCCAATATATCATAAATTAAATTATAAAACAAATAAAATATGCACATGACACTAAGCTAGATACATATTAGTGAGAAGGGTAAGCTTTCCACAAATTCCCAGTTTACCCAATTGCCTAGAGCACGCGACAGCAACGCCCCAGCTTGCTGTTGTTGCTGCTATGTCAATTGTCCACTCCACGAGCTAGTGATGAGGAGCTAAAAATCACACCAAAAAAAGAATGCAGCCCGACGCAAGCAAATCACACCCCCACGCCCTCGACCAAACCCCACCCCACCCAAAGCACAGCCGCCGAGCACAGCGCGCCACCAACCCCGCTCGCCCAACATCCCCCAAACCCAGCCCCACGGGAGCAGAGGAGGTAACCAGGCAAGCAGCGACAGCGAGCATACCGTGCAGCGCAGCGGCGGCGGGGAGAAGCGTCCGCAGCAGGAGGAAGAGGAGCCCTCCGAGGCGGCCCATCACGTCCCAACGGCTGGGGGGCGCGAGCTACGCCATTGCCATCGCCCGCGCGGCGGATCTAGAGGCTCCCGGATCGGGGGGCTTAGGTCGGCAAGGCCCGCGGCGAGCGAGGGGCGATGCGAGAGGCGCAATAGGGGATGCAGAGAGAGATCCAGAGACGAAAGAGAGAGGAGGGGGCGAATCAAGGGCTGCGAGTGAGACAGTGTGGCTAGGGTTCTCACCCTTCTGGGAGCTGGGGGAGGAGAATGGACACGAGGGCAGGGACGACGGCGGGGGGAGGAGAGAAGGGGGGGACGGGGTGGGGGTGGCGGTGCGAGGGGGTGGGGCGAGCGGCGGCGGCGCTGGGGCATGAGAGCAAGGGAGGGGAGAAAGGGTGGGGGTGGCGATGCGAGGGGGATGGGGCGAGCAGCGGCGGCGGCTGGGGCACGAGAGAAAGGAGAGGAGAGGAGGAGGGGTTACGGGAGGGGAAGCCACGAGGGGAGGACGGAGCGGGGCTGCGCGTGTGCGGGGAGGTGGCCTGCTGCACTTATACGCCACCAGGTGAAATGACGAAAGTACCCTTGGCGGGCCACCAAATTTACAGGCGGTGGCATGGCGACCCCGACTTTTAGCAGTGCCAGACGAGATCGGACGGCGAGGATCGAGTGCCGGCTCGATCGGACGGCTAGGGTCGGTCCACCCGGAGATCCAACGGCCATGACGCGCTCGAGAAGACGATCGGACGGTCCACAATTCAAACGCACGAGGAGGCTTCATTTTGTCTCAGACTCTAACAAGGGGATGATATGCACACTCGTGCATATTCGAGAGAGAAAAATAATTAGATCGTGCTAGACTTTTAAAAAAAGATTAAATCATGCTAAACTTTGATCAAAGGCTTAAAACAGTGATTCAGCTCGTGGTGGGCAGTGCACACTTTGTTCCCCTGACTCCTGTTGAATGTTCGTACCGGTGGCATTGGAATCTACTGCCTGACCAACCGCACCATGTCGAGACGGAGCTCCGCCTCCTCCTGCCGGCCCACCAGTCAGCCAGACAGCGAGCTGACACGGCACAGGGGAAGTCGTTGCACGGTAGTCTACCATTTTTTCGGGAGAACGGTAGTCTACCTTCACTGTACAATGGCGGTGTAATGCGGCGGCCGGATCGCCGTGCATACCTGCGTCTGGCCACGGCCAAGGTGGTGCTGAAGGAGGGATTGTCGGATTGATGTCGGCATGGGTGGTTGTTTTACCCGCCGCACGTGCTGTAATGTGAAATGCCATCGTGCTGGGCAGGCGGTGGGGGGGAGCCGGATCCTCTAACATGCTCAAGAGAAATCGGGGAGCTACAAAATTCTTCTTGTGAAAAAAAAAGAGAAGGAAAGTCGAGGAGCATATGAAATTGAAATAGTTCTTTTCAAAAAGGTGAAATGAGTTTTTCAAAAATTGAAATTCGTATGTCATGAATTGAAATTGAGACTTTAGAAATTAAAACCAGTATTTTCAAAATTGAAATGAGCACCGTTTATAAGATAACAGTGAAGGAAAGTCAGGTTACTGTAGCTTAGAGCATCTCCAGCCGGTGGCCCTCCCAGGAGGCATAAAAATCGCCGCCTGGGAGCGACCCGGCGGTATAATCGGCTCTGGGGGCGGTTGGGCACCCAGCCGTCACCCCCAGGCGCCGATGTCGGCCCAGTTTTAGGCCCACTTTCGGCGAAAAATGGCCTGATATCGACGAGAATCGGCCCATATTTGCCGTGGTTCGGCGTGAATTCTCAACATAAATAATTTTTTTATCACATAGTTCATCACAGAAAGTCAATAGAAATCGGCCCATGAGATGTTCCTCTTCCTGGACGTCGGCATCGGCTTCCTCCTCCAGCAGCGCGGCGAGCGCCTCCTCATCGTCCGAGTACATTGCCGAACAGGCAAATCGCCGAACATCTTGCTGGCGTGGTGGGTGCACACCCGCTGGTACACCGCCCCTACGCGGCCGGAACGCCGAAAAAATCGCCCGGACGGTGGTGGAGAGGCTGCCGCGGTGAAACCTCTTTTTTTCCCGACGGGGAAAGGCCTATCTAGCGGTTGTGGGCGGTGGACGGCGCCGGGACCGGCAGGGTGGCGGCCGAGCACGCGGGGGTGGAAAACGAATCTGGACGATTGGCTTGACTTTTCGCCTGACAGTGTGGGCCAGACGTGTTTTTTCCTTGCACCGGAGCCCCCGAGTCCCCCCCCCCCCAGTGCGCCGGGTTCGGCCTGCGATTGCTGGGCCCAAAAACAGGCTGAGCCGGCGGATTTCGGCGTCTTGCGGGCGCGACTGGAGCGTTTTTTCGACGCCGATGCGTAAAAAGTCGCCTGAAAAACCTATTAAGGACGCGGCTAGAGATGTTCTTACCTTGACTTCCTTGAAGACGCTAGAGGACCCAGCTCTGATGGCTGGGATGCAGCTTGGCGCTGTTGTTGCTGCAGCGGAAGGGCGCTATAGGGAAAATAGAAACAGAAAGCAGAGGAGAGGAGACCACTACGGTACGGTCCAAACACCAGGCTCTTACTATGATTGTTGCCCATCGACCGAGAACGCACCTGGCCTCTGGCATGGCATCCAGCCACCATCTTCTCTTTTCACTGCTCACAGCCTCACCGTGACCGCAATCCAGGGGTATTATATCACTAGCTTGATTAGAGCATCTACATGTGCGGTGGGAAAATTCGGCCCCTTAAACACCCTCGAGCGCCATCCGCAGGCACTGACCGGCACCCCCTCAATATGTAATCCACATCCGGACACTTCAATTATCATATCTCAAATTCATACAAACGCATGCAACTACGTTGATGCACATATTGTTCGGCTACTCCATCACTATTAACTAAACATGTCATGGGACTATCAAAATTTGGCATATTTGGCTATGATGGAGATCATCCACGACTGTCCTTGCCCTTCCCAGCGCCCTTGCTGTCCTTCTCGCGGAAGTACCGGTCGAAGACACAGTAGAGATTGAGCCAGATTTGCTTGTCGCTAGAGCTGTCCTCGTTGTCGTCCTTCTCCTCCTTCGGTGGCAGTCCGACCATGGCATGGACTGCTGGATTCTGCTCTCATGCGAGGGCGCGCGTGTTCTTCCACTGCCGTTTATTCACAATGCGGGCGCAGATGGCTTCCTGTTCTGCGGCCACCCGCGCCTCCGCATCAGCCGCCGCCATATCCTTTGTGATACGGGCCTCGGCAGCGCTTATCTTCTCCTTCCCACGGCGGGCAGCCCGTTCCCGGTGGGACTCATACTCTGCCCAACCGTTGATGGGGAATGAGAGGTCTTCCGGCTGCCGGGGCAGCGATGATCCAGCCCCAAAGAACATGAGCGCCTGTTGAGCCGACACTATGGAGTCGCGGCGGACATATCCGTCTGTTGGTCGGGCGCTGTCCTCCCGGGAGCGGCGGAGTGCAATGTGGACCGCCATTGCCTCCTCCAACCCGCACGAGATGACACCCCAGTCGACGGATCCGGACTGGTCGGAGTCAGATCTGTTGCCTGCCATGCCGGAGAAGGCCGAAGAAGGTCAGAGGTGAGCTCGGTGATGGAGGGGAGTGGAGGGGAGGGGAGTGAAGTGGCTAGGGTTTGGTCCGGCGAGCGCATGGAGACGAATATATGTGGGTCGGGTGGGCCAGCATGCACCGGGTCCGACATGGCGAACGCGCCCGGGCGCCTCCACATCCGCCCCATATTTGGGCTAGATATGACGTGTGCCGGTCAGTCCGGGTGTTTCATGCCCGTTTTGAGGCGCTCGTTTGGGTCAGATTTTTGTGAGCAGTCAGTGACCGGACAGGCTATCCGGACATATGAGGAGGTTTTGAGGCGCCCGGCTGTAGATGCTCTTATACAATTTAGTTGTGGACTTGTGATCTCGTTTCCACGTTTATGTAAAGGCAGCTAGCCGTCCGTCTTGGAGAAGAAAATATTTTTATTAGCAAAAATATTATTATTATTATTAATTGTAATCACATGGAAAGCATGAAGGTCTCAGACGGATGGAGGCGGTGAGAAGGGCAGAAGGGTTTTTCTAGGGAATCAGTATTATCGAGAAAGAAAATGAAATGAAATTAAAATTAAAATGAAAACAAAATAATGAATTCTAGGAATGAATAAAAATCTTTAAGAAGAAAGAAAATAAAAATATAAACAAAAACAAAATAATGAAGTTTTATAGGGAAGAATGAAACCCTTTAAGAAGAAAGAAAATAAAAAACTAAACAAAAACAAAATAATAAAGTTTTCTATGAAATAATGAAACCCTTTAAGAAAAAATATACAAAAACAAAAAAAACAAAAATGAAGTTTTTAATGTAATAATGAAACCCTTTAAGAAGAAATAAAATATAAAAATCAAAATCAAAATCAAAATAATAAGTTTCCTAGGGGAAAATTAAACCCTTTAAGAAGAAAGAAAAATAAAAAATAACATGCACACAAGTATGCCCTGAAATTGCACTTAGGTAATATGCAAAAAATAAGCATATATGGTGCAATTTTTGCTCTCTACTATAATTTACACACATGGTGTATCATACTTGCATGTATACTTACTTACAAACACAAAAATAAAAATATTTTTTTCGAAGAAGAAATCAAGTATAATGGCATTGGTAGCGCCCATTAAGAAGAAAGAATGTAAAAAATAATACTAACAAAATTTGCACATAGATTGCACTTTTTTTAGTTATGTAAGAATAAACTTATAATAGTGAAGTTTACATAAAAACAATGTTTTTAAACACGGAATAGATTAGTGGCATTGGTATCATCCTTAAAAACAGGAAATGGATTAAAAACTAAACATAATAAAACAAATAAAGCTTTCTAGGAGAGAACAAATTAGTGATATTTGTATTACTCTTAGGAAGAAGAAAATTTTAAAAAAACTTGCTCACAATTTCAGTGAAATTACACTTTTTATAATATGCAATGAATACATATATAATAATACAACTTTAGTAGGCTAGTATAATTTACACACATATTGTATAGTATTTTCATGCGTACATACACATAATAATAGAAAAAGGTATTTAATTGAAAAATAGCGCAAAACAATTAGCATTTGTATCACCCTTAAAGAATAAAGAAAATGAAAAAAATCCACACAATTAGCACAAAAAATGGACTTTTTATAATATGTAGAATAAATATATAAGTGTGAAGTTTTCATATCTAATGTAATTTGGACATGTATTACTTGCATGTATACATTTACACACACTCAAAATCTGAAAATACACGTAAGAAAAACTCAACTGAAAAAAAGCATACACGTGCAGAAAACAAAAGCAAACACATGAATAAAAAACATGCACACATCAAAATCCAGCCCAAGAAGGAAATCGACTAACCCAAAATAGGGGTCAGTCGAATCCAAACAACCCATTACACCAGCAAAACATGACAGTAAAGAGAAAAAACTACACAAATTTTAAAGCACAATTCAAGGGCCACAAAATCAACTGACCACTAGACCTAAATTCAGTTGACTGAAATCTAGCTAAAGTGTTGCAGTGCAGGGAGGCATGGAAAGGAAAATGTGAGCCATCTATGGTGGTGGTCGTGTCCATCGTCAGGCAAGGGGCCCATGTTGGCATGTTCCCAACCCCTCCTCTACTGTCGCGCGTTGTGTTTTGCGTGTGACCGTTGCAGTGCAGCGCGACAGAGGCTGAGCGACGAGGCAGGTGGGTGGGTGGGTTTTGACGCCTTTCATGAGAGACCATGTACCTAAACATAGGAATCTCTTATCTCTTATTTACTAATTGGAGGCATCTTTCATGATCTCTCATTAATCCACATCATCAAAATTAATTAAACCGTTAGATTGTAAAATTTACGATCAGGATAGAAGGAAAACTTACGTGACCCAGATGATAGAGTCCAATAAAAAACGCACATAACACGTCCAATGTTTGTTAATCAAACTGTCAAAAAAAGTTGTTAGTTAATCAAACAAGGAAAGGCTGACGTGAAAAAAAAACAAGAAGGAAAGCCCCACGTGAAAAGAAAACAAGGAAAGCATCCACCTACTGGCTATTGCAAGAAAATTAGGAAGGAAAGCCTACGCCTCCACTTAAAAAAATAGCAAAGTTTCTTATCCCACGTCTACCTCCCGTAACTGGTCTCCCTATGTTCCCCTCAGGAAAAACAAACTACGTAATTTCCTCCAGTATTTGATGTACGTGAGGGGTCTTCTTGGTTATCACAGATTTCTAACGGTTTGATATGGAGCAGCAGACGGGGACAGGCGCATCCCACCTTCCAAATCCTAATCATTCACGTCTCCAAAATCCTAATCTCTCACGACTCCCCTCCTTTCTATAGGACAGAGAAAATCAATCCCAAAATCATTACAGATATTGTCTCCTTTCTCCCAGTCTGAAAAAGAATACCTACGTCCTGCCCCTGAGGACCATAGTCACGGGCCTCTCTGCCACCATATCCCTCTTCCTCTGGTCTTGCATGGTGTCAGATTTGGTCGTGCCCTCCCTCTCCTTCTTCTACGTGCACATTGCTCCAGGGCTTCTCAAGAAACCATGTCTTCTCCAGATCCATTAGATCATTCTAAATTGACATGTTATTATGACATCCACGGCGGAGCGAATAATTCATCCTACGCTACTACCAAATCGCCGGTCGGCTGGCCAGGACGATGAGCAGGGCGCACCTGTGCGCAGAATTTGCATGTGCGGTATGAATCATCTGGATGTGTGCATGTGTGATGCTCCAACACTTTGAATAGGTGCATCAATTTTTACTGGGGCAGCAGGCATGATATTTTGCGACATCGCCTTCAACGCCGGTAGACTCGGCAGGAAGAGATCCAGTGCCCCCGGAAAAATAGAACTACCGAGTGGTATGAACCGTTGATGATGGTATCCTATTGCTTCTCTCCTTCATCTCTCTCACTTACTCAGTCATGCCTTAATCTCTCTCATCACAATATTTTTGCATGTTCATTTGCCAATGCCATTAAAAGATCCATCAACATCTATTCATGTGGCACGAGCAAGCGAGAAGTGCCATATTTTCGTTTTTTGGTCCAAATATACTAGGATGGTTCCATGGGTCGTGATTCAGGTGGTACAGTCAACCTAACAAAGGCTAGACTTATTTTTATATTTATATCCAAATGTGATAATCTCCAATCGTGATTCATATATGGTGTGATTAAGCATGGAGCGAATGGATATTCTTCCTATTCCCACGTTATATGGCAAACAACAACGGTGCACCTCCAACTGCGGTGGTAGGTTTCAAGGTTGTTCTGATTATAGAAGCATAGCTTAATTTACAGTTGCAAATTTAGACAATCCAAGGCCGCACACGGTTTGTCAGGGAAACCCAATTTTGGAGCACATGACCAACAGACCAAAGCGGTTGTGGCAGTGCAAATACCAATCTGCTTTCAAATGAGCAAGGACTCCACATCGCTTCTTCCTAGATGCCCAAGCAAGGAAGATAAAACTGAAACTCTGCGAGTTGAGTGGTAAGCAGAGCAGTAGAGCAGTTTACATGATCTTGGTAATACTCTTTTGTGACTTTTCAATATAGTCTGATCCTCTTTAGAAAATCAGTTTACATACATCTGTAGGTGTGTTTGACATGCACTGTTGTCTGATGGTGAAGAGCGACTAGATCTAATCCATGGTCGTTTCATGTGTTATTCTAAATTTATTAGAACCTGTTAAATATTTCCTAATTCGAACGGTTGAAAGAAGTTACGATGGCAATGATCTTCAGTTTTCTTTTAACCTATAATTGGATGCATCGAAATAATTTGGTGCAGAAAAATAGTATACACGATGTCAAAAGCTTAAACGTCTCGATGGAGCTCCCCATTTCTAGCTTACTCCCCACGTTCGAATATACCGATTGTCACTTCACAGTGTTGCTTCTGTACCAACTTCGACCAGCCATTGGGTGACCCTAAATACATCAGCCTTAACACAAGATTTCACCTATAACATTTCCTCTCTAATAGTCGACTTCGTTACAAGAAATATGCACAAATATATATGTCATGCACTCATTCTAGCTGTGTAATTGTGTGTTAGCTGACTACTGTTTGTATATAATGCTCCCTTGACCCCTTGGATCATATAATAAAATAGTTCGTACATAAATGTGAAATTATCTATGAGCGCGCACACACATTAAGAGAGAGAAAATGCAACTGTCAACATTCTTTCATTGTTTAGATCTCCTATAGTTCGACTTAGATGCACATGTTTGTACGACCATAATTTTTCATCTTGACTAATTTTGGACTGCTGCACACAATGCAAGGTGCAATATAAGGCCAGTAGGGGCCAAACGGGAAAATAGTGTTGACATGAAGAAAGAGCTAAGTATTAGTGGGGTAATTTATTTTGTCAAAAAATGCAATGTATTGTGGATAGGAAAGTAGTATAGCTCAAAGGTAATATAAGTATACATTTTTTTAAATATGAATGTGTTCAAAAAGTTGTGCATTGGTTCGAGTTGACGAGTATTCCGCTGAAAGTGCACATCAGCATAGGTTATGGTGGTGAAATATAAGTGTAAAAGTTCTATTTCTGCATTTGCAAAATTGGAAAAAAAATAACCAGCTTTTATAAAGACATTATAAAAAAATTAATTTATTGCGTTGTATATATTCATTTTCCCTTTTTGTGCAACTCTGTTCAACACTACTATAAACAATATTTATTATGAAGTAACACAAGCAAGTACCTAAATAGTGAAACATCTAAAAGAAGTCCACTAAACAGAATTATCGTTGTCCATGATAAGTTCGGTATTTATCTAACTAATTCCATGGAATATTATGATGGATTTAACACATTTTAAAAGCATATGTATGTCGTAATAAGTTCCGGGATATGCATCAATCATGTGGAGGCCAGACGAAATAGAAGCTCCCATTGTGCAAAAGCAATATGTAACGCATAATCATTCTAAGGAAAATAATAATTGATGAAATATTATTTATATTTGCAAGTGATTTGTGTTTTCCTATATTTATATGTATGATATTGTCATGTGAAACAAGAGTTGTTTTGTGGGTTGGCTGAAATTATATTGATAATACCTAGCCCGTGCAGTTGCACGGGTTGATGGCTAGTGGTTTGTAATCTGAACCAAACCCAGACCGGTCCATGCATGTACAGGTCTATCAATCAAACCAAACCAGTCTAAACTACAAGTGCTATAATCCAAACCAAACTGAACTACTCGTGTTTATAAACCAACCAATCCAACCCGTTTCCTAGAATCGGTTTGTGTCCAAAATTTGGAACTATGGATTGCACATGCGCACGTGGATAGTTGTTGATGCTTTCATACTTGTTTCCATAACTGAACAGACACGCTGTTGATGCACCTTGTTGCAGTCAGCAAAGTAGTGGCCGGAAACGCCGGCTAGCCTTGGGTGCACCGTTACGTAATACCGATGCATATGTGCGCGGAGCGTGAGGGGGGGGGGGGGGGGGGGGGCAGCAGCCGCCCGTCAAGGATGCTCGTATGACTTGCTCGCTCGATTAGGTTTCAGACTATGAGTTGAAACTGTTTGGGACCAATTGGTCTTTATCAAGACCAAACCAATCCCATCCAAGAAAATATAGCCCATACCAAACTGAGTCAACGTAGTGTCTTAGTCTATTTTGTCCAATCCAATGACAGCATTATAGGAAACCAAGCTGAAATTATAGTTTGAATCCAAACTATTCCCAGGTTTACACGGACCGCTTGGGGCAAGACCAAGACCGGCACACATGAACCAACCCCAACAGTGATCGCTCCAATGCCCACTCATCTTTTTTGATTTTCCTTTTTCTTTTCTGAACGAAGATGATTGAGGACGAGAGGATACTGACCCCACATCCTACTAATCCTCTATTCTGAAATAGTTACAACTTATTACCTATTTTTCATTTTCATGCAACTATGCCACATCATCAAATCATGCATGTAGTCATAAGTTATAATTTGTGCACTAATCTACCCTTGCAAATGCAATCATGCCAACCCAACAATCATGTATGATCATTTGTTTCTCTAATTTTTGTGTGGGTGTAGACGCGACATCTTAGAGCAAATATACATTGGTCATGTTACACTTTTTTTTGTAGGAACCCGTTGACTTCAATCCAACATATATCTCTTTGTATACAACATTTTATCACATGCCTTGTATGGTTTATTGTTTTTAAAATATAAACAGTGAGCAATCTTAAATTTATTTTTGCAGTAGTTTTAGTTTTTCCACATCCAATTATACATTAGTTTTTATTAAGATTCATTATCTAGTGTATTTTAAATATGCAACGCTCATAATGATCCCAAGAGCAAACGGCGGCATTAACTAATGCACCTATGTCTTGGTGGATTTGGTGGCCGTAATACCATCTACAAACCGGATATTTCAAATATGACCCTCAAATGTTCAGAACGTGCCCGGACTCGTCCGCTGGCAGTGATCGGGCACGTCTTAAATTTCATGATTTGCATCCGGACATCTCATACCCGATTCTTAAATCCATACAAAGACACGCAAAAGAGATAAACCTACGTACTATGTTGATTACCTAGCTATTCCTCGTCGGAGATGTAAACGATATCCGTGCCCGGCTCCAGCGGCATGGGCGGCAGCTACAGCTCCGCTACGGCCTCCTCCTTCTCCTCCTCCTCCTCATCCTCTATCTCCGCATCCAATTTGGCATAGAGCGCGTTGGACGCCGCCTGCTCCTGCCAGAGGAACATCTGGTTGGCCTCCACAGGGCCTCGTCCTGGATGGACTCCAGGATGGCCTACTGCTCCGCCATCTCCTCCGATTGGGCGCTCGGATGGAAGGGATACGGGGTGCCGGGCGCGGCGGGGGAGACATCTCCTCGACCATGTCTGAACCTTCTTGTGATTCCACCGCCGCCGCCTCCCTCTCTCGCTGTCAGCGCCGCCGTATCTTCAGGACGACATTCTCCGCCTAGTAGGATAGATCCGAGGAAGGGACGACGACGGATAAGACAGACTGTGTCTCTGTTGCGGCGGTCGAGGTCGGGCTGGACGACATCTACGGCGGGGATCGGGACCGGTGGAGAGGATTGGGGGGGGGGGGTGCAAGGGTGGTGGACGGCGAACGCTCGGGGTGCGGGAAAGGTTGGAGGGTGGCGGGAAGACGAGGAAGAGTTTGGTGAATTTGATGCAATTTACGATGGGGTCGGGCTGTCGGGTCTAACATAGTGGGCATGCCCGGGCGTCCACTATCCGTCCCATATTTGGGCTGGATATGGGGGGTGCCGGTTAGCCCGGGCGTTTGAGGCGCCCGTCTGATTGAAATTTAATGACCGAACAGTGACCGGGCGGCCCGTCCGAGCATATGAGACTGCTTTGAGACGCCCGGCTATAGATGCTCTAAAATCTCTCTTCTTTGGGATATGGCTAGCTTGGCGGCAGTGCGGTGCGTGCATCACGCATGTGAGATCGGCCACCATGGTATCATGTGTGATGGTTGGTATCGTGTGATATCTTTGGGCATGTTTGGTTGCTCGCATGAGGTTTAACCAGGCCCCCGCGGGAAGGAAACGGGCTGTTTGGTTGCCTGGCTTTTCTGTTGGGCCTGCATAGCACGAAACTTAAAGCACCTCTGGGCCTGGCTCACTAGAAACGCTCAGATCGGCAGTTTCTCGCAAGCCAGGCCGAGCCGAGCGCAAGCGAGTGGGCCCTTGCACGAGCGGAGATGCGAGGGATGCGAGGTGATTCCGTGAGGTCTTCTTCAACCTCCAGTAAGCTCCTATCTAATCTCCTCCCTCTGATATACACAACGATAATTCAGTTCGAGGTAAGCTCTACACGAAAAAGATGCACCTCGATGCTACGGTTCCATTCAGGCGATCGGTTCGTAGTTTCGTCGGCCGTAAGTTCTTAATCTCGTGTTCCCGTTTGGAGCTATTCTGGACGAATTTTGTCAGATTCGTCGCACATGATCGATCGTATGAAATTTTCTTTGACCAGCAGCCAAATTTTGCAGTTCCTCACAACATTCGTGTTATAAGTTTTTGGTTTCGACGATCGTAGCTTCATCTCTCTTTAAACAGCAGTCTACTGCACTGACGCCGTCATGTCGAGCTCCTCTGTCCTCTGCTCAGAGTCCTTCTATTCGTCCATCTCGACGCCGAAGCCCTTCCCCTTGATCTCCTTGCCCGCGTGCTACTACACTAGAGTCGTTTCCGGCGTCACCCATCTCGGCCTACTCTCTGCCATCCTCCTACTGCACTGACGCTGCAATGACGCACACACTGCTTTTTTGTGTCCTCTGCCTCCATGCACACTGCAGTTCGCCGCGCCGCTGACGGGGTCGATTATCTTCGCCTCCTCTCTCTCGCCCTACTACACTGGAGTCGTTTCCGGCGTCGATCATCTCGGCCTCCTCTCTCGTCCACTGCACTGATGATACCATGACGCGAGCACTGCATTCTCCTCCTCTGTCCACTACCTTTGCACGAGCACCGCAACTAGTTACGCCCGGCAATTATGCATTCGCCGTGCCGCCGACGGGGTCGCTCATCCACGACTCCATGCTTGTCATGTCGGACACGGCGCCACGGCCACTATCCATCGTAGTCGCCATTGTCTGGCGCACACTGCACTTCTTCTCCCCTTCCCTCTGCTAGCTCTTAACTATGTCTCCTAAGTGAAGTGCTAGCTCTTAATCATACCTCATGCGTGCAACCAAACACCGAGTTCATGTGCCGCGTGGGCCAATTCAGACAACCAAACAAAGTGCACTTGTGTATTACCTAATACAGGGATCCTAGATGCAGGCAACCAAACAACTCACAAATGTCGCATATGAGGCTGTTTTTCCAGAGTCAGACTAGGATTGAGATGTGTATGCAACACAACTACTATTCACTATGGCAACCAAACACGCCCTTTGTGCATGCGTTGATCCATCCATGCATGCATGGCTATGGTGCCTCCCTATGAACCGAGCTCGACTGACGAGTGACGACGGGCCGCGCGCAGGTGCACTGTCCGTGTGGCCCTTGCCAAGTGCCCCGTCCTGTCCGCGGCTCGCAAACCCCGGTCACACGTTGTCTGTCGGTTTGTTTCGCTTGCGCGTCTGGTACGGTATGGACGAATACTAAGAATACTAGGCCCGTAAGGGATTCTTTTTTCAGGTTTTTTTGAACTTTTTTTACAACTGTTGTAAAAATGATATGTGTGAGGGAAGTGCTTCGTTCCCTCAGTTTGCCACGTTCTGCCCCCACCGCTTTAACTATCTACCGGTCAAACTTGTTTGAAATAAAAAAATCTTAAAGTAGGAAGCCTACGGCACGTGTAGTTCTATAGAAAAATAAAGATGTACTCCCTCCGTCCGGAAATACTTGTCATCAAAATGGATAAAAGGGGGTGTATCTAGACGTATTTTAGTTCTAGGTGCATCTCTTTTTATCCATTTTGATGACAAGTATTTCCGGACGGAGGGAGTACATGTTTCTGGATTGGCTTCGTTCTCTCTCCTTTCAGTTCGCTCCACCTGTCCTCTTGGGCTCTTTCTCGAAGACTCCCGTGTCTCTCGGTGATGGACCAAGTATTTCGCCAGGTCTCTCGAAGGAAGGATCTCGTGAAATCCCGTTCCACCGCTTGGCCGCTGTTTGGCTCTATAAAAACGCCCCACTCCGTGTGCGTCGGCCATCATCCCCGCTCCTTCTCTCCCGACGCCCCTCCCATCGAGAACAGCGTGAGCTCTGCCCTGTTGGTGTCCGCTCCAGTGCCGCCGGCGGCTTCATGGAGTTCCTGCGGTTCTATCCTAGGTCTCTCACCGATCATGGGCTCTCCCTGCCCTGCGCGACTCCTCCGCGGCGTCTTCATCCTCCAGCGCGGGTGTGCCGCCGTCGTTGAGACGAACCAGCGCCGCCTTCGGTCGCTGGTGCGCTCCCTCGCTAATAAGGTCGATGGCTTTCTCCCCCTTCCTCTTTCCTACTCATCTCCCAATTTTTCCTTTTCCTTGCAGCCGCAACAGGTAGTAGGGACAAATTAGGAGCAGGCGCCTCTTTTTGCGTCCTCACTAGATCCTCCCAGCAACAAATCGTTGTCTCCACCACGCCCTTTTCCTGCAGAGTACGGGAGTCAAATGCTGCTGGCCCCCGATCTGGGACCAGACATGCAGCCGGCGCTTGATATGGTAGCATGAATAGTGCAGGAGCTAGCAAAGCTGTCACTCGCCGTATGGAACACCAACGTGGGAAGGTGGAAGCACAAATAGAAGCTGCTCTTTCTTCCTCGCCCACTACGGATCAAGCGTCTCGGTCATTGGCTTGGCAGCGATGCAACACATCGTCTCACCAGCACAACTTCTCCCCATCGGCACGGGTTCGGCAACGCCCCCCTTTCCATGTCGGTATTACCTCGGTCTCTGGTGCAGCGGTGCATGTTCTGGTTCTTTTTTTCCGCTTGCAAAAAAATAAGCTTTCTAAGCACAAGACTCTTTAGCTTACTGAAAACTGTCTTACCCACAAAACTTCTTGCAGATATCTAAAAACGAACTGATAGGACAACTTCATAATCTTACATGTTTATAACTTAGGGCCTGCTATTTGTCACGCTTCACTCCTCTGCATACGAGTTGCATTTGGGCCTCCTGAGAGCCAATTAAAGACTGCATAGGCTTTCATTTTGATTCCCACTGACTAATGGTTTCTTGACATGTGTTTCTTTTCTCATATTGGTTGGTTGCATGACAATTGCTCTTAGTGACTTTCTTTCGTTTAAGTTTGATTTAGTATTTGTAGGGATGCATCTGTATGAGGAGTTCCATCATTAATTGGTGTGGTTTGGTTTAGAAAAAAATATGACAAGTGTGCATGCGACAATGGGTGGACTATGCAGGATTTTTTATTTTGTTTTATTTTATTTATGGCCAATGAGGACTGTTGATTGCTGCTACTGATCATGGTGGTGACAAGACTCATGCATGATTGTAAGCTATGCAGTAGTATATGCGTATTCTCAGTGTATGTAAGCAGCTGCATGTTGAACACTTGGTCTGTGTAGTCGGAGCAGCTAATTTCTGAATGTAAAAAAATACAGTGTCAAGAGTAAATGAGTACTTTGTGACAATGCCAGACTTCTTTGAACTATGGGTGACTACTTTATTGCTATTGGCTTACTATGGGTGACTAGATGTACCATTTCCTGGTTTGTGTTACTTTGCCACGAATAAAGTCTTAGGACATCTTACCAAATATTGTAAAAAAAACTAAATAGCTATTTAATCCATGTGACCCGCTAGCTACTTACTACTGTACTATGTATTAGTGGAAATAATAACTATTTGATGGTTGAAAATATTTGTGACTCAAAATATAATGGGTTGACAACAGAGCTACCTGCAGGTCAGGGAAACATGAGGGTACAGTTCTGGGTTCATGCTAGATACGTAGTACTATCTTAATCAATATTCTTGATTTAAGAGTAACGCTGATCTGTTTCAGTTATTACTGAATTTAGGAACTCTTGGTTTAAGAGTACAGAGTGACACTGATATGTTTCAGTTATTACTGAATTTAGGAACATCTTTGCATGTCCCTGTTGTTGATATAACAAGGCCTGGTATAGTGGTATGTTTCAATATATTCCAATATTCTACATGGTGCTCCTGTACTATTGGTTTAGACACTGATGATAATTTCAGGCTTATGCGTCGCTATATTTTCTTTTGACGTTGTGGACTAAAGAAAAATTGATGAACTTTCTATAGCCAAGAGTATACTTGCTTCAGGACTAAAATTTGATGGATTGTGTCCTTTTTCCTTTGCACTCGAGGACCAAGACACAGGGTCTGAGTGGTAATATGGGAGCAAATGTGCTAACTGAAGCACATGTATGCAATACCAATATGTATTTTTACATCACAAGCATTGATATGAAATAGGCACCTAACAAAACACAGACTACTATTATTGCTCCTCTATTACCTTTTGGGCTGCTCAAATGTAGTTGGTTTTCACTGATCTCAATTTCAACTGCGAAGATGCAAGTAGTGTGCAATGTGCACTGTATCCACTTGACACCTGCAACGAATCAATCGATAGAGCATAGAACTGTATATGGGCCAAAAAATACCTCAGTAAACAAGTAGAAATTTTCTTCAACCGGCTTCTCCTCAAAGCTCTACACCTTTTTCCTCGGGCATGACTCCATGTCTTGAAAAAAACAGCAGAATCGACACAATAACTTCGATCTGCAAGGTGGAATGTGTTGGGGAACGTTGCAGAAAATTAAAAAATTTCCTACGGTTTCACCAAGATCCATCTATGAGTTCATCTAAGCAACGAGTCATGGGAGAGAGATTGCATCTACATACCACTTGTAGATCACGTGCGGAAGCGTTCAAGGGAACGGTGATGATGGAGTCGTACTCGCTGTGATTCAGATCACCGATGACCAAGTGCCGAACGGACAGCACCTCCGCGTTCAACACACACGTCTGAGCAGACGGCGTCTCCTCCTTCTTGATCCAGCAAGGGGAAGGAGAGGTTGAGGAAGAAGGCTCCAGCAGCACGACGGCGTGATGATGGTGGAGAGGCAATACTCGGCAGGGGCTTCGCCAAGCACTCAGCGAAGGAGGAGAGGTGTTGGGGAGGGAGGGCTGCGCCTTGGATGTGTGTTGCAGCCTCCCTCACCCCTCTATTTATAGGGGAAGGGGCAGGGGCCGGCCCCTCTAGATGAGATCTAGAGGGCGGCGGCCACGCGGAGGGCTTGCCCCCAAGCAAAGGCGCCCCACTAGGGTTCCCCAACCCTAGGCGCATGGGCCCAAGGGGGCGCCCAGCCATCCAGGGGCTGGTTCCCTGCCCCTTGTGGCCCATGAGGCCCTCCGAGAGGGGTGGCCCCTCCCGGTGGACCCCCGGAACCTCTCCGGTGGCCCCGATACAATACATGATCCCGTGACCAGACACTTGGTCACTTTGAGCTCATTATGATGATGCACTATCGAGTGGGCCCAGTGATACCTCTTACGTAACACGGGTGACAAATCCAGTCTCGATCCGTGTCAACCCAATGAGACACTTTCGGAGATACCTTAGTGCACCTTTATAGTCACCCGATTCGTTGTGACGTTTGGTACACCCAAAGCACTCCTACGGTATCCGGAAGTTACACGATCTCATGGTCTAAGGAAGAGATACTTGACATTGGAAAAGCTCTAGCAAAACGAACTACGATCTTGTGCTATGCTTAGGATTGGGTCTTGTCCATCACATCATTCTCCTAATGATGTGATCCCGTTATCAATGACATCCAATGTCCATAGTCGAAACCATGACTATCTATTGATCAACGAGCTAGTCAACTAGAGGCTCACTAGGGACATATTGTGGTCTATGTATTCACACGTGTATTACGATTTCCGGATAATACAATTATAGCATGAATAAAGACAATTATCATGAACAAGGAAATATAATAATAATCCTTTTATTATTGCCTCTAGGGCATATTTCCAACAGTCTCCCACTTGCACTAGAGTCAATAATCTAGTTACATTGTGATGAATCGAACACCCATAGAGTTACGGTGTTGATCATGTTTTGCCAGTGGAAGAGGTTTAGTCAGCGGATCTGCGACATTCAGATCCGTATGCACTTTGCAAATTTCTATGTCTCCATCTTGAACATTTTCACGGATGGAGTTGAAGCGGCGCTTGATGTGCCTGGTCTTCTTGTGAAACCTAGGCTCCTTGGCAAGTGCAATAGCTCCGGTGTTGTCACAGAAGAGTTTGATCGGCCCCGACGCATTGGGTATGACTCCTAGGTCGTTGATGAACTCCTTCACCCAAATTGCTTCATCGCTGTCTCCGAGGCTGCCATGTACTCCGCTTCACATGTAGATCCCGCCACGGCGCTACGCTTGCAGCTGCACCAGCTTACTGCTCCACCATTCAACATATACACGTATCCGGTTTGTGACTTAGAGTCATCCAGATCTGTGTCGAAGCTAAGCGTCGGCGTAACCCTTCTGACGAGCTCTTCGTCACCTTCATAAACGAGAAACATGTCCTTTGTACTTTTCGGTACTTCAGGATATTCTTGACCCGCTGTCCGGTGTTCCTTGCCGGGATTACTTTGGTACCTTCCTACCAAACTTACGGCCCGGTTTACATCAGGTCTGGTACACAGCATGGCATACATAATAGATCCTATGGCGAGGCATAGGGATGGCAGCTCATCTCTTCTTTATCTTTTTTCGTGGTCGGGCATTGAGTCGAGCTCAATCTCACACCTTGCAGTACAGGCAAGAACCCTTTCTTGGACTGATCCATTTTGAACTTCTTCAAAATCTTATCAAGGTATGTGCTTTGTGAAAGACCTATGAGGCGTCTCGATCTATCTCTATAGATCTTGATGCCTAATATATAAGCAGCTTCTCCAAGGTCCTGCATTGAAAAACTTTTATTCAAGTAGGCCTTAATGCTGTCCAAGAGTTCTATATCATTTCCCATCAAAAGTATGTCATCTACATATAATATGAGAAATGCTACAGAGCTCCCACTCACTTTCTTGTAAACGCAGGCTTCTCCATAAGTCTGCATAAACCCAAACGCTTTGATCATCTCATCAGCGAATGTTCCAACTCGAGATGCTTGCACCAGCCCATAAATGGATCGCTGGAGCTTGCATACCTTGTTAGCATTCTTAGGGTCGACAAAACCTTCCGGCTGCATCATATACAGCTCTTCCTTAAGATAACCGTTAAGGAATGCCGTTTTGACGTCCATCTGCCATATCTCATAATCATAGTATCGGCAATTGCTAACATGATTCGGACGGACTTAAGCTTCGCTACGGAGAGAAAGTCTCATCGTAGTCAATCCCTTGAACTTGCCAATAACCCTTAGCGACAAGTCGAGCTTTATAGATGGTGACATTACCATCCGCGTTCGTCTTCTTCTTAAAGATCCATTTGTTTTCTATCGCTCGCCGATCATCGGGCAAGTCTGTCAAAGTCCATACTTTCTTTTCATACATGGATCCTATCTCGGATTGCATGGCTTCAGCCATTTGTTGGAATCTGGGCCCGCCATCGCTTCTTCATAGTTTGAAGGTTCACCGTTGTCTAACAACATGATTTCCGGACAGGGTTGCCATACCACTCACGGTGTGGAGCGTGTCCTTGTGGACCCTCTGAAGTTCAGTAGCAACTTGATCCGAAGTACCTTGATCATCATCATTAATTTCCTCTCCAATAGGTGTAGGCACCACAGGAACATTTTCTTGAGCTGCACTACTTTCCGGTTCAAGAGGTAGTACTTCATCGAGTTCTACTTTCCCCCCACTTACTCCTTTCGAGAGAAACTCTTTTTCCAGAAAGGATCCGTTCTTGGCAACAAAGATCTTGCCTTCGGATCTAAGGTAGAAGGTATACCCAATGGTTTCCTTAGGGTATCCTATGAAGACGCATTTTTCCGACTTGGGTTCTAGCTTTTCAGGTTGAAGTTTCTTGACATAAGCATCGCATCCCCAAACTTTTAAAAACGACAGCTTAGGTTTCTTCCCAAACCATAATTCATACGGTGTCGTCTCAACGGTTTTAGACGGTGCCCTATTTAAAGTGAATGTAGCTGTCTCTAGTGCGTATCCCCAAAATAATAGCGGTAAATCGGTAAGAGACATCATAGATCGCACCATATCCAATAGAGTGCGATTACGACGTTCGGACACACCGTTTATTTGAGGTGTTCCAGCGGCGTGAGTTGTGAAACGATTCCACATTTTCTTAAGTGTGTACCAAATTCGTGACTTAAATATTCTCCTCCACGATCCGATCATAAGAATTTTATCTTTCGGTCACGTTGATTCTCTACCTCATTCTGAAATTCCTTGAACTTTTCAAAGGTCTCAGACTTGTGTTCCATCAAGTAGACATACCCATATCTACTCAAGTCATCGGTGAGTGAGAACATAACGATATCCTCCGCGAGCCTCAACGCTCATTGGACCGCACACATCGGTACGTATGATTTTCAATAAGTTGGTTGCTCGCTCCATTGTTCCAGAGAACGGAGTCTTGGTCATTTTGCCCATGAGGCATGGTTCGCATGTGTCAAATGATTCATAATCGAGAGACTCTAAGAGTCCATCATAATGGAGCTTCTTCATGCGCTTGACACCAATGTGACCAAGGCGGCAGTGCCACAAGTATGTGGGACTATCGTTATCAACTTTACATCTTTTGGTATTCACACTATGAATATGTGTAACATTACGCTCGAGATTCATTAAGAATAAACCATTGACCATCGGAGCATGACCATAAAACATATCTCTCATATAAATAGAACAACCATTATTCTCGGATTTAAATGAGTAGCCATCTACGCATTAAACGAGATCCTGATACAATGTTCATGCTCAAACTTGGCACTAAATAACAATTATTGAGGTTTAAAACTAATCCCGTAGGTAAATGTAGAGGTAGCGTGCCGACGGCGATCACATCGACCTTGGAACCATTCCCGATGCGCATTGTCACCTCGTCCTTCGCCAGTCTCCGTTTATTCCGCAGCTCCTGCTGTGAGTTATAAATATGAGCAACGGCACCGGTATCAAATACCCAGGAGTTACTACGAGTACTAGTAAGGTACACATCAATTACATGTATATCAAATATACCTTTAGTGTTGCCGGCCTTCTTGTCCGCTAAGTATTTGGGGCAGTTCCGCTTCCAGTGGCCCTTCCCTTTGCAATAAAAGCACTCTGTCTCAGGCTTGGGTGCATTCTTTGACTTCTTCCTGGCAACTTGCTTACTGGGCGCGGCAACATCTTTGCCGTCCTTCTTGAAGTTCTTCTTACCCTTGCCCTTTTTGAACTTAGTGGTTTTATTGACCATCAACACTTGATGTTCTTTCTTGATTTCAACCTCTGCTGACTTCAGCATTGAGAATACTTCAGGAATGGTCTTCACCATCCCTGCATATTGTAGTTCATCACAAAGCTCTTGTAGCTTGGTGGGAGCGATGAAGAATTCTGTCAATGACCGCCTCGTCCAGGAGGTTAATGTCCAGTAGGACAGGCGGTTGTGCAACCCAGACATTTTGAGTATGTGCTCACTTGTGAACTGTTTTCCTCCATCTTACAACTATAGAACTTGTCGGAGACTTCATATCTCTCGACCGGGCATGAGCTTGGAAAACCATTTTCAGCTCCTCGAACATCTCATATGCTCCGTGTTGCTCAAAACGCTTTTGGAGCCCCGGTTCTAAGCTGTAAAGCATGCCGCCTTTGAACGAGGGAGTAATCATCAAGACGAGACTGCCAAGCATTCATAATGTCTTGGTTCTCTGGGATGGTGCATCACCTAAGCGGTGCTTCTAGGACATATTGTTTCTTGGCTACTATGAGGATGATCCTCGGGTTAGGACCCAGTCCGAATAGTTGCTGCCATCATCTTTCAGCTTAGTTTTCTCTAGGAACGCGTTGAAGTTCATGTTGACATGAGCGTTGGCCATTTAATCTACAAGACATATTTTGCAAAGACTTTAGACTAAGTTCATGATAATTAAGTTCATCTAATCAAATTATTTAATGAACTCCCACTCAGATTTGACATCCCTCTAGTCATCTAAGTGTTACATGATCCGAGTCGACTAGGCGTGTCCGATCATCACGTGAGACAGACTAGTCATCGTCGGTGAACATCTCCATGTTGATCGTATCTTCCATACGACTCATGTTCGACATTTCGGTCTCTTGTGTTCGAGGCCATATGCATACATGCTAGGCTCGTCAAGTTAACCCTAAGTGTTTATGCATGTGTAAAACTGTCTTACACCCGTTGTATGTGAACGTAAGGATCTATCACACCCGATCATCACGTGATGCTTTGAAACGACGAACTTTAGCAACGGTGCACAGTTAGGGGAACACTTTCTTGAAATTATTCTAAGGGATCATCTTATTTAATACCGTCGTTCTAAGTAAACAAGATGCATAAACATAATAAACATCACATGCAATTATATAAAGTAGTGACATAATATGGCCAATATCATATAGCTCCTTTGATCTTCATCTTCGGGGCTCCATGATCATCTTGTCACCGCATGACACCATGATCTCCATCATCGTGTCTCCATGAAGTTGCTCGCCAACTATTACTTCTACTACTATGGCTAACACGTTTAGCAATAAAGTAAAGTAATTTACATGGCGTTGAATCAATGACGCGCAGGTCATACAATAATTAAGACAACTCCTATGGCTCCTGGCGGTTGTCATACTCATCGACATGCAAGTCGTGATTCCTACTACAAGAACATGATCTCATACATCACAATATATCATTCATCATTCATCATTCATCACAACATCTGGCCATATCACATCACATGACAATTGTTGCAAAAACAAGTTAGACGTCCTCTAATTGTTGTTGCATCTTTTACGTGGCTGCAATTGGGTTCTAGCAAGAACGTTTTCTTACCTCTGAATAACCACAACGTGATTTTGTCAACTTCTATTTACCCTTCATAAGGACCCTTTTCATCTAATCCGCTCCAACTAAAGTAGGAGAGACAGACACCCGCTAGCCACCTTATGCAACTAGTGCATGTCAGCCGGTGGAACCTGTCTCACGTAAGCGTCACGTGTAAGGTCGGTCCGGCCGCTTCATCCCACAATACCGCTGAAGCAAGAAAAGACTAGTAGCGGCAAGCAAGTTGACAAGATCTACGCCCACAACAAAATTGTGTTCTACTCGTGCAATAGAGAACTACGCATAGACCTAGCTCATGATGCCATTGTTGGGGAACGTTGCAGAAAATTAAAAATTTTCCTACGGTTTCACCAAAGATCCATCTATGAGTTCATCTAAGCAACGAGTCATGGGAGAGAGATTGCATCTACATACCACTTGTAGATCGCGTGCGGAAGCGTTCAAGGGAACGGTGATGATGGAGTCGTACTCGCCGTGATTCAGATCACCAATGACCAAGTACCGAACGGGCAGCACCTCCGCGTTCAACACACGTACGGAACGGACGACGTCTCCTCCTTCTTGATCCAGCAAGGGGGAAGGAGAGGTTGAGGAAGAAAGGCTCCAGCAGCGGCCGCGATGGCGTGATGATGATGGAGAGGCGATACTCGGCTGAGGCTTCGCCATGCACTCGCGGAGGAGGTGAGGTGTTGGGGTGGGGTGGGGCTGCGCCTTGGTGTTGTGTTGCAGCCCTCCCCTCACCCCTCTATTTATAGGGGAAGGGGCAAGGGGGGCCGGCCCCTCTAGATGAGATCTAGAGGGGGGCGCGGCGGCCAGGGAGGGGGGGCTTGCCCCCCAAGCAAAGGGGGACGCCCCCACTAGGGTTCCCCCCCAACCCTAGGCGCATGGGCCCAAGGGGGGGCGCCCAGCCCTCCAGGGGCTGGTTCCCTACCCCTTGTGGCCCATGAGGCCCTCCGAGAGGGGTGGCCCCTCCCGGTGGACCCCCGGAACCTCTCCGGTGGCCCCAGGTACAATCTTGATATGACCCCGAAACTTTCCGGTGTCCGTTTGACAACTTCCCATATATAAATCTTTACCTCCGGACCATTTGAACTCCTCGTGACGTCCGGGATCTCATCCGACTCCAAACAACATTCGGTAATCACATACAAGTCTTCCTAATAACCCTAGCGTCCTTTGAACCTTAAGTGTGTAGACCCTACGGGTTCGGGAGACATGCGAACATGACCGAGACGGCTCTCCGGTCAATAACCAACAGCGGGATCTGGATACCCATGTTGGCTCCTACATACTCCTCGATGATTTCATCGGATGAACCACGATGTCGAGGATTCAAGCAACGCTGTATACTATTCCCTTTGTCAGACGGTATGTTACTTGCCCGAGATTCGATCGTCAGTATCCCAATACCTCGTTCAATCTCGTTACCGGCAAGTCACTTTACTCGTACCGTAATGCATGATCCCGTGACCAGACACTTGGTCACTTTGAGCTCATTATGATGATGCACTACCGAGTGGGCCCGGTGATACCTCTCCGTAACACGGAGTGACAAATCCAGTCTCGATCCGTGTCAACCCAATGCACACTTTCGGAGATACATGTAGTGCACCTTTATAGTCACCCGATTCGTTGTGACGTTTGGTACACCCAAAGCACTCCTACGGTATCCGGGAGTTACACGATCTCATGGTCTAAGGAAGAGATACTTGACATTGGAAAAGCTCTAGCAAAACGAACTACGATCTTGTGCTATGCTTAGGATTGGGTCTTGTCCATCACATTATTCTCCTAATGATGTGATCCGGTTATCAATGACATCCAATGTCCATAGTTAGGAAACCATGACTATCTATTGATCAACGAGCTAGTCAACTAGAGGCTCACTAGGGACATATTGTGGTCTATGTATTCACACGTGTATTACGATTTTCGGATAATACAATTATAGCATGAATAAAAGACAATTATCATGAACAAGGAAATATAATAATAATCCTTTTATTATTGCCTCTAGGGTATATTTCCAACAGAATGTGTTTGCTCAGATCGATGGAGGATCCTGATCTTTTTGAGACACAGGACCGTTGCCTTGGTACACTAGCTCCTTCATGTCCTAGGAGTGGCATACAAGATGTGGTAGTCCATGATGGATCCTCCAGAAATACAAGGGTCCCGAGGAAGACCTGCCTGCAGTATCCTAATTTCATTCCGCCATGAGCTAGGAAGCGTCTACCCTAACCTGACAGGGCGTCAACCGCAATTGCCTTAATCATCTATGCTAGAAACAAGCTTGCGAAAGACAAAATGAAGGAATTGTCCTCTACTCCAGCACTACATCCTTGAGACCAATTCTATGTATCGCAATATAGACTCTATCTAGAAACTACTACTGCAGAACTATTCTCACACTTACTATAAAGATACACACATACACAATGCACAACGAGTTCTGAAAAACTCAATAAAAACATATCACACATGAATCAATAGGGCGCGGCGTGCCGCGCGCACTACCTGCTAGTACATACCAGATCAACCAACAGTCTCTCACAGTTGTGAACCCAGGCCGGTCGATGTCTCGACGGATTTGGTGGCCGATGCATGCGTTGTGGTACGCCGTCTCTCACTCTCATCTCACACACAGGCTGGCTGGCTGTATCTAGGTCGTGTTCGGATCTCCTCCACTCCTTTGAATCCTTGACTCCGCTCCCTGCTCCTGGATTATTGGCTCCGCCCCAAAAAAATCAGGAGTAGCTATCACGTTCGTTAACTAACTCCACTCCCTACACGACGGGGTGTGAGGTTCATGTAGTTGCTGCGCGCTGGCGAGAAAATTGGATCAAGTGAACCTTTAAGTTTTGCATGGGAGGCCAGGGAGTGGCACGCGGAGCTGGGTTTCAGCGACTCCGCCGGATCGAACCGCGAAGTAGTAGCGTTCAAAGTTTTGACTCTGCGAAGTACTCCCTCCGTCCGGAAAAATTTGTCATTAAAATGAACAAAAAGAGGTGTATCTAAAACTAAAATACATATAGATATATCTCCTTTTATTTATTTTGATGATAAATATTTCCGGACGGAGAGAGTAATAGCGTTCGGCACCGCTTGGCCCGCTCTGGAGCAGAGCTGTGGAGCGGAGTGAATCCAAACACGCTCCTAGTTTGGCACATATGAGACCGGCCGGCCACATACTAGTGTTAAACTGCTCCGTCAGTCCAACCGGCCGGCCGGGGCAATGCAGGATTACAGGCAAGAAGTAGAGTGGAGACACCGCTGCGCCTGCGACTGCGATTGCTGTTCCGGCCAGTATGTGCTCAAACGGGAGTACTCCTCCGTTCCATAATGTAATGCGGATAGATTTTTAAAAAAATCAAATTTAACAAACTTTGATTAAGTTTGTAAGAACATCTACAGACGGACTTTGCAAATCCGGTCCCTCAAAAACCCGCGGACGCAACCGGGGGTGGCGCCTTAAATTAGACACTCTGCATCCGATACTCTCATATTTCAACCCCTAAATCTATCCTGAATACTAAAGCAGCTGCTGTTTCTGATGGTCCGTCATCCACTTTTACAGAAACCCCCCTGACTTTACTGATAATCAACCCGCAATCCATCATTTAAGTGACAGGAAAATGATTCAGTTTTACAAAAATGACCCTGTCTTTTAGTACTCAACCAACGTTTACGTGTACGTTAAAAACAGCAGAGTTTCTGCTCATACGTCATCACGCACGCACACAAATTCTGGCCGTTTGTAATTTCGTGTGAAATAGTCCCATCTCGCTCCTTTAAACTGATTCTCATCAATTTAAATATATTTGCACATTGTCTGTAACATTAATTAGCCTCCTCAAAAACAAACAAAGAGTATTACAATACACTGAGAGAGAATAATGAGAGCAACGAGGGATGCAGGGTGGTGTGGCAACGGATTAACCCAAGGAAGGGACGGGACATGACGGAGGGAGATCTGGTGGCGGCTCTCCGGATCTGGCCTGGAACGGGCGCCGGCGACCTTCCAGCCCGGCAATGCTACATGCACGGGCATCAGTTTTACGGGGATCACGGAGAGGCAGAGGTGGGGTTTTTTAATTGGGTGCAAATCAGGATGAGGGGCCCCACCCCAACTGAAAATCAGGAGGGCAAGTTTAATTAGGAGGAAAGAGCCCGCATTAGCCTGTAAGAGTCCGTGAGTCTAGCATTTTTGCCTTCCGACCTGCCTGCATAGAATAGAGAACGTGGTGAGAGACGGAGGACAGGTGACGGGATACAGCAGCGGCACTCGATCTGGTTGATAAAAGGAAGAGAGAGAGACAGACGGGGCGATATAGAACGAGTACACGTTATGGTTGTACGTGGCGCCCCTCGACCCGAACGAGTACACGTTGCGGCTCATTTGTAAATCGTTCTTTTTTTTTTGACGGGAGATTTGTAAATCGTTTTCCTGTTCCGTCGAGCCTCGCAACGATCGATCTTCTTTTTTTTCAGAAACGCTAGCGATGATCTTGTCTCGGAGTACTATGTGCGATGGACCGGCCCAGGCCCAGCCAGTCTTTTCAATAGATCGATGTCACATACTCCTCGAAATCACTAATTGAAAAGTACTCATTACAAAGATTACTTCCACCTTCTCAGGTTGCGACAAGTGGTGTACGTGCACTTGTCGCAATATGAGAGTTTTCCTTTTTCTTAATCTGTTTATTCAACACATTTTATCACTTAAATCGACCGTCTAAATCTCGAACCGTTTTCACCGTTGGATTCCTCGCGTCGAGATTTTTAAAATTAGATTTCATGTTGATAGGTTTTGACGAAAAAAAATTCACGAAAAAACGGAAGGAAAAACCGAACCGGGAGCACGTGTTTTTTCCCTTTCCGAAAGAGCCATGGCCGTGCCTCTCGCGAAATCAGAATCGTGCCTCTCGCGAAAGGAAAAAAAAGAAGAGAAAACACATTTTTTTTCCGCTTTCGAGGAGGCACGGCCGTGCCTCTCGCGAAAGCACAACCATGTCTCTCGCAGATGCAAAACCGTGCCTCTCGAAGAAGAAAAAACAGAAGACACGTTTTTTTTTTGTTTCCGAGTGGCATGGCCGTGACTCTCGCGGAAGCAAAACCGTGACTCTAGCGGAAGGAAAAAAACAGAAAACACATTTTTTTTCGTTTCCGAGAGGCACAACCATGCTTCTCGATAAAGCATAATCGTGCCTCTCGCGAAAGCAAAACCGTGCCTCTCGTGAAAGAAAAAAAATAGAAAACACATTCTTTACGTTTCCGGGAGGCACGGCCGTGCCTCTCGTGAAAGCACAACCGTGCCTCTTGCGAAAACAAAATCGTGCCTCTTGTGGAAGGAAAAAAACAGAAAACACATTGTTTTTCGTTTCCAAGAGGCACGGCCGTGCCTCTCGCGGAAGCAAAACCGTGACTCTCGTGAAAGAAAAAAAGTAAAAAACGCGTTTTTTCATGCAATTTTTTTAATCCGAAAGTTAAGGAAGACCGGCGGACAAACCCAACTTGATTTGGTACATCAACCCATAGACACATATCATGTTGAATAAGAAAAGCATGCATGGTACACTCATCCTAATCAACGTGGTAGTAGCACATCCTCATATGAATGGAACAAGCAGTCTATCTTGTGGTAGTAGCACAGCTTGATGAATGCCTGATGTCATTCTTTGCACATTAAAACTGAGACGTTTAATTATTTGCAGAATTGAAATGGTTCAAAACATGCAGTTGTACTATCAGAAGTGTATCTGCATCAGACCTTCGCAGTCACAAATGATAAATGCAAAAGTAAAACAAAAGTAATATTCTTGGTCAACATCTTAATTTTAATGAATAGCATATTATATTCATATGAAATCACGTAGATAAAGAAGAAGCAAAGCGATACAACTTCATTTATTAACTAGCACTGCCTTTTCTATTAGCAGAAAAGAGAATTCATGAATGAAAGATAACCAACAACAAACAAAAACTCTACAGCTTAAATGACATCAGATGACACATCGCTAAACACTCAAAGTTGAAACACATTCAATTTTCCACATGTTCACCGGCAAAAAATCTAGAACACATGTTCAACCGAAATGCACTACTCTATTCTCGTAATATTAACATAGAGGAACTGCGTCTATTAGAGGATCTCCACAAGGACCAAGCATCCACACTGCACAAACAGCATGCTCGCATGCAGAGAAACAGAGCTCAGCCAGTAGCAAATAAACATTGATGGATTACCCACCATGCATAGACCAATCAGCAACAACAGCAACAGTAGGTGGTAGAAGTAAAAGAGGGAGGGCACTATCGTGCACATGGCCACGACCAGGAGTCGGGGAGGACGGGGCCGGAGTCGGTGAAGAGGCCATTATCCTCCGTGTGGTGCATGCCGTTGCCGTTGGAGTCAGGCATTTTGGGAACTCCTATAAATGAGATGGAAAACAAATTAGTCATAAGTAAACAATCACTGTTTGCATCAGTAAATTGACACTTGCAAGTAATACATCATTCACTTAAAACAAGTAAGGTCAAATAGATACATGACATAGTACAGGAGCAGATGTTGCCAGTCAAAGATGGAACTTGTATAGACCTTTAAAAAAACCATACAAGTCGGTGATGCTCCAACACAATACTCATGGACTAAAATAACAAGATAAAAAGATGTTGCCAGACAAAGATGGCATTTGTATAGACCTTGAAAAAAAACTTGTCAGGGATGCATACTGATTTTACTAACATGTTATAATTGTCTACTCTCGAGTTGCAGCATCACTTCACAACATGCTACACACTTAGGTATGTTAAGCAGCACCTATTTATCTGAACTTAGTGTTGATAAAAAGTGTCTGCTGAATTCCATAGGGCAACATATGAAGTGAGGAGATTTATTCCTCATGACACTACAGGTAGATATCAAGAACACAAACTAATGGGTATATATGCATGCTTAGATCTCCCTCATACTTGAAATTTTAAGGATACACAACCATACTTAGATCTCCCTCTACATCACCACTAGGACTTGCATTAACTTGACCGCCAGTAACTAAAAGCCATAGTAATTGACAAGATTTGCATCAAGCCAAACTTACAGAGCTAGTACTGCTTGTTGGTCTTCTTGGCGACATGCCCACTTGCAGCCGCGCGTCTTGGTCAGTCTCGGCGACATGCCCAGCAATTGGCTCCGACACGGCTCCGATGCCGCTGACTGACGTACAAGGGCGACCACGGTCGGAACCTGCCTGGACGCGCGCGGATGGGGTCTCCAGAACCAGGTCTGCCACGGTCGCGAGTTGCCGCCGGCACTCGTGACGGCCTTGACTTGCTGGCCATCGCCTGATTTCGCTCCCCCACCCGCTGCTCCGCATGCAGGTATATAAACCAATAAAACGAGGTAAAATGAGAACCAACAGAGCACTTTTTGTATTACCAGAACAAAACTGAAATTCAAACAATAACATGGCCCTTGGTATGGAAAAAATTCTGCAGGTATATACCAATAAAATGAGGTGAAATGAGAACCAACGGCATAATGCCCAAAAAAGGCCAGCAAGATGAAGCTATAGCCAGCTAGCTATGCACCATCGGTGTCTGTACAGCCAGCTCAGAAGCATAACACGGCTAATATAAGGAGCGACACAACAGTTGTTGTGCTACCACAGAAAAATTGGGATTCAAACCTAACATAGCCCTAGTATCGAAATAAAAACGCTAGCAGAGTGATGCTTGTTGCTGATCCTTGTTACTACATGGCCATTCGGTGTCGTCGCCCAGTAATGAATCCTGAGTGCAAAGAGGACCCCCTGCTCTAGCGAGTGGACTAACGGAAAAGAGACAATTAAGGTTCTCATTACTGCCACAAAACCCACAATGCTTTATTTCGGGTGGAGATGCTCTAATCATCCTTTTCCTCCTTTTACTAATGCTCTTGACCATGTACAACGCACACATTCTACCATCAAAATGAAAATATAGCACCAAGAAACATATTGCTAACCACCGAACACATATTGGACAAGAACAAACAGCAACCAAATCAAACAGATCTGCAAGCATACAACAGAACCGTATATATAGCAAGTAATGAAAGATGAGCCTATTTATTTCGAATCATCCCCTCTCAAGATCCTCACAACCTGTAGTGACCAAAAAGACCCTACCAGTACCAGATGAGGTCAAGCAAACAAGCAAGGAGGGCAAAACACTGGCTACAACACATTCACTGCACTGATGTGATTGTCAAGCAGTACTAGACATGACCCCGACACAGTACTAACATTCAACTCATCTACTGGTTCACTGACGAATTTGGTCCTTGGTTTAACCAAAGCAGCATCCCCAGTGAACTCATCCAGTCACCACACTGTCTGAATTGCGGTTGCGGGCACTAGTATTTTTCAGATTCAGACTCAAATCTGGAAGTAGAAGGCACTGGCGAGGAGGAAAGAGGTGATTAGACGTACTCTTGGCGTGGATGGCCTCCTGCAGATCCGCGACCTTGGCCTGCGGAGAAAACGGGAACAACGGGGCGAACGGTCAGGCCGAGCTTGGAAACTCCGGTCTCGAGATCTTAATTAAACCCCGGGAAGCCGAGGGCGAAACCCTTCCCCGGCCCACGGCGCAGAAGGAAGAGCGGGCGGGCGCGTACCGAGTCCTTGAGCTCGATGCCGCCCTTGACGACCTCGCGGCCGCTCCGGGACATGACGGATACCTTCACGCTCCCTCCGGCGTGCCTTCGCTGGTGGCTTCAGCAAAGGCAGCGAGGCGAAGCCTCTCTGGAACCCGTGGCGGAGGTGGAGAGGAAGAAGGCTGGAGTGGCGGAGGAGGGTCCGGAGTGGTTGGTTGGCTCAGTCGATATGGCTTGGGGAGAACGGGAGGGAGGGAGGAGCTCGATCTCGTCTATGGTGAGGGTCGTCGATGGTGGGCGGCGGCGGATCGAGATCTGAGGGAGGGAGAGGGTGACTTGGAGACGGGGATCTGGGATCGAGGGGCTCAGGAGAGGGTGGAGCAGCGGCGCTTGGGGGTGGGGGTCGACCTCCGCCGGAGGGAGGTGGCCGACGCGCGCAGGAGGGAAGGAGGAGAGGGGAGGTGACGGGGTTCGCCATGGGATTGAGCGGGGAGGGGAGGAGGAGAGGGGAGGCGTGTGGGGGCCGGAGAGCGAGGGGAGAAAGAAAGGAGGCGGGAGGGTGGATGAAAAATGTCCACGAGGACTAGGGTTTCGGCTTAGGTGGGATTGGGGTGAGGACAGCCGTTAGATCCGCAAAAATCCAACGGTGTTCCATCCACGATCCGCGTGAAACGCCCATGGACGAATCAAAATGCAGTACACACATACGATGTCATGACCATCTAAATTGGTCATAGTTAACTACAAAATTGGTCGCAGTTAACTAAAAATTTATTTTCCATTTTTTCGAGTGCCCAAAATGAGTTTTTTTGTCAAGCACCTACCATATATTTGTTGCAAAATTGGACCAAATCAATCTTTTAAAATACTAGGGCATATTTAATACACAATTGACCAAATTGTTGGGTGTCAAAAGTTTCGACCCACCTCTGGTGAAAAAGACAATTATTTGCCGATCTAGTTGGAAGCGGGTTAAATTTGAACTGCAGATGCCTCATAGGTTGCTCTTTATTTTTTCCAAAAATCATTTCTAGGTACATAAATATCTATTTAATCATAGAAACAGAAAAAAAATCCAAAATTCAACAACTAGCTAGGAACGGTCAAGCCCACCGTTTTGACCGCATTTTGAAACAGGCATAAAAAATTCAAAAAAATCAAAAAATTGGAAAACCTTCGCACTGTGTCATTATATGTGACCAAGTTTCCAGGAAAAATAATAAACTTGTAATACGGCAATTATTTTAAAAACGTGTTCTCAGAAATGAGTTATCATGCGTGAAGATTCAGGGCTTTCAAGCCAAATGATCAATCTTATGGCCACATTCATTGCATAGTTTGTTCAGATGATCTCATATTGTGCACAAGGATGCATCTTGGAATTCCAAACAATGTTTCCTAAGGTAGTTTTCAATTCTTTGCACGAAAAATTCATTTTCCATTTTCCGAGTGCTCGAAATGAGTTTTTTTTGTGAAGGACCTACCATATATTTGTTGCAAAATTGGACCTAATCAATTTTATAAAATACTAGGCCATATTTTTGTGAAGGACCTACCATATATTTGTTGCAAAATTAACAATGTTGCCTAAGGTGTCAAAAAAAATTATCCACCTCTGGTGAAAAAGATAAATTCTCGCCGATTCAGCGGGAAGCGGGTCAAATTTGAACTGCAGTTGCCTCATAGTTTGATCTTTATTTTTTCCTAAAATCAATGCTAGGTACATAAGTATCTATTTAATCAGAGAAACATCAAAAAAAATTCAAGATTCAACCACTAGCTAGGAACGGTCAAGCCCGCCGTTTTGACCGCATTTTGAAACGGGCATAAAAATAAAAAAATCAAAAAATTGGAAAACCTTCGCATTGTGTCATTATATGTGACCAAGTTTACAGGAAAAATAATAAACTTGTAATACGGAAATTATTTATAAAAAGTGTTCTAAAAAATGAGCTATCATGCGTGAAGATTCATGGCTTTCAAGCCAAATGATCAATCTTATGGCCACATTCATGGCATAGTTTGTTCAAATAATCTCATACTGTGCACAAGGGTGCATCTTGGAATTCTAAACAATGTTGCCTAAGGGAGTTTTCATTTTCTTTGCACGGAAAATTCATTTTCCATTTTCCGAGTACCTGAAATGAGTTTTTTTTGTGAAGCACCTACCATATATTTGTTATAAAATTGGACCAAATCAATTTTGTAAAATACTAGGCCATATTTCATGCACAATTGACAAAATGGTTCGGTGTCAAAAGTTTTGATCCACCTCTGGTGAAAAAGACAAATTATCGCCGATTCAGCAGGAAGCGGGTCAAATTTGAACTGCAGATGCCTCATAGTTTGCTTATTATTTTTTCTAAAAATCATTTCTAGGTACATAAGTACCTATTTAATCATAAATACATTATTTGGTGGCGATACGTTGAGGTTTGGACGGTGGCCGAGGGCCCCAACTCTAGAGCACGTAAACCCGCATGCCCGCCGCGTGGTCACCGCGTGACCGTGGCATTGCCATGTGTTCTGGGTGGCCTAGGCATGCCTAGTGGGTTGTTAACTCCCCAGGTAAGTGCTAGGAAGAAAATCACAACATAAGATTCTCATGAGGAGACTGATCGATGCTCAAACATGAATAAGCAGTCAAGTGTTTGATTAGCGGTGCGGGGAATGCACATGGCTAATGGGCGTGAGTTTTGGCTGAGGATGATCAGTTACTAAGAAGACCATCTTCACAAATTTTCAGCTCAAATGGAGGAGCCTAGGTGGTACTTGCTTTGCAAAGTACCATACTGGACATAAATACGAATGTTGAAGCTGGGCTCAAAATAATGAATGGATTGAGCTGACATTTGGTGGAGGATGGTTATTTGAGCATAGGAAAGCACCGTAGAAAACGGATACAATTTAGACATGCCAAAGTGGTACTTCCTTCACAAAGTGTTTTTCTGAACAGAATAGGAAAATGAATATTTTTGAATTAATTTTGAACTAGGCAAGGAAGGTTTTTTACATATTTGATGAAGATATGACACAAAGAATTTATGAGATTTTTTTGAAATTTTAGGAATGACAGAAATATAGGTTGCTTCACAACCTAGGGCAAAAACTGCCACATGGACATGACACATAGGCAAAACTGATGAGGTGGCGCCTAGTCATAGCAACCCACCACAACTTACAAGGTTATAACCATCTATATTGGTCATGATCAGCTAGAAATAAGGCAGCGGACCAGTGCTATCTGCCTTATGACCATTTCGTGTAAGGAAATTACGACCTTCCTGACCAAAATGGTCGTTATAGTTTAGGGTTTGGAGCCCCCCGAACAGCTTTTGACCAATTGGTCTAAAATGGTCATAGATCTATGACCAATTCTTCTAGGGTCACTGATAGAAGGTCACTAGTTGACATATCTCTTGTAGTGTAGCGATCAATAGCAAAATAAAGGAACAATATCACTTGGCATGCATAAGGATCCGGAATGCATATGTTTTACACGATGCATATTGACAGGTATCAAATCTATGCTCAGGTTGCAACGCATGGGTACTTTTGCTAGTTCATACAAAGCATGCAAAAGAAAACCTATGTATTATATACTACATAGTACCCTAGCAAATCTTCGTTGTTTGAGATGCCATGACGACGGTGTCGGGTGTCGGCTGGACGGGCGGGTAGGACGGCTTCGGGTCATCTTACTCCTGCTTGACCTCATCCATGTAGGTGGGCATCTCCGCCTCCTTCGCGGCCTCCATCTCCTGCAGGCGACGGCGTTTAGTCTCCGCAGCCGACTCCGAGCGGAAGGAATCGATGATGACATGCTACTTCGCATCCAGATCCGCGTTGCCAACGTCCCCCACATCCTCCTCCTCCTCGTCCTCCACCTCCTCCTTCTTGAAATCCTCATCCGGATCCAGTGCATCCAAAGGTAGCCTTGCGGCGATCCGGGCTTGGCGCCTTGCCCGGATCTGCTCAAGGAGCTCGAGCCGGCGCTCCGGCGCTAGAAATGGGTGGCTCCTCACCTGGCGGCGTGGGGCCATGGCGGAGTGGAAAGTGGCGGCGACAGCGAAGAGGCGGAAGAAAATGTGGATGATAGGGTTTCGGTGCCGCCGATCGACTTATATAGCTGGGCGAGGCACTACAGGCCCGCCGGAGCGGCACCACGCAACGACATCGGTCCGACGGAGGAGAGGAGCTTCGGACCGCCGGGTTTCCGGGTGTTTCCGCGTGGGACTGCGTCGTCAGTCCGGCGTGGTGAGCGTGACCATACGCCCCATATCTACCCCATATTTGGGCTGGATATGATGGGTGCCGGTCAACGCGGGGGTTTGAGGCGTCCGTCTGGGTTGCAATTTCGCAACTGGACTGTGACCGGGCGGCCCGCCCGGACATGTGAGGCGGGTTTGAGAGGTCCGGCTGTAGATGCTCTAAGTGGGACATTACGCGGGAGGCCTGCACCCGCCCCCCTTCTGCCACATAATTATATGGGACTCCCGCATGTGCCCATGTAAATTTTCACGGAAGTGGCTAGGGAGCGCCGCTGCGCTCGTTTGTTGTTTGGAGCGCACTGCCGTATATAGTAAGTGTATCTCCTTGTGAACAATTGTCTATGCTAGAAAAGGGAAATTATTTCGCAACATCCCGTAGCGCACATGGCTGCCAATTGAATCATCCTAAATCATGTCCCCACGTGCATCTATTTGGGGGTTTCAAAAGTTGCAAAAGCCATATCTTATGATTTAAGCATCGAAATCCAGTTCTGTTTTCACCGTCAGGTTTCTGACGACGAGTTCTTCAAAACTAGATCCCATATGAGTAGCTTTCGTCAAACTTTTTTTCGAGGCAACTTTGGATGCAATAGAGGCAACTGTAGTGCTATAGGGAAGCAACTTCTTCTTTTTGGCCTAGTTGGATTGACTATTACGTTGGTTTATGTAAAAACAAGAAAAATCATACAAAACATTAGGCATCTTTAGTGCTCTACATATAAAGCAACTTCATTGCACTATGTGTATCTATGAGTTTTGCTAACATTATCCCAACTTGCTTATCATGGCTGCTCAGTTGCCTATTGTTGATGCTTAGTTGCCTACTGTTGATGTTCAATTGCCTATAAATGCTATAAATTACCTATATTGATGCCTAGTTGCCTGCTATTGGTAATTAGTTGTCTACAATTGCTTCTCAGTTGCCTAACTTTGCAAAAATAGTTCTCTACAATATTATGAAGTTTTTATCGTTGTTTTTCTAAGTTACCTACAAACACTCTGAAGTGGCCAAGATGTGACATCATGTTGTCTACCATAACTAGCAATACCAGACACAAGAACATCATCGATAGACGACATCATAGTATTATGGGCAATTTAGAAACAACGACGACATACAAGCATGAACAATATGCAACTTAGAAGTATCGGTGATGAAGTTAGGAGAATGTTAGACAAAATTAACTAGGACACAAAGTGTAGTGAAGTTGCCAGCTTTTAGCACTAAAGTTGCCTCTTGTCGAAGGAAAGTTGCTTATGAAGGTGATGTGATATTATCTACCTCTGTTTCAAAGTTGGTCTGTATTATTAGCTAGTTGCTTATTATTGCCAATTAGTTATTTTTAGGAGTGAAGTTGCTTCTTTTTAGCACTAAAGTTGCCTTATCTAGCATCAAAGTTTCTTTTGAAAAAAAATTCAAAGACACATAGCCATATATGGTTTAGTTTTCAAGAGCTCGTCGCGACCTGACTAGCCAACTCATGTGTGTTTTCCATCATTATATCTGAAGATTTTAATGATTTTCATAGGTTACTCGACCAAAAGTTAAGAACTTATATAGGTTTGTGGGCAATTGTCTAACCCGTCCCCGTATGAAACTTGTCATTACCCCCTATGCAACTTCTCATCTAACACCAGCGACCTGGCAAGCCAACAAGTGTACGCTCAGTAGCGTTAGCAACTTAGGTCCAAAGTCGCCTATATATGAAACTAATTTGTATGCAACTAAGGATGATGTTAAGCTACTAGCTATTCATGGTAGCCACCTTAGGATACTATTAGCCTACCTTGCAAACTAAGTTGCCTACAATACTATGATCTTAGAGGCGAAGGTAGTTATGATAGACTACTTGCTCGTTATGGTAGAAAACTTAGAGGGTGAAGCTAGTTAACTTGGTAGTCATGGTAGTCCAGTTCAAAGGGATTTTTGTTGATAGGTGATCATACTACGCATACTAATAAGAAGTTGCTTTCTTATAACACGAAAGTTGCCTCCGCAGCATCCAAAGTTGCTTTAAAAAAAGTTTGTCAAAACGTACCCATATGGGATCTAGTTCTGAAGAACTCATCACGACAAATACAATGGTGAAAATGAATTTGAAATTCGGCCCTTGAGTCAAAAGTTACGGATTTTAGAAAATTTTGAAGCTCCAAATAAATGCATGCATGTGGGATCTTGCTGAATAGCGGGAGGGAGGGGAATGTGAAGACGCGAGGGGACCAGCCGACCAGGTGTTTTTTTTCTTTGTCACATCTCGTCTTTTGAAACGTGTGGGACTAGTAGTAATGCGATCGCATTAAGAATATTTGGATCGGACGACTTAAACGAATGCGCTCGCTGCAACCAAATAGCGCAGCTGCACTAACAAGCGTTTAGGAATTTTCATGGGATAGGTGGGTTCAGTGGGTATCCCACGTAACCTCATGCGTCAATATTGGCCTCAGCTGAATTGTGTTGTATTCAAACAAATTAAAATAGTGCCATTGTCCCACGTAGAGGTAAAGCGTGCGGGGTAGAAGAGAGCGCCGCCGACAGGGTCGAGCTCGGTGCGGCGGGCACCCGATTGCCTTGATTCCGTCCATGTACAGGTACGCATCCTAGTCGGCGGCTCGGCGCTATCCTCAGGGCTATCGCCAGGCTCAAGAAGAGGCCACGAGGTCGTCGTCAGTGGCATCGGCGTCGACGGCAGAGGCCGGGGAAGGGACGAGCTGGAGAGCGTCAGCTAACTGCTCATGGCATCGCAGGTGCTGCAGTGCGCCGACAGCATCTACGCGGCAGGTGACCGCGGGGGGCGCGTGCTTGAAGACCTCACAGAGTCGGATGCGCACGCGCCGTGACTCGTGACCGACGCAGCGGTGGGCTTTGCCCAACCAGCAGTAGAACCGCTCCGTAACGACGGCGCATGGCCGCCTGCCCAGCCCCCTCTCCTCCTCCGACCACTGGGTGCTCGTCCACTTTCATTTCATTTGCCACGGATCTCTGGTGCAGCTCTGGCCCTAGCGAGCAACGACCTTGCAAACCAGCGGCGTGGCGATCTTCAATAACATGTTGAGGCACTCTGATAGGTCGCCGCTCCCCGAGTCATGAGTGCCCACTCAAACCAGCACAGCAGCTGCGCAAGCTAGAGGTGGGCCGTGGCGAGGGCCAGGATCTTGCCAGGGCATACGCAACGCCCGTCGCCGAACGGAGCCATGAGAAGGTCGATGCCGAGCACGCTCGCTATGATGGAAGATTTTCGCTCGTTGGATGTTGCGATTGCTGCTCGCCTCGGTGGCTCCGCCTCGCCCTAATCGCCACAACCGCTCATCCTGTGGTAATGTGTAAAGGAAGGAAGTGGGCATAAGGGCATGGCCAATGCATAGTTCCAGGGTGATATTCTGCATGTCATGTAGGATCAGATGTATGTCCGGATGGTAGTCGGATCCTCAGCATGGGGCGGGTGCTTGGAGAGAAGAAGTGTGACCCGATGCAAAAGTTATAAAGTTAGGGTGAAAAATAAAGATGCATGCGTATCGGAGTCTTCATTTTCTTTTTCTTGATAAGGTCCATTAGTGGTAGTTTGCATTGGAGAGGAAACAACAATGAACATGTCTTAACCTACTTTTTTTCATAGGGAATTTTTATCCATATGTCATCATCGTATATGTCCTAAGTGAATTACGTGGGATCGCCCGCATGTCCCACTTGATTTTAACACTTAACCATGGGTGTTCACAAACGCAATTTATGTGGGCTTAGATGTGGGCGTCGCGGGTAGCCCACGTCCACCTGCAGCTTGGGGTCTCGTGGATGGGTGAGGAGAAAGGTCGTCCGAGAGCTCCTATTTGGACGCATTCTGCGTCAAACAACCGCGCGACGCACGAACGGAAACCCCGACTGGGCCGGCCCAATAGTGGGCGCGCCTGTTTGCTTGTACAGTAACACTGTGATGTTGAAGATTCAAAAAAACGCGCTTCTGCCAAGTTTCGACCTCTGGACCTCCAACTTGCGTTCCAGAGGAGCAAACCAGTACACCTATCAAGTGCTGCTTGTTAAAACATGAAGCGTGCTATTATAAGAACTAATACCAATGAAGAATCTGGACAGTTTTTTGAATTTTTTCAAACTTTCCTTTGAAATAGAGAATTTTTAACAAACGACAATGTTTCAAAATACGATAAATTTTTTAACAACTCAGGCATATTTTCAAATTTCAGAAAATAAAACAAAAGACGTGAACATTTTTCGACAGATTTGTTTAAAAAATTCCTGAACATTTTCTGAAAACCCGAACATTTATAGAATCTTGAGAATAAAAATTTGATAATGGGAACAATTTTTCAAAAGCACAAACTTTTTTGAACGTACGATTATGCAAACAAATTTTTGAACCGGAATTAGTTACTGTAGTGAACAACTTTTTGAACGTACAATTACGCAAACAATTTTTCTGAAAACGAACAAAATTTGTGTTTCCCAAACATTTCTGGAATTTGTTACATTTCTCTAAAGCACAAACATTTTTTGAATCTTGAGAACGAATTTTGAAACGGAGAACAAATTTGGAAGCGTGAACAATTTTTAAAGCACAAAACATTTTTGAATCTTAAGAACAATTTTGAAAAATTCTGAACAAATTTGGGAGCACGAACTATTTTTTAAACCACGAACATTTTTTGAATCTTGAGAACAAATTTTGAAACGGAGAACAAATTTGGAAGTGTGAACAGTTATTTAAAGCAAAAACATTTTTGAATCTTGAGAACAATTTTGAAAAATCCCGAACAATTTTTTAAAGCACAAACATTTTTGGATCTTGAGAACAAATTTGAAACAGAGAACAATTTTGAAAAATCCCGAACAAATTTGGAAGCGCGAATATTTTATGAAAACATGAACATCTTATGAATCTGGTACATTTTCTGCATTTCAAAAGTTTGAACTTTTTTTTGCAACAAGAACAATTTTTGAATTTTGAGAAAAAAAATCGAAAAATGAACTTTTTATAAAAAAATACGAACAAAATTTGAATATTTTGAATTTATTTTAAAGAACAGAGAAGAAAAAGGAAAAGAAATAGAAAGAAAACAAAAAAATCAGGAACATTTTTCGAAGTTGTGAACAAAATTTTGAAAATGTGAACACTATTTCAGAAATATGAACACATTTTGACAAAAAGAACATTTTTGAAAATTCTAAACCATATTTGAAGTTTTGGAAAAGCTTTAATAGAAAAAGGAAAAAATATTTAAAAATAAAAAACAAAGAAAACGAGAATAAGGAAATAACAAAATAAGACTGAAGAAAAACCAAAAAGAACCAGTAGAAGGAACTGGTTTTAAGTTTTGTCGCCGCTTTTGGTTTCTTTAAGTTTAGCTTTGTTATTCATTCACATCCACGAGCCAGTCGTGATGGCAACAGTGGCGTGGGACTAGGATCAGGTGACATGCGCTACGGTGACATGCACGATGACATGCGGCCCAAATTCAAATTTAAACATTGCGAAAAAATCTGAAAAAAAATCATGCATATTCACAGCACATACTAAGATAACTCCTAAAAATTTTCAGATCAAAATTCAAAACATACATCGAGAAAAAAAATGTGTAATCTGTCATGAATAGTTCCCGAACGGTTCTCGGTGGACTCTTCACATCTGAGTTTCTCTTTTTTATTTCTCGATGTATGTTTTGAATTTTGATCTGAAATTTTTAGGGGTTATCTTAATATGTGCTGTGAACATGCATGATTTTTTTCAGATTTTTTCGCAATATTTAAATTTGAATTTGGGCCGCATGTCACCGTAGCGCATGTCACCTGATCCCAGTCCAGTGGCGTGTACCTCTGCAGGAGGTCGCTAGTTCGATTCCTTGTGCGATCTTTTTTTGCGGTTTTTTAATATCACGAAGCGAAACCAGTTATATGGGCCGGCCCAGGGTGAGCTGCGCCCTGTGCGAAGCGGCGACTACTTGCCGCAGTAAGCGGCGAATAGAAAATTCCACGTCTTGCTGATTTTTTTAGGGATTCATGAAACTGAGAGGGGCTTTCTTGCCGACCAAGCCCAATCAACAAGAATGCACCGATTTTTCTATCGAAGTAGCGCCCCTCTTGGACAACTAGCCCATTGAGCAATAGAATGGTGTGCTACTGCTACTGGAGATCGGACAGCCATAAATGTTCACATCGTAAAAACGAATGACTAAAAATGCAAATCGCTGAGAGGGTCGCTTTAGGCTTAGTTATATTGTTGGCCAAGTTGAGTGTAAATATGCTAGTCCTCCTTTTTGATGGATGTCTTAGTTTCATAATAAAATTTATGATAACTAGATTCCGGTGTTTAAATCAATGCATAATTTTTTATTTAAGACTAGCACATATGCCCATGCGCTGAATCGGGAGTTATTTTTTTGCGAGAAGCATCGGGAGAGATAATTGATGTGTCCAACAAAACAGTCTCCGTAGTGGTGGGGCGACAGAGCGAGGAGTTGCGGTGTTCTCACGCGTCATGTTTGGTCCGCGAGATCTTGATAGTGGTGGGGTTGGTCCATGTGGTGGCCACCACTCAACTCGTGCTTTTTTTCCTCCAGGTCCGCCTTCGTGTCTAGGTTATGGATGCCTCCTCATTTTGTGGCTGCACGGTGACCTTGGGGGCATAGTTGCTTCGACCACTCTCTCCTACGATGGCGTAATCGGGTGGATTACTAATTCAATGAATCTCATTTCATTGCCATAATAAGCGCATAACCAGGTAGTCCCTGCTTTACTAGGGTTTATTCTCTTTATTTTTTTAGCGCTTACTTGCCTATATTATTTAAATCAGAGTCAAACCAGCATATCCTGTTTTATTGGCATGTGCCTACAATTTCTTTCAATTATAGTCAACCAACATATTCTCTTTTATCGCTAAATGGCATGTGGGATGCACAACAGTTCGCGTTTAGGTTAGGCCACTGGCAGTTACCAAAACGACGTGTGTTTGAAAGAAACGAATCAAAATCCAAAACAACCGCTGAGTTGACGCATTACACTCATGACCTCAATATCTCGACCACGTGCTGATAGCCATTTGAAAAAACAGCTCCAGCTAAAAAATGGCCGGCACGGATGTTTACAAACATAATGTAGCCTAACATTCAAAACATTTATTCATTTTTCTGATTTTTCAGCTTTTCAATAAATGAAGTAATAATTACGAAATTCTGAATATTCTTCAAAATGTGAACGATTTTTTAAATCCTGATTATTTTCCTAGAAAATGAGACCACTTTTTATGAAAATTACATTAAATTTGGAAAAATACGAACACAACTTGAAACAATGTTTTAAAAAACTCACAAACATTTTTCGAAAACATGAACCTCTTTTTATTATAATTTTTGAATTTCTGAACAATTTGTGAAAATGTAAATATGTTTTGAACATTGAAAACAATTTTTCTAAACGTGTTATTTTTCAAACAAATACTTACAATTTGTGAACATTTCAATAAACATGAATATTTTTCGAATTTGCATCATTTTCTAAAATACAATTTATTTTGAAAATCTCAAACTATTTTGGAAAACATATACATTTTTCTAAAAAATGCGAACATTTTATAGTTTTGAAAAAAATAGGAGCGAGAATAAAAAATTAAACTTTCAAGCATATTACAAAATGGACGAAATTTTGAAATTCTGCTGATTTTATGAAAATATTAAAAAAATGGAATACTGAATAATAGAATTTATGAAAATGAAGAAATATAAACTTGAAGGAAAAAATAAAATGGAAGGATAAAAGAAAAAAAGAAATGGAAAATATAAACAGAATAGAGAAAAAAACGAAAACAGGCCGCCCAATCTTTGGCGCCATGTGCGAAATTCTGAGTATTTGCCGCCCCATGCGATAAATAATGTTTCTCAGATGCACTGGCAGGAAACCAATGGGCTTGCTTTGCTGGGCCGCAGCATGTGCGGCCCACGTACCAAATTCGGGATAAAACTATTTTTCTTTTCTAACAGATGGATGCACAAAAATTTAGTACCACCTTGGATAGAATAAAAAAATGGTGATGAACGGATGAAAAAATTGAAGAAACGCACCTTACTTTATAGTAGGTATAGATATAGATATAGATATAGATATAGATAGATATAGATATAGATATAGATATAGATAGATATAGATATATAGATATAGATATAGATATAGAAATGGGTAGGAGATCTCATTGGGGCCAAACCAAACCAAGTGAGTCTATACAACCATTTCAGATAATCGATTCATACGCAGATGTAAAATCAACAACATTTTAGGTTCTTCAATGATTCTATTACTGAAACCAACTTGCAAGTCATATTTGTTATGCCCTAGAAGTATCTACGAATATGATTGCATAATATACACTAGAAACCACTATTTAAATATTTGTTAGTGTATATATGATTTGGAAATATCTATCATGATATATATAGTTTGTGCAATATTAGAACCTTAAGTCAAAGCATTTTTTTAATAAGAAAGAATTGTTTGTACATCATACAATTTAAATTTTGCAGAATAAAAAAATCAATGATATACATTACAATTGTATAACAACAAATAATATAGCTATTAGTTGCAAACATCATTATGTGGATAAGCAACAGAAAACTATATTACTTTAAATTGTATTACGGTACACTTAGTTTAAAATAAGCATAAAAGTTCAGTATAAAAATAGTTGTGTCAAGACCAGCCGCGGCGAGACCAATGCAGCTATAAACATTGAAGCAGCGTAAATCAAATCATAGTACTACTATGAGCATTGAAGCACGCATCAAGCATCAATGACTACTACCAACTTACCTAACCTCCTTTCTCAGGCCTGCCACCTCCTCCAAGATTAGCCCCTCCTTGTTGATGACCTGCACGGTGAGATACTCACAGTCGCGGCAGGAGGGCAGTTCCTGCCCATCCGCCGAGAAGGCAGCCCTGAGCAAAACGAACAGAAAAGACATGAAGGAAGAAAAATACTACGGCACAAGCGTTGTAGCGCACGAGAGGAAAGAGGACAAGAGCTCACCTGACACCAAGCATGGCAGTTGGGGCGCGCCCGCTTGCTTGCGCGCCGGCGGCCGTACCTGTGGAAGGCGCTCCGGACCTGTACAGTCAAAGTAAACCAAAAGTTAGACGGACGGACGGATAGGGGCGCCCTCCCGCCCGCGCAGGCTGCGCACAAATCGACCAAGCGTACGGTGTGGCTGCTTACCTGAGGCCGAGACCTGCCGCCCCCTTGACGACGAGGCCGCCGGTGGCGGTGGCGAGACCGGCCGCTCCTGTGCCGGTGCCCTTCGCGCCGAGCCCAGAGCCAGCGCCAGGGGCTGATGGTGCCCGCCGTGCCAAGCCCGGTGCGGTGCGCTTAGCCGAGCCAGCCTTGGCCAGCCCGAGGCTGTTCTTGCGGCCGGGTGACACCGGAGCCGCCGTCGGAGGCCTTGGCGCAGAAGGCGCGGTGCCTGCAAGGAATAGGTTGATTAGGGCGCGCGCTGAAAACCGACCTTGAGTAAACACAGCAACCCACAAGAAAAAAAGAAGGAAGAAAAGGACGGAGCAGCTGATACCGAGGTAGGCCTTGGCGGCGCCGCCGCGTCCATGCCCGCCGGTGACTAGTGCTCCAGCCCTGCGTCGTCAAAGAAGACAATGTGAGATGGAGGCCCGCTCCCGCGTAGGTCGGGACAGGCAGACGAGAGGGGGAAAACACATCGTTACCTGAAGCCAGCGGCGAGTCCTTCCGCACCGAGACCGGCCGGTACTACTGGCGCGCGGAGGTTGGCAGCGGCGAGCCCTGCTCCAGGAACGTCGTTGGCGCCGACACCGGTGCGCTCGGCGCCGACCGCGCCGGGACCCTTGGCGCCGGGCCCGCCGGTGCTGGCCGGGGCGACAACGAAGTCGCCGTCGGAGGTTGCGGTGCAGAAGGCCCGGAACCTGCAGAAGAGGATGGGTTAGTGAGAGGCGTGTAAGAGGAAGAAGCAGAGGGGAGGGAGCAAGAGGGCGGGCGGCCGCTCGACGAGAAGATGTATTTGCTTACTGTGAGATGGTGATCTTGTGAAGATCATCGCAGCCTGCAGCCTTGGCCGCCGCCTCGAGTGCCGCGCGGAAGATCTTGAGCGCTGGCACCATGGACAGTGTGTGGTGAGTGGTCGCGCTCGGAGGCCAGGTAGGGAGAGGAGGCGGGCGAGGTGAGGCGGCAGGGGCTGGGCACGCTCGAGGCATAAGAAAGATGGAGGCGGGACGGAAAGAGGAGGAAGAGAGAGGAGAGGGGATGGCTTTATAGAGCGAGGGCGTCGTGGGTCGCGTCCGCCGCAGCTTCGAACAATTTTGAAATCCGAGTCCAACTAATTCCTCGCCTCGTCACATCCGGTCAGTCAGTCAGCACCTACGGTGACTGGTGAGGGCAAAAGATTTCTTTTTTCTCATTCTTTAACTTTGGGCAGGCGTGTGTGTACAGTGTGCATGCGGTGGGGCCGCCTACTGCATCTTCCTACCGATCCCATCCCTGGGAGAGGACGCTGGAATCTTCTGGTGCCTTGGCCACTCGCCCCTCCTCCTGGCGAGCCCACCAGCCAGCGACACGGGCTTAGGGTGGCGTGACCAGCAAGCGATGGATGGATGAGGCCGTTGGTTCACCCGCGGCACTTAGAGCATTACTAGTAGAACCCTCAAACCCTCAAACCCTTATAAATAACTGTTTTTTTGCAGTTTGCGAGCAAAAAATCGCGTAGACTAGAACCCCTTAACCCTCAAACCCTTAATTTTTTTAAAGGTCCAACCCTCAAACCCTCTCCAACCCTCGAAGTAAGGGTTGGGGAGCAAACTCTAACCCTCACTTGGCGGTTATCCTCGCGTAACTCCAGCGCCCACGCCGCGTCACTTGTGCTAAGTCGCCCCGCCGCCCGCCCGCCCGTCGACCTCCAGCGCGCCCGCCCGCCCACCAGTCGCGGCCTCTCCTCCACCTCACTCCCGGCCAGCCCTTCGCCGCCCGGCCGTCGCCATATCCGTCCGCCGCCCGCCCGCCGGCTTCTACTCCCGCCCGCCCGCCCGCCCGCCCGCTTCTACTCCCGGCGCCCGCCCGCCGCCTCCGTCCCGGCCTCTCCTCCTCGCGCCCTCCGACTCCGCCCTCGCCTCGACCCGCCGCCACCGCCCTTGTGCCGCTCCCGCCCTCACGCCTCCGCCTCCGCGCCCTCCGCCTCCGCCTCCCACCCAGCCTTGCCCTCCGCCCGCGCCCGCCCCGCCATCCGCCCTCCGCCCCCGCGCTGCCCTCCGGCTGTCGTGCACGAGGTGCTCGACGGTATGCCCGCGACGACAATATCGTTCATGGAGAATATTCCGTTATAAGGGTTGGGTTTGAGGGTTCTAATCTTTGCCCCTGTTTTTCAACCTGTAAAAGTGCACAAAAAAACCATTTTTGGACCCTTAAAACGCTAGTGAGGGTTTGAGGGTTTGAGGGTTCTACTAGTAATGCTCTTACCGTGCTCGGCTAATTGATGTTGTTGGAGTTGCAGAGAGACAAACGAAAAAGGAAGCTGTCTTTCTTCTTCTTTTTTCGTTTTTACATTTTACCAGGACCGGTCCACCAACCCCAACCGTAACGGCTTTCTAGTTTCTTGTTTTCGTTTTGCCAGGACCGGCTGCGGCTAATTAAGCTAGGCGACGGTGCCGGTGCGGTGCGGTGCACGCGTGCGAGATCGGCAGGCTAGGCCATGACAAAAGTTCAAACGGCCGCTTCTTCTCCATGGAACAAGGAATCGGATACTATTTGCGTTGCGGTGCCGGTGCGGACGAACCAACGGCCACTGCTCCGTCCTGACCGCCGGTTTCCCTCCCCTGGGCAATGTGCAACCTTTACAAAAAGAGAATCAGTGAGATACGCCTCCTGCGCTGGCAGGCGGTTTGCCCTTGCCTGTTGACCGCCTCAACAATAGCAGTGCTCCTCGCTGGTCTGCCTGCCTGCCTGCCTCTGAGCTGATCGCGTGTCGCGTCCCCATGCATCAACAGCTGCAGGTGGTGGCAGAGGATTGCGCACTGTTCATCCTGCCTCGTGCTTCGTCCGCGGCGCGTGCCATGCCACCGTGCTTGGTAGGTGGAGCTTGCATGTTGGCGCTGCTGTTACATGAAACCAATTCACCCATTTGAAGAATCATCATTGTTCAAAGCGGCACATTAGGGTAACTCCAACGCACGACCCAAACCCACGTCCGTTTCATCCAGGTTTTGTCCCTGTGACGCAAAAAAATAGACACGCCTCTCCGCTTGCGGTCGTGCGGCCCGTTGCATCCCAAACTGTCCGTTTATTCGGACTTCAAATTTTACGTCACCAGACGAGGTCCGATAGCAGAAGGGCGCGACGTCAGTTGATCTCCTTCCGGCGGGCCCGGCCGCTCATCGGGATCGGGGGAATGGGCACCCCGTCCATGAAAAGATGCTGGTTATTGGGCAGTTGCACGTCGTTCCACGGCAGCGGCGTGCGCGTCTCCCGGTAACGCTTGCATACCTCCGCCTTGACGTACGGCCACGACGAAGATCCAGCCGCCGATGGCGCGATGTGGAAGGCGGGTGTCGGAGGTGGAGGTGAAGGTGTGGAGCGGCGGCGACGGTCGGAGGACAACCCGGCCTCGCGGTCGTGCTTCCCTTGCGGTCGGGGATCCAATGCCATCCCATGGTGGCCGGCGGGGGAGGTGGATGAGCGGCGGGCTAGGGTTTGGTTGTTGGGGCTCGAGGAGGCACGCGTCGCCAGGAGTGGAAGTGTGGACTCCCGCCGGTCCACGGCTTCCACTTTGAAAAGGACGGCGACCGCTCAGCCGGGGTGGCTGCCAGGCGGGGCCGCCCACGCGTGCGCAATCAATATGAACGGTGGGAGTTAGGTGGCCGGCTGTCTAGCGGGTCCGAGGCGTACGTGGAGCGGGCGCGTGGGCGTTTGTTCGACATCGGTCTGAACACAAACCTGTGACATAGGACGGGCCGAACGTCAAACGGACAGAAAATGTGTATGCGGTTACGCATTGGGCCGTGCAGTCTGTCTGTTTGCGGACGATTTGGAGCCATGCATGCAGTCCATTGTTTTTGCCCAAACGAATAGGTTCATCCTACGTCTGTGATCGAGCATTACTGTGACTCGCATGCCGCATCCCATGCTTGCAGACGATGGGCAATGCGCACTGTTCATCCTGCCTATTCGTACCAATCACCGGTGGCAGTTGACCAGGCCGAGACGGAGCTCGGGAAAAGTCTCGGCGACGGCGGGTGGCGCGGCCGGGTACCAACCACCATGTAGATGGATCGATAGATGGGGCGCCCGCGGCCGCCGCGTGCCATGCCACCATGCTTGGCCGGTGGTGGCTCCGTGGCTGGCCTGGCTCTGGCTGGGTGGTACACGGTCGGGTTGCTGCATGTCGCGGACCACGGGAAAGGAAAAAAAAGCGAGCGGAGGACTGGAGGAGACTTGTAGTATGTCTCGCAGTCTCCCCTGCGCGCTCCGCCTGCCCGTACGCATGCACGGCGCCTACACCTGCCACCCCACGGCCTCGGCCCCTCCTCCTCTCGCGTGATTTGTGACTCTGGCAGCGCGACGCAGCAGAGGTGCAGGTGCAGGTGCAGCTGCGCTGCGGTGGGGTTCGGCTTACCGAGACCATTACCAATTCATGCATTTTATCAAATAACTAGTAAGATGCCTGTGCTACGCTACGGGGTCACACAAGATTCGTAGATGTTATAGTAAGAAACTTATATGTTGCTATAGACAATAAAAAAAATATTCCCTCCATTTTTGTATACAAGGCCACTATCAAAATAGTGAGTACCAACACATTGACTGAACAATGTTATAGTTTATGTGTACATATTAAGCATGATCAAACATATGGTATCCAATCGATAAACCGTGCAATCGAAGCCAAACATTTCCTTTTTCATCTAGGTGGATTTAAGTTATAGTGAAGAACACATGTTTTGCTATAGACAGTAAAGACGCGATGTTATATTGTTGATCTGTACATATTAAGCCCTATCAAACTAAACCGTGTCATCGAAGCCAAACATTTCCTTCTCCATCTTCGCCTCGCCAAAAGACTTGTTGTTTTCCCTACTCACCTTTCTCATTGCTCACTCTATCCAGAACTTGCCCAATACTGCAAGCTGCAGGAAACTGCAAAGTTTGTTTAGGACATCAATACAAAACTTGCATCCATAAGAGAGTATATACAAGTACAAACAAAATGATTTGGGCTCACTATCAGCAAGACTACTATGCAAAATTATGCACCATGCGTCAGCGTCCTTACAACATTTGTGTTGTATTTTCAAGGAGTGCGAGTGTCATAGCCGATAACTCCAAATTGTGAAAGATGCAATGACTCCGCTCACACAAGATCTCGCAAACCACCCACACATCTAGCCATCTCAAATAGTACATATTATCATATCCAACCAAGAAGCAAACAGGCTATTCAATTAGTGTTCATCCAAGAAGTCAACATTGCTCATTTGATGACAGTATCATAGGCACACCGGACTTTATATGTGAAGAGATGAAGATAAATGAAAGCAATTTATATATCCAAATGACATACATACCATAGCTTGAGCACACTTATAAATGGTTCCATGACAAGCAAGAATCAAGTAGAAGTGGTTAACTGAATGCTTTGCTAAATATGCACACGAAAAATGAATCTGGATGCATCGCCACCATGAAGAGAAGAAATATTCTAGACATAACTCGCACATCTAGTTCACCTAATTAGTTATATACCTTAGGCACCTATCGAGCCATGGAATCATTTGTCAAGACCCTTCTTTTAGTTGTTGGCACAAAACATATGCGCCAACAATATTAGTTCTCAGGTTTCCTCTTCATCCATCTGCTCACCTAAGATGATATCACACAATCACTACTCCATACAAAACTTTCTGTGATATATTTAGACAAAGGGAAAAAAACTGAGCCTGTAAAGGTTCTGTATCATACTTAGACAAAAGGAAAAAAACAATGAACAACACTTGCAATACATTTTATACGGAGCAAAGAAACAAAATGTACAGTAAAAGATGCTTTGAATCATGTGTATATAGAACGGCCAAGTGCACATGTACATGCACACAGACACAAAATTAGTACTGGGCCTGTTCTTACTCCAGGTTTTATGCAACTAGGACAACCCTAAATAACATACAACAATGCAATTACGGTGTTGTTCAACAAGACATCTCGTCGCATGGTGACATGAAGTTTGCCAAAATTACAGAGATAAGCCGTTCAATCACAGCAATAGAAAATTGTTCGCGAACATACATCCAGTTCTAGATCAGTAGTCTTCACTGAAGCCTGCTACATGACTAATGTCTTTGCAGACATATACTGAGATAAATTAGTTTGATATATTTGAAACAAACTAACAGAAGAATAGATGCAATGGCCTCACCATGCTCGTCATTGACCCTTTGCGAAGCTGCCTTCTATCCTGAAATTCGCAGGAAAAATCAAAATCAACATCGGAGACACATCAGAACGAGCTTATCTCGCGAAATACACACCTAATCGAACATGAAGTAAACTTAAAAAGAATCCATGACACGCATACATGCCTGTCTTCTATTAGCAGTTTGGCATCGGATCCACCGGGAAGGAGTAGTTCGCTACCGGCAGAAATCCTCTGTGTCTGCAACATCCGGGCATACCCATGGCGGTCCTGCCGCTGGTAGCCTCCATGGGCAGCACAGAAAAAGGGCCTGACGCCGGCACACCATCATCACCAACTCGGTCTTTTTATAGAAGTAGATCTGTTTTACATTTCCTGCTTACTTCAAAGGAGCAAATGTAACCCAATATGTTTAATTGGTAACTGAAAGCAGGCATCATAGGTTAATTATCAACATAGATTCATGCATAATCGAACATAATTTGAGCAGATAAAACATGATGTCACATTTTGTATTGGAAATAGACTTAAATTTGTAACTTGTAACATTCACCATCAAAACTATGAGCATGGCTTTATGAAAAATATGCTCAAAAACTTATGATTGTCTTGGCCAAAATAAACAAACTGCATAGATATGTACCAATTATTTTTTACAATCAGTACCTGGCTAACCACACTCATGCAATGAGAGAAACATGGTAGTGCAGTACTACACATGTAGGGAAGTGTGAAAGGAACAGAGCATGTGATTCTGAATCAAACTTGCAACTCGTTCTCCGCTCCAAAAATCACCAAAAACACACCAGATGAAATACCTAGCAGCAATGTTTTACCGATTAGACCATACTGACTCCATGACCATCCAATTCAATTGGGGTCTCAGGGCTGCATGGAGTACCCCTGGACCTTCTTGAAGCACACCCTGAAGGAGAAGTTCGTGCAAGCATGGACGGTGATCTAGCTAGAAGGTACAACTCCACCAAGTGCTTAGGAAGAAAAATTTAGAACTATGAGAACCCCAAGAGCTGAAGCATTGCAAGCCCAGATATTCACCCGGAGTTAATGTCAAAAGCACCTGGTGTTTTTTTTTTTGTCTTAGGTGCACTTGTAAGTTGTAACGGATGAACTACATAACTGAAATAGATCAACCAGCCTTTGTGTGCCGGCTGGTGCTCTGCTGGAGATCTAGTTACAATTCAAAGGCCCGAAAAGAAACGATGCAGAAATTACGAACCTGATGTTGATAGACCATGTAGTACATTGGGTACTGTTAATTGACCCCAAACATGGTCGAGTACTTCAATCAATTCAGAAAAATCTCTTCTGCCAGGCTGAGGGCTTCCAATCGAGATGGGGATAGCAGCAAGGTGTGCAAGCAATGGAACAGAGGACTTATGTGGGAGGAGAGACCAGTTGCAGACGACATAGAGGTCCTAGGGGAGCAACGCTTACTCGAAGGGGATGGCCGTGGAGCGCTTCTGCCGGGAGGGAGTAGTAGGTGACGACGCCGTTGCCGAGGATGCGTGGTGGGTAGCAGTGTATGTGGAGGTCGGCGAGGAGAGAGGGGAGGTGGTGGGCGGCGGAACTGCTGCATTAGAGCCTTGGATGAGGAAGCAGGAGAGTCCTCACGGACTCCGGGGACGGACAGCGCCGACGGCAAACTTGTCAACGTAGGCGTCGAAGGAGAAGGGGAACGGCGAGGAGGAGATGGCGGTGAGAAGGGAGAGGTGTTGGGCGTCGGTCTGTTGCATCGGAGAGTAGGCAGGAGACGCGTTGCAGACTCGGCGGACGGACGTCGCCGGCGGCGTACTTGCCGATGTCAGCGTTGTAGGAGACGGGCTAGGGGGAGGAAGAGATGATGGGGAGGAAGGTCGATGTGGGTGTGGGCGGTGAGGCTGCTGGGGCAGAGAGGAGTTGGGAGCGGACGGCACCGGTGGTGTGCAGAGCGGCAGCGGCCGCTGCCAATTCGATTCCACTTTTTTCCGAAAAAATTACATCTACAGTAACTGAACTTGACTCTAGGGTTCACTTTGGTCACTGTATTCACGAAATCGCAAGTTACGGTCACCGGGCTCGCTGAACCGGGTCACTATACGGTAACCCATACCGTTTATTTCGTATCGGCCCGATTTGACCAAAAAACCGCTTTGGCTCGCCAGCTGGACATGACACGTCGACAGAAATTAAAGAAGCGAGCAGCGACCGAGCTATTTTGCACTTCCTGAAGGAAATATGCCCTAGAGGCAATAATAAAGTTATTATTTATTTCCTTATATCATGATAAATGTTTATTATTCATGCTAGAATTGTATTAACCGGAAACATAATACATGTGTGAATATATAGACAAACAGTATGTCACTAGTATGCCTCTACTTGACTAGCTTGTTAATCAAAGATGGTTATGTTTCCTAACCATGAACAAGGAGTTGTTATTTGATTAACAAGGTCACATCATTAGTTGAATGATCTGATTGACATGACCCATTCCGTTAGCTTAACACTTGATCGTTTAGTATGTTAATGCTTTCTTCATGACCCATACATGTTCCTATAACTATGAGATTATGCAACTCCTGTTTACCGGAGGAACACTTTGGGTACTACCAAACGTCACAACGTAACTGGGTGATTATAAAGGAGTACTACAGGTGTCTCCAAAGGTACTTGTTGGGTTGGCATATTTCGAGATTAGGTTTTGTCACTCCGATTGTCGGAGAGGTATCTCTAGGCCTTCTCGGTAATACACATCACTTAAGCCTTGCAAGCATTACAACTAATGAGTTAGTTGTAAGATGATGTATTACGGAACGAGTAAAGAGACTTGCCGATGTGAGATTGAACTAGGTATTGGATACCGACGATCGAATCTCGCGCAAGTAACATACCGATGACAAAGGGAACAACGTATGTTGTTATGCGGTTTGACCGATAAAGATCTTCGTAGAATATGTAGGAACCAATATGGGCATCCAGGTTCCGCTATTGGTTATTGACCAAGAATGGTTCTAGGTCATGTCTACATAGTTCTCGAACCCGTAGGGTCCGCACGCTTAACGTTTCAATGACAGTTCATAATGAGTTTATAAGTATTGATGCACCGAAGGTTGTTCGGAGTCCCGGATGTGATCACGGACATGACGAGGAGTCTCGAAATGGTCGAGACATAAAGATTGATATATTGGAAGCCTATGTTTGGACTTGAATGGTTCCGAGTGAAAACAGGATATTATTTAACACCGGGGTTACGGAACCCCGGGGTATATGGGCCCTCATGGGCCTTGAGGGAGAAGGAGAAGGGCCGGCCAGGTGGGCTGCGCGCCCCCTCCCCTTCCAGTCCGAATAGGACAAGGAGAGGGGGACGCGCCTTTCCCTTTCCCCTCCCCAATCCTAATCCAACTAGGAGAAGGGGGAGTCCTACTCCGGTGGGAGTAGGACTCTAGCGCCTCCTCTAGGCCGGCCGGCCCCCTCCCCTTGGCTCCTTTATATACGGGGCAGGGGCACCTCTAGACACACAAGTTGATCTACGGATCTTTCCTTAGCCGTGCGGTGCCCCTTCCACCATATTCCACTTCGGTCATATCGTCAGAGAGCTTAGGCGAAGCCTGCGCGGAGAAGTCATATCGTCGCAGTGCTTAGGCGAAGCCCTGCGTCGGTGGAGCATCAACATCGTCATCACGCCCGTCGTCTTGTGGAACTCTTCCCGACACTTTGCCGGATCGAGTCCGGGGATCGTCATCGAGCTGAACGCAGCGAGAACTCGGAGGTGCCGTCGTTCGGTGCTTGGATCGGTCGGATCGTGAAGACGTCGACTACATCAACCGCGTTGTTATAACGCTTCCGCTTTCGGTCTACGAGGGTACGTGGACGGACACTCTTCCCTCTCGTTGCTATGCCGTCACCATGGTCTTGCGTGATCGTAGGAAATTTTTTGAAATTACCATGTTCCCCAACAGTGGCATCCGAGCCTGGTTTTATGCGTTGATGTCATATGCACGAGTAGAACACAAGTGAGTTGTGGACGATACAAGTCATACTGCCTACCAAAGCATGTCATACTTTGGTTCAGCGGTATTGTTGGGACGAGACGATCCGGACCAACCTTACGCCAGACGCTTCTGGCGAGACCGGTTCCCTCGGCGTGCTTTGCACATAGATGGCTTGCGGAAGACTGTCTCTCCAACTTTAGTTGAACCGAGTGTGGCTACGCCCGGTCCTTGAGAAGGTTAAACGGAGTCTATTTGACAAACTATCGTTGTGGTTTTGATGCGTAGGTAAGAACGGTTCTTGCTCAGCCCGTAGCAGCCACGTAAAACTTGCAACAACAAAGTAGAGGACGTCTAACTTGTTTTTGCAGGGCATGTTGTGATGTGATATGGTCAAGACGTGATGCTATATTTTATTGTATGAGATGATCATGTTTTGTAACCGAAGTTATCGGCAATTGGCGAAAGCCATATGGTTGTCGCTTTATTGTATGCAATGCAATCGCGATGTAATGCTTTACTTTATTACTAAGCGGTAGTGATAGTCGTGGAAGCATAAGATTGGCGAGACGACAACGATGCTACGATGGAGATCAAGGTGTCGCGCGGTGACGATGGTGATCATGGCGGTGCTTCGGCGATGGAGATCACAAGCACAAGATGATGATGACCATATCATATCACTTATATTGATTGCATGTGATGTTTATCCTTTATGCATCTTATCTTGCTTTGATTGACGGTAGCATTATAAGATGATCTCTCACTAAAAATTTTCAAGAAGTGTTCTCCTCGAGTATGCACCGTTGCCAAAGTTCGTAGTACCCGGACACCACGTGATGATCGGGTGTGATAAGTTCTACGTCCATCTACAACGGGTGCAAAACAGTTGCACACGCGAATACTCAGGTTAAACTTGACGAGCCTAGCATATAACAGATATGGCCTCGGAACACGGAGACCGAAAGGTCGAACGTGAATCATATAGTAGATATGATCAACATAGTGATGTTCACCGTTGAAACTACTCCGTCTCACGTGATGATCGGACACGGTTTAGTTGATATGGATCACGTGATCACTTAGATGACTAGAGAGATGTCTGCTCTAAGTGGGAGTTTTAATATGATTAATTGAACTTAAATTTATCATGAACTTAGTACCGATAGTATTTTGCTTGTCTATGTTTCATCGTAGATAGATGGCTCGTCTTTGTTGTTCCGTTGAATTTTAATGCGTTCCTTGAGAAAGCAAAGTTGAAAGATGATGGTAGCAATTACACGGACTGGGTCCGTAATTTGAGGATTATCCTCATTGCTGCACGTAAAATTACGTCTGGAAGCACCGCTGGGTGACAGAACTGCTGCGGAATGCCGAGCCGAAGTTATGAACGCTCCGCAAAGCAGAGCCGATGACTACTCTATAGTTCAGTGTGCCATGCTTTACGGCTTAGAACCGGGTCTTCAACGACGCTTTTGAGCGTCATGGAGCATATGAGATGTTCCAGGAGTTGAAGTTAATATTTCAAGCAAATGCCCGGATTGAGAGATATGAAGTCTCCAATAAGTTCTATAGCTGCAAGATGGAGGAGAATAGTTACATCGGTGAGCACATACTCGTAATGTCCGGGTATAACAATCACTTAATTCAGCTGGGAGTTAATCTTCCGGATGATAGTGTCATTGACAGAATTCTCCAATCACTGCCACCAAGCTACAAGAGCTTCGTGATGAACTATAATATGCAAGGGATGACTAAGACAATTCCTGAGCTCTTCGCGATGCTCAAAGCCGCGGAGGTAGAAATCAAGAAAGAGCATCAAGTGTTGATGGTCAACAAGACCACTAGTTTCAAGAAAAAGGGCAAAGGGAAGAAGAAGGAAACTTCAAAAGAACAGCAAGAAAGTTGCTGATCAAGAGAAGAAACCCAAGTCTGGACCTAAGCCAAACCGAAAGTGTTTTTATCGCAAGCGACCGGACTCGGAAGCGGAACTGCCCCAAGTATTTGGCGGATAAAAAGGATGGCAAGGTGAACAAAGGTATATATGATATACATGTTATTGATGTGTACCTTACTAATACTCGCAGATAGTACCGGTATTTGATACCGGGTTACATTGCTAATATTTGCAACTCAAACAGAACTACGGATTGCGAAGATTGGCTAAGGACGAGGTGACGATGCGCGTTGGAAATGGTTCCAAAGTCGATGTGATCGCAGTCGGCACGCTACCTCTACATCTACCTTCGGGATTAGTTTTAGACCTAAATAATTGTTATTTGGTGCCAGCGTTGAGCATGAACATTATATCTGGATCTTGTTTAATGCGAGGCGGTTATTCATTTAAAACAGAGAATAATGGTTGTTCTATTTATATGAATAATATCTTTTATGGTCATGCACCCTTGAAGAATGGTCTATTCTTGTTGAATCTCGATGAGTGATACACATATTCATAATGTTGAAGCCAAAAGATGCAGAGTTGATAATGATAGTGCAACTTATTTGTGGCAATCGCCGTTTAGGTCATATCGGTGTAAACGCATGAAGAAACTCCATCTTGATGGACTTCGGAATCACTTGATTATGAATCACTTGGTACTTACAACCATGCCTTATGGGCAAGATGACCAAAACGCCGTTCTCCGGAACTATGGAGCGAACAGATTTATTGGAAATCATACATACCGATGTTTGTGGTCCAATGAATGTTGAGGCACGCCTTGGCGGTATCGTTATTTTCTCACCTTCACAGATGATTTGAGCAGATATGGGTATATCTACTTAATGAAACACAAATCTGAAACATTTGAAAAGTTCAAAGAATTTCAGAGTGAAGTGGAAAATCATCGTAACAAGAAAATAAAATTTCTACGATCTGATCGTGGAGGAGAATATTTGAGTTACGAGTTTGGCTTACATTTGAAACAATGTGGAATAGTTTCGCAACTCACGCCACCAGGAACACCACAGAGAAATGGTGTGTCCGAACGTCGTGTCGTGCTTTACTAGATATGGTGCGATCTATGATGTCTATTTCCGATTTACCGCTATCGTTTTGGGGTTATGCTTTAGAGACGGCCGCATTCACGTTAAATAGGACACCGTCAAAATCCGTTGAGACGACGCCTTATGAACTGTGGTTTGGCAAGAAACCAAAGTTGTCGTTTCTTAAAGTTTGGGGCTGCGATGCTTATGTGAAGAAACTTCAACCAGATAAGCTCGAACCCAAATCGGAAAAATGTGTCTTCATAGGATACCCAAAGGAGACTGTTGGGTACACCTTCTATCACAGATCTGAAGGCAAGATTTTCGTTGCTAAATTCGGATCCTTTCTAGAGAAAGAGTTTCTCTCGAAAGAAGTGAGTGGGAGGAAAGTAGAACTTGATGGGATAATCAGATCTGCTCCCTTATTGGAAAATAGTTCATCACAAGAAATGGTTCCTGTGACAACTACACCAATTAGTGAGGAAACTAATGCTGATGATCATGAAGTTTCAGATCAAGTTACTGCTGAACCTCGTAGGTCAACCAGAGTAAAATACGCACTGTGAGTGGTACGGTAATCCTATTCGGAAGTCATGTTACTTGACCATGGCGAACCTACAAACTATGAAGAAGCGATGGTGAGCCCAGATTCGCAAAATGGCTGGAAGCCATGAAATCTGAGATGGGATCCATGTATGAGAACAAAGTATGGACTTTGGTTGACTTGCCCGATGATCGGCAAGCCATTGAAAATAAATGGATCTTTAAGAAGAAGACTGACGCCGATGGTAATGTAACCGTCTACAAAGCTCGACTTGTTGCGAAAGGTTTTCGACAAGTTCAAGGGGTTGACTACGATGAGACTTTCTCACCCGTAGCGATGCTTAAGTCTGTCCGAATCATGTTAGCAATTGCCGCATTTTATGATTATGAAATTTGGCAAATGGATGTAAAAACTGCATTCTTGAATGGATTTCTAGAAGAAGAGTTGTATATGATGCAACCAGAAGGTTTTGTCGATCCAAAAGGTGCTAACAAAGTGTGCAAGCTCCAACGATCAATTTATGGTCCGGTGCAAGCCTCTCGGAGTTGGAATAAACGCTTTGATAGTGTGATCAAAGCATATGGGTTTTCACGGGACTTTTGAGAAGCCTGTATTTACAAGAAAGTGAGTGGGAGCTCTGTAGCATTTCTGATATTATATGTAGACGACATATTGTTAATTGGAAATGATATAGAATTTCTGGATAGCATAAAAGGATACTTGAATAAAAGTTTTTCAAAGAAAGACCTCGGTGAAGCTGCTTACATATTGAGCATCAAGATCTATTGAGATAGATCAAGACACTTGATAAGTTTTTTTCAATAAGCGCATACCTTGACAAGATTTTGAAGTAGTTCAAAATGGAACAGTCAAAGAAAGAGTTCTTGCCTGTGTTACAAGGTGTGAAATTGAGTAAGACTCAAAACCTGACCACGGCAGAAGATAGAAAGAGAATGAAAGTCATTCCCTATGCCTCAGTCAAAGGTTCTATGAAGTATGCTATGCTATGTACCAGACCTATTGTATACCTTGCTCTGAATTTGGCAAGGGAATACAATAGTGATCTAGGAGTAGATCACTGGACATTGGTCAAGAACATCCTTAGTGAGGACTAAGGAAATATTTCTCGATTATGGAGGTGATAAAAGAGCCCGTCGTAAAGAGTTACATCGATGCAAGCTTTTTACACAGATCCGGATGACTCTAAAGACTCAATCTGGATACATATTGAAAGTGGAGCAATTAGCTAGAGTAGCTCCGTGCGAGCATTGTAGACATAGAGTATTTGCAAAATACATACGGCTCAATGTCACACCAGACCGTTGACTAAGCTTCTCTCACGAGCAAAACATGATCATACCTTAGTACTCTTTGGGTGTTAATCACATAGCGATGTGAACTAGATTATTGACTCTAGTAAACCCTTTGGGTGTTGGTCACATGACGATGTGAACTATGTGTGTTAATCACATACGAGATGTGAATATTAGTGTTGAATCACATGATGATGTGAACTAGATTATTGACTCTAGTGCAAGTGGGAGATCAAGGAAATATGCCCTAGAGGCAATAATAAAGTTATTATTTATTTCCTTATATCATGATAAATGTTTATTATTCATGCTGGAATTGTATTAACCGGAAACATAATACATGTGTGAATATATAGACAAACAGTATGTCACTAGTATGCCTCTACTTGACTAGCTTGTTAATCAAAGATGGTTATGTTTCCTAACCATGAACAAGGAGTTGTTATTTGATTAACAAGGTCACATCATTAGTTGAATGATCTGATTGACATGACCCATTCCGTTAGCTTAACACTTGATCGTTTAGTATGTTAATGCTTTCTTCATGACCCATACATGTTCCTATAACTATGAGATTATGCAACTCCGTTTACGGAGGAACACTTTGGGTACTACCAAAGCGTCACAACGTAATCGGGTGATTATAAAGGAGTACTACAGGTGTCTCCAAAGGTACTTGTTGGGTTGGCATATTTCGAGATTAGGTTTTGTCACTCCGATTGTCGGAGAGGTATCTCTAGGCCTTCTCGGTAATACACATCACTTAAGCCTTGCAAGCATTACAACTAATGAGTTAGTTGTAAGATGATGTATTACGGAACGAGTAAAGAGACTTGCCGGTAACGAGATTGAACTAGGTATTGGATACCGACGATCGAATCTCGCGCAAGTAACATACCGATGACAAAGGGAACAACGTATGTTGTTATGCGGTTTGACCGATAAAGATCTTCGTAGAATATGTAGGAACCAATATGGGCATCCAGGTTCCGCTATTGGTTATTGACCAAGAATGGTTCTAGGTCATGTCTACATAGTTCTCGAACCCGTAGGGTCCGCACGCTTAACGCTTTCAATGACAGTTCATAATGAGTTTATAAGTATTGATGCACGAAGGTTGTTCGAGTCCCGGATGTGATCACGGACATGACGAGGAGTCTCGAAATGGTCGAGACATAAAGATTGATATATTGGAAGCCTATGTTTGGACTTGAATGGTTCCGAGTGAAAACAGGATATTACCGGAACAAGGGGTTACGGAACCCCCGGGGTATATGGGCCCTCATGGGCCTTGAGGGAGAAGGAGAAGGGCCGGCCAGGTGGGCTGCGCCCCCTCCCCTTCCAGTTCGAATAGGACAAGGAGAGGGGGGGCGGCGCCCCTTTCCCCTTTCCCCCTCCCCAATCCTAATCCAACTAGGAGAAGGGGGGGGAGTCCTACTCCCGGTGGGAGTAGGACTCCCTAGCGCGCCTCCTCTAGGCCGGCCGGCCCCCTCCCCCTTGGCTCCTTTATATACGGGGGCAGGGGGCACCTCTAGATACACAAGTTGATCTACGGATCTTTCCTTAGCCGTGTGCGGTGCCCCCTTCCACCATATTCCACTTCGGTCATATCGTCGTAGAGCTTAGGCGAAGCCTGCCCGGAGAAGTCATATCGTCGCGGTGCTTAGGCGAAGCCCTGCGTCGGTGGAGCATCAACATCGTCATCACGCCCGTCGTCTTGTGGAACTCTTCCCGACACTTTCTTTGGATCGAGTCCGGGATCGTCATCGAGCTGAGCGTGTGCGTAACTTCGGAGGTGCCGTGACGTTCGGTGCTTGGATCGGTCGGATCGTGAAGACGCGTCGACTACATCAACCGCGTTGTTATAACGCTTCCGCTTTCGGTCTACGAGGGTACGTGGACGGACACTCTTCCCTCTCGTTGCTATGCCGTCACCATGGTCTTGCGTGATCGTAGGAAATTTTTTGAAATTACCACGTTCCCCAACACTTCCCCCCCTGTTCGGTCGAGACGCTTCACCTTTTCATCGACGCCTCCGAGGCAGAGGAGAAGAGAAAGGAAAGGGGAGGCAATCGCGGTGCTGATCGGCTAGGGTTTTTACGCCACCGGAGGCATCCACCGACGGAGCGACGACGGCCAGAGGGTTCGTCGATGACTTGAACCATGGCGCCTCGTCGCCGAGCAGAAGGAGACCCACCACCCGTGTATGGTAAGCCCCTGTTTCCTCCCTGAACCTCTGTAAAACCCCCCTTTTCTCTCTGAACCTAATCGATTTGAGGTCGATTAGGTGGTTGCACACTCTTATTTGCCTTGAGATTTTGACGTTACTACTAGGGTTTTCGGTCTGCTATGGATTTGAGGCGATAAATCTAGGGTTTTATGTAATTCTGCAGATGACATTGACTACCTATCAAACTTCAGTCTTTGCATCAATTTTGGTGGTTACTTCCTTGGAGTTGGTAAAAATCGTGCATATGTCAATGGAGAAAAAATGTGGTATGATTATGTGGAGGGGGATACACTTACTGTGGAGAAGTTAGAAGATCTGGTAGAAGAATTGGAGCTCTTCATCCACATTCAATGACACAGGCAAGTGAGGAGCCTGTTGTCACACAGGAACATGACATGCCTCCAATTGGAGCTCTTCATCCACATTCAATGATGGAAATCATGAGAAATGAGGTATATCCATTGAACCTTGTTAAAAATAGGATCTTGCTGTGAAATATTTCTCATGTTTCACTCATTACTGAGCTCCTATACAAAGGAAAAGAAAGATGCAGGACCATTACCGAAAGCTCTTTCCTCAAAGAAGCTAGAGATGCAATGCCATCTGTAGGCAGCAACCTTTGCAACAAGATTAGGAAATCTTGCAGCTAGAGTTGAAGTGATGAGGGAGGCCAAGCAGCAAGCCAATGAAATATTGCATGAAAAGAGGTGTGCTGGAAATCCTAGCACAAAGGGAAGCTGCTTTGCTTTAAAAAGCAGGTGAATCCCTTGCCAAGAAACAAGCTGAAAAGGCCAAAAAAGCTCAAGAAAAGAAGCTTTGAAAGCGAGAGGCAAGGAAAAGAGAGAGCAAGAACTTGAGGCCAAGAAGCTTGCAACAGCAGCTAAAAACAAGAACTCTTTGGAGGCAAAGAAGAGGGCTGCAGAAGAGAAGAAAGCGACAGCGAAGCAAAGAAAATTGCTGCCTTTGCGAAGAAAGCATTGCTGCAGCAAATAAGCACAAGAAAGTTAACATGTTCGATGAATTCAGGTCCTGAATGACCATTTAATGTAATGGATCAAGTACTTTGCAATTTTAGATGTTAAGACATGCTAAAGCTGTGAACCTTTCGATCTTGTATGCTTTTGAACTACTTATGTGTGTTATCAAAGAGCTATGAATGACCGGTTTCTTTCAGTTCAATCTTTGCTCGTGTTATCAACTGCACATTTTCAAATTTCAGTCTTGTTCCTTCTTGTCGTTGTTCAACGATCAAATGCATGTTATCAAATGCAAAATGTCCGATCGATTCATGCCATAAAATAACATTTTCCACTTCTCTAATTTGCAACAGCAAAATTATCTCCACAAATATTATCGCACAAAGGTTTGTATTACCACTCATCAAACAACACAAAAGTCCACTTCTCACTTAGTGCAACAATTGCCAACATTGACAGCACTCACATCCTAACTAGAACTAACACTAACACAAAGAGAATTGCAAATAGCAGTACAACTACTATCTTCATTACAGCAACCAAGTCTCGCAACATCTCACGGAAGTGATTTTAGCAGCAACAAAGATCTTCATCATATCTTGAGGATCCATACTGCTGTCTTCTTCTTTTCTTCATCTCTACTACTTTACTATCCATGATTCACCTCTCGAGATGTCCATGTTTCTTCAAATAATCAATATAACTAGCTTCCCAAAGGTGCCAAAAGTTGCAAGGTTGCATCCCTACCTATTTGACAAAATCAAGAACATATCTCAAAATCAATTCAAGAACCAATCTGAAAATCAAATGAAAAGGGAAGCAGAGTTAACAACAACATCCGATCAATGTTCTTGTACTAACCTTATGATTCATACACTTGTACAAGATCCACCGGGATGCTTTTCGTTGGTGGACTCAAACCGCCTAATCTGGCGAATCTTGCAATCAGGGCATTGGATCAAAGGGAACCAACCCGCACCGGCCCCCGATGAGCTACCCGCGCCGGACATGACATGGAGGTAAGGGGAGCACAGGATGCAGCTGTTTGATTCGAGCGAGAAGGGAGGAGATGAGAGATTGCGCTAGGGATTTAGCAGGCGGATGAGGGGAACGAGAGGGGAACGAGAGGGGAATCGGCTGAGAAGAAACCCTCGGCGTGTCCTGCAGTTGGCAAGTCCAAGTGTTTTTTTTCCACAATTTTGTCCACGCACGTGATACGCTCCGAAACGGTATGGGTTACCGTATAGTGACCCGGTTCAGCAAGCCCGGTGACCGTAACTCGCGATTTCATGAATACAGTGACCAAAGTGAACCCTAGAGTCAAGTTTAGTTACTGTAGATGTAATTTTCTCCTTTTTTCCAGAAGGGTCGATTGCTTGGCTGAGTGGATAAGGCGGGACTGGATGGAGATGGACGAAGAGAATGAGGGGCTTCTTTGTAAACGTGAAGTGGAGTTGCTCCTATGCGTCGGATGTAGATCAGACGGTCAAAAATGATAGATGGCAGGCACACCATCACCATCAACTGTGATTTTTATAGGAGTAGAGAGTAGAGAAGTAGAGATTCCTCCGTCCCGTAATATAAGAACATTTTTCACATTGCACTACTGTAAAATACGCTCTTATATTATACTCCATCCGTCCGGAAATACTTGTCATAAAATTAGATGTATCTAGAACTAAAATACGTCTAGATACATCCATTCCCCGACAAGTATTTCCGGACGGAGGGAGTAGGACGGAGGGAGTAACAAATAACAAGAAAACCATTACACATGGATGCATTCATGCATGGTGCCTCGGGGGACCGGGCAAAACCACTTCCCCACGCCGCCTCAACAGCCTACCCCTACATCGCCGGTTGAGAGGAGCCGGATCCCCTGACGTACGGCCACCTGACGTTGGGCCACTGACGCGTGGGTCCGGGTCCACATGTCAGCGAGTGCGCCGTACGTCAGAGGAGCTGCGTCCCGGTTGAGATGACTATGGAGCAATCCTACACCTACGTAAAATTATTTATGATTTTTACGGAACAAATAACATGAAAACATGGGATTGAATCGATGGAGGAGGAAGGACCCTAGAAAACCCGAGGGGGCAGGGGGGTTGGAGGGGGGAATTAGTTGGAAGGTTGCGTAGGATTATGTACCTTTTACGTGGATGTAGGATTATCATCTGCCTACCTTCATTTATTTTTTTTAGAAAGTATGCTTGTATTCAAATCACAAAAAAATACAAAGTCTTTGACCCATACAAGCAGACCCTAACACTCGTATAAAGAATCCGAAAAACAGAGAGCGCCCTAAAACAACTAGTAAAATACGAAGATCTTCGAAGCTTTGTGTCATCATTCCTAAATCTTGTGAGAAGACACCCGCAACACAAGAATCTGCAACCAAACACTAGCAGGTCATCATTTTCAACCACGGCATAATCGTCGCTACGTTGCTTCCCTTCTTCTTCACACCGGCGCCAAAAGGACAAAGACACACCTGTGCATCCAACACGTCTGCACCAGCCCTTGCCATCTATGGCTTTGAATACCGCCATATGTGCCCCTTTCCAGATGGAAGAGAACTAGGATCCGGTTCCGGCGCCGCGGCTGGGCCAACCGTCCAAACAAAGCAGGACATCCCTCTAGCAGTAGCACAAAGAATGAAGAAGAGTAGCAACAGAAAATCATACCGATGAGGAGGAAGAAAAAACAACGTCTCTACACAACCACCTCCCATCCGAGGACCCAACCAACCAGTGACGCTTGATCTCCAGACACCATAACCCGCGACCCCGAACGGAGACCGAGGAAACTTATTCAGACGCGACGCCGCCGCAACGGCCTCGGCAGCGTCTCCCACAACCCTAAACCAACTACGAACCCACCCCACGCATAGATCCGAGGTTCCCCCTCCCTCCCGCCGTCGGAGCGGCCGGCGGAGGGAGAGATAACCAGCGGCAGCGCCGGCTGCGCAAAGGGAAGCCGCGTCGCCTCCTTTCCGCATGCGTACGAGATCCTCTTTTTTCGGGCGGAGGCAGTTCCCGCATCAGTTTAACCATTTGTTGTCTATTGTAGCTACTCGCAAGGTGTTGTATATTTTACTAGTTTAGAAGCACAAAGAAGGTGTGCTAAAGCATGACCTATGGGTTATGGATAGATCAGCTAACCAGGTCAAGTGGAGAGTAATCTGTCAGAATATAGATGAACACAATGTAGCAGAATTTCACTGGACAGAGAAATTGGATACAAAGACATGGGTCAAAGCATATTCCATTGATTTTTTTTAATGTGGCATCTTACTAAGCAATAATTTTGAAGTTTTTAATAACAGGTATAGGTGTTGTGTGTTTTCTGTTACAAGTCACCTGAAATATCATGTGAGTGTACTGTTTGCATAAGTGACCTGAATTGTCATGTGAGTGTGTTTGTTTCTATAAGTCAAGTGCATTATCATATTAGTACGTATCACATATAAGTAATGCTGCCTTTCTGATGTAAGTGGCTGACTTATCACATATAAGTAGTACTGCTTATCACATATAAGTAACCTGACTTATCACATGTAAGTACTAATGCTAAATATTCACTTAAGTACCACATTCACTCATCTACTAAATATTCCATCATTTCAACATCAAACAATATATCATGATGTCTGAACAGCACAATAGCATCACTCATTACACATGTCCTACATGCTAACAATGATAACAAACTTAAAATAAACAATGACAACAAACATAATGGCAAACATGGGAAGATACATAATAGTTGAAATCCCGACATCCTATCCCTAGACAATAGTCTTTCCTTCTGCATCCTACCCATTGCCCTCTTTCATGATGATTCCTCTGTATTGTACTTTTGCCTCACACTCTTTGACCCTATTCTCCAGCTTCATGTTCTTCATGGCAAGATCCCTAATGATTGTCTTAGATATGCCCTCCCACTTGCTTTCAATCCACTCGGCATATGTGCAAGCACCAACAACTTGCAATACATAAGCAACAACGTATGTTCTTTTTTTCACCTAACAATCCCTCTATTTGGCAACCTAATAACCTGCTACTCGTGTCATCTCCCTCGTTGCAAACACGACGAGCAGGGCTAACCAGATGCTCACAGCAGCTTCTTGTTGATTCCATTGTACTCTGAGTCGTACTGATAGCCCATAATCAAGTTCCTATGAAAATTCATATTTTTCGACATCATTCACGAATTTAGGGACGAGGTTTTTTAGCACGCGAGAGTGGTGCGAATAACTCATCCGATTCACTCCATCATCCAGAGACGGACGGATCAAATATTTTAGATGTATAGTAATCAAACGAATAGAAGTACTTTCCTGCCTCATACGAAAGTTCTGCTTTCCTGCTCAGATGAGATCATACTACAAAGCAACCTTCTGTTCAACACCGCACTGGGCAAGCACACCTAAAGTCGCACGTTCTCACTGTCTAAACAACGTAGTGCGTTGCAAATTGTTTTGTATGATGTACCGTCATGCCTTCCCATGACCATTCGTTCGATCGAGAGAGGGCGAGGGAATATAGTATCACACTATAACTGCTACTACTACCACTACTCAATTTATCGACCGCTTGTTTCAATCATAGTTGCAAAAAATTTACCGGTTGCACTTTTTAACCGGGCTAGCCCCCTGTCCATTCAACGGAGAGAAGGGTGAGATGGCGAGTTCAATGCATTGCTAGAAAACCGACGGCATTTGACCGATATTGAAATGAACACTATGGGGCGAGAACCAAGACATCACCATAGGAGACTAGCCAGGATAACAGCGACAAAGTATCAATCAAGTACTCATATAAGCAAAAGCCATAGCTAGCAAAATGAAACAGGCAGACGGCGAGCACCGACATGATCTTGCCGTGAATGGCCAGCATGCAGTTCACCTCTCGTTCTCCTTCAGCCGGCCTCCATGCAACACAAATCCTCACCGTATGGCTGCTAATTAGCTGAATTAACATTAACTGTACCTGTTGTCTTTCTCTTACCATATACGGAGTATATATATATACTCATACTACTACATAGTTTGAAATTTAAATGCGGTGTCGTCTTTACGCACGTACGAAAAGCAGCTAGCGAATCGTTTCGCGGTCGGTCGTGCCTGGCTGGCTTCTTCTTGTCTCTCGTGCATGCGTCCATGCATGGCTGGGAACTGGACTGACTGTGGGCCCGCGTGCAGGCGCACTGCTCGTGTGGGCCCTGCCGTGTCCCGTGCTGTCCGCGGCGCGCAGGGTGGTATCGACACACCAGATCAACAGGCCGATCCCAGACCGGTCGACGATGGATTTGGTGGCCGGTGCGGTGCCTGTGGCCAGTTTGGCGACGGTGCGTGCGCGCATATGAGGCCGGCCACGAACATGCCACGTCTGTGTGTCACACTGCTCCGTCCGTCGAGCCGGCCGGCCGGGGCAATGCAGGTTTTGCAAGAGGAGCCAGCATGTAATAAGTGGAGTGGAGACACCGCTGCTGCGCCTGTGGTCGGTGTTCCGGCCGGTACGTGCTCCTGTGCCAGCTCGAGCGAACCGGAGCACTACCTACCTACTCCAAAACAATCAGCAGATGGATGGAACTCACTCGGTGCGTCTGGTTTATTCGGTTTGCATAGTTCGGTTTATACGGTTTTCCGGTTTGTATGGTATTAATACTTCGGTTTATACGGTATGAAATTAAAATACGGTTCGGTTTTGGTATATACCAAATTATTTCGGTATGGTTTCGGTATATACCATAATAACCAAAGTTGACGCGAATTTGAAAATGACATACCATATTTTACAAATTTATAATTCAAAACACATACTCTCTTAATAAAAACGGTATATTTTACAAGCTTGATCTTTCCAAGGCTTATGATAGGGTGGATTGGGAGTTTCTGGAGAAGGCCCTACTTAAGTGGGGGTTCTCACATCAGCGGATTTCATGGATAATGGCATGTGTTTGTTCAGTGAGATACTCGCTGAAGTTTAATGGGAAACTTTTAAATTCTTTCATACCTTCACGAGGACTTCGACAAGGTGATCCCTTATCTCCGTTTTTGTTTTTATTTGTGGCCGATGCTTTCTCTGCTCTTGTCAACAGAGCAATTATGGACGGGAGTATGGAAGGTGTAAGGATATGTAGACGTGCACCGGTGATCTCTCATTTATTATTTGCGGATGATTCTCTATTATTTTTCCGGGCTTCCGAACAACAAGCTACAATTGTCAAAGGTTTGTTGAACACTTATGCAGTGGCTACGGGTCAACTTATTAACCCTTCAAAGTGTTCCATCCTTTTTTCTGATAACTGTTCGGAGACAGTGGCAAATGGGGTTAAAGGAATCCTAGATATTACAAAAGAGGTCTTTGAGCCAAAGTATTTGGGCCTTCCAGTGCCAGAAGGTAGGATGCACAAAGGTAGGTTTGAAACAACTCAAGCGAGAATTAGTAAGAAGCTAGTGGATTGGAGTGAGCAATTCATGTCCTCGGGCAATAAGGAGATTCTAATTAAGTCTGCTATGAGGCTATCCCCACATATGTTATGAGTGTCTTCAAATTGCCTGCTTCTGTGTGCGATGATTTAACACGCATGATGAGACAATATTGGTGGGGAGTTGATAAAGGAAAGAGAAAAATGGCTTGGCTCAGTTGGGATAAAATGCGCCTTCCAAAATCGAAGGGGGGCATGGGGTTCAGAGATATGCGCTTTCAACCAAGCCCTGCTAGCTAAACAGCGTGGCGGTTGATTGAAACCCGGATAGTTTGTGTGCTTTCGCTGCTTGAGCAAAATATTATCCAAACGGAAATATTCTGGATACGATGTTCTTGGCTGTTCTTGGCTGTGCGGAAAGGCATTGAGTATGGCCTTCAGCTATTGAAAAAAGGAATTATTTGGAGAATTGGTGATGGCTCTATGGTACGTGCGTGGCGGGATCCTTGGATACCTAGGGTAACGACCTCGACCGATCACTCCAAAAAGAAACTGTCGGTTTAATCGAGTTTCAGATTTCCTTTTGATAATGGTGGATGGAATCTGGGCGTCTCCAGCAGCATTTCTGGGATGTGGATGTGCAACAAATTTTGAGGATAAATGCGTCGCCGAGGAATCGTGTTGATTTCCTTGCTTGGTTCCCAGAGAAATCTGGACGTTTCTTTATTAAAAGTGCCTATCGTCTTGCAACGAAAGACCATGATGATTCATTCTTGGTGGGGCATCTAGTATACATCCAGAGGAGAACGATCTATATGGAATTTTATATGGCGAGCTAAAGTCCCTCTGAAGATGAGGATAACTGCATGGAAGGCCGCGTCGGGAGCTCTTGCAACAGAACAAAACAAGTTGTTTAGCCATCTGGGCACCACAGATCGTTGCGGGTGTGTTGTGATGAAAGTGAAGGCTCCTTTCATGCGCTGGTTGCGTGCACTCGGTAGCGTCTGGTTTGGCAAAGCATGCGTGGAATATGGCCGTTGCACAGGGATGATGTGCTAGTAGATAACGGCAAAGAGTGGATATTGCATGTATTGGCGACATGTGATAACAAAACCCGTGATATGGTAATTCTGCTTGTATGGAGGATATGGCAGCTACGTAATGATGTTGTGCATGGGAAAGAAGTACCACCCGTTGAGGTTACTTTGGATTTTCTAGATAGTTACTACAAATCACTTGATCTTGCCAGGAATCATAGTATGGAGGAGATTATTAAAGGTAAAATGTTAATAGGAGGAGGTAGTACGTCCAATGGTACATCAGATGAGGCATACAACTCCTTGGCCACATCCTCCGGCCAACTGGACTGCCTTGTCTGTTGATGGCTCTTACTCATCTCGGGATGGCAAAGCGGGTGTTGGTATGATTTTTGCGGCGTGACGACGGATCGGTAATTTTTGCTGCCTACCGTGTTATTTTTAATTGTAACGAGGCGTTGGAGGCGGAGATTCATGCACTTATGCAGGGGATGGCCCTAAGCGTTACAACATACGTAAGCGACAAGTAATGGTGCAATCTGATTCTTCCGGCGTTATCAATCCTCTCAAGTGATAGCTTGTCTCCTTGACTTATGGACACCTAGTAGCAGAAATCAAGACATTGATGAATGAAAGGGAGTTTGTTCCACAGAAAATTAGTAGAGCTCAAAACAGGGTAGCAGATTGTATGGCAAACTATAGCCGTATTGAGTCATGTACTGCGGTGTGGATGTGCAGATGTCCTCCATGTTGTGAGGACTTATTGCCTCTCGATTGTAACCCTATAAGTTTGGAATAAAACTCCCATATGATTTCGCAAAAAAAAAATATGCATGCCTCAATTCATGCCTTGAAAGGTTATGGACGTGATTAGCATTTTTGCAAGAGAAAAAAATACTACATTATAGGGAAAAAGGGATGTTCTTTGCAGGAAATTTTAGTCCTATACAAAAAAAAATGACTACTTGTATCATTGTTTGCCTCAAGAAATATAAAAATATTTTTATTTCGGTTTATTCGGTTAACCATTCGGTTTTTTGGTATATACCATAAAAACCGAAATTCAAAACGGTATCAAAAGTTTGTATCATATCGAAACCAGAAACCATAAAAACAATAAATTCGGTTCGGTATGGTTTTTCGGTTCGGTTTGAAAATGCACAGAGTGAGATGGAACAAAGCGTAGCACGTATTAACAACAAGAATCTGCTTTTCAGGCTTGGCCGTTTCCTCTGAACCCAGCTCAGTCCAACTGATGGTGTGCCCCCGCATGCTTTGCAGGTGGTTGGGTGGGGATACATACAGCTGCCATGCGCACTGCTCGTTCGTGTACCAGCCTTCCCCCTTTGCCCGGCCGGGCGGTCTCTCAATCTCCTCTCCTCTGCTCATAAAGAGACAACAAAACCACCGCTGCATTGCGTTTATATTATTGCCATGTAGGAGTAGTACTGTACTGTGGCACCATCACAACACGCACGCATTGCCTTCCCATGACTGCTCCTGTTCCATGGGTCGACAGGGAGGGAATGGTTCCAAATCGTTCCATGGGCGCGGGCGCGTACGTGCGTGCGTGCTGTCTTTCTCTGCTTGCTACGGTATGATATCCGGACCGGGCAGGACAGGACAGCAACACTTTGGACACGAGACGAGGACGAGAATGAAGCATGTAGGGAGGCCCTTAGATGTCTTTTGAACTTGTAAAAATCGGAGGGGAAACCGTCTTTTGCTAAAAAAGAAAAAGAAATGCATAAGGAGGGAGCTCAATCAGTCGAGCGCAAAAAACCCATGAACAAACGAAGCGATATAAACAAATTACTCAAGATGGGTGTTACACTCCCTCCGCATCACGCTTTGTAGTCTTTCTGGTATTCCAGCAGCTATTTGCAAGTCCCCCCTCTTCCTAGCTTCAGAAGCTAGTTCATGCGCCAATGTATTGCATTCCCGCCCAGCGAAGGAAATTGTGTGTGATGCAAACAGGTTCAGTGTTTCCCTGATGTCGTGTATCTCAGCGAAGTATGGAGCTAGGCAAGGTCCAGTTGCCATCAGTTCCTTGACAACTGAGCGGCAATCCATCTCCAACTCCACTGGTTCTCTATATACTGATGCGAGAGCATGCAGACCACATAGGGCCGCCTTGGCCTCAGCATCTTCCACGCTGCCCGCTGCCGGCAGCTGTTTTCCCATGCAAAGAATAATCTGTCCCCTATGGTCTCTGGCGACAGCACCAGCCCAGCAATCACCTCCGTCGCATAAGTAAGCTGCATCAGAGTTGATTTTTACAGTTCCAGAGATTGGGGCAGTCCACTGGGTATGAAGCTGCTCTGTCTGTCGGTGCTTATCGTCAGCCATTAACCACGGATCCTTCCCAGGTTCTGAACCTTGTGACAGCGTAGACTTTGCCAAGTCTTCCTCATACTGCAACAGGAAGAGGACGGATTTTCTAATAGGCTATTTCCCGCTCCCATGTACAATATCATCACGCAGGTGCCAACTCCTCCACAACAACATGAGAATTCTGGCCCTAGTTTCCTCAGCTTCTGGACAAAGGAGCAACTGAAGCCAGTCCGGACCAGTACGCCGGAATGCAATTTCTGGGGGAAGATCCCAATCTTTCCTTACTGCTTCTCTCAAGGCTCTGCTTTTTGTACACTCCACAACTGCATGGAACTCATCCTCCTCACCACACCCGCAAATGTTGCAAATGGCATCCAGCTCAAGAGTTCGCCTGAATTTGTTCTTTTTTGTAGCAAGGGTATTGGTTGCAACCCTCCATCCGAAAGTTCTAACTTTGGGTGGTACTTTTGGCTTCCAAATGACATCCCAGATGCTCCGGTTCTGGACCTCTCCTGAAGAATTAGATGATTCGTGCGAGCTCTGGTTCTTTAATGACGCGGCGAGCTTATAGGCACTCCTCACAGTAAAAGCACCATTCTTTTCATAATGCCATGCCATGTGGTCTTTCACGTCTGCTTGAGGGATTGCAATCCTGGTTATTTCTTCCGCATCAAAGCTGTGGAAATTTTATCTAATGAGTTCCAAGTTCCATTCCTTCCTGTCCGAGTGTATCAGTTGGTTCACCCATCTCAGCCTCGACCGCCTAATGAACGCAGCCAAGCGAAGGCCCTCCTTCCGTGGAATCCATTGGTCTCTCTGAATTTGTATGCTCCTGCCGTCTTCCACACTCCAAATTATGCCCTTTTTAAGCAGTTCCAGCCCAACTTCTATACCTCTCCATACTGGAGATGCGTCCGACGCGAAGATAGTGTCAAGCAGGTTCCCTTGAGGGTAATACTTGGATTTGATAACTCTAGCACATAGACTCTCCGGATTTTGCAACAATCTCCATCCTTGTTTCGCAAGGAGGGCCAAGTTAAATAGGTGCATATCTCTGAACCCAATACCGCCGGCACGTTTTGGTCGGGTCATATTTTCCCACGACATCCAATGAACTTTTCTATGACCTTCTTCATCACCTCACCAGAAATCCCTCACCATTTTCTCATATCGTTCACAGAAACCTTTAGATAAGAGAAAAACGCCCATTGTAAAGCAAGGTAGCGCCTGCACCACTGACTTGACGTGCACCTCCTTCGCCGTGTAGGACATATATTTCTCAGAATAGTCGTTGCACCTCTTCCCGCATCTATCCGTAATTGGTTGAAAGTTATCCTCTTTCATTCTTCCTTCCGGAGTTGGGAGTCCCAGGAACTTACTCTCGAAGGTTGTGGCCACCACTCCTAGACAGTGCTTGATTTGATTCCTGACCTCTTCTGGACAATATTCACTAAACAGTAAAGAACATTTGCTTTCACTCAACAGTTGTCCAGTGCCCTTCTAGAAGGTTGCAAGCACTTTCTTAACAGTCATTGCTTGTTCAAGAGTGGCTTTGAAAAATAGCAAACTGTCATTCGCAAATAGGAGATTCGAGATACCCGGGCTACACCTGGCAATTTTAATAGGAGTCAGGTTTCTGGCCTCAATCTCCTCGTTCATCAGGTTAACTAGGTTGTCCGCCACGAAGAGGAAAAGATATGGGCTTAACAGATCGCCCTGTCTGAGCACCCTCGAAGGAATGAATGGGGTCAAGAGTTCACCGTTGCATCTCACCGAATATCTCACTGATCTGAAACACTGCATGACCCATTTGATCCACCTCTGGTCAAAACCCGTTTTGTGTAGAACCCCTTCCAGAAACCTCCAGTCAACGCTATCGTATGCTTTGGCGAGATCCAGCTTGTACGCACAATGGGTGTTATGTTTATTCTTGGAGTGCTGAATCTTGTGAAAACATTCGAAGGCGATAGTCGCATTATCCGTAATCATGCGTCCTGGAATAAAGGCACTCTGGGTTTCTGACATCATTTCATCTAGGAATGGACGTAGACGGTTAACAAGGCACTTGGATATCACCTTATAGATGACATTGCATAGGCTGATGGGTCGGTAGTCCTTAAGCGTTTGCGGATCCTTGGTCTTGGGTATAAGCACGATCACCGTATCATTCATCCCCTCCCCCAAATTGCCATTCTCAAAAAAAAATTGACGCCCATCACCACATCTTCCTTTAGCACCTCCCAATTTCTCTGATAGAAACGTGCCGGAAAACCGTCCGGTCCGGGAGCTTTGAGTGGTCCTATCTGAAACAAAGCATCACTAATCTCCTCAGAAGAAAACGGTTTTGTCAGTGCTCTGTTCATGTCTTCCTTAACTTTGGTTTCCACAAGTTCCAGAATATCAGTAGGGTCGACCTCGTCCTCTTTTTCATATAGGTCTTGATAAAACTTTGTCATGATCTCCTGTATCTCTTTCCTATCCTGTTTCCACACTCCACAACTATCCAGTAACTTTGTAATCTCGTTTTTCTTCTTCCTCCAAGTTGCCTTTCCTTGGAACCATTTTGTATTACGGTCCCCTTCCCTCAAATATGTGGCCTGTGAGCGCTGCCGCCACATCATCTCTTCTCATAACAGCAGCTCATCCAATTCTGCAGAGCATTTCTTGATCCTTTTCTGCTGTATTACCGAAAATGGCTCGTTCCAAAGCACGGTTAGTTTCCTCCTGGCCTCTGAAATTTTCTTAAGGACCGAGCCAAAATCCATGTTTGCCAAGCCTCTCAACACCTGCTGTAACTCATGTATTTTGTCCCCAACTTCGCACATGTTACCTGCTACGCCTGATTTCCTCCATCCTTCCATAATCGCGCTCTGCAAGGACGCCGCCCGTTCCCACATATGCTCATACCGGAAGGGCCGATGGGTTGCATTGCTCACCGTCCATTCCTTACGTTTCCCTAGTCGTAACAGGATGGGAAGATGATCTGATCTCGAGGTGCATATATGTTCAACTGACGCAGCTCTAAACAGATTAGTCCACTCAGGCGATGCTTCCCCCCGATCCAGCCTGGCTCTCAGATTTCCCCCCCTTCCTGCTTATTGTTGTAGGTCCAGATAGGTCCCTTAAATCCGAGATCAAAGAGATTACAGTCTGATAGAACCTCTCTGAAGTTTTCCATCTGTCTCTCTGACCGTTTGGTGGCTGAAATATGTTCAGATTGTCGTACAGTCTCGTTGAAGTCTCGCATCATAAGCCAGGGGGCGCTGCTGTTGCATTTGATTCTCCTCAGAAGATTCCACATATTATATCGTTCGTGTGCCTTTGGTTCTCCGTATATGAACGTGGCACGCCATTGCATACTACTCGGAGATAATCTGATCAACACATCGATGTACCTCGGGCCAACGGCAAGCTTTATTACTTCGACATTTTCATCATAGAAAAGCGCAATACCGGCTCCTTTTCCTATGCCCGGTTGCGTGATACAGTATTTGAGGCCAAGCCTCCACCTGAGATTATTGACATACGCGTTGCTTTGCCGAGTTTCAGAGAGGAACACAAGCTTAGGCTTGTATTTGTGCACGAGGCACACCAGTTCCTGAACTGTCCGGGGTTGCCCAAGTCCCCGACAGTTCCAGCTTAGGACCGTCATGGTCCCTGACGGGCACCGCCATTAGCGCCCGTCAGTTTGCCGCAGCCCCATGGCCGGTCGCTTCCTTCCCACTGCACCCTCCATTGTCATCTCCTCCCTCTTTCTCATCTGCACTCCTTGCTTTCTTATTATGTTCCCCCATCGCTCCATCAGGCTTGCTTGTGGTGATCTCCCCGCCTCCTTCCTCACGATCAGTGCGCTTCCCAAGGATTGAGTCCATTGCAGCTTCACCGGTCTGGTTTACATCCATGCCTTCGCCCGTTCCCCTCATGTGAACATCCTGCAGTGCCTTTTGAGAGTTCTCTGTATCATGTTGATCATGCTCCCCATCCACCACTAAAACGGTCTGCTCTGAATCTCTTGCACCACCTGGAACAACAGCCTCACCCTGTGTCTCTTCCAGAGTTGCGCCCCCGCCTGGCATGTTCCGACCTTCAGGCACTACCAAGGCATGCACGGCGACGTGTTCCTGAGCCGTGCTGAAACGTGGTATAGGGCCAAATCCAGGAGGAAAATCCAAACTGGCCCCGCTGGAAATCTGCTCTCCATTGGTGGTTAAGCCGTCAGATATTTCACGAGGAGGGGTTTTGCTGGTGTAGGACCCCTCCCCATCTCCAGCAGGTTTTGTTGGAGAGCTTCTTGCAGCCTTGCCGTTCCTTGGACCGAGCTTTATGGCTCTGACCGCGGCGATCGCCTCCTGAACTATCGGATCTGCCAGCACGTCTTCAGTGATCTCACTGTATTTCTCCGCTGCCAGTCTTGGAGGAGTTGTTCTCACCCCGCATCCGACCTCTGTGTCAAACTGCAGGAGCCGTCGAGCACTGCCAGCCTCAGGAGCTACATAGTTGTTCCTACCATTATTGTGCTTAAAAGGAGATGCGCGCAGCGCTGCCGAGAACCTCATCTTCTGGAGGTCAACGGGCAGCTTACAATCGCGCTGGCTATGTCCAAGGAAGCCACGAAAACTACAAAAGCGGGGTACTCTCTCGTACTTGATCTCTAGGAAGAACACTTCGTTCTCAGCAAAATCATGGGATTCTAGAGTGCTACAGAGAGGAACATCAACATCATGGTTTATGTGTGCAATTTCCACATCTCCCGGCCTGACACTCCCGTCCACCGAGTCACCAGGAAGGCGTCACCGTGGTTTGTCCAAGGGCCATTCCTGAGGATGAACCTCAGGTCACCCTCGTGCTCGAACTCGAGGAGGAAGCGGTTATTCTTCAGGGGCGAGTGATTGAAGCGCCCCCTCAGACCCCACTTGCTCTTGAGCTCCTTGAATAGGCCGCCGATGCTGAAGAGCTGGACCGAGAAGAATAGCCCGACAGCTATCCATCTCATGCGCATGGCCGCCCTCTCTCTGGTCAGGTTCAGTTGAACCACGTTCGGCGCCTGCCTCTCCAGGGAGACAGGGAAGGCCGGGGTGACAGTGGCCCCCCTACCTGGAGCCCTAGTCTCTTGGGTCGCCCGACCTCAAAGTCCCACGGGAGTGCGGTACGCATCCCCACTCCCGCGAGACAGGCCACCTTGCTGCAATGGCTTCGAGCCCAGCTTGCCCTTCCTGATCACTTCGAGCTTCCCAGATTGCGCCATGGGTTCCTTGCCCTCACGATGCGCCTTTTCAGCCATGGTCTCTGGTAGGATTCTGTGTGCTGAACCAATGGAATTTGGTGTGTCTCGCACCCTCTCCGTTCCCCTCTTAAGGGCTCCCGAATTCACCTCTGAACATGGTATCTGCTCGACGCGATCATCCAATTCACGATTTTCTTCCTTTGAGACCACTCCCGATTCAACGACAGAAGGAAGCATACCCACTCCTTTATCCGGCGGATCTGCAGTTCGGGTAAGACCTCACCCCTTTTCCTCCATTTTTGGTCACCTTCCATAAACCTGGATCGCACAACCTTTCTCATCTACTCAAATTTGCATCAGATCTGCTCGACGCCCAGGGCCACTGATTCCCCCTGATTTCCTCCGATAGTGTAAGTGCATCTAGTGCCCCTTAGTGATTTTGGTGTATTGAAGACTTATAGGTTAAGGGACTAATGTGTTTATGAGTGTACACAGGTCTATAAGTCTATGAGGAGTTTGATATTTCTGAGAGAAAGTCGACCCCTAAAAATGAAGTTCCTCGACTGAAGACTTTGATATTCTGAAGACTTTCTGAGGACTTTGAAAGTGAAGAAATTGGTGTGACCTTGAAGACTTGGTATTCATTTGAGGAACATGAAGCGTGAAGACTTTTGTTTTCGTGGTTTCGTTTTCTCTTTCTTGAGTCATAGGAAACACCGTCTTTGTTAAAGGGGTCGAGGAAATACTAAGGAAAAATTTCCATGTGATGCTCAACTCAAAATCCTACACCTACCAATCCCTTCGAGTGAAGCCATTGGAAATCTCATACATTCAGTCAATTTCTTCAAAGGATGAGACGAAGTTCTTACAGTCATTGAGGAATTTGTTCGGCGAGGAGTTAGGAATTCGCCATTGTGGATTGCCTACAGTGAGGAACATGATAGCCCCGAGGAATTTGAGACTCAAATTTCCGACCGTTCTTTGTCTTCTTGCGCCAAATGTCCCAAAATATCTTATCCACCTAACGGTCATATCATTGAAGGGCATTTATGTCTTATCATGTCGGTCTGCTCCCTAGGCTATAAATAGCCGCCCCTACAACCACTAGCTGGTTGGCTGCTCTGAGAGAAACTTGACACTTGTCATTTGAGAGCAACCCATCCTCCGAGGACTTTGAGCGAAAATCATCGAGTGAGAAAAACCCAAAAACCAAACCCCTACAAACCCAAAGTGATTGAGCATCATCAAGAGATTGATCCTGCATGGATCCGACGCTTGTTACCTTTGAAGACTATGCTTCTTCCAGACGATTAGGCGTCATGGTCTAGAGCATCCAAGAGGAATTGTGGATCGCCGAGTGACTGAGTCTGTGAAGGTTTGGAAGTCGCCTGAAGACTTACCACGAGTGATTGGACGAGGTCTGTGTGACCTTAGTTCAAGGAGAATACGGTGAGGACTTGGTGTCCTGAGCTGCGTGCTTTCGGTAATTTGGGTGTCCGGGACTGTGTGTCCTCGAGTTTAAATACTCAGCCGCTCCAACCAGACGTACAACCGAGACAGCAGTTGGAACTGGTCTACCAAATCATTGTCTTCACCAACCTAACTGGTTCTATTTCCTCAACTCTTTCATTTCCTCATTATTGTGTTGAGTGTTCATTCATATCTGTGTTTGAAGACTTTGACTGAAGACTTTCTCAATTTCCTCAGTTCAATTTCTTCAGTCTGTTTGTCTTCATCTTGTGCTATCCTGTGTTTACGCTTTCTGTACTCTTTGTTTGTCTTCATTTCATCATGATGACCATGCCCGCATTCTCTTATGCTTACTTCTGAGTACTTATTTCGCTGCAAGTAGTTCTTCGCTAAGGAATTTCTGTTGGGGAACGTAGCAGAAATTCAAAATTTTCCTACGTGTCACCAAGATCTATCTATGGAGAAACCATCAACGAGGGGAAGGAGAGTGCATGTACATACCCTTGTAGATCACTAAGCGGAAGCGTTCAAGAGAACGGGGTTGAAGGAGTCGTGCTAAATCGTGATCCAAATCACTGGAGATCCTAGTGCGAGCAGACGGCACCTCCGCGTTCAACACACGTATAGCCGGTGGCGTCTCCCATGCCTTGATCCAGCAAGGAGAGAGGGAGAGGTTGAGGAAGACTCCATCCAGCAGCAGCACGACGGCGTGGTGGTGGTGGAGGAGCGTGGCAATCCTGCAGGGCTTCGCCAAGCACCGCGGGAGAGGAGGAGGACTTGGGAGAGAGGTAGGGCTGCGCCAAGAGGGAGATATTCTCGTGTGTTAGGCAGCCCCAAAACCTCCACTATATATAGGGGCAAAGGGGAGGGGAGGCGCCCTAGGATTTCCCCTAGGGGGGGCGACGGCCAGGGCAGATGGGATCTCCCCCTTGGGTGACTTGGCCCCCAAGCCAGAAGGTGGGAACCCTAGATGGGGCGCCCCAAACCCCCTGGTCACATGGGAATAGGTGAGGGGGGCGCACAGCCCCTTAGTGGGCTGGTTTGCCCCCTTCCCTTGGCCCATGAAGCCCCCCAACACTTGCCGGGGCTCCCGAAACACCTTTCGGTCATGCTGGTCATCACCCGGTACCTCCGAAACACTTCCGGACTGCAAAACCCTTTGTCCAATATTTCAATCTTTACCTCCGGACCATTCCGGAACTCCTCGTGACGTCCGGGATCTCATCCGGGACTCTGAACAACATTCGGTAACCACGTATATCTATTCCCTATAACCCTAGCGTCACCGAACCTTAAGTGTGTAGACCCTACGGGTTCGGGAACCATGCAGACATGAGCGAGACGTTCTAGTTAATCCTACATGCTTTCCAGAAATTCTACATCATTTCTGATCAACAATATGTCAACAACATATACTTATCAGAAATTCTATAGTGCTCCCACTCACTTCTTTGGAAATACAAGTTTCTCATAAACTTTGTATAAACCCAAAATCTTTGATCATCTCATCAAAGCGTACATTCCAACTCCGAGCTGCTTACTCCAGTGCTTAGACGGATTGCTGGAGCTTTGCATACTTGTTAGCGTCTTCCAGGATTTGTCAAAACCTTCTAGTTGTATTACATACAACCTTTCCTCAAGAAAATCGTCGAGGAAACAATGTTTTTTGACATCCTATCTGCAAGATTTCATAAATAATGCAGTAACTGCTAATCCAATTCCAACAGACTCTTAGCATCGCTACGAATGAGAAAGTCTCATCGCAGTCAACTCCTTGAACTTGTCGGAAAACATCTTAACGACAAGTCGAGCTTTCTTAATGGTGACACTTTACCATCATTGTCCGTCTTCTTCCAAAATCCATTTGTACCCAACAGCCTCTACGACCATCAAGTAGTTCTTCCAAAGTCATGGATCCTCTCTTGGATTTTATGGCCTTGAGCCATTCATCGGAATCCGGGCCCACCATCGCTTCTCCATAGCTCGTAGGTTCATTGTTGTCTAGCAACATGACCTTCAAGATAGGATCACCGTACTACTCTGAAGCAGTACCCGTCCTTGTCGTCCTACGTGGTTTTGTAGTGACTTGATCCGAAGCATTATGATCACTATCATCAGCTTCCACTTCAGTTGGTGTAGGTGCCATAGGAACAACTTCCTGTGCCCTGCTACACACTAGTTGAAGTGATGGTTCAACAACCTCATCAAGTCTCCACCATCCTTCCACTCAATTCTTTCGAGAGAAACTTTTCCTCGAGAAAGGACCCGTTTCTAGAAACAATTACTTTTGATTCCGGATCTGAGATAGGAGGTATACTCAACCATTTTGGGTATCCTATGAAGATGTATTTATCCGTTTTGGGTTCGAGCTTATCACGATGAAACTCTTTCACATAAGCGTCGCAGCCCCAAACTTTTAAGAAACGACAACTTAGGTTTCTCCAAACCATAGTTCAAACGGTGTCATCTCAACGGAATTACGTGGTGCCCTTATTAAAGTGAGTGTGGTTGTCTCTAATGCCTAACCCATGAGCGATAGTGGTAATTCGATAAGAGACATCATGGTACGCACCATATCCAATAGGGTGCAACTATGATGTTCGGACACACCATCACACTATGGTGTTCCAGGCGGTATTAATTGTGAAACAATTTCCACAATTTCTTAATTGTGTGCCAAAGCTCGTAACTCAGATACTCATCTCTATGATCATATCATAGACATTTTATCCTTTTGTCACGATGATCTTCAACTTCACTCTGAAATTACTTGAACCATTCAATAATTCAGACTTGTGTTTCATCAAGTAAATATACTCAACATCTACTCAAATCATCTCGTGAAGTAAGAACATAACGATATTCATCGCATGCCTCAGCACTCATTGGACTGCACACATCAAAATGTGTTACTTCCAACAAGTTGCTATCTTGTTCCATCTTACTGAAACCGAGGCTCTTCAGTCATTTTGCCCATGTGGTATGATTTGCATATCTCAAGTGATTCAAAATCAAGTGAGTCCAAACAATCCATCTGCATGGAGTTTCTTCATGCGTATACACCAATATACATGGTTCGCATGTCTCAAACTTTTCAAAAAGCGAGTGAGTCCAAAGATCCATCAACATGGAGCTTCTTCATGCGTTTTATACCAATATGACTTACATGGCGATTGCCACAAGTAAGTGGTACCATCATTACTATCTTATATCTTTTGGCATGGAAATGTGTATCACTACGATCGAGATTCAATAAACCATTCCTTTAGGTGCAAGACCATTGAAGGTATTATTCAAATAAATAGAGTAACCATTATTCTCCTTAAATGAATAACCGTATTGCGATAGACATAATCCAATCATGTCTATGCTTAACGCAAACACCAAATGACAATTATTCTGGTTTAATACTAATCTTGATGGTAGAGGGAGCGTGCGATGTTTGATCAAATCAAACTTGGAAACAATTACAACACATATCTTCAGCTCACCTTTAGCTAGTCTTCTTTTATTCCGTAGCCTTTTATTTCGAGTTACTAACACTTAGCAACCGAACCGGTATCTAATACCCTGGTGCTACTAGGAGTACTAGCAAAGTACACAATAACTTAATGTATATCCAATATACTTCTATCGACCTTGCCAGCCTTCTCATCTACCAAGTATCTAGGATAATTCTGCTCCAGTGGCTGTTCCCCTCATTACAAAAGCACTTAGTCTCGGGTTTGGGTTCAACCTTGGGTTTCTTCACTGAAGCAGCAACTGATTTGCTGTTTCATGAAGTACCCCTTCTTGCCCTTGCCCTTCTTGAAACTAGTGGTTTCACTAACCATCAACAATTGATGCTCCTTGATTTCTACATCCATGATTGTCGAACATTGCGAATAGCTCAAGGATCATCATATCTATCCCTGATATGTTATAATTCATCACGAAGCTCTAGCAGCTTGGTGGCAATGACTTTGGAGAAACATCACTATCTCATCTGGAAGATCAACTCCCACTCGATTCAAGTGATTGTTGCACTCAGACAATCTGAGCACAAGCTCAACGATTGAGCTTTTCTCCCTTAGTTTGCAGGCTAAGAAAATTGTCGGAGGTCTTATACCACTTGACGTGGGCACGAGCCTGAAATCCCAATTTCAGCCCTCGAAACATCTCATATGTTCCGTGACATTTCGAAAACGTCTTTGGTGCCTCAACTCTAAACCGTTTAACTGAACTATCACGTAGTTATCAAAACGTGTATGTCCGATGTTCGCAACATCCACAGACGACGTTTGGGGTTCAGCACACTAAGCGGTGCATTAAGGACATAAGCTTTCTTCTGTCCGCATAATCGCTACTGTCAACTTTCGACTATATTTTCTCTAAGAACATATCTAAACAGTGGAACTAAAGCGCGAGCCTACGACATAATTTGCAAAGATCTTTTGACTATGTTCAGGATAATTAAGTTCATCTCATGAACTCCCACTCAGATAGACATCCCTCTAGTCATCTAAGTGATTACATGATCCGAGTCAACTAGGCCGTGTCCGATCATCACGTGAGACGGACTAGTCATCATCGGTGAACATCTTCATGTTGATCGTATCCTCCATACGACTCATGCTCGACCTTTCGGTCTCTTGTGTTCCGAGGCCATGTCCGTACATGCTAGGCTCGTCAAGTTAACCTAAGTGTTTTGGCGTGTGTAAATCTGGCTTACACCCGTTGTATGTGAACGTAAGAATCTATCACACCCGATCATCACGTGGTGCTTCAAACGACGAACTTTCAGCGGTGCACAGTTAGGGGAACACTTTCTTGAAATTTTAATGAGGATCATCTTATTTACTACCGTCGTTCTAAGAAAATAAGATGTATAAACATGATAAACATCACATGCAATCAAATAGTGACATGATATGGCCAATATCATTTTGCTCCTTTTGATCTCCATCTTCGGGGCTCCATGATCATCATCGTCACCGGCATGACACCATGATCTCCATCATCACGATCTCCATAATCGTGTCTCCATGAAGTTGTCTCGCCAACTTATTACTTCTACTACTATGGCTACCGGTTAGCAATAAAGTAAAGTAATTACATGGCGTTTGTTCAATGACACGCAGGTCATACAATAAATTAAGACAACTCCTATGGCTCCTGCCGGTTGTCATACTCATCGACATGCAAGTCGTGATTCCTATTACAAGAACATGATCAATCTCATACATCACATATCATTCATCACATTCTTCTTGGCCATATCACATCACATAGCATACCCTGCAAAAACAAGTTAGACGTCCTCTAATTGTTGTTTGCATGTTTTACGTGGCTGCTATGGGTATCTAGCAAGAACGTTTCTTACCTACGCAAAACCACAACGTGATATGCCAATTGCTATTTACCCTTCATAAGGACCCTTTTCATCGAATCCGTTCCGACTAAAGTGGGAGAGGCGGCACCCGCTAGCCACCTTATGCACCAAGTGCATGTCAGTCGGTGGAACCTGTCTCACGTAAGTGTACGTGTAAGGTCGGTCTGGGCCGCTTCATCCCACAATACCGTCAAAACAAGATTGGACTAGTAACGGTAAGCATATTGAACAAAATCAACGCCCACAACTACTTTGTGTTCTACTCGTGCAAAGAATCTACGCAATAGACCTAGCTCATGATGCCACTTTGTTGGGGAGCGTGGCAGAAATTCAAAATTTTCCTCGTGTCACCAAGATCTATCTATGGAGAAACCAACAACGAGGGGAAGGAGAGTGCATCTACATACCCTTGTAGATCACTAAGCGGAAGCGTTCAAGAGAAACGAGGTTGAAGGAGTCGTACTGCCGTGATCCAAATCACCGGAGATCCTAGTGCCGAACGGATGGCACCTCCGCGTTCAACACACGTACAGCCCGGTGACGTCTCCCATGCCTTGATCCAGCAAGGAGAGAGGAGAGTTTGAGGAAGACTCCATCCAGCAGCAGCACGACGGCGTGGTGGTGGTGGAGGAGCGTGGCAATCCTGCAGGGCTTCGCCAAGCACCGCGGGAGAGGAGGAGGACTTGGGAGAGAGGTAGGGCTGCGCCAAGAGGGAGATGTTCTCGTGTGTTAGGCAGCCCCAAAACCTCCACTATATATAGGGGCAAAGGGAGGGAGGCGCCTAGGGTTTCCCTAGGGGCGGCGGCCAGGGCAGATGGGATCTCCCCCTTGGGTGACTTGGCCCCCAAGCCAGGAGGTGGGAACTCTAGATGGGGCGCCCCAAACCCTCTGGTCATGTGGGAATAGGTGAGGGGGGCGCACAGCCCCTTAGTGGGCTGGTTTGCCCCCTTCCCTTGGCCCATGAAGCCCCCCAACACTTGCCGGGGCTCCCGAAACACCTTTCGGTCATGCTAGTCATCACCCGGTACCTCCGGAACACTTCCGGACTCCAAAACCCTTCATCCAATATATCAATCTTTACCTCCGGACCATTCCGGAACTCCTCGTGACGTCCGGGATCTCATCCGGGACTCCGAACAACATTCGGTAACCACGTATATCTATTCCCTATAGCCCTAGCGTCACCGAACCTTAAGTGTGTAGACCCTACGGGTTCGGGAACCATGCAAACATGACCGAGACGTTCTCTGGTCAATAACCAACAGCGGGATCTGGATACCCATGTTGGCTCCCACATGTTCCACGATGATCTCATCGGATGAACCACGATGTCGAGGATTCAATCAATCCCGTATTCAATTCCCTTTGTCTAGCGGTATAGTACTTGCCCGAGATTCGACCGTCGGTATCCCGATACCTTGTTCAATCTCGTTACCGGCAAGTCTCTTTACTCGTTCCGTAACACATCATCCCGTGATCAACCCCTTGGTCACATTGTGCACATTATGATGATGTCCTACCAAGTGGGCCCAGAGATACCTCTCCGTTTACACAGTGACAAATCCCAGTCTCGATTCGTACAACCCTTGAGACACTTTCGGAGATACCAGAGTGCACCTTTATAGCCACCCGATTCGTTGTGACGTTTGGTACACCCAAAGCATTCCTACGGTATCCGGAGTTGCACAATCTCATGGTCTAAGGAAATGATACTTGACATTAGAAAAGCTTTAGCATATGAACTACGATCTTTGTGCTAGGCTTAGGATTGGGTCTTGTCCATCACATCATTCTCCTAATGATGTGATCCCGTTATCAACGACATCCAATGTCCATGGTCGTGAAACCGTAACCATCTGTCGATCAACGAGCTAGTCAACTAGAGGCTTACTAGGGACATGGTGTTGTCTATGTACCCACACATGTATTTGAGTTTCCTATCAATACAATTATATCATGGATAATAAACGATTATCATGAACAAGGAAATATAATAATAACTAATTTATTATTGCCTCTAGGGCACATTTCCAACAATTTCCTCACCGGCAAATTCCTCAGTGAAGAATTCATAAAAATCGCCTATTCACCCCCCCTCTAGTCGATATAACGCACTTTCAATTTGTATCAGAGCAAGGTACTCCCTTGTTCTGTGTGATTTTTGTTTAACTGCCTGGAGTTTTAGTTATGTCGACCGCAGGTATGATCAAGGTCTTAGCTGGGTGTCCTACCTTTGATGGGACGGACTACCCCTCTTTGGAAGAACAAGATGCGAATGCATCTTGAGGCAATTGACAACGATCTCTGGTATGTTGTGGAAAATGGTGTTCCCTCAGTCACACCTTCTCTGAATGCTGCCGATGTGAAGAGATTCAAGCAACTCGATTCTCAAGCGAAGAATATCATATGTGTCCATCTGAGTAAAGGACAATATGGAAGAGTGAGTGCTTTGGAAACTGCTAAGCTCATCTGGGATAGGCTGTCCAAAGTAAATGGAGTCTCAACTCAGCGTGACTCTCGAGTTGGTGTTCTTCGCAATCTCTTCAACCGCTTCAAAAGACTCGACAACGAAAATGTTCAACAAACCTTCGATCGCCTTACTGACATCTCAAATGAGCTTCGAGCGCTTGGTGCCACTGACATCACCGACCATGAGGTGGTGAAGAAATTGTTGAGATCGCTTGATTCCTCATTTGACACTCTGGCACTGATGATACAAGAGCGTGCTGACTACAAGTCACTTGATCCAGCTGATATTCTCGAGAGGCTAAATACTCATGAGTTCCGACTTCTTTGAAAGAGAGATCTCTGTGGTTCTAGCTATGGAAAATCACGTGCCCTGAAGGCCAAGGCTGTGTCTGAATCTGATTGTGAAGACTCTGGTAGTAGCCTTGGAGATCCCGAAGAATTGAGCCAGGAGCTAGCACTGCTCGTGAAGAAATTGCAGAAGTTCTCAAGACGTGGTCGCTTTGGAAAATCCTCAAGGAGCAGTGATTCCTCATCCAGTGACTATAAGAGAAGATTTTGCCACAAATGCAAGAAACCTGGTCACTACATCCAAGATTGTCCTCAGTGGGAAAAGGAATTAAATAAGAAGAAATACAAGGATTACAGTTCTGATGACGCTAAGAAGAAGAAGAAATCGTCGAAATCTTCATCATCAAAATCCTCAAAGCCTTCTTCTCACAAGAAGAGCAGCTCCAAAAAGGCTCGGGCATTCATTGGCAAGGAAATGGACTCTGAAGCTGAATCTGAGGAACATGAGGAAGAGGAGGCATCAGAAGAATCTGAGTCCGGTGTGGCGAGTCTAGCTCTACATCGCTTTCGTCGACAAGTCCATCTTCAACTGAAGAAAATGAACTCACCAACAAAGCTGATGAAGATAGTGATGACTATGCTCCCACCTATTGCTTCATGGCAAAGGGTGCCAAGGTACTCAAATATACCTCCTCTGAATCTAGTGAAAATGAATCTGATGAAGATCTAAAGCCCAGCTACTCAAAACTTGCTAAGATTGTTATAAAACAACAAAGGTCTTTTGAAAAGGTTCAAAACATGCTAGATAAAAGTGATGATATGTTAGGTGAAGAAATGGATCGCACTAAAGCCCCGATCGAAAATCTTGAGACTTCAGTCTAGGTTTGACAACCTTCAAGGTCATCATAACACTCTCTTATGCGATCATGAGAAACTTTCTTATGAATTTCTTCAAAGAAAGCAAGATCTTGAGAAGCTAAGAGTGAGTTATGAAGATCTTCGAAGGAGCGTGATTCATTACTTGCTCAACAAATCAGCGCTTCTCGGGAAGAATTTGTTCCTCCATTCTTAAAGTGCATTGAAAGTGAATCTGATAATTCTTCACCTGAATGTTCAAATGCTTCAACTTTTACAAATTCTTCACCTGACTCTGCTATCACTAATTCCTCATCCGAGGACATTGCTAGTATCACCGACCATGCAGGTTGAAGGAATTGTACATGACAGGCATGTACAAAAGCCTCAAAGGGCATCAGACTCTTTGTGATGTGCTTAAAAAGCAGATCCTCAACAGGAACCCTAGGAAAGAGGGTATTGCTTTTGAGAGGAAACTCAATGCTGATGGAACATATTGGAAGCCTGAGCAGTATCCCAAAACCTCATGGGTTGCTGCAAAGGGACCTCCAGTTGATCCATCTAACTTATCTGGCTTTACATGCGAATCTCCTCATTCTTCTGATGAGTCATTTGACTCCAACTATAAACTGTTCAAAATCAGAATGGTGAAGTATTTGCTAGATATGTTGGCACTAACTGCAGGAACGGTTCCCCTATGAAGAAAATCTGGGTTCCCAAGAAGTGCCTTGAAAGTCTTCAAGTGAATGTCCTCATGACACCACCTGTGAAGAATAGGAACCCCAGATCAAACTCTTCATATGGACCAAATTCTTCATATGGATCCAAGTCCTCATACGGACCAAATTCCTCACATGGATCAAATTCCTCAAAAGGATCAAAGTCCTCATATGATTATCATCGTGCTAACAACTCTATTTCGCAGGGTAGAGCTAAGGGCTATGAATATGTGCATTATTCTTCAAACCAATATGTTCGTAAGTCCTCGAAGAAATTCTCGGCTTATTCATATGCTTACCCTAACCCCTCTTATGTGAAACGAAATGGATTGGCCTCTATGCCACCATTCTCATATGGTGCTCGCAGAGTGATGAACTCTTTGCCACCCCTTCAGATGTGGGTGGTGAAGAAAAGAACTAACCTCTTCTGCAGGGTCAGGTCTCCGGGCGTGCTTTAAACGTCTGAAGAATTTCTTTGAGGGCCCGACAAAAATGCTCGAAAGGGCCGCAGTTAATCATGAAGAAATGAACTTTCATTTCACACGTCCTCATACTACTTATCTGTTATACTATCTGATGAAATTCATCTGATAAACTTGATATCATATTCTTCACTGATGAAGTATATGAGATCGTAAGTTGCACTAATTCATCTGCAGGATGATCAACCCAAAGCCAATGAGTGGGTCCTCGATAGTGGATGTACAAATCACATGACTGGTGACAAGAATCTATTGATGGATGCTCCCTTATCACCGTCACATCTGAAGCATATCATCTTTCTTTGACAAAGGCAAAAGTCAGGTATTGGGTCTTGGTAAGGTTGCGATCTCTAAGGACAAAAACACATGGACAAAGTCATGCTTGTTGAGTCCTTAGGATACAACCTCATGTCAGTCTCAATGCTTTGTGATCTTGATATGGTTGTTATCTTTAGCAAGTATCGTTGTGTTGTGATTATGGAAGCTGACAATTCCAAAGTCTTGAAGGCTTTAGGAGAGGAGACTTGTATATTGTTGATTTCTCTCTGGGACCACAACCAGTTGTGTGTCTACTTGCAAAAGCTTGAAGGCTGGCTATGGCATCGGCGACTTGGTCACGCAGGCATGAGGAATTTGCACACGCTTGCAAAGAAGAAGCATGTCATTGGCATTGAGAATGTCAAATTCCTCAAGGATCACTTGTGTGGAGCACCGTGAAGCTGGAAAAATGACCAAGGCCAAGCATCCAGTAAGACTATCATGACCACTACTCGTCCTTCGAATTGCTTCACATGTACCTCTTTGGTCCTAATCATTACTCAGCAGTCACTAATGATGCATCTCTATATGGCTTTGTTATTGTTGATGATTACTCTCGTTACACATGGGTACACATTGTTACTTACAAAAATGAAGTGAAGGAAGTCTTCAAACGATTTTCCTCGAGGGCTTCAACTAACTTTGGTGTGAAGATCATACACATCAGGAGTGACAATGGAACTGAGTTCAAGAATTCCGGTCTTGATGCCTATCTTGATGAACTTGGTATTACTCATGAGTTATCTGCTCCCTATACTCCTCAAAGAAATGGGCGTCGTGGAGCGCAAGAACAAAACTCTTGTTGAGATGGCTCGCACTATACTTGATGAATACAAAACGCCTAGTCGTTTTTGGATTGATGCAATTGGTACCGCGTGCCACATCATCAACAGAGTGTATCTTCACAAATTCTTCAAGAAGACTGCCTATGAACTCCTCACTGATAAGAAAACCAATGTGAGTTATTTCAAAGTCTTCGGTGCTAAATGCTGGATTAGAGATCCTCATCACAGTTCTAAATTTGCACCGAAAGCACATGAAGGTTTTATGCTTGGTTACGAAAAGGACTCGCACACCTCTGAGTCTTCAACATCGCTCTTCACAAGATTGTTGATCTTCATAGATGTGCGGTTCGATGAAACTAATGGCTTGCAAAGAGAGCACCTACCTTACATGTTAGATGAACCAGCTCCTGGGAATCTATCAAGTTCAAGGCAACCGAGGATGTCATTCCCTCAAGAATCTGCGAAGAATACATTCCTGTCTGTGAAGAACGCCGAGCTGATGCACTGAAGATAATGTCAAGACAATGGTGCTGAGGAAAATGATCAAATTCCTCGGCGACAACCAGCTCATCCTCGCGTTGCAAAAAGAAGTGCAAGTTGACAAGATCATCGATGACATTGAAGCGCCGGGTCCTCTCACACGCTCAAAAGCTTCACATTTATCTAACTTTTGTGGGCACTATGCTTTTGTCTCTATCACAGAGCCCACTAAGGTAGATGAAGCATTTCTGGAGCCTGAGTGGATTCAGGCCATGCATGAAGAATTACATCAGTTCGAGCTCAACAATGTCTGGGAACTGGTCAAACATCCAGATCCTTGCAAGCATAATATCATTGGCACAAAGTGGATCTACTGCAACAAGCAAGATGAAAATGGCCTTGTGGTGAGGAATAAGGCACGACTTGTAGCTCAAGGCTACACACAGGTTGAAGGAATTGATTTCGATGAAACTTTTGCACTGTTGCTAGACTTGAGGCTATTCAGCATATTACTTGCTTATGCTAACCATCATAATATCACTTTATATCAAATGGATGTAAAAAGTGCATTCCTCAATGGTAAGCTTGAGGAAGAAGTATATTTTGATCAACCCCCAGGTTTTGAAGAACCAAAGAATCCCGACAAAGTCTTCAGACTCAACAAGGCCCTCTATGGTCTCAAACAGGCCCCACGGGCGTGGTATGATACATTGAAGGAGTTCTTCTTGAAGAATGGCTTCACACCCGGTTCACTCGACCCTACTCTCTTTATTAAATCATATGATGGTGAACTGTTTGTGTGCCAAATATATGTTGATGATATTATCTTTGGCTGTACTGACCAACGTTATAGTGATGAACTTGCCTATATGATGAGTGAAGAATATCAAATGTCTATGATGGGAGAGTTGAAATTCTTCTTAGGTCTTCAAATTCGTCAACAACACAATGGCATATTCATATCTCAGGAGAAATACCTCAAAGATGTCCTGAAGAAATTCGGCATGCAAGATTGCAAAGGTGTCAAAATTCCTATGCCCACAAATGGCCATCTATGCACTGATGAAAATGGTATTGACTTCGATCACAAGGTATACCGCTCCATGATTGGTTCTCTATTGTACTTATGTGCATCTAGGCCAGATATAATGCTTAGTGTTTGCATGTGTGCCCGATTTCAAGCTACACCAAGGAATCACACCATAAGGCTGTGAAGCATATTCTTCGATATCTAGCTCACACACCAACACTAGGATTATGGTACCCCAAGGGCTCTACTTTTGATCTCATTGGATATTCTGACTCGACTATGCGGTGATCGTGTGGACCGCAAGTCAACATCTGGTACTTGTCATTTCCTCGGGCGATCTTTGGTCCGTTGGTCCTCGAAGAAAGCAGAATCATGTATCATTGTCTCATCGGAAGCTGAATACGTTCTTGCTGGCTCTTGTTGTGCTCAATTGTTGTGGATGAAGCAAACTCTCAAGGACTACGGCATCAACGTGAAGAATGTGCCTCTCATCGTGACAATGAGAGTGCCATCAAGATTGCTCACAACCCAGTTCAGCACTTGAAGACAAAGCACATTCAAATTCGTCATCATTTTCTTCATGATCATGTGTTGAAGGGCGACATCTCCATCGAGCATGTGAAGACTGAAGAACAACTAGCTGATATCTTCACAAAGCCCTTGGATGAGAAGAGATTTAGCAAGTTGCGGTGTGAGCTAAATATCTTAGAATCTTCGAATGTTCTTTGAAAAGGACACACATCCTGACACTTATGCAAAATTGATGACTTCGATGTGCAACACATGAAGAAACGTTTTCTTCAATCAATGAAGAATAACACTCTAAGTGTGAAGAAATTAATGAAGAATTTGATTCTCGTAACCCTCGACAATTATGCAGCGGTGTATGCGATGTCATCATTCTTATACGGTGGGTCACGTCACCACAAAAGTTGAAAATCTTCAATTTGAGTTTTTCCTCAGTTTTTGAAATTCTTCAGTTTTTCAAATACTTCAACTTTGCAAAATCTTCACTGTTTCCGTCGTTTTTCTTCATTTGCTATATATATATATGGGTTTATGTCCTCTACAGCATTCACTTATGGCTATTTCTTCAAGTCGCTTTTTCTGCTAAGTGAATGTGATCGGACCCTTCCCCCTCTATGCTATACTCAACCCAATCAATTCACTAACTCTTCATGTGCGTTCTATTTGAAACTCATTCAAAATCTTCATTGTGTCCTAGTCAGCTGAAGAAATTGCGAACGGAACTTTAAAACTGATCTTATCCAAACTTTCGTTTTTGCCGCTGAAACCATTCCACATTCCACGATAGATTTATCTATTCACCCACAATCTAACACAATCTCCACTTCTCAGTACGTGGGTGACACATGTCAAGCGAATGAGAAGGGTCAGGCACGTTAAATCCCAAATCTTCGCGAACAGTTTTTCACCGTGGCTATATATACCCCTCTCCCTTCCTCACTTCCTTTACTCCGCTCGACCGCTCTCTCTCGCTCGAGCTTCTCAAACTCTAAGCGCCGCCGCTTCTCCATAAATCGCCCGGTGAGGAAAAGCTTCACTGCCTCGACCTCGTCGCCGACGTACTCGCGCCAACCGCGGAAATCTTCCCTCCGCCGCCGCCGTAGCTGTCTTCCTCCGCCAAGTTAGGGCGTGGAAGATCTAACCTGACGAACTTCCCATATGTTCTTCTCAGTTCGTCGTGTTCTTCACTTCGGGTAATTAAAACTTACTTTTATTACTCGCTTTGACTCTCAAACCTTCCTGAAAATCTTCAAAGGTGTTTATTCTTCAAATCTTCACACATATGAACACCTCAAACAAAATATGCTCTTGATTCGTTTCTCTAAGCAATGATTTTCTTCAAGATTCCTCAATTGTGTGGTTCCTCGATCTATACAACTCTGGAACCTAAGACAAAGATCGCTTAGTGAAATTCTTCAAGGCTCATCTGGTCAAATTCCTCAAACAAGTTCTTTTTGAAAAACCTTCTGAGAATGCATATGACCTCTCCAAATTCCTCGCAACTATACTCTGTTCCACGGTACTCATGTCCGCTGCTAAATCACTAGGTTCTCATCAACTTAACTCATTTGCAGCGTTCCTCGAAGAAAAGTTGCATACTTCTTCAGAGAATTCGTTTGTTCAAATTCCTCACCAAGAATATGGCGAAGGAAAGAAGCCACGTAAAGGAGGAAAGAGGCTGAGGTCATGATCATGCGTTTGAGATCCCTGAGGAAATATATGCTGATTATTGCACACCTGATGAAGCCGAGTTCAGCAAAGAAAACAAAAATCAGCACAAGGTGCGCATTCAAAGGATTGAACGGAGATGGGCAAGGGAATGGAGGGAGTATAGATATGTAACTCCAAAGTACATGAAGAAATTCGCTCTCAATCCTCCATGCCCAAGAGCTCCATTGGCACCTGGTCAAGAAGTCGCCCACCAAAGATCAAGCGTGGTGAGGACTTTCTGAAGAATGGGCCAAGCGCCAAGCCAAATTTGCAAGACAAGCCAATGAGGCTGTGAGGAAATTTAATGAGGACTCACTCACTGCTGCCACCGAGGCCTCTGTCAAGCCAAGAAAATCTATGGCAAAGAAGCCCGCACACAAGCCAAGTGCTTCACCAACAAGGTGCCCTCACAGCCAAGTTCCTCACCGTGCCCTCACGGCCAATTCTTCATGTTGCTCCTGCTCCTCCCAAGCCCTCGATTGCTCCTACAAAGTCCTCAATATTCCGACAAAGTCATCACACTGTGCATCGGCCCACGTGCCAAAGAACTGCAGGCATCTCCATTGCCTCCGTGTTTCAAAGCAAGTTCCTTAGCTGCACCAAATTCTTCATCTGGCTCGACTCTGCTGAAGACTAAGGCCACAACTAGACGAGGTCCTCGGCCAAATCCCAAGAAGAAACAGGTCGCCTTCCAAGAGCCACCTGAAGATGATGAGGCTGATGATGATGAACTTGCGGAAATCATCAGAGACCGCCAAGAAAGGGCCGCTAGAGCCAAAGGCACACCTGTGCCACTGCTGTTGGATCCAAGAGCGGTCCTAGACTACATTGATCTCTACCACAAGGACCCAAACACTCCTATGCCCGACTTCAAGTTGACACCTGGCCAAAGTCACATGCTGACTCATTTCATCCAAGAGGAGAAATGGAAATTTGATACAGCCAGAGAGATCAAGAAATCGCATGATCTGAAGGAGAAATCGAAGAAAACGTTGTCAAGATGACAACTGAAGAACTTGTCAAGATGCAGGCTGACATCAAAGCCCTCAGCAACAAATTTGACTCATATTATGCTGATTGGCAAGGAGCCAAAGTCAGATTCGTCAACCTGACGAAGAAGTTCACCAATGTTGCTGCCCCAACGCAACATGAAATTCCTCATTTGGAGCCTCATTTCAGTGATGAAGAACATGCTAGCACCGCTGATGAAGTTCAGGCTGCTGAAGACAATGCTAGTTCCAGGGCTGATGATCCCATTCCAGCCGCTGAAGAAATTGCTAGGGCATCCACTAGTGGTGCGCCTGAAGAAACTGAACAAGTCAGGGCAACTGCATTAGTTGCACCTGAAGAAAATCAACGAGATTCCTCAGCTCCTCCTGCGCCAACACCAACTCCAATTCTTCCATCTGCCTCTGATGTGAAGAAGACCAAGGCTGCAGAACAAGCTGCAATGAAGAAACGGAAAGCATCAGCTGCGTCAAATTCTTCGGCTGCGAAGAAAATGAAGCCAATGACCAGCTCCTTTGAAAATCCTATTGATGCTGTTCCAATTTCCTCAATTCCATCAAAGGACCTTGTTCCTTTTGGTGAAGACTATGAGATCCCAAGCGGATCTGATGAAGAAGATCATTCTGCGCTTCGTCAGAGCAGATTGATGAAGAAATTGAGGTGGAAGCAATCCCTTCAACCCCAATCATTTCCTCGCTTATGCCTCAGTTCACAGCTGAAGAGGCCGGTGTTGAGGAAATTGAAGAAGATGTGGATATTGGAAGCACAACGCCCGTTGATGAGCGATGACTTTTGGGAAAGTCAGCATCCAAATTCTCCACTCTTCACCCCAATTCAACAGACTCCTCAGTCCCCTGCTCCAACGGTTCTAATGGGCTCTGAAGATACTCATCCCACTTCATCTGTCCATGAAGAAATTCCAGCCACTAGCGCTGATGAATCTGCTGCTGCTGATCCTCAGACTGCACCTGTAGAGGAACAAGAAATTCCTCATTTGAAGAACCTGAGATTGCGATTCCAGAGGTCGTGATGCAAATCACTGACACTCCACTGCCAAAGCCAAAGAATCCCTTCTCAACAAAGCAAAAGTTCAAGGCTGAAGATTTCTTCGGCGAACACGTATTCTTCACTGATTACAATCCATATGATTCTGCTCGCATAAGGAAGAGGCGTTTCTGGATTGCCAGTCAAGCCAATTTCTATTCCTCAGTGCTCTTCAACAAAGACAAAGTCTTCGATCATGCACATATTCCTCATGTGGACATGGAGTCTCTGCCAGGCTTCGAGCCAATCCTCAGTGTTCTTCACGACGCATGACTTCTGAATTTCTGCACTGACATCTGTGATTGGAATGAAGAACTCGTTCTTCAATTCTACGCAACGCTGCACATCACCGGAGACGCTGAAGAAGTGAACTCATGGGTGTTAGACTGGATGTCTGAAAATACTCACTACAAGACACCAAAGAATCGAATTGCTTCGTGCTCTACCACTCAGTCCTCCCTTGATGGTGCTCGTTGTATCTACAACGAACCCGAGCTTTCAAATCACTATATGCAAGTGCTTGATGAAGCCTTTGAAGCCGAGGCAGGCCCCAGAACCAAATTCCTCGTCAAGGAATTATTGTATGTGCCTCGGACTATCTATCGGATTCTGACGAAGACAATGAGTCCTATCAAAGGCCACGACTCAAATGATGAAGAAGTCGTTGGCATCACGAAGAATATGCTTTTCAATATCATTCATGGTGTTCCCGTCAACTTCCATGATTTCTTCATGAGGACTCTGGCGAATATTGCTATGTCACCTTTTGAGCTGAAGCCCTATGCACCATGGATTATGAGGTTCATCAGGACAAGGTCTTCACTCAATTACAAGGCTGATACTCTGAACCACTGCAGCTACTTGCCCCCGATTGAAGTCCTCAAACAGACATTTACCTCGGTGATGACAAGGGCAAGGCAACTGCTGTGATCGATGAAGGCACTCGTCCATTGGATGGACAGTTTATAAGCTGCATCCTACTCCACCAATGATGACTCTGCCACACATGACTCTGCCAAATACCTCACCAAGCAAAGTCCTCAAGCCCACGGCACCGGGGTGATGACTGATCGTGAGTTACTCCTCGGTCTTCATCGGAAGGTTGATCGCAATCATAAATGGGTCAAGCGTCAGTTTGGTTCAATTCTTCACAACATGACCTCTACACACAATGCGGTGAAGAAAAACCACTACTACCTCCATCAAACCTTCAAACGCACCTGGGCTGTTCTTTCAAATGTCTACATCGCGGAAGAACTGACGACAATGGGTCTCAAGGAAGAATTTGACTGGTCTACACCTCCTCCGAAGAAATACAAGAAGGTCAAAGTTCCTTCCTTGGTGGCCAGCTCCTATTCTTCATCACGAGACACTAATGAAAATGAAGACTTGGACGACACCGCGGCAGGCCCTACTACAACAACCGACCCCAACAACGCCGGGCGCTCCTTCATCAACTTGAAATTCTTGAGGCGTTAGTCCTCGGTTCGACCCTTCGGTCATTCGATGACAAAGGGGAGAAATTTGAGTTAGTCTTCAAGCGGGTCTATTATATGGGCATTTTTTGTTAAGTTACAACTCTCATTCTTCCGAAACTTTTATTGGATCGAGTTGTAATCTTAAACCCGATGGTGCTCGATACTTTTGATGCACTTTGTGCTCGCACTATGCTCGATACTCTTGATGCGTTATTTTGCATGCTTGTTCCTCATTAATGTTATCGCATACGCATGCTGAATTTCATCAAGCACCATATTTCATCATGCATTTTCAAATTCTTCATATTATATGTCAAATGCGTATGAATTACAAGATATAGGGGGAGATATCCATGATTCAACTCTTCAAATGTGCACTGCCTCAAAAGCAAATTCCTCACTATGCACATCTTCAGGGGGAGTTCTTCTATATCTTGCAATCAAATTCCTCAACATCAGTATTTACACTTCATATGTTTATCCCCGTTGAAAACTTAACCTATATTGTCATCAATCACCAAAAATGGGGAGATTGTAAGTGCATCTGGTGCACCTTAGTGATTTTGGTGTATTGAAGACTTATAGGTTAAGGGACTAATGTGTTTATGAGTGTACACAGGTCTATAAGTCTATGAGGAGTTTGATATTTACAGAGAAAGTCGACCCTAAAAATGAAGTTCTTCGATCAAGACTTTGATATTCTCAAGACTTTACGAAGACTTTGAAAGTGAAGAAATTGGTGTGACCTTGAAGACTTGGTATTCATTTGAGGAACATGAAGCGTGAAGACTTTTGTTTTCGTAGTTTCGTTTTCTCTTTCTTGAGTCATAGGAAACACCGCATCGTTAAAGGGGTCGAGGAAATACTAAGGAAAAATTTCCATGTGATGCTCAACTCAAAATCCTACACCTACCAATCCCTTCGAGTGAAGCCATTGGAAATCTCATACAGTTCAGTCAATTTCTTCAAAGGATGAGACGAAGTTCTTACAGTCGCCGAGGAATTTGTTCTGACCGAGGAGTTAGGAATTCGCCAGGCGGATTGCCTACACAAGTGAGGAACATGATAGCCCCGAGGAATTTGAGAGTCAAATTTCCGACCCGTTCTTTATGTTGCACGCCACTGTCCCAAAATATCTTATCCACCTAACGGTCATATCATTGAAGGGCATTTATGTCTTATCATGTCGGGCTGCTCCCTAGGCTATAAATAGCCGCCCTACAACCACTAGCTGGTTGGCTGCTCCGAGAGAAACTTGACACTTGTCATTTGAGAGCAACCCATCCTCCGAGGACTTTGAGCGAAAATCATCGGTGAGGAAAAACCCAAAACCAAACCCCTACAAACCCAAAGTGATTGAGCATCATCAAGAGATTGATCCTGCGTGGATCGGCGCTTGTTACCTTTGAAGACTGTGCTTCTTCCAGACGGTTAGGTGTCATGGTCTAGAGCATCCAGGAGGAATTGTGGATCGCCGAGTGACCGAGTCTATGAAGGTTTGGAAGTCGCCTGAAGACTTACCACGAGTGATTGGACGAGGTCCGTGTGACCTTAGTTCAAGGAGAATACGGTGAGGACTTGGTGTCCTGAGCTGCGTGCTCAGGACTGGGTGTCCGGGACTGTGTGTCCTCGAGTTTAAATACTCAGCCGCTCCAACCAGACGTGCATAACCGAGACAGCAGCTTGAAACTGGTCTACCAAATCATTGTCTTCACCAACCTAATCGGTTCTATTTCCTCAACTCTTTCATTTCATCATTACTGTGTTGAGTGTTCATTCATATTTGTGTTTGAAGACTTTGACTGAAGACTTTCTCAATTTCCTCAGTTCAATTTCTTAAGTCTGTTTGTCTTCATCTTGTGCTATCCTGTGTTTACGCTTTCTGTACTCTTTGTTTGTCTTCATTTCATCATGATGACCATGCCCGCATTCTGTTATGCTTACTTCTGAGTACTTATTCCGCTGCAAGTAGTTCTTCGCTAAGGAATTTCCTCACCGGCAAATTCCTCAGTGAAGAATTCATAAAAATCACCTATTCACCCCCCCTCTAGTCGATATAACGCACTTTCAGATAGCCTGCCGGAGTTTCCTGGTTTCCTTCCTATTTTCTGCATACCTGCGCACCGATGCTTTGGTTTTGATCCACGCCTCGCGCATCCCCAGCGGATCCGAATCCTTATGGGTACTCCAGGATCTCTCATCTCTCTCTAATTGTTGGGGAACGTAGTAATTTCAAAAAAATTCCTACGCACACGCAAGATCATGCTGATGCATAGCAACGAGAGGGGAGAGTGTTGTCCACGTACCCTCGTAGACCGAAAGCGGAAGCGTTAGCACAACGCGGTTGATGTAGTCGTACGTCTTCATGATCCGACCGATCAAGTATCGAACGCACGACACCTCCGAGTTCAGCACACGTTCATCTCGATGACGTCCCTCGAACTCCGATCCAGCCGAGTGTTGAGGGAGAGTTTCACAAGACGACGCAAGGCGTGGTGACGATGTTGATGTTCTACCGACGCAGGCTTCGCCTAAGCACCGCCGCGATATTATAGAGGTGGACTATGGTGGAGGGGGCACCGACACGGCTAAAAGATCAAACAGATCAATTGTTGTTGTGTCTAGAAGTGCCCCCTGCCCCCGTATATAAAGGAGCAAGGGGGGAGGCGGCCGGCCAAGAGGAAGGCGCGCCAAGGGGGGAGTCCTACTCCGGGAGTAGGACTCCTCCTTTCCTTGTTGAAGTAGGAGAGAAGGAAAGAGGAGGAGAGGGAGAAGGAAAAGGGGGCTGCACCCCTTGTCCAATTCGGGCCAGAGGGGGGGCGCAGGCCTCCTTCCTTTTGGCCTCTCTCCTCTATTCCCGTATGGCCCAATAAGGCCCATATACTCCCCGGCAAATTCCCGTAATTCTCCGGCACTCCAAAAAATACCCGAATCACTCCGAACCTTTCCGAAGTCCGAATATAGTCGTCCAATATATCGATCTTTACGTCTCGACCATTTCGAGACTCCTCGTCATGTCCCCGATCTCATCCGGGACTCCGAACTCCTTCGGTACATCAAAACTCATACACTCATAATAAAACTGTCATCGAATAAGGCCCATATACTCCGCGGCGAATCCCCGTAACTCTCCGGTACTCCGAAAAATACCCGAACCACTCGAAACCTTTCCGATGTCCGAATATAGTCGTCCAATTTATCGATCTTTACATCTCAACCATTTCGAGACTCCTCGTCATGTCCCCGATCTCATCCGGAACTCCGAACTACCTTTGGTACATGAAAACACATAACTCATAATATAAATCATCACCGAACTTTAAGCGTGCGGACCCTACGGGTTCGAGAACTATGTAGACATGACCGAGACACGTCTCCGGCCAATAACCAATAGTGGAACCTAGATGCTCATATTGGCTCCCACATATTCTACGAAGATCTTTATCGGTCAGACCGCATAACAATATACGTTGTTCCCTTTGTCATCGGTATGTTACTTGCCCGAGATTCGATCGTCGGTATCTCAATACCTAGTTCAATCTCGTTACCGGCAAGTCTCTTTACTCGCTATGTAATGCATCATCCCGCAACTAACTCATTAGTTGCAATGCTTGCAAGGCTTAAGTGATGTGCATTACCGAGAGGGCCCAGAGATACCTCTCCGACAATCGGAGTGACAAATCCTAATCTCGAAATACGCCAACCCAACAATACCTTCGGAGACGCCTGTAGAGCACCTTTATAATCACCCAATTACGTTGTGACGATTGGTAGCACACAAAATGTTCCTCCGGTAAACGGGGGTTGCATAATCTCATAGTCATAGGAACATGTATAAGTCATGAAGAAAGCAATAGCAACATACTAAACGATCGTGTGCTAAGCTAACGGAATGGGTCAAGTCAACCACATCATTCTCCTAATGATGTGACCCGTTAATCAAATGACAACTCATGTCTATGGCTAGGAAACATAACCATCTTTGATCAACGAGCTAGTCAAGTAGAGGCATACTAGTGACACTCTATTTGTCTATGTATTCACACATGTATTATGTTTCCGGTTAATACAATTCTAGCATGAATAATAAACATTTATCATGATATAAGGAAATAAATAATAACTTTATTATTGCCTCTAGGGCATATTTCCTTCAGTCTCCCACTTGCACTAGAGTCAATAATCTAGCATGAATAATAAACATTTATCATGATATAAGGAAATAAATAATAACTTTATTATTGCCTCTAGGGCATATTTCCTTCAGTCTCCCACTTGCACTAGAGTCAATAATCTAGATCACATCGCCATGTGATTTAATATCAATGGTTCACATCACCATGTGATTAACACCCATAGTTCACATCGTCATGTGACCAACACCCAAAGGGTTTACTAGAGTCAATAATCTAGTTCATATCGCTATGTGATTAACACCCAAAGAGTACTAAGGTGTGATCATGTTTTGCTTGTGAGATAATTTTAGTCAACGGGTCTGTCACATTCAGATCCGTAAGTATTTTGCAAATTTATATGTCTACAATGCTCTGCACGGAGCTACTCTAGCTAATTGCTCCCACTTTCAATATGTATCTAGACCGAGACTTAGAGTCATCTAGATTAGTGTCAAAACTTGCATCGACGTAACCCTTTACGATGAACCTTTTGTCACTTCCATAATCGAGAAACATATCCTTATTCCACTAAGGATAATTTGGACCACTGTCCATTGATATACTCCTAGATCACTATTGCACTCCCTTGCCAAACTTAGTGGTAGGGTATGCAATAGATCTGGTACACAGCATGGCATACTTTATAGAACCTATGGCTGAGGCATAGGGAATGACTTTCATTCTCTTTCTATCTTCTGCCGTGGTTGGGCTTTGAGTCTTACTCAATTTCACACTTTGTAACGCAGGCAAGAAACTCTTTCTTTGACTGTTCCATTTTGAACTACTTCAAAATCTTGTCAAGGTATATACTCATTGAAAAAACTTATCAAGCGTCTTGATCTATCTCTATAGATCTTGATGCTCAATATGTAAGCAGCTTCACCGAGGTCTTTCTTTGAAAAACTCCTTTCAAACACTCCTTTATGCTTTGCAGAATAATTCTACATTACTTCCGATCAACAATATGTCATTCACATATACTTATCAGAAATGTTGTAGTGCTCCCACTCACTTTCTTGTAAATACAGGCTTCACCGCAAGTCTGTAGAAAACTATATGCTTTGATCAACTTATCAAAGCGTATATTCCAACTCCGAGATACTTGCACCAGTCCATAGATGGATCGCTGGAGCTTGCATATTTTGTTAGCACCTTTAGGATTGACAAAAAACTTTCTGGTTGCATCAGATACAACTCTTCTTTAATAAATCCATTAAGGAATGTAGTTTTGTTTATCCATTTGCCAGATTTCATAAAATGCGGCAGTTGCTAACATGATTCGGACATACTTAAGCATAGATACGTGAATAACTCTCATCGTATTCAACACCTTGAACTTGTCGAAAACCTTTTGCGACAATTCTAGCTTTGTAGACACTAATATTACTGTCAGCGTCAGTCTTCTTCTTGAAGATCCATTTATTCTCAATGGCTTGCCGATCATCGGGCAAGTCAACCAAAGTCCACACTTTGTTCTCATACATGGATCCCATCTCAGATTTCATGGCCTCAAGCCATTTTATGGAATCTGGGCTCACCATTGCTTCTACATAGTTCGTAGGTTCGTCATGGTCTAGTAACATAACCTCCAGAACAGGATTACCGTACCACTCTGGTGCGGATCTTACTCTGGTTGAGCTACGAGGTTCAGTAATAACTTGATCTGAAGTTTCATGATCATCATCATTAACTTCCTCACTAATTGGTGTAGGTGTTGCAGACACCGGTTTCTGCGATGAACTACTTTTCAATAAGGGAGCAGGTACAATTACCTCATCAAGTTCTACTTTCCTCCCACTCACTTCTTTCGAGAGAAACTCCTTCTCTAGAAAAACTCTGAATTTAGCAACAAAAGTCTTGCCTTCGAATCTGTGATAGAAGGTGTACCCAACAGTCTCCTTTGGGTATCCTATGAAGACACATTTCTCCGATTTGGGTTTGAGCTTATCAGGATGAAAAATTTTCATATAAGCATTGTAGCCCCAAACTTTAAGAAACGACAACTTTGGTTTCTTGCCAAACCACAGTTCATAAGGCGTCGTCTCAACGGATTTTGATGGTGCCTATTTAACGTGAATGTAGCTGTCTCTAATGCATAACCCCAAAATGATAGTGGTAAATCGGTTAGAGACATCATAGATTGCACTATATCCAATAAAGTACGGTTACACCATTATGCTGTGGTGTTCCAGGTGGCACGAACTTGTGAAACTATTCCACATTGTTTTAATTGAAGACCAAACTCGTAACTCAAATATTTGTCTCCGCGATCAGATCGTAGAAACTTTATTTTCTTGTCACGATGATTTTCCACTTCACTCTGAAATTCTTTGAACTTTTCAAATGTTTCGGACTTATGTTTCATCAAGTAGATATACCCATATCTGCTCAAATCATCTGTGAAGGTCAGAAAATAACGATACCCGCCTCAAGCCTTAACACTCATCGGATCGCATACATCAGTATGTATTATTTCCAATAAGCCAGTTGCTTGCTCCATTGTTCCGGAGAACGGAGTTTTAGTCATCTTGCCCATAAGGCATGGTTCGCAAAGCATCAAGTGATTCATAATCAAGTGATTTCAAAATCCCATCAGCATGGAGTTTCTTCATGCGCTTTACACCAATATGACCTAAACGGCAGTGCCACAAATAAGTTGCACTATCATTATTGACTTTGCATCTTTTGGCTTCAATATTATGAATATGTGTATCACTACGATTGAGATCCAACAAACCATTTTCGTTGGTGTGTATGACCATAGAAGGTTTTTATTCATGTAAATGTAACAATAATTGTTCTCTAACTTAAAAGAATAACCGTATTGCAATAAACATGATCAAATCATATTCATGCTCAACGCAAACACCAAATAACACTTATTTAGGTTCAATACTAATCCCAAAAGTATAGGGAGTCTGTGATGATGATCATATCAATCTTGGAACCACTTCCAACACACATCGTCACTTCACCCTTAACTAGTCTCTATTTATTCTGCAACTCCCGTTTGGATTACTAATCTTAGCAACTGAACTAGTATCAAATACTTAGGGGTTGCTATAAACACTAGTAAAGTACACATAAATAACATGTATATCAAATATACCTTTGTTCACTTTGCCATCCTTCTTATCCGCCAAATACTTGGGGCAGTTCCGCTTCCAGAGACCGGTTCCTTTGCAGTAGAAGCACTCGGTGAGGGAGTCCTGGATTAAGGGGTGTCCGGATAGCCGAACTATCACCGTTGGCCGGACTCCTAGACTATGAAGATACAAGATTGAAGACTTCGTCCCTTGTCCGGATAGGACTTTCCTTAGAGTGGAAGGCAAGCTTGGCGATACGGATATGTAGATCTCCTACCATTGTAACCGACTCTGTGTAACCCTAACCCTATCCAGTGTCTTTATAAACCAGAGGGTTTTAGTCCATAGGACGAACAACAATCATACCATAGGCTAGCTTCTAGGGTTTAGCCTCCTTGATCTCGTGGTAGATCTACTCTTGTACTACCCATATCATCAATATTAATCAAGCGGGGTAGGGTATTACCTCCATCAAGAGGGCCCGAACACAGGTAAAAACATCGTGTCCCTTGTCTCCTGTTACCATCCGCCTAGACGCAGTTCGGGACCCCTACCCGAGATCCGCCGGTTTGACACCGACATTGGTGCTTTCATTGAGAGTTCCTCCGTGTCGTCACCTATAGGCCCGATGGCTCCTTCAATCATCAAGAACGACGCAGTCCGGTGAGACTTTTCTACCCGGACAGATCTTCGTATTCGGCGGCTTTGCATCGGGCCAATTCACTTGGCCATCTGGAAGCAGATCGAAGCTGCACCTCTGGCCATCATGTCAGCTCTGCGAGTTTGAACTACACGGCCGACATCCGCAGAGACTTGATCTTCGACGGATTCGAGCCACAACCAGCAGCGCGCCTTTGCTTCGATGGGCACGATCTAGCTCTCGCCCGAGCGATTGCCACAGGTCGCAAGGCGTCCGCTCGACCCTTAGCTCGAGCCGACTCCCCGATCGAGGACGATTGGTTGGACACCGCCTCGGGGGCTACGATCTCTACGGTGATTGAGCCGAACTCCATCCCTGTCCTTTGCGAAGACCGTGACTCCAAGGCGCCGGACTCCTCTCCGGACTCCGAACCCTCCGCGCCCCTACCAATCGAATCTGATTGGGCGCCGGTCATGGAGTTCACCGCCGCGGACATCTTTCAGCACTCGCCCCTTGGCGACATCCTGAATTCACTAAAGTCTCTCTCTTTATCGGAGAGCCCTGGCGGACTACGGTCGGGAAGGTTGGGATGCGGACGACAAAGAAATTCAACGCCCACCCACCACCCACTTTGTAGCCACCGGCCGAAAGCTTAAGCGGCGTGCTCGATTTCGACTCCAAAGACATCGACGGTATGGACGACGATGTAGGAGACAACCATGAACCAGCACCTATAGGATACTGGACAGCCACCTCATCCCACGATGTATACATGGTGGATACACCTAAAGGAAGTGATGACGAGGAACAGGACGCTACGAAGGATCGCTCCCTCGAAAAGCAGTCAAAACGGCAACGTAAACGCCGCACCAAGTCCCGCCTCGACAAAGACGGCAGCCACACAGACCCAGCCATAGAGCAGGGCGAACCGGTGGACGAAGAACATGCTATCGAGCAACCGTCCGAACAAGACAACTTGGATAAACAAACCGTCCCCAGCAAAGATAACAGTCCGGACGATCTCATGTCGGACAAATTGTTGGAGCAGAACCTCCACAAAAGGCTCGTCGCCATCAAGCAGCGCCTGAAAAAGGTAAGCGGAAGCTCAAAACAGCGGAAGATGCACTCGAGAATCAAATGGAGCAAAGTACTCAATACCCATGAGACAAATCTGGCGACGATGCCGAACAAAGAGCTACCCAAAGAGAAAACTATCTGCCCGAATTTGATGAGGAGGCCGTAGAGCCCCACGATCAAAAAACAAAGGGGCCGGGTCGGATAGACGACCACATGGCAAACATAGAGCGGCAAGCGGCGCCAAGACACAAGCCGCACGCGATCCGCATAAGGATCCGCACCAAAAGGATGGCCCAGTTAGATCTATCTACGGGCCAAGGAAACAAGTTCTCAAGTAGCAATACAACACGTCAAATATACGAACATCACGGCACACCCAAATACAGGGGCGCGCACCCTCTATGTTTCACCGATGAGGTGCCGGATCATGAATTTCCAGGGATTCAAGCCCGTAAACATAGAGGCATACGACGGAACGATGCACTCGAGTCGGATTGAGGATTACATCCTCCACATACACATGGCTAGAGGAGATGATCTCCACGCCATAAAATACTTACCCCTCAAGCTCAAAGGGCCAGCCCGACATTGGCTTAAAAGCCTCCCCGAAAACACCATTGGTAGTTGGGAAGAGCTTGAGGATGCTTTTCGGGCCAATTTCCAGGAAACCTATGTCCGACCTCCGGACGCAGACGATTTAAGTCACATAATCCAACAGCCCGGAGAGTCAGCTCGAAAATTCTGGAACAGGTTCCTCACCAAAAAGAACCAAATAGTCGACTGTCAGGACGCCGAAGCCTTAGCAGCTTTTAAACATAACGTCCGAGACGAATGGCTCGCCAGACACCTTGGCCAGGAAAAGCTAAGAACAATGGCCGCAGTAACAAGCCTCATGACCCGCTTTTGCGTGGGAGAGGATAGCTGGCTAGCAAGATGCAGTACCAGCGACCCAAGTACATCCGAAGTCAGGGATGAGAATGGGAAACCACGACGCCGCAAGGACCAGCGCCGGATTAAGGGGAACAATCCAAAGAGCGCGGCAGTCAACACCGGATTCAAAAGCTCATGGCAGAACAATAAAAAGCTGCCCCTTAAGGACAATAGCGATGAGCTATCCAACTTAAACAAAATCTTGGACAAGATATGCCAATCCACAGTACTCCCGGGAAGCCTGCAAACCATACCCACAGAGATTGTTGGGTCTTCAAGCAGTCCGGCAGACTCAACACCGAACACAAGGGGCTCGACACACCAAGCGAGGACGATGACGAAGCCCACAAGCAGAGAACCGGAAAACAAAAGAATTTCCCACAAAAAGTCAAAACAGTGAACTCACTTCAAGTGACAAAAGGGAAAACAGGCGGCGCCCATAGAAACACGTGCCGCACGGTCTATCCCAATGAGAGTCCCAACGATGGTTGTCAAAACCAATCACCTTCGATCATCAGGACTATTCCGGAAGTATCCGGAGTGCAGGATGGACTGCCTAGATATTAGATCCTATAATCGACGGACTCCAACTTACACAAGTCCTAATGGACGGAGGTAGCGATCTAAACTTGCTATATCAGGAAACAATTCGCAAAATGGGGATAGACCCAACCAAAATTCGCCATAGCAACACCTCCTTCAAAGGGGTAATGCCAGGCCTGTATGCCCATTGTACGGGCTCCCTACTGCTAGAAGTTGTGTTCGGCTCATCCGACAACTTTCGCCGCGAAAAGTTAACCTTCCACATCGCCCCATTCGAAAGTAGCTATCAAGCACTATTGGGGCATGAAGCTTTCGCCCGCTTTAACGCAATACCGCATTATGCATCTCTTACACTTAAAATGCCCGGTCCACGCGGCATCATCTCATTACAAGGGAGTATTAAGTATTACTCGAGCACGGAAGAACGTGAGACTGCCTTGACAGCCCCACACCAATCCGGCTCCGCTAATCAAAGCACCTGAATAGGTCATTCAAACCCCGGACACGGCTAGACGAGTCCGGCGCCTACTAGCGGCATACCCCCATACAAGGGGCTGCACGCACATACAACAAGAGACAATAAAGCTCAATTTTATTCAACTTTCGAACCGTACTCTGTTTATTTAATATAAAGTACATTTCGCCGCGATATTTTTCTTTTCAACTAAGTTCTTCTCTCTTACAGATGAACACCGTGCTACACCCGTCCAGGATACGGCACAACGGAGACACAGGCGCAGACGTGCAGCAGGGACCCGTCGCAAGGATTCTTTTCAGATTAAGACCCTGCGTAAACCTTTTTTACTGTCTCTTGTTGATACACATCCCCCGGTTTCTTGCTATAACCGAGGAGGAGGCTGGCGTTTTGGCATCGGCCGCACCAGAATTTTTGCGCGTACCTGGACACCAGGGGCTTAGGGCATTATTCTGCCTGTTTTCATAAAGACCGAATACCTTAGGGAGTGTTCGGAGTCTCGAGTTAGGACTTATATGCATCAGCTCCGAATCATGTCTTTGGTGAAATGTTGGGTTTGCCCGGCTCCCATGTTTTGGTACCTTACGTTTCGTTATATCGGCTAAGGTAGCGCTGGGAGAACCACTGCGATTGTGCCCCGGTTGAGTTGGGTTGAGCACCTCGGTGGAGAAAGCTAAAACTGGTGTCATGATATAGCGTGAGACTGGTCAACCACTCGATGACCCGGTGGAATGTTTAGAATTCCCCGCATTGACGAAGGGCCGTTTTCGGTCGAGCACATACGTGCCCAATTCGGGAGAGCGGTGCCCCTAGGGGCTATATAGTAGCCCCACCATCGAACTCCTATGGCTAAGTGAAAGTGACAAAGCATTATAGTCCGGTTGCCTAGTTTGCTACGCTATCACCTCCTTCACAGGACCAAGACGTTGGATTAAGTGTGAAAATCGCCTTTTTGCAAACACCCCGCACTATGTGCGTGGGGCTGAAGCCGAAGACTGCCATCTTTCAGGTTATATACACATATACTTCAATGGCCGCACAGGAGGCGTTTTCACACTTGACCGCTCCAGTATAAAAAGCTCTTATATTATATTGAAACATTGTTTTCACAAATCACACATGTCATTTAAACATAATATCCTTCGAGCACTGTGTCTCTATTAAGCAGCGCCTGCAGACTTCCTCAAAATAGTGCTCGGCAGGTACTCGACTTCCGACTTCTGTCCGAATCTTGGGATGCAACGTCGGTGGCCTTCATCTCCGCCCAGTATGTCTTGACACGGGCAAGAGCCATCCGTGCTCCCTCTATGCATGCTGACCGCTTCATTGCATCGATATGCGGCACCGCACCAAGGAACTGTTGCATCAAGCCAAAATAACTCTTCGGCTTGGGGCTTTTCGGCCACAAATGAGTCACGACAGCCTTCATGGCAAGTCCGGACAACCTATTCAGCTCCTCCCATTCAGCCAAATGATCGGTTAACGAAAGTGGACGCTCCGGACTATGGAACTGTGACCAAAAAAGCTCTTCCATTCCGTGATCCTTTTGACCTCGGAAGTGTTCGGTCGCGTCTGCGGCACTCGCCGCCAAGATAAGCATCCTCCGCACCCCACAGCCTGTCCAATTGAGCGTACTTAGGATCCGTGAATTTCCTCCGCAGCAGAAAGGGCTTTCCATCCGCAATATCTTGACTGACATAGCTCCTCCTTCATAGCTCTCGTCGCAGAGCGAGTATCCTTGGCCTCGGTGGTGGCCTTTTTCAGGTCCTCTTGTTTCGCTCGATCTTCTTTTTCAAGAAGCTCGCAATTGTCAGTAGCATTCCTCAATTTCACGGCCATATCGGCCATCTCTTTTCTGCTTTGGCAGTGAGCAGCTTGTTCGGCTTTTAGCTCTGCGGCCGCCTTTAAAGCAGCCGCATCACTTTTTCTGGCTTGCTCCTTGGCTCGGGCGAGCTCCGCCCGAAGGCTCTCCATAGCAGCGACACCATCTGCATTAAGCATACATGTTGTAAGGCATGGGCGTCAAGCTCCCTTACCAGGTGTCCCCGGAGAAGTCGCATACCTTGTGACTCGTCAAGCCGCTTATTAACAAGCGTGATGTCCGCATCCGCCACGTCAAGTTGCCGCTTCAGCTCGGCAAATTCATCAGCCCGGCTAGCCACCGGACGCTTCGCCACCTATATAGGAAGATCGCATATTATACCTTGGGTTATGATCCTCACCGCGCCGTCATTTTTGACACCGCACCAAGTCTCAGGGGCTACTATCTATACAGGGCGCATTTTATATGCAAAACTGTCAGGAGGTACATCATTTTGCGTACCTCAAAACCCGTCAGTAAACTTACGACGGCTTCATGCAACCCGCTCTCAGCAGATGAAATCCTTTCAATCACCATACTCATTAACGTACGGTGATCTTCTGAGATAGATGCTCGCCCGAGCAGATCCTTCAGCTCCTCCGACCGTACACCCGTTGGTGCCGGACTCGTCCGGCGGCCTTCTTCGAAGGCTGGACACGGAGGGCTTTGAGGGGACATACGGCTGCCTTCTGGCCCCGCCGGAGTCGGAGAAGCCCTCCGCGACGACACCTCAGGGTTGCCCGCCTCGCACGACAGTACGGCAGGCGGAGGCGTTTCGCTCTCCATCATCTTCGGATCAAGATCCCCTGAAGACGAGCTCTGCTGTGAAGGGCTGAGATCCGAACTACAAGGTAAAACTTTCGGTTACCTTCAGAAATAAAACAGGGATCTCTTTTATTTTATAAACTCCCCTTTTTACTTACGGCTCATTTGGAGGGCTGATCTCCTTGGGGAAATAGTGCGGCCGGAGCATCTCCCGCCGCAGGACCCTCTGGTGAAGATTTCTTCCCCCGCTTCGAGGCTTTGGTCTCTGGATCTCCAGACGCGGTCCTCTTCTCCCCTCGGAGGGAGGGATTCTCGATCCCCTCTTTCTTGATAGCCTCCTTCATGGAGGAAGTAGCTTCCTCGTTCCCCCCTTCGCCTTCTTCAAAAGGCATAGCCTCTAGCATCTTGGTTAATACGGGATCCGGCGTGGTCTCAGGGAGGGGGGCCGGACACCTGATCAATTTTGCTTTTGTTGTCCACTCCTGTTTAAAGGATAGCTCTTTTAAGGGCAAGTTTATGATAAATATGTGGATGGCATGTCCGGGTACAGGACTACTTACTTGAGTATCCGGGCGGTTGCAGCTCAGACCTGCGTCCTTGGTCAAGTCCGGACACATTGCTTGTGATCCGAAGAACAGTTTGTACATCTCCACGGGCGTTGCGCCCATAAAATGTTGAAGAGCTCGTGGTCCCTCCGGATTGAACTCCCACAGGCGGAGGGGGCGACGTTTGCAGGGCAGGATGCGACGAAGCAGCATGACCTGCGCTACTACAACCAGATTGATCTCTCTCTCTAGGAGGTCTCGAATACGACCCTGCAACAAGGGCACGTCCTTGGATGGACTCCAGTTAAGCCATGTATTGACCCATGACGCCAGCCGCAGTGGAGGGCCCGAGCGAAAGGCAAGTGGCGCCACCCATTTGGTGCCCCTAGGAGTGGTGATATAAAACCACTCATGTTGCCATCAATTGAGCTCCTTTTGAAAAGGGCCCTCGGGCCATGGAGCATCTGCATTCTTGCTTATAACAGCCCCTCCGCACTCTGCCTGATGCCCCTTGATCATCTTCAGCTCCACTTTGAAGGTCTTGAGCCACAATCCGAAGTGAGGGGTAATGCGGAGGAAGGCTTCACATATGACAATGAATGACGAGATATGGAGGATGGACTCCGGATTCAAGTCATGGAAATCCAGCCCATAATAAAACATGAGCCCCCGCACAAAGGGATCCGTCGGAAGCCTAAACCCGAAGGAAGTGAGACCACGAGCATACGCTCTCGCCGGGCTCGGGAGTGGGAATGACCTGCCACAGGCGGGCAGCCTATCACGAGATCTCGCCGGTTAGATACTGGCGTCTCGCAGCTTTAGCACATCTTGTTCTGTGGACGGAAGAAGACATCCATCGGCCGAGCTGGTCGGAGCCGGACATCGTCGAAGGTCAAGCGCCTAAATCTAAAGCTTTGGGTGTTAGAACTCGGCCTTGGCGAACTTCGATGGAGTGTGGAAAAAGAAGAGGGCCTTGGTCTCATTATAAAGAGGTTGAATACCAAGAGCCCTCCCGTGGTCGGCAGGACTGCGCCGATAGAGGAGGCGTGCCAGCGAACGCAGTTGGGTTACTGCGTTCGTATTGATGAGAATCCGGAATAAGGGGACACGATCTCCGCTATGATAAGACGTGCCAAGGAAACCGCCTCGCTAAACGCGCTGAGGTGGAACAGTAAAACGTATAAAAGCCTGGCCGTGGTGTGATGTCACGCCGCGGAATACGTCAGCAGATCTGTGCAAAAATTATTCTCTTTACAGTAGTATGTGGAACTTGTTTTGCGAGCGGACACTATCCTTGTGTTCAAAATCTTCTATGAAGTATTCGAGAAGAGGAACCCGCCTTGCAATGCCGAAGACAATATGCGCCGGAGTCGTCGTCATTGAAGCCTGGTTCGAGACTCTTGAGGAGTCCCGGATTAGGGGTGTCCGGATAGCGAACTATCACCGTTGGCGGACTCCTAGACTATGAAGATACAAGATTGAAGACTTCGTCCCTTGTCCGGATAGGACTTTCCTTGGCGTGGAAGGCAAGCTTGGCGATACGGATATGTAGATCTCCTACCATTGTAACCGACTCTGTGTAACCCTAACCCTATCCGGTGTCTATATAAACAAGAGGGTTTTAGTCCGTAGGACGAACAACAATCATACCATCGGCTAGCTTCTAGGGTTTAGCCTCCTTGATCTCGTGGTAGATCTACTCTTGTACTACCCATATCATCAATATTAATCAAGCAGGAGTAGGGTATTACCTCCATCGAGAGGGCCCGAACCTGGGTAAAAACATCGTGTCCCTTGTCTCCTGTTACCATCCACCTAGACGCACAGTTCGGGACCCCCTACCCGAGATCCGCCGGTTTTGACACCGACACTCGGTCTCACTCTTAGGTCCAGACTTGGGCTTCTCCACTTGAGCAGCAACTCGCTTGTCGTTCTTCTTGAAGTTCCCATTCTTCCCTTTGCCCTTTTCTTGAAACTAGTGGTCTTGTCAACCATCAACACTTGATACTCTATTCTTGATTTCTACCTTTGTCGATTTCAACATCACGAAGAGCTCGGGAATCGTTTTCGCCATCCCTTGCATACTATAGTTCATCACAAAGTTCTAGTAACTTAGTGATGGTGACTAGAGAACTTTGACAATCACTATCTTATCTGGAAGATTAACTCCCACTTGATTCAAGCGATTGTAGTACCCAGACAATCTGAGCACATGCTCACTAGTTGAGCAATTCTCCTCCATCTTTTAGCTATAGATCTTGTTGGAGGCTTCATATCTCTCAACTCGGGTATTTTCTTGAAATATTAACTTCGTTGTCCTGGAACATCTCGTATGGTCGGACGTTCAAAAACGTCTTTGAAGTCCCGATTCTAAGCCGTTAAGCATGGTGCACTAAACTATCAAGTAGTCATCATATTGAGCTTGCCAAACGTTCATAATGTCTGCATATGCTCCTGCAATAGGTCTGTCACCTAGCGGTGCATCAAGGATATAATTCTTCTGTGAAGCAATGAGGATAAACCTCGGATCACGGATCTAATCCGCATCATTGCTACTAACATCTTTTAACATAATTTTCTCTAGGAACACATATAAATATAAACGGGGAGCAATAACGCGAGCTATTGATCTACAACATAGATATGCTAATACTACCAGGACTAAGTTCATGATAAATTAAAGTAAAATTAATCATATTACTTTAGAACTCCCACTTAGATAGACATCCCTCTAATCCTCTAAGTGATCACGTGATCCATATCAACTAAACCATGTCTGATCATCACGTGAGATGGAGTAGTTTCAACGGTGAACATCACTATGTTGATCATATCTACTATATGATTCACGCCCGACCTTTCAGTCTCCGTGTTCCAAGGCCATATCTATTATATGCTAGGCTCGTCAAGTTTAACCTGAGTATTCCGTGTGTGCAACTGTTTTGCACCCGTTGTATTTGAACGTAGAGCATATCACACCCGATCATCACGTGGTGTCTCAGCACGAAGAACTTTCGCAACAGTGCATACTCAGGGAGAACACTTATACCTTGATAATTTAGTGAGAGATCGTCTTATAAAGCTACCGCCGAACTAAGCAAAATAAGATGTATAAAAGATAAAAATCACATGAAATCAAAATATGTGACATGATATGGCCATCATCATCTTGTGCCTTTGATCTCCATCTCCAAAGCATCGTCTTGATCTCCATCATCATCGGCATGACACCATGATCTCCATCATCTTGATCTATATCAATGTGTCGTCACATGATCGTCTCGCCAACAATTGCTCTTGCAACTATTGCTATCGCATAGCGATAAAGTAAAGCAATTATTTGGCGCTTGCATCTTATGCAATAGAGAGACAACTATAAGGATTTTGCCAGTTGCCGATAACTTCAACAAAACATGATCATCTCATACAACAACTTATATCTCATCACATCTGGACCATATCACATCACAACATGCCCTGCAAAAACAAGTTAGACGTCCTCTACTTTGTTGTTGCAAGTTTTACGTGGCTGCTACGGGCTTAGCAAGAATCGTTCTTACCTACGCATCAAAACCACAACGATAGTTTGTCAAGTTGGTGCTGTTTTAACCTTCGCAAGGACCGGGCGTAGCCATACTCGGTTCAACTAAAGATGGAGAAACTGACACCCGTTAGTCACCTGTGTGCATAGCACGACGGTAAAACCAGTCTCGCGTAAGCGTACGCGTAATGTCGATCCGGGCCGTTTCATCCAACAATACCGCCGAACCAAAGTACGACATGTTGGTAAACAGTATGACTTATATCGCCCATAACTCACTTGTGTTCTACTCGTGCATATGACATCTACGCATAAAACCAGGCTCGGATGCCACTGTTGGGGAATGTAGTAATTTCAAAAATATTCCTACGCACACGCAAGATCATGGTAATGCATAGCAACGAGAGGGGAGAGTGTTGTCCAAGTACCCTCGTAGACGGAAAGCGGAAGTGTTAGCACAACGCGGTTGATGTAGTCGTACGTCTTCACGATCCGACCGATCAAGTACCAAACGCACGGCACCTCCGAGTTCAGCACACGTTCAGCCCGATGACGTCCCTCGAACTCCGATCCAGCGAGTGTTGAGGGAGAGTTTAAATCGGCCTGACGGCGTGGTGACGATGTTGATGTTCTACCGACGCAGGGCTTCGCCTAAGCACCGCTACAGTATTATCAGGTGGACTATAGTGGAGGAAGGCACCGCACACGGCTAAAAGATCAAACAGATCAATTGTTGTTGTCTCTAGAGGTGCCCCCTGCCCCCGTATATAAAGGAGCAAGGGGGGAGGCGGCCGGCCAAGAGGAGGGTGCGCCAAGGGGGGAGTCCTACTCCCACCGGGAGTAGGACTCCTCTTTTCCTTGTTGGAGTAGGAGAGAAGGAAAGAGAAGGAGAGGGAGAAGGAAAGAGAAGGAGAGGGAGAAGGAAAAGGGGACTGCACCCCTTGTCCAATTCGGACCAGAGGGGGGGCGCAGGCCTCCTTCCTTTTGGCCTCTCTCCTCTATTCCCGTATGGCCCAATAAGGCTCATATACTCCCCGGCGAATTCCTGTAACTCTCCGGTACTCTGAAAAATACCCGAATCACTCGGAACCCTTCCGAAGTCCGAATATAGTCGTCCAATATATCGATCTTTACGTCTCAACCATTTCGAGACTCCTCGTCATGCCCCCATCTCATCCGGGACTCCTAACTCCTTCGGTACATCAAAACTCATAAACTCATAATAAAAGTATCATCGAAACCTTAAGCGTGCGGACCCTACGGGTTCGAGAACTATGTAGACATGACCGAGACACGTCTCCGGCCAATAACCAATAAGCGGAACCTGGATGCTCATATTGGCTCCCACATATTCTACAAAGATCTTTATCGGTCGGACCGCATAACAACATATGTTGTTCCCTTTGTCATCGGTATGTTACTTGCCGAGATTCGATCGTCGGTATCTCAATACCTAGTTCAATCTCGTTACGGCAAGTCTCTTTACTCATTCCGTAATACATCATCCATAACTAACTCATTAGTTGCAATGCTTACTGAGGCTTAAGTGATGTGCGTTACCGAGAGGGCCGGAGATACCTCTCCGACAATCGGAGTGACAAATCCTAATCTCAAAATCGCCAACCCAACAAATACCTTCGGAGACACCTGTAGAGCACCTTTATAATCACCCGATTACGTTGTGACGTTTGGTAGCACACAAAGTGTTCCTCCGATGAGCAGGAGTTGCATAATCTCATAGTCATAGGAACATGTATAAGTCATGAAGAAAGCAATAGCAACATACTAAACAATCGTGTGCTAAGCTAACGGAATGGGTCAAGTCAATCACATCATTCTCCTAATGATGTGAGCCCGTTAATCAAATGACAACTCATGTCTATGGCTAAGAAACATAACCATCTTTGATCAACGAGCTAGTCAAGTAGAGGCATACTAGTGACACTCTGTTTGTCTATGCATTCACACATGTATTATGTTTCCGGTTAATACAATTCTAGCATGAATAATAAACATTTATCATGATATAAGGAAATAAATAATAACTTTATTATTGCCTCTAGGGCATATTTCCTTCACTAATTTCTCCTCTCTCTCTCTCTCGTGGATCGGCCGCCGCAGCGGGCGATCCGACTCTGGCTGGTGGTCGCCTCGGAATCGCCCCGACAGGGGCACCGCTAATCACACCCAAGGCCATCCGCAAGTATTTTTTTCAATATCGCTGGATTTAGAGCATCTACAGCCGGACTTTGCAAATCCGACCCCTCAAACTCCCACAGACACGACCGGGCGCGTCCGCTGACAGTGACCGGTCACGCCCCAAATTAGCCACTCTTCATCCACCTCTCTTATATTTCATCTCCTAGATCCATACAAAGCATGCAAAATAAATCATACGTACTACATACTAAGTACTACCCTAACCAGGGGCGGAGCCAGCCTAAAACTGCGCCCCGGGACTGCTTCATCGCTACAGTGTTCAATAGTGTTCAACAGTAAATAAATCGCCACAGTGAACGAAGAAACCAAACTTCACGCCCCAGGCCCAGCCCCCCCCCCCCCCCCCACCGGCCTGGGTCCTGTCTCCGCCACTGACCCTAACTAGTCTTCATCGTCGGAGATGTCCACGACGACGGTGCTGGGCACCGGCTTGACGGGCGGGTAGGTGGGCTCCGCCTTATCCTCCTCCTGCTCGACCTCATCCATGTAGACGAACATCTTCGCCTCCTCCGCGGCCTCTTGCGCCTTCATCTCCTGCCGGCGACGGCGTCTCGCCTCCGCAACCGACTTCGACCGGAGGGAATTGAGGATGGCCTCCTACTCCGCATGCAGATCCGCGTCGCCTGCGTCCCCCACATCCTCCTCTTCTGGCTCATCCTCCTACTCCTCCTACTCCACCTCCTCTGGATCCACTGCATCTGGAGGTAACCCCGCGACGATGCGGGTGCTCAAGGAGCTCGAGCCGGCGCTCCGGCGTCAGAAATGGCTCGCTCCTCACCCGACGGTGTGGGGGCATGGCTACTAGGCCGACAGGTGGAGTGGAAAGTGGCTGCGGCGGTGGACAAGCGGAGGAAAATGTGGATGGATGGTAGGGTTTCGGTGCCGCTGGTCGACTTAAATAGCTGGGCTAGGCAGTACGCGGCCCGCCGGAGCGGCGCAACCGGTCCAACGAAGGAGACGAACGTCGGACCGCCGGATTTCCGGATGTTTTCGCGTGGGACCTGGCTGTCAGTCCGACGTGGCGGGCGTGCCCATGCGCCCTCATATCCGCCCCATATTTGGGCTGGATATCAGGGGTGTCGGTCAGCCCGGGCGTTTGAGACCCGTTTAAGGCGTCTATCTAAATCAAAAAATTATGATCGGTTAGTGACCGAGCAGCCCGGCCGGACGTTTGAGGAGGGTTTGGGACGCCCGGCTATAGGTGCTCTCATCACACTTGGAAGAGTAGCTAGAGGCAGCGATTGATGACGCCATCCCTCCACCAGACCACGGGACAAGGGATACGAATAACGGCCAACGGCCGATGCCCAAGAGCACCAGCAAGCGCCGTAGCTTCACTGCTAGGCGTCACATAGAGTATGCCCAAAATGGAGAATCCGTTATTGCTCCAGATTCCAAGTCGAAGATCCATCTTCGGTTGGGGATGCACCCACATGCTCCACCGATCCACTGTTAGGTAGCCTCCTTCCGCTATGGATTGCAAGCTTGGGAGGTGGATGCCGCCCACCGGATGCTCCTCTCGTGCGCCAGTGACATGCCGGGGGAATCGTCTCCCCAAAAGTCGTACTATGACTAACGGCTACCATTATTGGCTGTGACGGTAACTCATCTTATCCTACGGTCATTGTGTATGGCGGTAGCAAAAATGTCTGGTCGTGCTAAAGGATTTTAAAGAGGGGTTAAATCGTGCTAAACTTTGAGTCTACCTTCACTGTACGTGGCGGTGTGACACCGCGGCCGGACCGCCGTGCATACCTGCGTCTGGCCATGGCCAAGGTCCTGATGCTTAAGGGCTTGTTCGGTTGCATGAGTTTTGAAGAGGATTGGAGTGGATTGAAGAGGATTCATTCCCCAATAAGCTAAAATCCACGTCAATCCCGTCCAAACCTCCCCATTAACCGAACATAGCCTAAGGAGGCGGGATTGTTGGATTGATTTGAGATGGATTACTTGGGCGGTTGTTTTACTTTTACCAGGGGCGCGCGTTGTAGTGTGGCATGCCACCGTGCTGGGCAGTTGGTGGCTAGCTGGGTGCAGCAGCTTGGCGCGCCGCTGCTGTTGCTGCAGCGGAATGGCAGGCCAGGCCACGCAAAAGAGAAAAAGAAAGCAGAGGAGACCGCTCCTTCAGACAGACAGACAGACATCTGGAGGCGATGCAAAGGTGAGAAGCTTTCACGGCCTGCATTGCATGCATGGCTAATTCTTGTGCATGCATCCACGCATCTGCTGCCGAACTGAACTCGACCGATCGGCGCACAGTGCTTAACACGAATCAGGCTTTGAATGCGCACTGATCATCCACGCCGGTGCGGCGGTGCGTCTCATCCCGCCCTCTCTTTGCTCTCCGCCTCTCCGTGCCTGTGCCTGTGCCTGTGCCTGTGCGTGTGGGCTAGCTTGCGACGGTCACGTGCTCCGTCCCTTTCCAAACAGATGCTGCAGAGTGGAGATACGAACCGGATCAAACATTTTGCAAGTATATTAGTCAAACGAACAAAAGTAGAGTACTCCATTTTCTGCCTCTGAACTCAGCTCAGCCTTACTGCTTTGCAGTTGCGGGTGGTGGTGGGGCTACAGTTGCCATGAACACACGCGCGGAGAAGGCCTGCCGGTACCATCAACACACGCAGGAGCTGCTGGTTGGATCGACCGAGAAGGGGCCCACGTAGCGTAGGAAGGTACCACATGCTCTCTTTCTGTGCTTGATACAACGATAACTAGATGATACCCCACGCGTTGCTGCAGGAACACATGCTAAAATCATGAGATAAATGCGTGAAACATTAGTTGAAAAACCTATAGATTAGAAGTCCACATGAATAAGAAGAACAATACAACTTGTGTCTAAGCACACATGATTAATAGTATAAAGATAAATATGCTCTTGCGTCATTTATAAACGATGTTGTTTCCCATAGAAATATGGACTATTAATGAAAAATTGTATTAAATGGGAATAACAATATCACAGATAACGTAAGGTGATATAAACAGCATAAGTTTAAAATGTTACATCTTATCTCAAGTACATAAATGTACTATATGGCACACAAATGGGAGTCAACAATAGGCATAGGCATTCCATATAAGGTGGTTGAAGTCTTGGAGTTTTCCTTTCAGATGGTATTGCGTACATTATGCTTTTTTGCGAAGGTATTTATCTCATCCTCTTAAGATATTTCAACAGAGTTGACTTGATCAACTCTTCAGTAGTCTATTATTTCATGTATACCTTTGTATTATTAGTAGCACTCTTCCTGCAAAAGAGTTGAAGACCAAAATCTTGCTGCTATGGGTCGAAAAGAGTGTCTTCTAAGAATTCAAGTGTACTAATCCCCAAAAAACACTACTGGCATAATTACCTTGCACCAAACATATGTTCAGATCTTAAATGCACCAACTATAGTTCTCAATATAAAAGTGTCCCGGGCAGGTAGGCAAAGAAAGTCAGCCAGAAAATTACATGAACTTTCTTGATTGAGCCACAAATAAATGGAAAAGTCAACGACAAATCCAAAAGACATGAGGTTCAGTCTCATTGAAACAAAATCTGAAACATGAGGTTCAGTCTCATTGATAATGTTGTGTAAAAATTCCATGAGAGAGAGGTGGGGTGTAGCTTGCCTTGGAGTGAAGCTAAACATGATAGGAAATCCATGGCGTTGCTATAAAGAAATATATTTGATATGCCGATGGGAATATGACAGTCCACGTCCAATAATTAGATGCATTGGCAATGCTCCTGCCATTTCCATAAGAAAAAAACAGGATTAATACATATTCTACCCTAAACTATAATTAGATGCTGATGAAAAAACATTGAGTAAATCTGAATCACCTGCGAACATATCGTGCAATAGACCAAGAAAAAGGGAGTCATGCCTATAGGTCAATAAATGAAAAATAGGGATGTGACTTACAATATTGCATCATTCTCCTTGTCTTCCTCTCATCATTTGCAAAGGTTGAACAACAACTGGAAAATAAAAAGCAAAAGGCCGAGTTTAGTAGTGAGGCCAACTGCGGTGTACCTGGTCTTTGAAGGGCAACTACTTATTCTTGTATTGGGTCTGCTGAGATTGGATATTCACTTGTATGAATAAAGCTAAAACAATATAACGAAGGAAGAGACCAATTAGCACGTTATGCTCATTTCCCATCATATGCTGACATGTAAATCATGGCGTGGAACCCAAATCTAAACTAAAAGGTAAGGTGGGACTCACCAGTCATCCGGACGACTTCAAAGGATGGTGTTGCTGGCGGTGGAGAAGTTCCTAATGGTATCCATCAGGGTAAGCCCCCTGCAGCTAAAACTTCGAATCATGTCCGTGAAACGCGATTGCGTGAAGGCAAGGCGGCGGCACAAGGAGGACCCGAACGAGAGGAGGGTCGGCGCACATACTCAATCCATTGCACAGGGATGGCCGCATCAGTGCATCCGAGGCCGCTGCGGCGAGAATCGATTCTTGTGATGATGGCTTGCAGGGCCGTGGCGGGAATGATTGCATCAGGCAACTCCAGCTCTTGCCGGCGTTGATGGAGGCAGCGAGGAGTCGGGGCAGGCCAGTGACCCATCCCGCTGGAACCCGGGCTGCGCCGAGATGGCCGTCTCTGATTCGTCCGAGGCCGTCGGTTGGAGGATGACCCAAAGCAGAGCCACGACGTGAGGGAGCTCCCCCGCTCACCACCTTCGTGCTAGTCCACCGGCACGAGGAGGGCTCGGAGAACAGTAAGGTCGTGATGGAGTTCCTCCGGCTCTAACCACTGGCATGGGGAAAGATTTGGGGGAAGATTGGGAGGGGCGGAGATGATAGACACGACCTGTCTCTGTTAGATATAGGAGTAGTAGATAAGGTTGGGCTGTGGTTGACCAGGGGAAAGACAACACAGGATTTGTGATTGGTTGGTATCTGATGACATGACATGCTTTGTTGGACCCTTTGCATGTTAAGAGAATACCTTATAGTGGGGAGTAATTTTTTAAGAATATAAGATTTGGGAGGAGATTTTTCATGTAGTGCCTTTGCGACGTAGAGATGGATTGAGTGGATAGATGGGGCGGTTGGTTGGTTTACCCGGGGTGCGTGCCATGCCACCGTCACCGTGCTTGGCAGATGGCTGGCTTGGCTGGCTGGCTGCGTGGGTGGTACACGGCCGGCTTGCATGTTAGGCGCTGCAGCAGGGAGGCACTCCGGACCAGGGGAAAGAAAAAACGCCGAGGCAGTGGAGGATTGGAGGAGACTGCCCGTACGTACACCTGCCACACCATGGTCGTGATTTCTGACCGTGGCAGCGCACCGAGTCCGACGATGAAGAACCATCGACCGGCAGCCCACCCTGCATCGTTTCGTTCTCACCAACGAGGGCCGGTAGACGAATCAACCATGCACACTTGACACTTCACCCATCAGTAGATGCGCAATCACTATTTAATGCAGCATATCACTCATGCATGCATCTTATCAAAAACAAAATTGCACGTGGATGCATACATGCATGCATTGCGTGCATGGTGCCTCACTTCCCCAACGGCAAACGCATGCAGTTTCCCCACGCAGCCTCTACAGCCTAGCACCTTGCCACACGGGCTCGACCACAGTCTACCTACCGATAATTAAATTGGATGCAAAGACATGGGGCAGAGCATATTTCAGTGATTTTTTTTCTGCTAGATGTGACGTCTTACTAAACAACAATTCTGAAGTTTTAATAACAGGTATAATTACTGTTTGTTTTTTGTGATAGGTCAACCGAATTATCATGTGAATATTGTTTGCATAAATGACCTGAATTATACATGTGCATGTGTTGTTTCTATAAGTCAAGTGAGTTATCATCTTAGTGCACGTATCACATATAAGTAATGTTGCCTTTCTGCTGTAAGTGACCCGGCATATCACATATAAGTAGTACCACTTGGTCATATATAAGTAACCTGACTTATCACATATGTGCTTGCAATAGATAAGCAACAACACATGTGCTTTTTTTCACTTAACAATCCCCCATTGCAGCAAAAATAACCTCTATTTGGCAGCCTAATAACCTCCTACTCGTGTCATCTCCCTCTTTGCGAACACGACGAGCAGGGCTCACCAGATGCTCATGAAGTTGCTTCTTGTTGATTCCATTGTACTCTGAGTCATACTGATATTTCGGTAGCCCATAATCAAGTTCCTACAAGAACGAGTATTTTCTAACATCATTCACTAATGTAAGGATGAGGTTTTTTTAGCACACGAGAGTGGTGCGAATAAATCATCTAGTTCACCCCATCATCTGGAGACGGACAGATCAAATACTTTAGACGTAGTAACCGAACGAATAGAAGTACTACTTACTAACAATGAAGAATATGCTTTCCTTCCTCATATGAGATCATACTACTACAAAGCAACCTTCTGTTAATTTCCGCACTAGGCAAGCACGCTTACAATCGCACTTTGTCATTGTCTAAACATTGTAATTTGCATCGTGATTTGTTTTGTTACCATGTACCATCGTGCCTTCCCATGACTATTTGTTTGATCGAATATAGTATCAGACTATCATTGCTACTGCTACCACTACTCAATTAACCGGTTGTTACTTTTTTCAAACCGGGCTAGCCCCCTTTCCATTCAACGGAAAAACAACACAGTTCCATAAACTTACGGGCGACAGGAAAGATGGGATGGCGAGTTCAACGCACCGATAGGGAACCGGCTGCATTTGCCCGATATCGGAGCGAGAACTATGGGTTGAAAACCGAGACAACACCACAGCAGACTAGCCTATTACAAGCCAGGATAACGGTGACAAAGTATCAAGTAGACAAAGTATAAGCAAAAGCCACAGCTAGCAAAATGAAACAGGCGGACTGATCAGTAAAGCAGTAGACGGCGAGCACCAACATGATCTTCCTCAGAATGGCCAGCAGTTCACCTCTCGTTCTCCTTCAATTGGTCTTCTTGACGCATCATAAATCCTCACCAGGTTCACCTAAATGACATTAATTCTACCTACTGTTTTTTTTAGTTTGAAATTTAAATGTGGTGCCGGTTTCTTTTTGGCGAAAAGGACCCTGACATTAAAAGAAACATCAAACAATACAAAGCACCTCAATACAAACAAAATTACAACAAAATCCTTGAGATGCCCTTCGTCTTCAACCTTCAGACCGTGTCGACGGCACGTTGCGGACGGGAAGTTGCCGAACGGGTCTAGAAGTCCACATCCGTCCCGGAGACGACGAAGAAGGAATAACCGTCGATGAAGCTTCTTAACATCCGGAGATCCCCACAGCCAAAAAAGGCAGCTAGCGGATCGTTTCGCCGCCGGGCGGCTGCTTGCCTGGCTTCTTCTTGTCTTGTGCGTGCGTCCATCCATCCATGCATGCATTTTGGTGTCCGGCGCACTGCTCGTGTGGACTGGACCCTGCCGTGTCCCGTGCTGTCCGCGGCACGCACGCAGGCACGGTGACTCGTTGGCTGTTGGCTTTGTTGCGCTTTGACTGCGCGTCTGGGTTAGCACGCGCACGGTCTCTCCTCTGTTCACAAGGAGACAACAAGACCACTAGAGGCAGATGAACTCTGTTTAGTTCCCCACTGGACAAGCTCCATCGTCTAGTTCGCATATTCTCATCGCAATCTAAACACTGCGATGTGTTTTACTAGTTTGTTACCGTGTACCATCACGACACGCATTGCCTTCACATGACCGTTTTTTTTCTCTCCAAATCGCTCAGTGTACGTGCTGTCTTTTCTGTGCTACTGCTAGACATATGGACAGGACAACAAAACTTTGGGCGCAAGAAAAGGACGACAGTGAAGCAAGTGCAGTAGAAACTACGACTATTTTCATTCGTACCGTATATGCATATGTAGGGAACTCAATCACTCGAGCGCAAAATTAATATACATGAACAAAGGAAGCAGTATAGCTGCTCGCTGGATTTAGTATCGATCACTGCTCCTACTACCACGACTCGATCGACCAGCTGATAATTAACTCAACTGAGATATACTGTTTTTTTTTTCGAGAGAAAACTGAGATATATACTACTCCCTCCCTCTGTAAAGAAATGTAAGAGCATTTAGATCACTAAAGCAGTGATTTAAATGCTCTTATTATATTTATTTACGGAGGGAGTAGTACAAAAGGAGTACGTATATGCCCATCCATCGTCGTCCGGTGCTCTGTATGACGATCCGACCTACTCGTGTCCGACTCCGGCCCGCGCGGTCTGCATGCTCAGTCAACGCGGCACCGATCAGTAGCCCTGCCCGTGGTCCGGAGCCTGCGCCGGAGGAGCGTACCAAGCCGCAGCGGCGGCGGGCGCGCAAGGCCAGGGTAGCAGGAGGACGACGGCCACGCGGGTACGCCGCACCGTACGTAGCTCCCGGCACCGGCGCCGTTCCACCCGCTGCCGAGGCCGCGCAGCTGCTGCTGGACACCGTGCCCATGACGCCGGACCCGCGTACAAGTGCACTGCTGGTGTGGACCCTGTCGTGTCCCGTCCTGTCCGCAGCTTGCACGGTCACACTCCTTGGCTTGGTATGCGCGTCCCGATTAACACGGACGGACGTACCCGGATCGGATCAGCAGGCCGGCCTTTGAACGGTGACTGATCCCTGGCCGCTCGATGCCTCCTCGATGGATTCGGTGTGCCGTCTCTCGCTCTCGCGGGCTGTGGCTGGCTTGGCGACGGTGCGTGCATGCACGCACATGATATCCGCGTGGTTTTACATAGACTAGTAAGTATGCACGTGCAACACACGTATCATATAGTTATGAAATAGAGAGAAAATTGGATAGCAGGACGGGGAGCGGTGGCATCAGTGTCGAGGAAGGAGGATTGATTATTGCGGCGGCCATGCATGCAGGTTTCCTTGGTATTTCTAAGCTAATTTTAGTGACTCCTTTGATTATGTTGGACTATTGTGGAAAAGATGATTGGGAACTTTTTTGTGTAAAATTAGTAATCAATAAATGGAAAAGCATGGAAGAGGTAAAAGAAATTTTAGAGGTAATACCTGAAGCTTCCTTGAACTGAATGTTGGTTATGCAAGCAGTCGAAGTTAGGATCTAAGCGTGTCGCTTATGCACTCTGAAGAATGTAAACATTTGAACTTGTCTATTAAGTTAAGGATAAATGATCCAACTATCGACATACTTTATAAAATCTCTCAGAACACCATCTATAATAAATATAGCGAAAAAGCAAGCACAATGTCTTAAAATATCAAACTGTGTACAAGTCAATTTTACACTAAAAGTAGAAACAGATTTTATGCACTGTAAATGATAGAATCTACCAACAAAGCTTAAAGGCACGGACGGGCAATGTATATTTGTTAACCGAACATGACATAAACTGGCAATATAACCTCACGCCACCGTTTGGAAATAGATATGATGGTACATGACATTAACATTAAAAGTAATGTCAAAGAAATTTCAAGCCATCTGACAAAAATAGAATATCACATTAACCAACAGTCTACCTTGTTTTTCACTCTAATTTAAGGGAGATAAACATGTTTTTTACATGACAGGGAAGACAAATGACACATGCTCCTTTTCAGTGGCAAAACAATTTCACTCCTGAAGATAAGTGTTGGAAACATGCACATCTTCTTATTTGACACCTGAACAAGCGATTGGATTGCTTCCGGATTACAGGGACCAAAGGTCATGAAACGTCAATGTGAATCCCATATCACATCAATTTGGATTTTCCTTTCATATCTGCATTGTGTAAAGTTGGATCAGATTGCAGTATTTATATGTAATTTAGCAAGAGTTCTACCAAGCCATTAACTATAGAATCCAAATTTATTTTTTAGGAAAACATTGATATTATTTAGGAGTGAAAGACATACCTGACCCCACAGATTATTTTTGAAATATAAATTGATTAATATCAGTAGCAAGTTAGGTAAGTCATTTATGTGGCTAATCAGTAGTTAGGAAGGTCATATCTCCATAAGCGATAGGTAACTACTTCATAATTCATAACATGAAACCATTTCAGACTTGTAAACACATTTCGTAAATCAAAAACCATCTAAAAACACTTCAGAATTTGTTGGCGTGCCCATATGGATTTAAATAAAATGATGATTCAAATAAAGAAAAGCTAACAAAGTATGGTTGACTACAAAAATAGCTTGAATAAATATCAATCAAAGAAGAACGAACCTGCATCAACCTTCTAAAACATCTCTATAGACAATATTCTTGGTGCTTTTTCCTGATTTATCAATCTGTTTGTTCGGCTTGGCCAAAATTCGCGTCGTCCGCCTTGATACACCCCTTGACAAGGCAACATACAGCTGACCATGGGAGAACACCGGCTTGGGAAGATAAATGCCAACATTTGGGATGGTCTGGCCCTGCGCCTTCGAATTATGTTGATCGGAACCAATGGATTTGATTCCCGACTGCATATCTTACGTAACACGTCCGCTTGCCCGCTCGCTCGTCGATGTAGCCGCTCAGGGCTATTGAAACATCTGGCAAAAGATCAATATACAAAATATGCTGGATTCAGAACGTTAAACCAATTCACAAAGGAGCGGGAGCACACGTATGCAAAGGCGGGTTAATTGATATATTATAGACAGGGCCAGTACTGAGAATTCAGGACTCAGGGCCCTTCGAGGCTCTTAATATAAATGTGTAATAGTAATTAACATACGTAGGAGACGTGCTCGAGATCTAACAATGAGAGGGGAAAGAAGGTTTATTTAATAAACACACAAATAAAAGCAAGCACCTCAATGCGTACTGAGCGAGCTGATTAAGCATATGCTGCAGGAAATCAGCATGTACGAGCAGTTTAATTAGGATTATCATCAAGTTTGGCAGAAGGCAGGCAGTAGGGATTGATGCTAAGTATGGGGCTCTGCTCATACCACAGTACAACGTATGAAACTCCCATCTTAACTGGATGGAGATTACGTGCGTGGCGTACGAATTTGCAGGCTCGGATCGATCGGGTGGATCCTTAGCGGGAGGTACGTCCGATCTCCCCGGAGCGAGCAGGAGTTTAAGTGGAGCTGCAATGGGACCAGGATTGTAATTATTTGCCTGGCGCTTATTAGGAATTTTGTTCCTCGAAAATGGATTTGATCGAGGATGAATTGATGGTCGATCTCTGAACCCCAGTTCCAGACAAGTTTGAGTAATTAACAGTACATGCGAAGGCATATGGCGCTGGGCGCGACTGCGTAAGGAGACGTGCTCGTACCTATCGTGGCTGCGTAGCGCTGCAGGCCCACGTCTCGACGTTGTTCCTCAGGACGAGAAGACGAGAGAGTCAAACCAAAGGCGAGCCGTCAAAGACGACGAACACTCAAACAGGTAAACGAAAAGAAGGAAGTGACGGAAGTCAAGAACGATCAGAATCAAGGTCAGGGTCTGATCGATCCAGTGATCTGAACAAACAGGGAAACGAGCGATTTGGTTTCCACGTTATTCTCTGCCTACATGCGAACATGGCCAGGCCTTTTTCTTTTTTCCTTCTATGTACGCAATACACAAGGCTGAGCTTCAAAAAAATGATGGTGTAGATCATGGTAATTATTGCTAATTGATATTTTCCTTCTATGTACGCAACACACAAGGCTGAGTTTCAAAAAAAAAATATGGCGTAGATCATGGTAATTCTTGCCTAATTGATATGATTAAAATAGGCTCAGGTTGGAGCAAGATCGTGGTAATTATTGCGTAATTATGATGGCGTAGATCATGGTAATTATTGCTAATCGATTATGGCAAATGATGTGATACAACATTGAGGCAATCTGGTCCATTGAGAGATGGCGGATGTGTAGCTGAGATGTAATGTTTCTGCCACAACTCGATTGTTTCATAGTAGTAGAGATGAGCCATGAGGCGGCCACGTACTGTTACAATGCAGTTGCAGGAGACAGATTCTGCAACAGAAGCCTGTAAATGAGATAGATGCAAATGCAAATGAGTTAACCGCACAAAAACCGGAAATTGCTTTTGGAGGCCGAGCTCCATGAAGGCCTCCAAATGCATAATTCAAAAATTCATATTTTTTACATCTCAAAAAAATCAATTTAAAAAAAAAGAAGATAGATGAAGGCACAATGCACAAGTGTGTAAATTTTCAGAACGAAATACATTGAAATGAGGACTGTGCAAAAAAAGACAAAGCCGAAGCTTTTTAACACATGATACTATTCATCCTCTCAGACCATGAATTTGTCTTTTTTATACAGGCCGCATTTCAACGTATTTCATCCCGAAATTTTACACACATACGCCTCACATCCTTGTTTACTTGTACCATTTTTTCAGTTTTTTTTCTTTAAATTTTGATATTTTTTCAAAAAATCGGCTTCCATGGAGGCCGAGAGCCAAAACGCCATTCTCCACAAAAACTAGCTATACAATTGCGGCTACTTTAAGGGATTGGTGCTATTCTTCATTTTTCTTTTCGAGCATCTATATATGTCAGGTTTCTGAAATTTTCTTATGTTTCAGTCACATTGAATTTGGTCCATTGGATTGAATCAATGGATATGAAAGAAAATGGGGAAGAAAAGGCAACTAAATTCTATTTCTTTTTAGTCAAATTACCCGGAGGCCACAAAAACCGAGTTGGCAAACTAGCCGGGTTAAAGGTGCGATCCCTTAACCCATTATTAATTCCGTTCCCCATGCCAACCTCTTCTTCCCCACGCCATCGAGCGCGCCCGTTCCCTAGTCGCCGCCGGTAACAACCAGTGAAGATGGATGAAGATGAAGAAAATCAGAAGAGCGAAAAATTGAAGGGGAAACAAATTGCACAAGAGGGTTCAGAACCCAAGATATGGATGGGGCTGCTTAACAGGTCAGAATTATCTTAAACCCTAGAGGAGACATGATCAAGAAAACAAGCTTATCTGACAAAAAAACACAAATCATAGAAACATTGAAAAATAGATGCTGCTCGGTGCATCCACACAAATATAACTAGGGGATCATCATATACACCAACTTTTTTAGAACCACTAGTAAATGCACACGTGCAATGCACGTTGATATTGGGGAAATTGATTGCACGTTTTATATTAGGTAGGGTATCAGTCACGCGTTAATTATGTGATTGACACCGTCGTTGTTATTTGGTATGATATTAATTGCACGTTAAACATGTTTAACGCTCACCATTGGAGCAATCTAGGTCGTTGGATTGATATGGTTTGATGGCCGAGATGTATTGGATCTGCCTCACTTTGTCTTTTTATATTGGTATATATTGGTATAGATATAGATGAACTATAGAACAATTGTTCTATGGTGTATTTAATTAATAATAATGTACACCAACTTCTAACCAAGCAACTAGTTAGAAACCGTATCTAACCACTATATCTGTGTGAGCGGTCAAATTTGAGCCTAATTCTCATATAAATTAGTAAAATATTGTTTACGATATTTGTAAGTGGATCTTCCTCATTGAGAAAAAAAAAGGGGGACGAGTTGCTGCTACGTGGAATGTTGGTTTCGACATTCCGGATTACCAAAAGTTTGCCATCAAATGACTTGCAATATTTTGGAGATGTATACGCATAAATACAAACAACACAATTCACTACTTCAAAGGAATGGGTGTCATGGATGGACCCTTAAACCCCACTGATGCATATGCCTTTATCACAGATGGATCATCACTAACGTATGTCAGGCTAGTCATCAGTGGTGGATCAATTCGCTACCAGAGTGAGTACCACCCGTCAACTGGATAACCAACAGCGCCCTCCGTTCCCTTTATTCCCCTCTTGAGAGTCTTCGTTCAGAAACGAGGCCATCATGCATAGATGATTGCACGAATCACTCCCGCACCATCGTTGTCTGGCCTCGGTATTTGTCAGTTTCATGCTTATCGTATACTCCCTTGTCCCAAGCTTGTCGATCGCCTCAAAAATTTTAATTTCAAACGGAGGAAGTACGAACCTAGGATAATGATGTCCAGAAATATCTATACAGTGAGTACACTGCATGAAACTAAGAGTTTGAGATACTTCGTTTCAAAAAAAGAAAGAGTTTGAGGCTCCTCGGGGGGGATTATTGTGGCCTGAAATGATGACTTACAGGGTGTGGAAGTGGCCAAAAACAGGTTTTGTGTTACCATGCAGTTCCAGTCAAGCAGTAACAATACCAGCTTTGCACTATCTGCTATCTATGCTCCATGTGAAGATGGTGATAGGCCGCAGTTTTTTGAAGCCATGTCTGAGATGGCTGCGGCAGTCAGTGGACCCTGGATTCTTGTAGGGGATTTCAACATGTATAGGTTTGAGCATGAAAAATCCAAGGGCAGAAGAAACTGGGCACTCATGGACACCTTCAACTCCTGGATTCGAGAGCATGCACTAGACGATATCGAGATTTCCAACCGCACGTTTACATGGTCTAACAGAAGGGTGCAGCCAACTCTTGTAAAGCTGGACAGAGTTCTTGTCAATGCTGAGTGGAACTTGGACTTCGCGGACACTACAGCGACCGCCCTACTAGCTGTAACATCAGATCACATTTTCATTGGAGTAGACATATGCAGAGAGGCGCCCAAGTGCTCGTTTTTCAGGTTCGAGAACCATTGGCTGCTGATGCCGGAAGCACGAGAGTTGATCAATGAGAACTGGCAAAGGGGCAGCAGGGTTTTTGCTTCAATGGCAACTCTTCTTAACTTCAAGCTGAGACGGGTCCGGGCTGCTGTGAGGAAATGGGACAGGGCCAAAAAACCACTGCAGCTAACACTGGATAATTGTAAGCATGTGGTTCAGTTTTTGGATACAGTGGAGGAACGGCGTGTTGGGGAACGTAGTAATTTCAAAAATTTCCCTACGCACAAACAGGACCATGGTGATGGCATAGCAACGAGAGGGGAGAGTGACCGTCCACGCACTCGTGAGACCGAAAGCGAAGCGTTATAACAACGCTGTTGATGTAGTCGACGTCTTCACGATCCGACCGATCCAAGCACCGAACGTCACGGCACCTCCGAGTTACGCACATCGTTCAGCTCGATGACGATCCCGGACTCGATCCAGCAAAGTGTCGGGATGAGTTCCACAAGACGACGGCGTGGTGGCGATGTTGATGCTCCACCGACGCAGGGCTTCGCCTAAGCTCCATGACGATATGACTTCTCCGGGCGCAGGCTTCGCCTAAGCTCATGACGATATGACCGAAGTGGAATATGGTGGAAGGGGCACCGCACACGGCTAAGGAAAGATCCGTAGATCAACTTGTGTGTTATGGGGTGCCCCCGCCTCAGATATAAAGGAGCAAGGAGGAGGTGGCCGGCCAAGGGAGGAGGCGCACCAAGATGTGGAGTCCTACTAGGATTCCAAGTCCTAGTAGGAGTCCACCAAGAGGGAGGAAGGGAGAAGGAAGTGGAGGAGAAGGAAAGGTGGCGGCCCCTTTTCCCTAGTCCAATTCGGACTAGAGGGAGGGCGCAGCAGCCCCTTAGCCCTTTCTCCTCTTCCCACTAAAGCCCATCAAGGCCCATTGCTTCTCCCGTAACTACCGGTACTCCGAAAAATACTCGAATCATTCGGAACCTTTCCGAACTCCGAATATAGTCGTCCAATATATCGATCTTTACGTCGACCATTTCGAGACTCCTCGTCATGTCCCCGATCTCATCCGGGACTCCGAACTCCTTCGGTACATCAAAACTCATAAACTCATAATATAACCGCCATCGAAACCTTGTTGCGTGCGGACCCTACGGGTTCGAGAACTATGTAGACATGACCTAGAACTATTCTTGGTCAATAACCAATAGCGGAACCTGGATGCCCATATTGGCTCCTACATATTCTACGAAGATCTTTATCGGTCAAACCGCATAACAACATACGTTGTTCCCTTTGTCATCGGTATGTTACTTGCCGAGATTCGATCGTCGGTATCCAATACCTAGTTCAATCTCGTTACCGGTAAGTCTCTTTACTCGTTCCGTAATACATCATCTCACAACTAACTCATTAGTTGTAATGCTTGCAAGGCTAAAGTGATGTGTATTACCGAGAAGGCCTAGAGATACCTCTCCGACAATCGGAGTGACAAAACCTAATCTCGAAATACGCCAACCCAACAAGTACCTTTGGAGACACCTGTAGTACTCCTTTATAATCACCCAGTTACGTTGTGACGTTTGGTAGTACCCAAAGTGTTCCTCCGGTAAACGTGAGTTGCATAATCTCATAGTTATAGGAACATGTATGGGTCATGAAGAAAGCATTAACATACTAAACGATCAAGTGTTAAGCTAACGGAATGGGTCATGTCAATCAGATCATTCAACTAATGATGTGACCTTGTTAATCAAATAACAACTCCTTGTTCATGGTTAGGAAACATAACCATCTTTGATTTAACAAGCTAGTCAAGTAGAGGCATACTAGTGACATACTGTTTGTCTATATATTCACACATGTATTATGTTTCCGGTTAATACAATTCTAGCATGAATAATAAACATTTATCATGATATAAGGAAATAAATAATAACTTTATTATTGCCTCTAGGGCATATTTCCTTCAGTCTCCCACTTGCACTAGAGTCAATAATCTAGTTCACATCATCATGTGATTCAACACTAATATTCACATCTGTATGTGATTAACACACATAGTTCACATCGTCATGTGACCAACACCCAAAGGGTTTACTAGAGTCAATAATCTAGTTCACATCGCTATGTGATTAACACCCAAAGAGTACTAAGGTATGATCATGTTTTGCTCGTGAGAGAAGCTTAGTCAACGGGTCTGTCATATTCAGAGTCAGTATGTATTTTGCAAATACTCTATGTCTACAATGCTCTGCACGGAGCTACTCTAGCTAATTGCTCCCACTTTCAATATGTATCCAGTTTGAGTCTTAGAGTCATCTGGATCTGTGTAAAAAGCTTGCATCGATGTAACTCTTTACGACGGGCTCTTTTATCACCTCCATAATTGAGAAATATTTCCTTAGTCCTCACTAAGGATGTTCTTGACCAATGTCCAGGATCTACTCCTAGATCACTATTGTACTCCTTGCCAAATTCAGAGTAAGGTATACAATAGGTGCAGTACATAGCATAACATACTTCATAGAACCTATGATCGAGGCATAGGGAATGACTTTCATTCTCTTTTCTATTTTCTGCCGTGGTCGGGATTTGAGTCTTACTCAATTTCATACGTTTTGCAACACAGGCAAGAACTTTTCTTTGACTGTTCCATTTTGAACTACTTCAAAATCTTGACAAGGTATGTACTTATTGAAAAACTTATCAAGCGTCTTGATCTATCTCTATAGATCTTGATGCTCAATATGTAAGCAGCTTCACCGAGGTCTTTCTTTGAAAATACTCCTTTCAAACACTCCTTTATGCTTTGCAGAATAATTCTACATTATTTCCGATCAACAATATGTCATTCACATATACTTGTCAGAAATGCTGTAGTGCTCCCACTCACTTTCTTGTAAATACAGGCTTCTCCAAAAGTCTGTATAAAACCATATGCTTTGATCAACTCATCAAAGCGTATATTCCAACTCCGAGATGCTTGCACCAGTCCATTGATGGATCACTGGAGCTTGCACATTTTGTTAGCTCCTTTAGGATTGACAAAACCTTCTGGTTGCATCATATACAACTCTTCTTTAATAAATCCATTAAAGAATGTAGTTTTGCCATCCATTTGCCAGATTTCATAAAATGTGGCAATTGCTAACATGATTCGGACAGACTTAAGAATCGCCATGATTGAGAAAATCTCATTTGTAGTCAACACCTTGAACTTGTCGAAAACCTTTTGCGACAAGTCGAACTTTGTAGATAGTAACACTACTATCAAGATCTGTCTTCCTCTTGAAGATCCATTTATTTAACTTGACTTGCTGATCATCGAGCAAGTCAACCAAAGTCCATACTTTGTTCTCATACATGGATCCTATCTCAGATTTCATGGCCTCAAGCCATTTCATGAATCTGGGCTCATCATCGCTTCCTCATAGTCCGTAGGTTCATCATGGTCTAGTAACATGACTTCCGAACACGATTACCATACCACTCACAGTGCGGATTTTTGCTCGGAAGACCTACGAGGTTTGGTAGCAACTTGATCTGAAGTTTCATGATCATCATCATTAACTTCCTCACTAATTGGTGTAGGAATCATGGAACTGATTTACGTGATGAACTACTTTCCAATAAGGGAGAAGGTACAATTACCTCATCAAGTTCTACTTTCCTCCCACTCACTTCTTTCGAGAGAAACTTTCTTCTCTAGAAAGGATCCATCTTTAGCAACGAAAAACTTGCCTTCGGATCTGTGATAGAAGGTGTACCCAATAGTTACCTTTGGGTATTCTATGAAGACGCACTTATCCGATTTGGGTTTGAGCTTATCAGGTGAAAACTTTTTCACATAAGCATCATAACTCCAAACTTTTAAGAAACGACAGCTTAGGTTTACCGTTTAAACCATAGTTCATATGGTGTCGCCTCAACGGATTTAGATGGTGCCCTATTAAACGTGAATGCAGCTGTCTCTAATGCATAACCCCAAAACGATATTGGTAAATCGGTAAGAGACATCATTGATCGCACCATATCAAAATAAAGTACGGTTACGATGTTCGGACACACCATAACGTTGTGGTGTTCGGTGGCGTGAGCTGTGAAACTATTCCACTTTGTTTTAATTGAAGACCAAACTCGTAACTCAAATATTCATCTCCACGATCAGATCGCAGAAACTTTTATTTTCTTGTTACGATGATTTTCTACTTCACTCTGAAATTCTTTGAACTTTTCAACTATTTCAGACTTATGTTTCATCAAGAAGATATACGCATATCTGCTCAAATCATCTGTGAAGGTCAGAAAATAATGATACTTGCCACGAGCATCAACACTCATTGAATCGCATACATCGGTATGTATTATTTCCAATAAGTCAGTAGCTTGTTCCATTGTTCCGAGAACGGAGTTTTAGTCATCTTGCCCAAAAGGCACGGTTCGCAAGCATCAAATGATTCAAAATCAAGTGATTCCAAAAGTCCATCGGCATGGAGTTTTCTTCATGCGCTTTACACCAATATGACCTAAACGGCAGTGCCATAAATAAGTTGCACTATCATTATTAACTTTGCATCTTTTGGTTTCAATATTATGAATATGTGTATCACTATGATCGAGATCCAATGAACCATTTTCATTGGGTGTGTAACCATATAAGGTTTTATTCATGTAAACAGAACAACAATTTATTCTCTTACTTAAATGAATAATCAGTATTGCAATAAACATGATCAAATCATATTTATGCTCAACACCAAATAACACTTATTTAGGTTCCACACTAATCCCGAAAGTATAGGGAGTGTGCGATGATGATCATATCAATCTTGGAACTACTTCCAACACTCATCGTCACTTCCCCTTCAACTAGTTTCTGTTCATTCTGCAACTCCTGCTTCAAGTTACTACTCTTAGCAACTGAACCAAAGATCAAATACCGAGGGGTTGCTACGAACACTAGTAAAATACACATCAATAATCTGTATATCAAATATACCTTTGTTCACTTTTCCATCCTTCTTATCCGCCAAATACTTGGGGTAGTTCCGCTTCTAGTGACCAGTTCCATTGTAGCATAAGTACTTAGTCTCAGGCTCAGGTCCAGACTTGGGCTTCTTCACTCGAGCAGCAACTTTGCTTGCCGTTCTTCTTGAAGTTCCCCTTCTTCCCTTTGCCCTTTTCCTTGAGACTAGTGGTCTTGTCAATCATCAACACTTGATGCTCCTTCTTGATTTCTACCTTCGTCGATTTCAACATCACAAAGAGCTCGGGAATCGTTTTCGTCATCCCTTGCATACTATAGTTCATCACGAAGTTCTACTAACTCTGTGATGGTGACTAGAGAATTCTGTCAATCACTATCTTATCTGGAAGATTAACTCCCACTTGATTCAAGCGATTGAAGTACCTGCACAATCTGAGAACATGCTCACTAGTTGAGCGATTCTCTTCCATCTTTTAGCCATAGAACTTGTTGGAGACTTCATATCTCTCAACTCGGTATTTGCTTGAAATATTAACTTCAATTCCTGGAACATCTCATATGGTCCATGACGTTCAAAACGCCTTTGAAGTCCCGATTCTAAGCCGTTAAGTATGGTGCACTAAACTATCAAGTAGTCATCATATTGAGCTAGCTAAACGTTCATAACGCCCTGCATTTGCTCCTGCAATAGGTCTGTCACCTAGCGGTGCATTAAGGACATAATTCTTACAGGCAGCAATGAGGATAAACCTCAGATCACGGATCCAATCCGCAGCATTGCTACTAACATTTTTCAATACAATTTTCTCTAGGAACACATATAAAAACATAGGGAAGCAACAACGCGAGCTATTGATCTACAACATAATTTGCAAAATACTACCAGGACTAAGTTCATGATAAATTTAAGTTTAATTAATCATATTAAAAACTCCCACTTAGACAGACATCTCTCTAGTCATCTAAGTGATTACGTGATCCAAATCAACTAAACCATGTCCGATCATCACGTGAGATGGAGTAGTTTCAATGGTGAACATCACTATGTTGATCATATCTACTATATGATTCACGTTCGACCTTTCGGTCTCCGTGTTCCGAGGCCATATCTGTTATATGCTAGGCTCGTCAAGTTTAACCTGAGTATTCAAGTATGCAACTGTTTTGCACCGTTGTATTTGAACGTAGAGCCTATCACACCCGATCATCACGTGGTGTCTCAGACGAAGAACTTTCGCAACGGTGCATACTCGTGGAGAACACTTCTTGATAATTTTAGTGAGAGATCATCTTATAATGCTACCGTCAATCAAAGCAAGATAAGATGCATAAAGGATAAACATCACATGCAATCAATATAAGTGATATGATATGGTCATCATCATCTTGTGCTTGTGATCTCCATCGCCAAGCACCGTCATGATCACCATCGCCACCGCGCCGACACCTTGATCTCCATCGTAGCATCGTTGTCGTCTCGCCAACTATTGCTTCTACGACTATCGCTACCGCTTAGAGATAAAGTAAAGCAATTACATGGCGTTTGCATTTCATACAATAAAGCGACAACCATATGGCTCTCGCCATTGCCGATAACTCGGTTACAAAACATGATCATCTCATACAATAAAATATAGCATCACGTCTTGACCATATCACATCACAACATGCCCTGCAAAAACAAGTTAGACGTCCTCTACTTTGTTGTTGCAAGTTTTACGTGGCTGCTACGGGCTGAGCAAGAACCGTTCTTACCTACGCATCAAAACCACAACGATAGTTTGTCAAATAGACTCCGTTTAACCTTCTCAAGGACCGGGCGTAGCCACACTCGGTTCAACTAAAGTTGGAGAGACAGTCTTCCGCAAGCCATCTATGTGCAAAGCACGCCGAGGGAACCGGTCTCACAGAAGAGTACGCTGTAAGGTTGGTCCGGATCGTCTCGCCCAACAATACCGCTGAACCAAAGTATGACATGCCGGTAGGCAAGATGACTTGTATCGCCCACAACTCACTTGTGTTCTACTCGTGCATATAACATCAACGCATAAAACATGGCTCGGATGCCACTGTTGGGGTTCTTAGTAATTTCAAAATTTTCCTACGCACAAACAGGACCATGGTGATGGCATAGCAACGAGAGGGAGAGTGTCCGCCCACGCACTCGTGAGACCGAAAGCGGAAGCGTTATAACAACGCTGTTGATGTAGTCGTGCGTCTTCACGATCCGACCGATCCAAGCACCGAACGACGGCACCTCCGAGTTCTCGCACACGCTCAGCTCGATGACGATCCCGGACTCCGATCCAGCAAAGTGTCGGGATGAGTTCCACAAGACGACGGCGTGCAGGACGATGTTGATGCTCCACCGACGCAGGCTTCGCCTAAGCTCCGCTGACGATATGACTTCTCCGGCGCAGGGCTTCGCCTAAGCTCCGCGACGATATGACCCAGTGGAATATGGTGGAAGGGGCACCGCACACGGCTAAGGAAAGATCCGTAGATCAACTTGTGTGTTATGGGGTGCCCCCGCCTCAGATATAAAGGAGCAAGGAGGAGGTGGCCGCCAAGGGAGGAGGCGCACCAAGATGTGGAGTCCTACTAGGATTCCAAGTCCTAGTAGGAGTCCACCAAGAGGGAGGAAGGGAGAAGGAAGTGGAGGAGAAGGAAAGGTGGCGGCCCCTTTCCCTAGTCCACCCGGACTAGAGGGAGGGGGCGCAGCAGCCCTTAGCCCTTTCTCCTCTTCCCACTAAAGCCCATCAAGGCCCATTGCTTCTCCCGTAACTACCCGGTACTCCGAAAATACTCGAATCATTCGAACCTTTCCGAACTCCGAATATAGTCGTCCAATATATCGATCTTTACGTCTCGACCATTTCGAGACTCCTCGTCATGTCCCCGATCTCATCCGGGACTCGAACTCCTTCGGTACATCAAAACTCATAAACTCATAATATACTCACATCGAAACCTTGTTGCGTGCGGACCCTACGGGTTCGAGAACTATGTAGACATGACCTAGAACTATTCTTGGTCAATAACCAATAGCGGAACCTGGATGCCCATATTGGCTCCTACATATTCTACGAAGATCTTTATCGGTCAAACCGCATAACAACATACGTTGTTCCCTTTGTCATCGGTATGTTACTTGCCCGAGATTCGATCGTCGGTATCCAATACCTAGTTCAATCTCGTAGCCGGTAAGTCTCTTTACTCGTTCCGTAATACATCATCTCACAACTAACTCATTAGTTGTAATGCTTGCAAGGCTTAAGTGATGTGTATTACCGAGAAGGCCTAGAGATACCTCTCCGAGCAATCGGAGTGACAAAACCTAATCTCTCAAATACGCCAACCCAACAAGTACCTTTGGAGACACCTGTAGTACTCCTTTATAATCACCCGATTCGTTGTGACGCTTTGGTAGTACCCAAAGTGTTCCTCGATGGCAGGAGTTGCATAATCTCATAGTTATAGGAACATGTATGGGTCATGAAGAAAGCATTAACATACTAAACGATCAAGTGTTAAGCTAACGGAATGGGTCATGTCAATCAGATCATTCAACTAATGATGTGACCTTGTTAATCAAATAACAACTCCTTGTTCATGGTTAGGAAACATAACCATCTTTGATTTAACAAGCTAGTCAAGTAGAGGCATACTAGTGACATACTGTTTGTCTATATATTCACACATGTATTATGTTTCCGGTTAATACAATTCTAGCATGAATAATAAACATTTATCATGATATAAGGAAATAAATAATAACTTTATTATTGCCTCTAGGGCATATTTCCTTCACGGCGCCACTTAACAAGGCTGGAGATCTCTTTAAGAAAGCATGCAAATGCAAAAGCACAACAGCTCATCCTCTGGCAAACAATGGCATGGAGGCGCCGCGCAAAGATTCGGGGTTGCACGCTCGGGGACGAGAACACACGTTTTTTCCATGCTGCGGCTAATCAGCACCACAAAAAGAATAAAGTGAGGCTCCTAATACAAGACGGAGTCCAGTTTTTTGGAGAGAATGACAAGCTACGGATTGCAACAGAGTACTACAGGGCTTTGCTGGGACAAACATCCCCCTCCTTGCCAACGATTGACCTCTCCCAGCTATATGACAGTGCTGACCTTGGGGTGCTGGAAGAACCGTTCACATGGGCGGAGATTGTTACAGCCATCAAGAAGAGTCCGAACAATAGAAGCCCGGGACCTGATGGCTTCACAAATGAGTTCTACAACTGCTTCAAAGAGGTTTTGAAGGAGGATCTGATGCGTTTCTTTCAGGAATTTTATGAACTAGGTAGCAGCTTGCACGGCATCAATGTGGCAAACATTGTGCTTATACCCAAGAAAGACGCACCAACGGATATTAGAGACTTCCGCCCCATCTCCTTGGTACACAGCTTGCCCAACCTGATAACTAAAGTGCTTGCCGCACGACTGCAACGCCTCCTCCCAGCCATGATTCATCCGTTGCAGTCCGGTTTTTTACCTGGGCGATGCATTATTGAGAATTTTTTTTAGCAGCTGAGTTGGTACAACAAGCAGCCAAGAGAAAGAAACCTATGATTGTTCTGAAACTGGATTTTCGGAAGGCTTTTGTGATGTCAGTTGGGATGCCCTTCTCCAAATTTTTCAAGCAAGGGGTTTTGGAAACCGTTGGGAACACTGGATCTCCAGCATTTTCAAGTCAAGCTCCTCTCAAGTCCTTCTCAATGGCCAGATTGGGGAGAAGATACAATCCAAATGTGGCCTCAGGCAGGGGGATGCACTGTCACCTTACCTTTTTATATTAATTGCTGATGTTCTACAAAGGTGTTGTGACAGAGAGCATCAAGCTGGTCTGCTCAAACATCCGCTTCGGGGAGGGCCTTTCCCTGTCCTACAGTACGCAGACGACACCCTCCTTTTGATACAAGGGGATACACAACAAGTTGGCATCATCAAGAGGGTCCTTGAATCTTTTTCAACCTTCACTGACCTATCAATTAATTTCCAGAAGAGCTCCTTCGTCCCTATTTGCGTTGATCGGGCAGTTTGTCAACAGATTGCTCAAATTCTGCAGTGTCAACCGTCTGCTTTCCCGTGCACTTATCTTGGGCTGCCCCTCTCAACACATAAGATCACTCACGAGCTGCTAATGCCTGTTATTCACAAAGTGGACAAACGACTCTCAGGTTGGCTGGCCACTTTCCTTTCTTGGGGAGGACGGCTAACATTGATTAATGCTGTTCTGGCAGCGATCCCAGCTACTTCATGGGCTGCTTCGTCTGGCCCAAGCAATCCTTACAGCAGCTAGAGCAGATTATGAGGGGCTTTCTGTGGCAAGGAAAGAATCACGCTCAAGGTGGGCAGTGCACGGTGGCATGGGATTATGTTACCTTGCCGCAGCAGAATGGAGGTTTGGGCGTCTGAGACCTTGATGCACATAACTTGGCAATGATAAGCAAGATCATGACAAGGATCCTACAGCCCAGTGATGTGCCATGTTACCAATGGTTTGCATCAACATATTGTCATAAAGAAATACCACTTACAGTCCGCACTACGGATACTGCCATTTGGCGCGGCATCAAATCTTCTATTCAGTTTGTCATACAGTCCACAAGGTGTGAACTTGGGGACGGCACCACTATATCATTCTGGTATGATCTTTGGATTGCGAGTGGCCGGCTATCCAACTCCTTTCCAACCCTTTTCACCTTTGCCCGATGCAAGTCTTGCACAGTTGCCTCACAAAGACGTCATTTGGACAATTGGATGATTCAGCTTTATCCCAATCTATCCTACAGCGCTGCGGGAGCTTGAAAGACTAACCAGTACTTAGTTGCAACTCACCAACAACTGCTAGAGCAGACGTCAGAGACCAATTGCCTTTGACAGCAAGATTTCTACGGCTTTTTCTACAAGATGCTTACGTTCAGGGCAGGGACTGCCCGTTGGCTCGTTATATTTGGGACCGAATCATACCCAAAGCGGCACCGTGTCTTTCTATGGCTGGCCCTCAAGGACAGGCACAACACCGAATAACATGATAAGGAAGCACGGGCGAGGCTAGTAACACATAACGGATGTGATCTATGCCCGCAGCCGAGACTATGCATCATATTCTGCTTAGATGCAAACTTGCACAAACTATTTGGGCAAAGGCCGCCTTCCGGAGCTGGCAGTTTCATGTGAGTCTACAGCAGATTTTTGGGCTCGACATACCAAAGGAGGCACATGGCAATCTCTGGAATGTTTTCTTTGCAGCTGCTGCTGTTGCGCTTTGGCATGCTCGGAACGAGCAAGTTTTCCACAACAAGTGCTGGACATCTGGAAGGGTGCTTGTTGAGGTGGCCAACCTGATCAAATTATGGACTCTGCGAGCACCCGCGGGAAATGTCAGGGAACGTTTATCTTATTGGGCTGATGTAATGGTGCGAGAATAGCTGCAAAGCTTTTTCTTTTTCTGTGCACCCTATTTCTTTTTCTTCCCTTCCTTCCTACCTTCCCTTGTTCTTCTTCTCAGGCTTGGCGTTGGCCTGCTGCACGTTCTGTGCTGCGCTCATAACGCCTTCATGTAAAACGACTTTGGTCGCTCAGGCTACGGCCTGTTTTGAATGCATAAGGTAGAACATGATCTACCTTTTCTTTCAAAAAAAAGATTCAAACCTTGAGCAGTGTGGACGTTGGATGGATCAGTTGCGTGTTAATGTCGTCACCATCTTCACCCGAGCAAAACAAAATTTTGAAAGCAGACTAGCACCGTGATCTTGTCTTGCATCTCAGAAACCGGTTTGTGCTCGTGGACACACGTCGGTTTATTTCGCGTTTCTCGGCTTGCCCTGTGATTTACAGAAACCTCTATCTAGTCTGAACACGTGTTTTCTGTTTTGTTTGCTTCGCGAATGTAGCCTGATTTCTGTCTGTCTGTTTGTTTGCATCGCCCAAGCTTGAGCATAAGGATTTTATTTCATTCATTTATTTATCACTCGAGCTGTTCGTGGTTTCAAGCCGACTGTAACTGGCCACCTCATCTTAGGCCTCGTTTGGTTGCAGGGAATCCCTCCGGGATCCCCGTTGATTCCCCGGGTAAAGATAGCACGGGCCAGATGGAACCGGGGAAATCCACAGCGACATTTGGACGCATTCGTTGGGGAGGTATCCATCCCCGACCCGCGTCGTTTCCCTGGGAAAATGCTCCACGACTCCAGGGGTCGGGGAGAAAAGCCACGGCTCGAGACCGCGAGCGCGACCAAGATCCACCGCTTCTCTTCCGACCTTCTCCGCCGGCGACTGGAGAGACGGCCCGGCCCCTCTCCCTCCGGTGCTCCGCCACCATGCTCCGTCTCTCCAATGACCGCGACGTCCGTGGTCCTTACGCTGCTCCTTTCCCAGATCTCCCCTCCGCCTCGAATTTCCTGTCCACTCCGGCGACGGCGACGGTTCCGCGGTCAAATTCCACTTACTTCGACCTAAGGTTAGCCCCCCTCCTCTTCCACCTCATTTCTTTTTCACCAGTCGATGCACTCAACGCCCATGCACTGATGCTTGCACATACAGATTCAACAACCTGAGTACTTCTCTTCTTCTTTTTAACTAATTTTACAGGCCGGATGCATAGTTTACTCACAGGTTATACATCTCATACATTCATGTGTTATGCCTTTCTTCTGAAATTAAAAAGCAATAGTGGGTGAGAGAAATTACTGTACAGGTTAAGACAACTGATTTTCATACAATTGCAGCAATGCATAAACAGTGTCAGTGGTGTGTACTTATTTCAGAGATGATTGGAGTCGGCTCAGCAGCTGCCATTTAATCAAATCACAATTCATAGACTAGTAGGCAAACATAATGGAGAGCTAGTGTCAGATCAATTCATTAGGAGCATGTATGGACACACAATTATCAGTATCATAATGCATGGTTGTATCACAATTAGTAGACTATAATCATGCATTTCACTTGCATGCAGACAAAGCGCTCCACACCTAGCATTTCAGAAAGTTTAAATTCATATACCAATCTGTATATAATTGCCTAGAATTTGCATCATGGTTTGTTCTTTCAACTCTTGATTCCTGAACTACTGGATCTTGCATCTGTGTTTAGCTAATATCGTATAAAATCCAAATTCTTATGACCAGAACTATGAATGGTTGTTTTAATGTTGCTCTCTGTTAATACCAGAGGAGAATAATATGTCACTGAATCTGTTGCAATGATAATCTAAGCTCAAAACAGTAATCATTATCATTTCTTTCTTTAGCATATAGGAGTACATATGGAATTTGTTGCCCTGACATTATAGTTTAAGCTCAAAAATATAGATGGTGTACATAATTTATTTTCTGTTGGCAAATATGGAATGATTGTCCAAATTAAAAATAACATTTTTGGATAATGACTTGTGGTTTGTCTAAATCTGATAGGTGATGATATGTCATTCTTCGTGTTGCGAGATAGTCTTGTCTTTGCAAAGGAACGAACTGCTTCTAGACTATGTAATCCTGTTTGGAGTGAAGGTATTTTCCCTCATTACACTTAGAACAAGTGAACCTTCATGATTTAATCTTCCAAGGCTTGTTTTCTAGCCCAAGTGTTTTTTAAGGCTTAGGCAGAGTAGGGCTCTTGGTTGAACCGAACTTTCTGATTATTGAAACGAACTACTGGTGGAAGTCATTAGATTTGAGCAGAAGTTGGATCTTGGTTGAAACTAATTTGGAGGTTTGCAGTTTTTTTATAGCCGGCTGGTGGAGTGCAGGATCTGTGACTGTTGCAGCCAATGAATCGCTGCACATATTACACATACTTTTTTCTTTGCCTTTATTTTATAAAGTATATGCCTTTTACTTTCTGCAATGAACAAAACTACATTGCGTATAAGTGCGAAAATGTCTGCCCAATAATGCTTTATTTGTTAACTTGCATTAATCTATTCACAATTCTTATCTGAAAAGGATAATTGAACTGGTAGGTGGATCCGTGATAGGATAAACTAATTACGTTTTTCTATTCTCGATCAACCTTGTACAGTTCTACGTGTGCCTTTCTTTAATTACATCCAGTAGAGAAGAGGCCAGATATGATAAACCATGGCCGTGTACTGCAGTTCTCAAATGCAACCTAGAATTAACTTATTTGTCTTCCGAATAAATTGTAAGATATGGGTAAGAAGTTCTCGCACGAGTACTACTCAGAATGGTGAGACTTTTTTTTTCACTACTCTTGCCATCTGTTGCTGATCTATTTATGCTTGAAAACGGTGCAATGAAACCATGTCGTACTAGTATTGAACGATTTACTAAATTGTTGTATTCCGAAACAGTTGCTGACTTCCAAAAAATCTTCTAATTCAGTCAACGTCAAGCTGCTGTTCTCAGCTGATGTGGAGTAGAGGAAGACGAGATAACCCAAACATTGCCTTACAATTTGCATCTTCAGAAGTGTGGTTGTCCATGGCATGGAGTTTTGATAATTTAGAACTTTTTGTACTGGTGTAAAGGTCCAGGACAAGCCCGCAACTATCGTGTTTCTAGTAGCTAAAATCTATTTGTTCCTATTGGCATTGGCTTCATTGTTCAAAACTCACAACCTGTTGAACAATGATGTTATTTGTAATGGCAGCATGAGAGGAGGAAAGATTTGGTTTATTGTTCAGATTAACTTCCTATAAGCAAAGCACCTCTAATGCTTTTGTCAAAAGCGTGTCAAGTTGATATTCTCAATATATTATTATTTATCAGTTTACAAGTTCATTAATTTCCTCTGATTATTTCCAAATCCTTGAATTATTTATAATGTCTTGGACATTCTTATATATTTTGCAGAATTATTTGCGCTTTTTGTTTAGACTTTTTGGGAATTGCATGTGAAATTAGCCTGTTTTCGAATGTTTTACTAATAAAAAAATTACCTGCTGTGTGATTCTGAGGATAGAACGATTTAGTTTCCCCCCGCCCACCTGTTACCAAATGGCAAGGCTCATATTCCCCGTGGTGGGAGAGGGGATCCCACCTACCACCTGTGTGATTCTTCTTTTTTCTAAGTAACTAAATAATTCTCTTACAGTACTAAGTAAAAAAATATAAAAACGTTTAGATCACTATTTTAATCAGAAGCTAATTTTTTTTTATGTGCGGAAGCCTCTCTTGTGTGGATTTTGTTTGCACTATGGTACGGTGGCGGAGAAGAAGATACCGTGGAGAGATGCCTCCAACCCCCGGGCGACAGATTCCGTTACGGCAGCCTCCAAAACCCGGCGAGTCGCCGTCGTCGTCGTCGTCGTCGCCTCGTATCCGTTAGCAACAACAACAGACGGAGCACCCAACCCCACGTCCCCCCTCCTCTTCTCTCCACTCTCCGCCCTCCACGCACGCGCGCACCTCACCTCATCCCCTCTCCCTCTCCCCCACCTGCCAGCTCCGGGGCGGCAGCAGCGCCCACCCATGCCGCTCCACCCCTGCTGCGCCGCCGTCGTCGCGGCGACGCCCGCCATGGCCACCACCGCCGGCAGCGGCGGCACCATCTCGCCGTCCACCGCCGCCGCCCCGCCTTTCCGTCTCCGCGGCTCCGGCCAGGGCCGGCTCCGCCTCGCTCCGGCAGCCAGCCGGCGTAACAGCCTGCTCCTCCGCTGCTCCGCGTCCGGCGGTGACGGGCCCGACAAGGTTCTTGAGAAGCGCCGGGCCGAGCTCGCCGCCCGCATTTCCTCCGGCGAGTTCACCGCCCAGGGCCCCGGGTCAGTCACTTCCCCCCGGCCAATCCCTTATCCCCTCCGCGCATTTCTTTCCCCTCGTGCAGCTCCGGTGCTGATTGGATCAGGCGCGGTGCTTGAATTGTTCTGTCCAGATGGCTCGCGCCCGTCGCGGCGAGGCTGGCCAAGCTGGGCCCGCCGGGGGAGCTCGCGGCCGGGCTGCTCACCAAGGTAGCGGGCGGCGAGCGAAGGGGGCCGGAGCTGCCGCAGGCGGTCGGGTCGCTGGCTTCCGTCGCCGGGGAGGCCTTCTTCCTGCCGCTCTACGATCTCTTCCTCACCTACGGCGGCGTCTTCCGCCTCAACTTCGGGCCCAAGGTGAGCGAGCCATTAACCCAATTGCTCCCAAAATTGCAGTCTTCTGAAACCTGCCATGTTGCTAATGCTCTGCACATTTCTTTTCATCTGCTTCCTCCAGTCTTTCCTCATCGTCTCTGATCCGGATGTAGCTAAGCATATCCTGAGGGACAACTCCAAGGCTTATTCCAAGGTTTGGTTCTGAATTTGGTTCAGTCATTTCCAAACAGTAGAGAAATGTTTCAAAAGGCTTCAGAAATCAGTAGCATGCCTGTTTGATTCAGTCCTGGTTTGATCATGGTGGGTGCAGGGTATCCTTGCGGAGATACTGGAGTTTGTGATGGGCACAGGTCTGATCCCGGCTGATGGGGAGGTCTGGCGTGTTCGACGGCGTGCCATTGTACCAGCATTGCATCAGAAGGTTCTAGCTTCCTACTCACAATCAAGTTTTTGTGTGTATTGCTTTCTTTCTAGTGTGGTTTTACTCACTTGAATATTGTGTTCGGCAGTACGTGACGGCGATGATAGGTCTCTTCGGAAATGCTTCAGACCGTCTGTGCCAGAAGCTGGACAAGGCGGCATCCGATGGGGAGGATGTGGAGATGGAATCTCTCTTTTCTCGACTAACACTGGATGTCATCGGGAAGGCAGTGTTCAATTATGATTTTGATTCATTATCTTACGATAATGGAATAGTTGAGGTTATTGCTCAGATTTTGTCATATTCCTGAGTACATTATGAAATTTCATTTGCTTATGTTTTTCGTCGTCTTTACTTATTCGGTTTGCTGGTTCATCATCAGGCTGTGTATGTAACATTACGGGAAGCGGAAATGCGGAGTACATCTCCTATTCCAACTTGGGAAATACCCATATGGAAAGACATCTCCCCTCGGCAAAGGAAGGTCAATGAAGCTCTCGCACTGATAAATAATATTCTCGATGAACTAATTGCTACTTGCAAGGTAAGCCTTCTCTTATACTTTTGACATTAGTAAATAGTAATTATTGTGTTTAGAAAAATCATGACACTGGGACAATTACTGCAGAGGATGGTAGATGAAGAAGATCTGCAGTTTCATGAGGAATACATGAATGAGAAAGATCCTAGCATTCTTCACTTTCTATTGGCATCTGGAGATGATGTATGGGACATCTGCACTGACAAAGTCTTTTAGATATTTTAACCTGCTGATATTCACATTGCTCCATTGTTCAATCCATCTATCTTAGGTGTCCAGCAAGCAGCTCCGTGATGATCTGATGACAATGCTCATAGCTGGCCATGAGACCTCTGCAGCAGTCTTGACTTGGACATTTTATCTTCTGTCTAAGGTGTGATACTGCCAATAACTGAAAACCCAGTGCTATAGTAGTATAGCAATGTCAAATGATAATGTGTCGTTCATCATTTTCATATTCATCAAGCCATCAATATTGGTACTTATTCTCACTGTGTTATCTATTGCTAACTTGCAGTACCCGAATGTAATGTCCAAGCTCCAAGCTGAGGTAGACTCAACTTTTATGCTCAATGTGGGTTTCCATGGAGGTACACTTCTGAATCGTACAAATGCCAATTAACTTTTCTTTGCTCAATTATCCACAGGCTGATGCTGTTCTAGGAGATGGTTTACCAACACTTGATGATGTGAAGAAACTTAAATATACTACTCGAGTTATTAACGAAGTAAGTACCAAAAACTGTTGCCTTGCCACATAATGAGTTTCGTCGTTGAATGATAACATTACATTTATTGCAGTCTTTGAGACTATATCCACAGCCGCCAGTTTTAATTCGCCGCTCCCTCGAGGATGATATGCTAGGGGAGTACCCGATCGGCAAGTAAGCATTTTCCAGCAGAATTCCATCTGTTAAGTCACTAAAGAAAAGGCTAGCTTAGTCTCTAGTCAAGTGTAAGGAGTAAGGATCGTTTATTATTTTGTCACAAAACCACCTTGGTTACCATGGGAGTTCTACTCCTTTTGTCTTATTTGGGCTTTTCCACATCTTTTTCCCTTATTAAGATACTCGTGTGAGTAACATTAGGGTGTTCCAGCATTTTCCCAGTCTTGTGCAGACTACTTTACTCAACATGTTCTGTTTTCTGCTTTGCCCTTATGCTGTTGCCGGTAGCGAAGTTTGTTTAGTATAATTGCTGTTGGGTATTATTTTTATGTGTGGTACTGTTTATTTATATTTAGCATTTCCATGGGAAGCTAAACTTTTCGTAGTTCTGAAAATATATATTGTTCTTCTCAAGGGGAGAAGACATTTTTATATCCATCTGGAACCTTCATCGCTGCCCAAAGCATTGGGATGACGCGGATGTTTTCAATCCAGAAAGGTGGCCTTTGGACGGACCGAATCCAAATGAGACAAACCAAAAATTCAGGTTCCATCCCTATTACTGTAATAATATGCTTTTGGGTAAACCATGCGTCACTCCAGTTATCAAGTTTATTACTAGTTGTTTCTACTTTCTGTTGCAAGAATTGACCTTTGAAATTTGGAATATGCTTAATTGCTCATTATAGCTATATTTCTTCTTCTTGTCAGAATATTTATTTTTAGAAAATGTGTCAGAAGAAAATATGTACCTTTAGATCAATGAGTGAATGACCAAAGTTGGTCATGGAATGCACAAATCTGTTGATTTTTATTTTCTACTATGATACAACATCTAAGCTGCCACTTGCGATTCTTATTAATTAAGACTAAGTACTTATTCTGAGATAAATGACGCAGCTCCAAAATAGATGTCCTCAGATTGGTGCAGTCAAACTTTTCAGCTACTGATAGTTATGAAATTATTTATATTTGTCATTTACAAATGACAAATATAGTTAGAAAAATTGGTCAAATGTATGTACAGGAGACCGTGTCAATGCCCAATACTATATATATTTTTCTATAGTAGTGGCACACTAGCACATAGCGACAACCCTGTGATTTGCTGAAGGTATTCGGACAGTAACATGGAATATAGTTAGGTGAATCTTATTGAGGGTGAACAGTGATGCAGAGATAAATGGGATGAACTAAACTTGAATGTAAATTTATGGTTAATGGAATAAAAATTCGTATCCATGATAATCATGTTAAAATGCTACTCCAATGAGCAACAGGAAATCACACTTCTGATCAAACAAAGAGGCAATTATTTGTCACCTTAAGATTTTACCAAAAGCAATAAGCCATCACACTTAAACATCCTCTGTTGCACCTTTTGTGACTGTTGTTACTTTATGAGTATCCCAGAAAAGATTCACACACATATATGTCCAATAACTATTGGATATTATAAAACAAAATGTATTAGAAATTGTAACTTTTTATAGACTGGTAAGATTATGTGTCATAATTTTATTACTACCCTGTAAAAATCAGTAAATACGTTAGCAACAGATCCCTTTTTAGGACCAAGGAAAATCAAAGGTGTAGATGACTATTTCCTTAACGGGAGATATATTAGTGGAGTTTTTTTTTTGTATTCATTAGTGTTATGGGTGATAAATTATAATGGTCATGCGGTACATTTCTAAGAGTATGGACTATGTGGTATCTTCAACTGCAATGCATCTAACAATTTGAAATATTAAGGTTGGTTGGTGTAAGGGCATATTGGTTGATAAAGAAGTGATAGGTCACCATTTAGTAGATAAAAGTCGTCTTCTAAGCATCCCATTGAAACTCGAAATTAGTAAAAAAGTTGCAATACAGTTACGTTCTCGAGTTTTTTTGGCTTCAGGTTCTCTGTGTCACTATGTTCCGTTAATTACATCAGCACCATTATTACTGTGGTATTCATATCTGTCTTATGATAGCACATACTTCAAATAAACGGCATCAACAGCAAAAACCTTGTGATCGTAGTTGCTATTGCCAAAATCTTAGAGATCCATTGTGTGACTGCGGTAGCTTTCCTTCTTAAGAATAGCGGTGGCATCTGTTTGCTACACTGTTTATCTAATGCCTAAAAAACCTGCTTTAAGTTATAACTCAATTGTATTCATATAATCTTGTTGAATTTTCAGTTACTTGCCATTTGGTGGCGGACCAAGGAAATGTGTAGGTGATATGTTTGCTACTTTTGAGGTAATCCATTTTGATTATTTGGTGTTTGCAGCTGATAATATCGAAATAGCATTTTGCAATTTCATGAACTTTACTGGTTATCAGTAATTTGATTTAGTTGTATTAGGGGCCTCTTTTTTCGGCTTCTTGGGATATGAGATTTTTTCTTGTGAAAACAAAGATTTATTGCTATCCCAGCTATACGCCAAGAGGAGGCACTGCCCACACATAGTCATTTGTTCCGTGACTATTGGGAGAATCACTTACATTCTGCAATTGCTGTGCAGACTGTGGTAGCAACAGCAATGCTTGTCAAGCGATTTGATTTTCAGATGGCTCCAGGAGCACCTCCGGTATGTTTCCCACCAGCTTTCTGATTCATCATAGCTGATAAAACATATTTATCATAGCTCTTTTGTAGGTCGAGATGACAACCGGAGCAACGATTCACACAACCAAGGGACTGAACATGACTGTTACTCGGAGGATAAAGCCACCTGTAATTCCAAACTTAGAGATGAAAATCGTTTCCGATTCAGAAGGAAGCACAAGTTCTACTGCGTCAGTGGCTGTTTCTACTGCTAGTATTGCATCCGGAGAAGGTCAACAAGTAGAGGTGTCGACAAGTCAAGTGTGATTTATCATTTTTGATGCTCAGATTGCAATGAGATACATAATGAGTACGTTCTCATCTCAGTTCTACTTGGAAATTTAAATGGTTATAGTTCCTTCACATTTGAATTGGTTATATTCTCTGGTATGGGCATTCGTTGGCCCTTTCCCCCCATTTCTCTTGCATTGTCCTGCTGTAGTTTTCGTATGGCACACTTCATTTACCTGAAGTGCTCAAAGATGTTGTATGTCCAATAAATAAAGGCACTGCTTTTTCTTCAAAAAATGAAGTGCTCAAAGGCATAGTCCTTGTCTGTTGAGTGTCTAGGGCAAAGGAGCTTTGTTTGCACTTCTCGTTGTTAATCATGAAGTCATATATTTTATTTAGTAAATTACATCGTGCTATACATCTTTGGTGATAAAACTATTGTACTGCTTCTGTAAACCGTATGCTATACCATCATTGTCTATGAACACACGTGGCTGCACCTAATTAAATTTCATGATCAATTTAGGCAAGTCCTTTTTAAAAGCATATTGCCTTCATTCTTCTGAAACATTATTATGATTTTTAGTTAATCTTTCTGTGGAATGTGGAAGTCATTGCTCATGGAAACATTTTTCATGCGCAGATACCAGATACGGTACGCAACAGAGCAGAAGCTTCCGGGCGTGCTTCTTTACAAGGAAAAGCTCTCCTAAAAGTTCCCAGGCTTATTTTTGCGATACAGGCTACAACACTTTTACAGACTATAGATCTGCCTGCTACTCAAAAGTACCGCGGACACACATATTTACAAAATCCACAAGTACCGGGCATGGACTCCTGCATCTCTAAAACTTCAGCATGGCCTCCAACGCGCGAAGAACGTCATCGCGGGTAACTATACCTGTTAGCAGTGTTTAGAATATCCTGTTAAGCTTGAAACATACTCCAAACAATAGTCGATGTTAAGGGGATGATACAGATCTGCTCCCTCCGTCCCATAATATAAGAGTGTTTTTGACACTACATTAGTGTAAAAAATGCTCTTATATTATGGGACGGGGGGAGTAGTATATATAAGTCCTTTACTGCTGGTTTTGTCGTGTTTTCTGTTACTCACCTATTACTTGATTGTCCTGGTTTACTATCGGTAATCTGTGGATCTTCTTCTTGAGCATCAGAGCTGCGGCATCTGTTGGCATCACACGTGTGTACTGTTAATTAACTGGAAACAAATATGAAGAAAAAAAATGATAAGTGCAAACAACAATTACCGGTCACTGTTTTATCGCATGATAGCGTGATTGCTGGAGATGTCATCACATCTGCAATCTTCGTCTTTGACTGTTGCAACAAATAGGAACTAGATTAGCAAACACAAGATGGTGATATTGTTGATGTAGCAACTTGTATATGTATATGTGGGTGTGGGTGTGTTCTCTTTTTCTGTCTGTTTTTTTCTTCTTCTGCCGGACCCGAAAGGCGGCAAGAGTTGTGTGTAAAACAGATGAAGAGAGAAGGGGGAGGAGCTGAGCTGACCCCATGTGAAGCCCTCGCGCGATCGCTCTTCACGACGACCCCGATGCATCTGCGGGCGCTGTCGACAACCGGGAGACCTGACACGAGCTGAAAGTGGCCTTCAACCTCCACCAGCGCCTGCTCCGCTGTGACCATCAGCACGGGCGTCGACATGGCCTCACGCAGGAGCGGCCCCCGCTGCTGCAACCAACCAAGCAACAAGGTTCAAAGTCAAGCAAGGGATCAAGAAGAATAAGAAGCACCATCAAGAGAGGAGATGACAGAGACTACAAGATCAGCAGGAAGAAGCAGCATCAAGAGAGGACATGGCCAGAGACTACAAAGATCAGCAAGAAGAAGAACCTGGTCGCCGGCATGGGAAGGTGGTTGCTGCTGCTGCTGCTGCTGCTGGGACTGGAGGTAGGCGCGGAGGTCGTCGTAGCTGAGGAGGGAGAAGTTCTCGGGCCACTCGCCGGAGATGATGGCGTCGGGGTTCTCGTCGAGCCCGAGCCGGAGCCCGCTCCCGTCCATGAAAGTCGACGCCCGGCACACGAAGCTCCCGCCGCCGCTGGCTCTGCCCCTTCTAGCCTCAGTCTTGGCCCCTTTGAACATGGAGCAGCTCTGCAAGGTATTGATGCACGCCATGGATGATACTCTTCCTTGTCTTGTGTTGTGGATGTTGTCTAACTGTGTTCTCTTGCAGATCCCAGGAGGAGGGCTCCATTTATAGGGAGTGAAGCTGGAGGTGCACTCACTTGCTCCATGCCTATTGTCTGTCATTGAGCTGAGGTGGATGGGCTTGCTTGCATGGGAGGGAAGGGCTGGCCCACCAGCGGGTGAGTGAGTGACTGGTGCTGCTGAGAAGTGTGATCCCACTTTGACTTGACCACTGATGAGTGTGCTGACAGATAAAATATCTGTGTGATCAGTGAGCTTCAGCCATGGTAGGTAGAATCATGGCAGTGAATTCCTTGGGAGAAAGGGTGGCAGAAGCTGGGTGGTTGATCATGGCGTTTTAAGTTTTAGCCCCTGGGCTGGGGTGGTAATTCATGGAGGCTGGGGTGATGGATCTGGATATGAACCTAACTCTGAATGTGATGACAAGTTGGATCTGGGCGTTTTTTTGTCCCTGCCCGGAATCTCTGGTCCTCGGATGTGGATTGACGTGGAGCCATGGACACGCGGTGCTTCCCCTCGGAACGGTGGCCCGCCGGAGCGGGGCCCGGCGGCCGGCGTGGCGGGGCGCGAGTGGCCGGCGGGATTCCCGTGGGGCCCGGTCACGTGGCGCCGGATAAGGATGGAGGAGTGCCGACCCTTCCCTCCGGTACGGCTGGCGGAGAGCCGGAGGTCGACGTTGCATGCCGTTTTCTTCCGCCAACTCCGGCCAGTGGGTTGGGTTGTCGCCGTGCGTGTTGAGTCTGCTGACCTGTCGGAGCCGGAAGGGACGATCGGCCCACGGTTTCGTGCGAATGAATCTGCGGCGGAAACAGGCGAGAGAGAGAGAGAGGATCCAGCGCTCCAAAACGGGGCCTGGAAGATCACGATGCTGCGCAGAATCTCCATCCCTGGGAACGATGCAGAATCAGCACGAATCTTCAATCATGTCGGTGCTGCACTAGCAAAGTGCCCATGTTTGCAACGGATGGGCGACAAACCTATACTGTACATAACGAGTAATTCGCAAAAAAGAGAGACTTATACGTAATAACAAGCTTGAAAAAATATACCCTATTTCTGCTACGTATTTATTACTACTACCTCTGTTTATTTTTATAAGAAGTTTTAGACTTTCAGACACTGCTAAAAAACAGCACAAAGTAAGTTGTCTGAACGTCTTATAAAAACAAACGGAGGGAGTAATAAAAATAATTTTTTTTAATTATTACTCCCTCCGATTCAAATTAATTGATCCAACCTCTATACAATGTAGAATGGACATTGTATAGGGGCTGCGTCGAGGGAGTATACACATTTATTAGTGTACTTTATTTTGATCCAAGGATAATAACCTTAAATATGGAGTTTATAAACACAAAAAGTATAGTCACATGATAAAAACTTTATATTCATTCATACATTTTTATATTAAAAACAAAAAATGTTTAGCTATGTATCAGGGAGAATGATTTGTGACTTAATTTACTTGAAACAATGCCGATGTGCAATTAAAAATATTTATATTTATACATCCGAAAAATAAAGGAAGATTATACCTTATACATGTTAGATTACACTTTATTGGACAGTAAAATGCAAAATATGAGCGGTGTTTTATAGGACGGGCTCTAGGGAGACCGTTTTATAACAAAAATAAAATATTTTAAAAAATTTCAAATATATTTACAAAAAGCGCTGCAACAGGTACATAGCAGAGTTATAAATATCCAACTCGCAAAAAAATACATATAAATAACCACAAGCATGGAAAAAATGTATACCTTTTTTTTTATTACTAATAAAAAATAACAAAACAAAAAATTATATTTATTTTAAAATATTTATATTTACACGTTTTATTATTAAAAATATTTATTAGTACCTTTTTTTGAGGGAAAAATAGTTATTAGTACTTTATTTTGTTCCCAGGATAACTTCCTTAAATATATAAAGTTTATAAAATCAAAAAGTATAGTGGTCTAGAATACACTATTTTGCACAGTAAAATACAAATATTGTGGCCTAGAATGAGAGCGGTGTTTTATAGGATGGGCTCCAGGTAGACTGTTTGACAAAAAAACGAAATATATTTACAAATTTCAAAGAATATTTTTTTGTACAAATACATATACATGTTCTCTAAATATGTGTAAATCATTGAAATGATAGATTGTTTGCAGGATACAGAAAACAAAAAAATCTAGCCCAAAATATAACAAAGAAAAAACCATTTTAATCTATGTATTTTTCTTTATTTTTGTACATCACATATGAAGATATATGTTCATGAAATTATTTATATATATACTATACATATATGCTTACGTGCATACATTTTTTCCAGATTTTTTATGATGTAGAAACTATATTTTCTTTGGAAAAGGAATACCGAGCTCGCTGGAGCCTGCCACCATACGCACTTTCCATGTCTGGAATAGCAATAGAACATGATAGCGCTATTAATAAATATAAATCTAGATAATCACGTTTTGTTTTTTTGTACAATTTGCAAATAGAACATTTTTTAATCTTTTTTTACTTCAACACATGAAATCATTATTGTCATCTCTAAAATCTTAGTCTCCCTTTGAGCCATTTGATGGAAATTCGAGTATTTTCATCCTGACATTACTCCACATTTAACATGAACACATTTTTTTCATGTCAGGTTTAAGTCAAAACAATGAACCTATTTGATGGAAATTCAACTTCTTAATTGACATCCATGATGTCGCACCGGACAGTGAAACAATCATACTTTAGATTGGCCGACCTTTCAAGGGCATCTCTTTCCACGAACTTGTAGTAGCCCCAACAAGGATCACACTTGGAGAAAGGAGAGGATGAGAGGAAGGTACATGTGCGGGGAGGATAGGAGGAGGATGAGGCCAGGTGATGGTGTGGGGAGGAGAAGCAAGGCCTGCAGAAAGTATGTAGTGGCAGACCGATACGATCTCCAAAGGCTCAAGTTCATCTGTGAAAAGCAGTTGTCTGAGCGCATAGGTGTGAGCTCGGTGGTGTCCACCCTTGTTCTAGTCGAGCAGCACCACTGCTGTGGATTGAAGGAGCCGTGCTTGGAGTTTATCCAAGTCCAATCTCCCTCGCGTTTGCAGACAGTAATGGGAACTGATGGATGGGATCATGTATATACAACCTGTCCCTCTGTTTTGAACAACTTCATTGCCAAGCTTATTGCTTCGAACCAGAAGTAACATTTGCTCTTCATATATATGGTACGCATGTCTCTTAGACCTCAGATGACATTATTCTGCATATGTGGAATACTCTAGAGAGATGGTAGTCCGTGTGTCTTGCTTTTGTCTCGTCACTTGTAAATTTTTCGCTTAATCTGAAGCATCGAACATATGGGCAAACTGTCTCTTCATAGAATGGATAGTTTATATTGAGGTGTAAGCATCAACATTTATCTGCATCCGAGTAATGTGCAAGTTTCCCGGCTAGTTTTTTATCCTCGTATATTTCTGAGTGTAGTTGCATTGTACCTTCCTTGTCATGTAAAATCCTTTTCTAGTGGTTGTCAAGAAGAACAAATGTAGATGTTCTTGGAAAGGCATTTTATGAACTTGGATTTGGGGAAATTTTTTTGGAAGACAAGATAGAAGTCACTGGGATTTCCGGTTACCATGACAGAGATAGTGTGAAATCTTGGTCAATACCTAGGAACTTTACCCTGGGTGCTTGTTCTCCTTGGTTGGCGTCCCCCATGGGAGAGGAGGCCGAAGCTCGACGATTTTGTGAAATCCACTATTGTACTGCGTCCTGTACACAAAAATTTGACTTCCATTCTGGTGCATTTTCACTTTCATTCTGGTGTATTTTGAAGCTCTAGAGATGATTCATTTTTTTTAATTTCTGCAAGAAATAGTTTTCAGTGCACAGGAGGGGGGGGGGGGGGCTAGAGTTTCTTTACATAATAAAATACACATGGAGTATCTTTTCGTCAAGTGTCTCCAAAGATTTGGGAGATAGCCATTCATCCATAAAATCCATATCTTCCTTCATCTGGTTGTTGTTTCATAATAAGATTCTCATTAGAGACAACTTGGCTAGTAATCAGAGAAATGGACTTGCGGAGAAGATTCGCCATCGTGCTCAGCTTGTCACGACAGAGGAGCCAACCGAAGATCAAGGTTAAGATCTTCGGCTGGCTCCTCTGTCATGAGACTGGGAAAATGTAATAGGAACCTTGAGTTGGTTGAACCCTGACTCCATGTACTTATGGTCGCTTTTGCTTTGGTGTAGAGCTGCATGGTTCGGTCTGGACCGTGTGCGATACACACAACACACAAGGTCATCCAGGAAGACCCACATGCCAACTGCCAAACCCAAACGGAAAATTTCCGGAAACGAGAGAGCGGATCATAAGATTCGAAGAACAACAATGTATCTAAACGACGAACGAGAACCTCATCTCAGTCACCCAACCACGGAGGCATCTCGAGGTCATGGCGGTGAGGACCCAAACCTGTGCAACGCGCACGCAGGTCAAGCCAATAACAAGCTCCCCACCAATGGGACCAGGGATCATGGTGGAGGGGTTGAGCGGCCTCTGGAAGGGAAGACCTGATTGTGTGGTTCCAGGCCTTACCCTCCCCCCCCCCTCGCGCGTGAATCAGAACCGACGATTCATCCTCCTCTATGGCCCAATATATGACGTCCATCGGCATTGATCTGTTCATCCGCTCGGCATGCGTTACCTTGCAGCTAATGTTGATGCATATGTGCCCGACGTAGGGGAATTAGTCCCATACCACCTACTCCATCGCCCTCCTCGCCATCATTGGCCTGGATGGGTAGTTGCGGCGAGTTCTTTCTGATCAGAACCTCACGGCTCTACACGTTCAACTCGCCCCCTGCGGATTAATCAGGTGCAAGAAGTAGAGACGATGGCCGAGTGCAGGTCGACATAAAAGGAAGAGGCGGCGGTGGGATGAGAGCAGTAGTGAGGGAGGGAAGGGCAGGAAGTGGTTGGTGAAGAGAGGGTAGGTGGGTCTTGCATCCATCCATTCCGTGTTCATGTTTTTTGCTCTATTATGTATTTTCCGAAATGGAGCGAAAAGTTTTGCTCTCTATTTTCATCCCCAATTTCTACTTTAGTTTCTTTGTCCCCTGGATCATCGACTCTTGATTTGGTGGATCATCGTATATGCTTCGGTGTGTCTCGATGACGGTATTCAATATAGACCTTTTAGGTCGAACACTAATTTTCATTTTCTTATTTTTAGCAGCAGAACAATTTATTTGATTCAACTCTAACAATTTTGAGCATAATTGATTTGATGTCAAAAGTTGACATGCCAATATTTGACAAATGCCTTGGCTATCTGTCAATCTCACAAAAAGTTACCAAATTTTAACAATTTTTTATTTTGCCAAATCTTGGCAATGCCGAATATTAACATCAAACCAAATTATGCTCTTGGTGACAAAAACTGAGCTGATCTAAAACAATTTGGTTCGGCCCTAACAATTTCGGAGGTTTCTCCGGTCGCCATCAGCGCCGCCGCCGACCTCCTCCTCGTCGCCGGCCGTCACGATTCGCCTTACCGCACGCACGCCCGGTTTCTGAGATCTCTACAGGGACAACCGAAGTATCCTTCCGTCCATGGAAGCAGCAGCTCCCTCCGCCGCACTGAGGGTCTACGGGCCGAGCAACTTCAGGGACGAGGAGCTCGTCTTCAACAGCGAGGAGATAGGGAGGCTACAGTCGGAGCTTCTCGCCAAGATCCAGAGCTGCTACGGGCGGGTGGGGCAGCTCCGGGGGGTCTTCGACGCCGGCTTCTGCTTCGGCCTCCTGGACCCCGTCTCCAACATCGTCGCCGGCGCCTCCATCGCCCGCGCCGCCGTCGATGCCAAGGAGGAGGCGGAGGAGGAGCGTTCTCTCCCGGGCGCGCGGCTGAGCGAGCCAGATCTGATTGGGGACATGAACCGGCGGTCGTTCCACGGCCTCGTCGACTTCCTGACCGCCCTCTTCCCCCACCTCACCAACGCCATGGCCATCTGGTACCTCAACGAGGCCCGGCTGGATCCCCTCGTCGCCGCCCACCTCATCATCAAGCGCCGCGGCATGGAGCAGAGCTTTGGGTTCGCGTCAGACACCACCGCGGCCGCCGTCGAGACCGCCCTCAGATGCGCCGCGGCCTCCGCCCAGCACCCCAATCCCAGCCAGTTTGCGCTAGGGTGGAAGTTGCTTTCGCATTCTGATCTCAACAATGTCGCCGCCGTGCTGCCATCGTCCGCCAATTCCGATCACTCTGACGAGTCCTTTGCCACTGCCATTGCCATGGTAGATGATGTTCTGCTCAAGAAACAGCCTCAGCCCACCTCGGTTTTCAGCCTGGAGAAATCATGGGAGCTCGCCTCTGCTCGCCTCCTCAACCTCTGTCCCATCGTCTTGGAGAAGAAGGTGTTTCTTGAGCGGGCAGCCATCTGGCGTATGCTTCTCACCACCATCCATGGATACTATCTTCAGGCACTGGCCAGGCTGCCCAAGGACAAGCTGCAGTCTCACTACCACCACAGCTTGCTTCAGGCAGGGCATTGCTACGGCCCGCTGGATCCGGTCGGCAACATCATCCTCAACACCATCTGGTATAGCCGAGCCTACCCTCCAGCGAAGAATGTCGAGATATCAGCGATCAGCACCAGAGGCCTTCTGCGGATCGCTGTCCGGTCCTTATATGGTCTTGTCTCCTTTCTCTGCACCCGGTGTGCCGCGACACACCTCACGCCTGACGAAGCAATTCAACGACTGCAGGCTGTCGGTGCTGATCTCCGACTCGCTGATCCGAACCTCCTCCTTGATGATGATAAGAATGTTGATGATATGATGGTATCTGCCACTGTCGAACAAGCCTACACTGCTGCGGCAGCAGCAGCAAGACACCCTGAGCCTCATCACCAGGTAGAGCTTCTCAGGCTGTCTAATTCAGTGTTGCGGACGGCCTCCGACCGTCTCAAAGGTGATGCCATGCTCTCCCATGAGGATGCTGAGCCCCTCTCTGGATCCTTGATGTATCCCTGCATGTTATTATCAGAACACCAGCAGCTGCCAGAAACAAAGATCAAGGTTCTAGACCGGTGGGCTCACATAAGGGTGCAACATCGGATTAACAAGTTCTGGGACCAGCATGCTAGGCTCGTCGGAATGGCGAAATCTGCAATGGACTCATACAGGAATGAACTTGGGGTTGGTTCCTTCTCTTTTAGACTTTGCTCTCTGCAAAACATTCCATGTTTCCAGTTAACCTTTCTTTTGTCTTACTGATGATTCAAGGTACCCAGTTACAAGCTCCATGTTATCTGCGGTGCCAATGAGTATGTTGATGGTCCTGTGTGCACAAGGCCTGGCAAAGGCTACTACCGTTGCTCCCACATCAACTTCCTTGCTGCCCAATCTGCTGCTACACCTCCGACGCTCTTCTTTGCTGAATGTGCCAACGACGGCACAGAGGTGCGGTTGTGCTGCCCTGTGCGTGTGCTGCCTCCAGGCAGTGGTATGTTGCTGTTTTGCCCTTGCTATTAATGTTCTCCACCAATCAGATATATAGTTCCCTGTCTTGTATCAAGCTGATAAGTTAGGTACCTATTTGCCATGTTCATCTTTAGAGGTACGCACGCCACGAGTAATGATTCATTCTGCACCAGAGGCGGAAGAATCGACCTGACAGATTACTGAACACAATGGATAATTACTAAAGTAAGTAGGTAGAAGTTTTAAAAAATCAAGAAAATGCCAAAAGGCAAGATGTCTGACCAAAAATAGCACCAACTCTCTGTTTTCACATGCCGGTGGCTCTGGAGGTTCAAAACAGAGCAAACCTAATAATGGAATAGCAGACGCTCAGTTCAGCTGTCAAGTTCAGTACTGGCAGATACTCCCTCTGGTCCTTTTTTACTTTGCATATTAGCTTTGACTGAAGTCAAAATTTTAAAGTTTGATCACATTCGTGGAGAAAAATATCGATGTTTTAATAGCAAATCAATATCATTACATGCATTGTATAAAATATTTTCATATTATATTTATTTGGTATTGTAGATGTTAGACATTTTTCAATATAAAGTTGGTCAAAGTTTATAAAATTTGACTTAAGACAAATCTAAAACGCGGACTAAAAAGAAATGGAGGGAGTAATTATAAAAGGTGGAAACCAACTTTAGCACCTGATCTATTGCCCTGGTCCTATTTTGTTGGAAGAAAATAATCATGTTCATACGTATTCATACTAGGTGATCCCATTGGGATCTGTAAGACAATGCCAACTGAAAAATCTGAAGTATCTTTTCTTTCTGAAGACGGACTATCACTACAGCACCCTATGTGAACTTTGTTTCTAGAAGATCAATTTATAGAAGAAAGCCATCGTCAAGCACTGTATTATGTACACACCATAGGTATTATAAGTCGTCTTCCCTATAAAGTACTGTTATGTGTGACACCACATGTTTTAGCTCATCCTCTGTACAGCATGAGGTTTCCGTTTCAGGCACCAAGCAGCATAGGCTTCTTTAATACACCTTTAACAAAGTGTTCAATGATCTCTGCAAGTGTAAGTATGTTTCAGTCTTATAGGACGACAATATTAGCAGCTCTATCATCATCCAATTAACGCTGCTACCCACTCCCCAACCATCTATACCGCTCACGGCTCACCCCTTGCTCCCTGAGCGCCATGAATTACGTACAAAGATTTTCTGACACGAACAGTATAGAAACTAGAAAGGCTTCCTGATTTGCTCCCTTATAGATAACTACTCCCTCCGTTCCTAGATATTTGTCTTTTTAGAGATTTCAAATGGACTACCACATACGGATGTATATAGACATATTTTGGAGTGTAGATTCACTCATTTTGCTCCGTATTTAGTCACTTGTTGAAATCTATAGAAAGACAAATATTTAGGAACGGAGGGAGTAATTGCTGTGCATGAATGTATAAGTAAATTTCTGTTCACTCTACCATCCAAAACTAACTATAAATAACATGACGTCTCTGTATGTTTGCATGGCAGAACAAGTCCGTTGCATGTACTGCGAGTACCATGGGAGTAGGATTGTACACCCAACAAGGGAGAGCTTCCGTGGGCGCGACATCGAGTTTGAGAAGATGCTGTGTGGAGAAGGAGTGTATTCAAAGTCATTAACCAACAATGGGATCATCGCACACAGCGGCGAGGCAAGTCGCTGTGTAGGTTCTGTGGTTGACGACTGCATCTACGACGTCTACCGACTTGACGATACGCCTATAAAGGCAGAGGACTTTGTACGCATGTCAGATGCTAATGTGGTGTTTGACTGATTGAAGAGCTCGTGCCATTTGCCAATGCAAGCAGCAAAGGTGAGTTGCATGCATAGAGAGACAGAGAGAAATTTAACCACCACTTTAGTTAGTGCCATGCGAAATGCTGCTTGCAGTTCATCAAGGGATGCCTTGTGTTGTTTTTGTATCAGGGTTCCCGCTTCTTTGCTGAGATATTTTTGTAGATGTATGGTTTATATTCTGCATGCCAAAGTTGTTTGACCAGCTTGTGCAATCAGAATAGATTGGTCCAAGATTGATGCATGGGTCTTTTGCTGTCATGCAAACTTTACGCACTGGCTATATAGTGTCAAACAACGTCTTATATTAAATTACCGAGGAGTACATGCTTTATGTTCATCTGCAGTACTATTACTATGCAATTTAATTCGAGTGTCGGATTCATGGAGACGTTGCAAGTTCAGGTAAAGAAACGAGAAGCAGAGAAAGTTCATGTCTCAAGTTTGGTATCTAGCTGGTGTGCTCACTTAAGCTTTTGCGAGCCATAAGACCTCTTACCTTGGCAAGTCCCTGCGAAATAATTTTGATTGAGAGAAAAAGTGGCACTCCACCGTCTTTAGAGAAGAGAAGCACGAGCGAGCGACCCGATCTTTACGGCGTAGGATTGATGAATGAAGGGATAATTGTCGCTCCCTCTTCATGGCGTAGAATCGATGAATGGAGGGATAACTATCGCCCACTCTTCACGATGTAGGATCGATGAACAGAGGGATGACTAGTTGCAAGCTGCCAAAAGAAAGAGATGGTGGCCCAACGAGGAGGATGCCAACCATAGCATGCAATACGAGTTCAAGAAGTGGAGCACGGGATTGATGCAATCTTTGCAAGGGAAATCACGAACACTAACCCACACAACCACCCTTAAGTTGTGGAACACAAATTATGAGCAACTCCACATGGAATCACGAGAATAAGGGTAGCAATAAGTCTTCAATCTCACGATGAGTCTTATGTCTTTGTCTATTAATAGAAATACCAAAAGTCCTCTACGAATGAATGCACTAATCTATTTATATTGGGGACACCCCTCCAATATGTGTGAAAGCAAACTAACTTCGAGAACCAACATAGTGTGAAAACCGAACTAGCTTAGGTGTGAAACCAAACCAGCTTAGGGAATTGATGAGGTAACTTCTAAAATTCTCTTGTAAGGTGTAGTTAGCTTATTTCATCATCAAATATTGTTTCGTCAGAGTCCGGACATTATGTTTTAGCAGCAAACTTGTTTTTTTCCCTTCCTAGCTATGTTTATTCAAAATAAAACATTGTTTCTTCATGGGCTGAGATGTTGTGGGCCCTCTTTGACATTGCACCAGATCATGTATTTGCTTCGTGTGACTTCTTGTGATTGATCTATCGATGATTGGTGTAGTGCGAATGGTTGTGATATCATCCTCATCATCTGTCTCTTGAGAAGGAGTTGTCCTCAACTCTAAAGGTCCAAGGTATAAGAAAAGATCAAAGACGCTGAAGGTTGGGCTAACACGATAATCTTCTAGAAGATCAATCTTGTAGGCATTATCATTTATCTTCTCAAGCACCTTGAATAGGCCATCACTGTGAGCGACAACTTGCACTTGCATTGCTTAGAAAAATGGTCCTTCAGTAGATGTATCAGTACCAAATTTCATTGCTCAACAACATCCTCTTCCCTTTGCCTTCTCATGAAGTTGCTTGACAAAATCAACATTCTTACTTGCAAAGTTGGTTCGTTCCCAAAACAGGAAATGGAAAAAGACCAGCAATAGGTTTTAACCCATACACAAGCTCAAAAGAGTAAAAATTAGTGGTTGAATTTACCGCCATGTTATATGATGGAAATATGCCCTAGAGGCAATAATAAAATGGTTATTATTATATTTCCTTAATCATGATAAGGTTTATTATTCATGCTAGGAGAATGATGGAAATGGCTCTACTAGACTAGCTCGTTGATCAAAGATGGTTAAGGTTTCCTAACCATAGAAATGAGTTGTCATTTGATAATGGGATCACATCATTAGGAGAATGATGTGATGGACAAGACCCAACCGTTAGCATAGCATATGATCGTTCAGTTTATTGCTATACTGCTTTCTTAATGTCAAATACATCTTTCTTCGACCATGAGATCATGCAACTCCCGGATACCGGAGGAATACCTTATGTGCTATCAAACGTCACAATGTAACTGGGTGATCATAAAGATGCTCTACAGGTATCTCCGAAGGTGTCTGTTGGGTTGGCATGTACCGAGACTGGGATTTGTCACTCCGTGTGACGGAGAGGTATCTCTGGGCCCTCTCAGTAATACAACGTCACAAGAAGCCTGCATGCTAAGTGACTAAGGAGTTAGTTACAAGATGATGTAGTATGAAATGAGTAAAGCGACTTGTCGGTAACGAGATTGAACTAGGTATAGAGATACCGACGATCGAATCTCGGGCAAGTAACATACTGACATACGAAGTGAATTACATATGTTGTCATAAAGATTCAACCATAAAAAGATCTCCGTGGAATATGTAGGAATCAATATGGGCATCCAGGTCCCGCTATTGGTTATTAACCGGAGAGGTGTCTTGGTCATGACTACATAATTCCAGAACCCGCAGGGTCCCTTGCTTAACGTTCGTTGACGCTAGAGTAGTATTGGGATATTTGATGAGTGGTAACCAAATGTTCTTCGGAGTCCCGGATTAGATCATGTACGTCCCGAGGAGTCTCAGAATGGTCGAGAGGTAAAGATTTATATACGAGAAGTCATATTTTGGGTTCCGGAAAAAGGTGCAGTTTTTTCTGTATTGTACCAGGAAGCTTCCAGAAGGTTCCGCAAGATTGGGGAGGGGTCCGGAAGTCCACAAGTGGGTCCACCAAGACCCAAGGGCTAGCATGGGCTGCGGGGAGGCGCCCAGGCCTTATTAGGCTAGGCGCACCAAGTCCTCAAAAGCCCATGTGGCAAGGGAAGGCAAAAAAAGGAAGGAGTCCTAGTAGGAATAGGATTGGACTTGGAGTCCAAGTCCTGTCCCCCTTAGCTGCGCCCTAGGGCTTGGAGGAGCTGTTTCCCACGCTGCTCCACCTATATATAAAGGGGAGGTGGCGCCCCAAGTGAATACACCAAGCCCTTGGCACCCCTCTCTCTCTCCCGTTACTTCGTAGTTCCACCGCCTCGTCCCGGCGACGCTTAGCGAAGCGCTCTCGGTGCTCCACCAGCACCATCACCACCACACCATCGTGTTGGTTGTTATCCCATATACTTATCCTCTCCCGCTTGCTGGATCAAGAAGGAGGAGACGTCATCGAGCCACATGTGTGCTAAACTCGGGGGTGCCGTCCGTTCGACACTAGATCGGTTGGATCGTGATCAGATCGCGAAGAGTACAACTACATCAACCGCGTGATAAACGCTTCCGCCTAGCGATCTACAAGGGTATGTAGATGCTCTCCCCCTCTCGTAGCTATGCATCTCCATGGATAGATCTTGTGTGTACGTAGAATTTTTTTTGTTTTCCATCCAACATTCCCCAACATTATATGCAAACTCCACTTGAGGTAGACACTCATCCCACATCTCCAAGTTCTTCTTTAGGATAGCTCTTAGCATCATGGACAATGTTCAATTTATAAATTCGATTTGTTTATCAGTTTGTGGGTGGCATGTCGTGGAAAATAGGTTCCTTGTTCCAAGTTTCCCCACAAAGGTCCCCTAAAGTAGCTCAAGAACTTAGTGTCACGATTTAAAACAACTAGATAACGCCCATCGCGCTGCTTCGGATTTTTTTAGAAATAAACTTATCAAAAATAAATTAAAATATATGAGAATAGTACTGCACCATAGCAACCTAGAGGTTAATGGAGGTGGATGCATGTTATATTGTCTTGTTACATTCAAGCTCAATTATTTACTGTTGAAAAATAAAAATAAATGATGTGGAGGACTTTCATGTGCTTGATGATGTGGAGGGCTTGCATGTGGTGGAAAGTGAAAAATGGAAAGTTGAATGGTTCCATGACGCTTGATGATGTGGAGGGCATGCATGTGGTGAAGAGTGAAAGGTTGATTGGTTGCATGCGTTTGCTGATGTGGATGACTTGTATGTACATTTAAATGGGAGGTAACATGTGTGAGGAATATGTGATAAGGTGGATAGTCTGCATGTTAAGATAAATAAGATAGTGAGAACGAACTCCTTAGATATATAAGATGTAACCTCCCACCCGAAAAAGTAGGATCGCATCAGGCGATCAAGGAGGCGATCGGGAGGCGACCGACATCCCTTGCACGCCGCCGGTGACGCCGCCGGTTCCCTCTCTCTCCGTCGGCCGCTCCGGCGGCGGGAGGGAGGGGGAACTTCTGGGTCTGTTCAGTAGGTGGGTGTGTGGTAGGGTTAGGGTTGAGGGAGACGCTGCCGAGGCCGTTGCGGTGGTGTCGCGTCCGAATAAGTTTCTCCGGCTCCGTTCATGTCAGCGAGGCTTTTGCCTTCGTCTATGAGCCAGCGGTGTTGGGGATCCCCGGATCTCGTCGAGGTCGCGGGCTATGGTGGTTGGAGGTCCATCGGCACTGGCCGTTTGGATCCTCAGATGGGCGATGGATGCAGGAAGACGAAGACCTTTCTTCTTCCTTGTTGGTATGATTTGCTGTTGCTGTTCTTCTCCTTCCTCTGCGCTGATGCTGGTGGGAGATCCTGCTTTGTCCGGGCGGATGGCCCGGCCGCGGTGCTGGACCGGTCGGATGACTCGAGTTCTCTTCCTTTCGGAAGGGACACTTTTCGCGGTACTCAAAATCAAAGATGGTGACGGCTGTTGCAGGTGTGTTGGATTGATGTCCATGCCCTCTCAGTGCTGGTGTCAAGGAAGGAGGAAGCAGCGTGGCGGCAATTGTACCGTGGTCGAAGATGATGACCTGTTTGCGACTGGTTGCAGATCCTTCTGCTGCAGGGGTCTTCTCTCAAGATTCAGGGATGATGACACAGTGCTCCAGAGATCTTCTTGTGTTTTGGTTGTCTTAGGATACTCTAGGTGTTTATGGTCCTTTGTGTTTGCGTTTCAGTGTGCTTGTAAGAGTCAACTACTTTGTTGTACTGATTCATAATTTAAATGAAGAATTTCTCAAAAAAAAAGATATATAAGATGTGTGTGCGGTACTCCATATAGTCACATAACTTTCCTAAAGAATAATTCAACAATATATGTGTGAAGCATCCTCACTCTTTAACATGGGATAAAATGTGTCATCTATATCTATATACCAAAATAAAAAGACTTAAAAGGCAGATCCAACTAATCTCGGCCATCAAATCATGTTAATCTAACGACTTAGATTACTCCAATAGCGAGCTTAACATGTTTAGCGTGTAATTAATATCATACCAAATTAATATGAGCGAGAATCGTATATAGTTAACATGCAATTAATATCTTGCCTAATATCAGTATGCAATTAATATTCTAACAAATACCAACATGCATTGCAAGTACACATTTACTAATTTTACTAAAAATATCAACTACCACAAACACGGGGCTAAGAGGGAGTCACTCTCGCTCTTAGTTTGTGATAAGTGAGTTCAAACGGAACTTAGCTTTGTAACAAATCCCCGCATCGCCACATGTAGCACTCCGTGTCACGCTCTACTCTTGGCCAAACTAAGTGGTCAACCAGCACACTCCCAGATTTCTTCATCATGCACATTGATTATGATATGAATGCTTGCAAACTTTTATCACCGCAAGGTTGAGAGGATTTTAAATATGAAAATAAAGCCATCAACTCAAATATTCCAAATGAGAGGATTTAAAATATGAAAATAAAGTCATCAACTAGGCGTTCCATGGAGGTTGTTTGAATTTGGATGGTTTCCCCCAAATACTAAATTCCCTCGAGAAAAATGGGGAGATTAGAGAGGATCATCATAATACCAGGGTGTAAAGGATGTGTGGCTATGAACTTTGAGAAATCATGAGACGATTCAATTTGAAATGGAGATAAGAGCCAAGGAAGCTCAACCGACGTCGTGATCACACACGGTGGAAGGAATATGCCAAAAGATATAGGAAGTGTGTTGAACAGGGACAAGTGAGCGAGGTCGGCCAGAGATAAAGGATTTTGTTCTTATCAATTCAGATCGGTTTTGTTGCCAAGTAGGAGAGAGAGGAGCACGATAATTTTGTTGGGGAACGTAGCATGCAATTTCAAAAAAATTCCTACAATCACGCAAGACTATCTAGGAGATGCATAGCAATGAGGGGGGGGGGGGGGGTGTCCACGTACCCTCGTAGACTGAAAGCGGAAGCGTTAGGTTAACACGGTTGATGTAGTCGAACGGCTTCACGATCCAACCGATCTAGTACTGAATGTACGACACCTCCGAGTTCAGCACATGTTCAGCTCGATGACGTCCCTCGAACTCTTGGTCCAGCAGATGGTCGAGGGAGAGTTTCGTCAGCACGACGGCGTGGTGACGGTGATGGTAATGTGATCCCCGCAGGGCTCCGCCTAAGCACTACGACGCTATGACCGGAGGAGTAAACTGTGGAGGGGGGCACCGCACACGGCTAAGAGAATAACGGTTGTGCTTTGGGGTGCCCCCCTGCCCCAGTATATAAAGGGGGAAAGGGAGGAGGCCGGCCCCCTAAGGGCGCGCCAAGTGTGGGGAGTCCTACTAGGATTTTTAGTCCTAGTAGGATTCCCCCTTCCTTTTCCGGAGTGGGAAAGGGGGAAAGAGAGAGGGAGTAGGAGAGGGAAAGGGGGGCACCGCCCCCTCCCCTAGTCCAATTCGGACTCCCATGGGGGGGGGGGGGCGCGGCCACCCCTTATGGGCTGTCCCCTCTCTCCCCTATGGCCCATGAGGCCCAATATCTCTCCCGGGGGGTTCCGGTAACCTCCGGGTACTCCAAAAAATACCCGAAACGCTCCGGAACCATTCCGGTGTCTGAATACCATCGTCCAATATATCAATCTTACCTTTCAAACATTTCGAGACTCCTCGTCATGTCCGTGATCTCATCTGGGACTCCGAACAAACTTCGGTCACCAAAACACATAACTCATAATACAAATCGTCATCGAACGTTAAGCGCGCGGACCCTACGGGTTCGAGAACTATGTAGACATGACCGAGACACCTCTCCGGTCAATAACCAATAGCGGAACCTGGATGCTCATATTGGCTCCCACATATTCTACGAAGATCTTTATCGGCCGAACCGTTATGACAACATATGGTATTCCCTTTGTCATCGGTATGTTACTTGCTCGAGATCCGATCATCGGTATCCACATACCTAGTTCAATCTCGTTATCGGCAAGTCTCTTTACTCGTTCCGTAATGCATCATCCCGCAACTAACTCATTATTCACATTGCTTGCAAGGCTTATAATGATGTGCATTACCGAGAGGGCCCAAAGATACCTCTCCTCTCGGAGTGACAAATCCTAATCTTGATCTATGCCAACCCAACAAAACACCTTCGGAGACACCTATAGAGCATCTTTATAACCACCCAGTTACGTTGTGACGTTTGATAGCACACAAGGTGTTCCTCCGGTATTCAGGAGTTGCATAATCTCATAGTCAGAGGAATATGTATAAGTCATGAAGAAAGCAATAGCAATAAAACTTATCGATCATTATGCTAAGCTAACAGATGGGTCTTGTCCATCACATCATTCTCCTAATGATGTGATCCCGTTCATCAAATGACAACACATGTCTATGGTTAGGAAACTTAACCATCTTTGATTTATGAGCTAGTCTAGTAGAGGCTTTACTAGAGACACTGTTTTGTCTATGTATCCACACATGTATCAAGTTTCCGGTTAATACAATTCTAGCATGAATAATAGATATTTATCATGATATAAGGAAATATAAATAACAACTTTATTATTGCCTCTAGGGCATATTTCCTTCAGTCTCCCACTTGCACTAGAGTCAATAATCTGGATTACACTGTAATGATTCTAACACCCATGGACTCTTGGTGCTGATCATGTTTTGCTCGTGGAAGAGGCTTAGTCAACAGGTCTGCCACATTCAGATCCGTATGTATTTTGCAAATCTCTATGTCTCCCTCCTTGACTTGATGACGGATGGAGTTGAAGCGTCTCTTGATGTGTTTGGTTCTTTTGTGAAATCTGGATTCCTTCGCCAAGGCTATTGCTCCAGTATTGTCACAAAAGTTTTTCATTGGACCCGATGCCCTAGGTATTACACCTAGATCGGGTATGATCTCCTTCATCCAGACTCCTTCATTCGCTGCTTCCGAAGAAGCTATGTACTCCACTTCACACGTAGATCCCGCCACGACGCTTTGCTTGGAACTGCACCAACTGACAGCTCCACCATTCAATATAAGTATGTATCTGGTTTGTGACTTAGAGTCATCCGGATCAGTTTCAAAGCTAGCATCGACGTAACCATTTACCACAAGCTCTTTGTCACCTCCATCAATGAGAAACATATCCTTAGTCCTTTTCAGGTACTTCAGGATGTTCTTGATCGCTGTCGAGTGATCCACTCCTGGATTACTTTCCTACCTCCCTGCTATACTTATAGCAAGGCACACATCAAGTCTGGTACACAACATAGCATACATGATAGAACCTATGGCTGAAGCATAGGGAATGACTTTCATTTTCTGTCTATCTTCTGTAGTGGTCGGGCATTGAGTCTGACTCAACTTCCCACCTTGTAACATAGGCAAGAACCCTTTCTTTGACCGATCCATTTTGAACTTCTTCAAAATCTTATCAAGGTATGTGCTTTGTGAAAGTCCAATTAAGCGTCTTGATCTATCTCTATAGATCTTGATGCCCAATATATAAGCAGCTTCACCGAGGTCTTTCATTGAAAAACTCTTATTCAAGTATCCTTTTATGCTATCCAGAAATTCTATATCATTTCCAATCAACAATATGTCATCCACATATAATATTAGAGATGCTACAGTGCTCCCACTCACTTTCTTGTAAATAGAGGCTTCTCCAAAAGTCGGTATAAAACCATATGCTTTGATCACCTCATCAAAACGTATATTCCAACTCCGAGAGGCTTGCACCAGTCCATAAATGGATCGCTGGAGCTTGCACACTTTGTTAGCACCTTTAGAATCTACAAAACCTTCTGGTTGCATCATATACAACTCTTCTTTAAGAAATCCATTAAGGAATGCAGTTTTGACATCCATTTGCCAGATTTCATAATCATAAAATGCGGCAATTGCTAACATGATTCGGACGGACTTAAGCATCGCTACGGGTGAGAAGGTCTCATCGTAGTCAACTCCTTCAACTTGTCGAAAACCTGTTGCGACAAGTCGAGCTGTGTAGACAGTAACATTACCATCAGCGTCAGTCTTCTTCTTGAAGATCCATTTATTCGCTATGGCTTGTCGATCATCGGGCAAGTCCACCAAAGTCCATACTTTGTTCTAATACATGAATCCCATCTCAGACTTCATGGCCTCAAGCCATTTTGCGGAATCTGGGCTCATCATCGCTTCCTCATAGTTCATAGGTTCGTCATGGTATAGTAACATGACTTCCAGAACAGGATTACTTTACCACTCACAGTGCGGGCGTGCTCGTTGACCTCTACGAGGTTTGGTAGTAACTTGATCTGAAGTTTCATGATCATTATCATTAGCTTCCTCACTAATTGGTGTAGGTATCACTAGAACTGATTTCTGTGATGAACTACTTCCCAATTCAAGAGAAGGTACAATTACCTCATCAAGTTCTACTTTCCTCCCACTCACTTCTTTCGAGAGAAACTCCTTCTCTAGAAAGGATCCATTCTTAGCAACAAAGATCTTGCCTTCGGATCCGTGATAGAAGGTGTACCCAATGATCTCTTTTGGGTATCCTATGAAGACACACTTCTCCGATTTGGGTTCGAGCTTATCAGCGAAGCTTTTTCACATAAGCATCGCAACCCCAAACTTTAAGAAACGACAACTTAGGTTTCTTGCCAAGTTCATACGGTGTCGTCTCAAAGGATTTAGACAGTGCCCTATTTAACGTGAATGCAGCTGTCTCTAATGCATAACCCCAAAACAATAGTGGTAAATTGGTAAGAGACATCATAGATCGCACCATATCTAATAAAGTACGGTTACGACGTTCGAACACACCATTCTGTTTGTGGTGTTCCGGTGGCGTGTGTTGTGAAACTATTCCACATTGTTTTAAATGAAGGCCAAACTCAGAATCTCAAATATTCGCCTCCATGATCAGATCATAGAAACTTTATTTTCTTGTTATGATGATTCTCCACTTCACTCTGAAATTCTTTGAACTTTTCAAATGTTTCAGACTTGTGTTTCATTAAGTAGATATACCCATATCTGCTCAAATCATCGATGAAGGTCGAAAATAACGATACCCGTCATGAGCCTCAACACTCATCGGACTGCATACATTGGTATGTATTATTTCCAATAAGTCAGTAGCTCGCTCCATTGTTCCGGAGAACGGAGTCTTAGTCATCTTGCCCATGAGGCATGGTTCGCAAGCATCAAATGATTCATAATCAAGTGATTCCAAAAGTCCATCTGCATGGAGTTTCTTCATGAGTTTTACACCAATATGACCTAAACGACAGTGGCACAAATATGTTGCACTATCATTATCAACTTTGCATCTTTTGGCATCAATATTATGAATATGTGTATCACCACAATCGAGATTCAACAAAAATAGACCACTCTTCAAGGGTGCATGACCATAAAAGATATTACTCATATAAATAGAACAACCATTATTCTCCGATTGAAATGAATAACCGTCTCGCATCAAACAAGATCCAGATATAATGTTCATGCTCAATGCTGGCACCAAATAACAATTATTCAGGTCTAAAACTAATCCCAAAGGTAGATGTAGAGGTAGCGTGCCGACGGCGATCACATCGACCTTGGAACCATTCCCGACGTGCATCGTCACCTCGTCCTTAGCCAATCTATGTTTAATCCGTAGCCCCTGTTTCAAGTTACAGATATGAGCAACCGAACCAGTATCAAATACCCAGGCACTACTACGAGCATTAGTAAGGTACACATCAATAACATATGTATATCAAATATACCTTTGTTCACTTCGCCATCCTTCTTATCCGCCAAATACTTGGGGCAGTTCCGCTACTAGTGACCAATCCCTTTGAAGTAGAAGCACTCAGTTTCGGGCTTAGGTCCAGACTTGGGCTTCTTCCCGGGAGTGGCAACTTGCTTGATTCTTCTTGAAGTTCCCCTTCTTTCCTTTGCCCTTTTTCTTGAAACTAGTGGTCTTGTTAACCATCAACAGTTGATGCTCCTTCTTGATTTCTACCTTCGCAACTTTGAGCATTGTGAAGAGCTCGGGAATAGTCTTCTCCATCCCTTGCATATTATAGTTCATCACGAAGCCTTTATAGCTTGGTGGCAGTGATTGAAGAACTCTGTCAATAACACTATCATCCGGAAGATTAACTCCCAGCTGAGTCAAGTGGTTATGGTACCCAGACATTTTGAGTATGTGTTCACCGATGTAACTGTTCTCCTCCATCTTGCAGCTATAGAACTTGTTGGAGACCTCATATGTCTCAACACGGGCATTTGCTTGAAATATTAACTTCAACTCCTGGAACATCTCATATGCTCCATGACGTTCAAAACGTCTTTGAAGTCCCGATTCTAAGCCGTAAAGCATGGCACACTGAACTATCGAGTAGTAATCAGATCGAGCTTGCCAGACGTTCATAACATCAGCATCTGCTCCTGTAGCAGGCCTTTCACCTAGCGGTGCATCAAGGACATAATTCTTCTGTGCGACAATGAGGCTAATCCTCAAGTTACGGATCCAGTCCGTGTAGTTGCTGCCATCATCTTTCAACTTAGCTTTCTCTAGGAACGCATTAAAATTCAAAGGAACGGTAGCACGGGACATTGATCTACAACATAGATATGCCAAAACTATCAGGACTAAGTTCATGATAAGTTAAGTTCAATTAATCATATTACTTAAGAACTCCCACTTAGATAGACATCCCTCTAGTCATCTAAATGATCACGTGGTCCATATCAACTAAACCATGTCCGATCATCACGTGAGATGGAGTAGTTTTCAATGGTGAACATCTCTATGTTGATCATATCTACTATATGATTCACATTCAACCTTTTGGTCTTAGTGTTCCGAGGCCATGTCTGTACATGCTAGGCTCATCAAATTTAACCCGAGTATTTCGCACTTGCAAAACTGTCTTGCACCCGTTGTATGTGAACGTAGAGCTTATCACTGAAGGAAATATGCCCTAGAGGCAATAATAAAGTTATTATTTATTTCCTTATTTCATGATAAATGTTTATTATTCATGCTAGAATTGTATTAACCGGAAAATTAGTTACATGTGTGAATACATAGACAAACTGAGTGTCACTAGTATGCCTCTACTTGATTAGCTCGTTAATCAAAGATGGTTAAGTTTCCTAGCAATTGACATGAGTTGTCATTTGATGAACGGGATCACATCATTAGAGAATGATGTGATTGCCATGACCCATCCGTTAGCTTAGCACTATGATCGTTTAGTTTATTGCTATTGCTTTCTTCATAACTTATACATGTTCCTATGACTATGAGATTATGCAACTCCCGAATACCGGAGGAACACTTTGTGTGCTACCAAACGTCACAACGTAACTGGGTGATCATAAAGGTGCTCTACAGGTGTCTCCGATGGTACTTGTTGAGTTGGCATAGATCGAGATTAGGATTTGTCACTCCGATTGTCGGAGAGGTATCTCTGGGCCCTCTCGGTAATGCACATCACTATAAGCCTTGCAAGCAATGTGACTAATGAGTTAGTTGCGGGATGATGTATTACGAAACAAGTAAATAGACTTGCCGGTAACGAGATTGAACTAGGTATTAAGATACCGACGATCGAATCTCGGGCAAGTAACATACCGATGACAAAGGGAACAACGTATGTTGTTATGCGATTTGACCGATAAAGATCTTCGTAGAATATGTGGGAGCCAATATGACCATCCAGGTTCCGCTATTGGTTATTGACTCGAGATGTGTCTCGGTCATTTCTACATAGTTCTCGAACCCGTAGGGTCCGCACGCTTAACGTTTGATGATGATTGGTATTATGAGTTTATGTGTTTTGATGTACCGAAGGTAGTTTGGAGTCCCGGATGAGATCATGGACATGACGAGGAGTCTCGAAATGGTCGAGACGTAAAGATCGATATATTCGGACATCAGAAAGGTTCCGAGTGATTCGGGTATTTTTGGAGTACCGGAGAGTTACTGGAATTCGTATTGGGCCTTAATGGGCCATACAGGAAAGGAGAGAAAGGCCTCAAGGGTGGCCGCGCCCCTTCCCCTTGGACTGGCCCGAATTGGACTAGGGAAAGGGGGCGCCCCCTTCCTTCCTTCTCCTTCTCCCTTCCCCTTTTCCTATTCCATGTGGGAGGTGGAATCCTACTATGACTTGGGAGTCCTAGTAGGACTCCACACTTTGGGCGTGCCCTATGAGGGCCGGCCTCCTCCTCCCTCCATCCATTATATACATGGCAAGGGGCACCCCATAGACACACAAGTTGATTTCTTAGCCGTGTGCGGTGCCCCCCTCCACAGTTACACACCTCGGTCATATCGTCGTAGTGCTTAGGCGAAGCCCTGCGCCGGTAACTTCATCATCACCCTCACCACGCCGTCGTGCTAACAGAACTCTCCCTCGGCCTCAACTGGATCAAGAGTACAAGGGACGTCATCGAGCTGAACGTGTGCTGAACTCGGAGGTGCCATGCGTTCGGTACTTGGATCGGTCGGATCGTGAAGACGTACGACTACATCAACTGCATTGTCATAACGCTTCCGGTTACGGTCTACAAGGGTACGTGGACAACACTCTCCCGCTCGTTGCTATGCATCACCATGATCTTGCGTGTGCGTAGGCAAATTTTTGAAATTACTGCGCTCCCCAACAGTGGTATCAGAGCCAGATTTATGCGTAGATGTTATATGCACGAGTAGAACACAAGTGAGTTGTGGGCGATAATATTCATACTTCTTACCAGCATGTCATACTTTGATTCGACGGTATTGTTGGATGAAGCGGCCCGGACCGACATTACGCGTACGCTTACGCGAGACTGGTTCTACCGACGTGCTTCGTGATACGTCTCCATTGTATCTACTTTTCCAAACACTTTTGCCCTTATTTTGGACTCTAACTTGTATGATTTGAATGGAACTAACCCGGACTGACGCTGTTTTTCGGAGAATTGCCATGATGTTGTTTTATGTGCGAGAAAACAAAAGTTCTCGGAATGACCTGAAACTCCACGGAATATCTTAGAATAAATAATAAAAATCCTCGCCAAAGATGAAGACCAGGGGTCCACACCACATCCCACGAGGTGGGGGTGCCCCCTCTTGGGCGCGCCCCTACCTCGTGGGCCCCCTAGAGACCCTCCGACGCCAACTCCAACTCCATATATTGGCTTTCGGGGAGAAAAAAATCAGAGAGAAGAAATCATCGCGTTTTACGATACGGAGCCGCCGCCAAGCCCTAATCTCTCTCGGGAGGGCTGATCTGGAGTCCGTTCGGGGCTCCGGAGAGGGGGATTCGTCGCCGTCGTCATCATCAACCATCCTCCATCACCAATTTCATGATGCTCACCGCCGTGTGTGAGTAATTCCATCATAGGCTTGCTGGACGGTGATGGGTTGGATCAGATTTATCATGTAATCGAGTTAGCTTTGTTAGGGTTTGATCCCTAGTATCCACTATGTTCTGAGATTGATGTTGCTATGACTTCGCTATGCTTAATGCTTGTCACTAGGGCCCGAAAGTGCCATGATTTCAGATCTGAACCTATTATGTTTTCATGAATATATGTGAGTTCTTGATCCTATCTTGCAAGTCTATAGTCACCTACTATGTGTTATGATCCGGCAACCCCAAAGTGACAATAATCGGGACCACTCCCGGTGATGACCATAGTTTGAGGAGTTCATGTATTCACTATGTGCTAATGCTTTGTTCTGGTTCTCTATTAAAAGGAGGCCTTAATATCCCTTAGTTTCCAATAGGACCCCACTGCCACGGGAGGGTAGGACAAAAGATGTCATGCAAGTTCTTTTCCATAAGCATGTATGACTATTTACGGAATACATGCCTACATTACATTGATGAATTGGAGCTAGTTACATGTCACCCTATGTTATGATCGTTACATGACAAACCGCATCCGGCATAATTATCCATCACTGATCCGGTGCCTACGAGCTTTCCATATACTTGTTCTCGCTTATTTACTTTTCCGTTGCTACTGTTACAATCACTACAAAAATACCAAAAACATTACCTTTGCTGTCTTTACTTTTGTTACCGTTACCACCACTATCATATTACTTTGCTAGTAAACACTTTGCTACAGATATTAAGCTTCAGGTGTGGTTGAATTGACAACTCAGCTGCTAAAACTTGAGAATATACTTTGCGTGTGTGGGAACATGGAACACCTTCCAAGGAGTTGCATGCATGCCACGTGTCCCTCAGATGTGAACTGATACGTCTCCGTCGTATCTACTTTTCCAAACACTTTTGCCCTTGTTTTGGACTCTAACTTGTATGATTTGAATGGAACTAAACCGGGCTGACGTTGTTTTCAGCAGAATTTCCATGATGTTGTTTTATGTGCACAAAACAAAAGTTCTCGGAATGACCTGAAACTCCACGGAACATCTTATAAAAAATAATAAAAAATCCTCGCCAAAGATGAAGACCAGGGGGCCCACACCCTGTCCACGAGGGTGGGGGCGCCCCCCCTCCTGGGCGCGCCCCCTACCTCGTGGGCCCCCTGGAGACCTACCGACGCCAACTCCAACTCTATGTATTGGCTTTCGGAGAGAAAAAAATCAGAGAGAAGAAATCATCGCGTTTTACGATAGGGAGCCGCCGCCAAGCCCTAAAACCTCTCGGGAGGGCTGATCTGGAGTCCGTTCGGGGCTCCGGAGAGGGGGATTCGTCGCCGTCGTCATCATTAACCATCCTCCATAACCAATTTCATGATGCTCACCGCCGTGCGTGAGTAATTCCATCGTAGGCTTGCTGGACGGTGATGGGTTGGATGAGATCTATCTTTTAATCAAGTTAGTTTTGTTAGCGTTTCATCCCTAGTATCCATTATGTTCTGAGATTGATGTTGATATGACTTTGCTATGCTTAATGCTTGTCACTAGGGCCCGAGTGCCTTGATTTCAGATCTGAACCTATTATGTTTTCATGAATATATGTGAGTTCTTGATCCTATCTTGCAAGTCTACAGTCACCTATTAGGTGTTATGATCCGACAACCCCGAAGTGAAAATAATCGGGATACTTCTCGGTGATGACCATAGTTGAGGAGTTCATGTATTCACTAAGTGCTAATGCTTTGTTCCGTTCTCTATTAAAAGGAGGCCTCAATATCCCTTAGTTTCCATTAGGACCCCGCTGCCACGGGAGGGTAGGACAAAAGATGTTGTAGCGACCCGACCTCAGACGGTCAAGTCTCTGTGCTCAGTGTCATCCCTGGATCAGTAATGCTGACACCACACAGTACTTCGAAGGATTTATAACAGAGTAGCAATCACACACTTATTACATCGAATGTCTCAAAAGAGAACTTATTACAATAATATGGCTTAAGGCCATCTAATACGATAACAGCGGAAGGCTTGGAAGATAAAGTGAGTCCATCAACTCCAACGACATAACTGAGCTGCACGGCAACGACCTACCGAACTTTACTCCTCGTCTGAAAAGTCTGCAACATAATATGTTGCAGCCCAACAATTCAGCACATGGAATATGCTGGCAATGTAACACATAGAGAGTAATAAAAAAATAAGCTATACTACATGCATATATGGCTGGTGGAAAGCTCTATGGTTACAATTTTGCAGAAAGCCAATTTTTTCCTACATCAAAGGAATAAATTTTAATTTAACTATCATGGTGGTTGAACATCATTGAGAAGGTATAACCCCAACTCAATCCCAATTAAGGTATTAAACAACCCAACAATATTAGTTTAGAGTGATGAAATACATGTGAAAACTCAGGTACTAGATACTCAGAATTGTCCATAACCAGGGACACGGCTAACCATGATTAGATTGTACACTCTGCAGAGGTTTGCGCACTTTTCCCCACAAGACTCGATCGCCTCCGTTGGTTTCTCGCACTACATGGTGTTTGAGAAAGCGGATGACCGAGACACGATCTTCGAAACATTAACTCTCTACTCCGGATAGATCATACCAAACCTATAAAACCCACTACCTGCTGATCTACCTCTTCGAGAGCTTCACGTAGCTTACTCAACTATGCTGGAGCCCATAATAGTTTGTGGCTGCACACGGAAGTTTCTAGCATGAATAATCTCAGTTCCCTTTGAGTCTGGGTGGCGGTCCATAGGAAGATCACACGTGTACCCCGGGATTTCCAAAAAAACAGACAACACTGGGTTCCCCAGGTGCCTCAAACCACCCAGATGTGTATTTAAGTTGCCACCTTAAAGTAAACCATTAATTTACAATCTCACATCTGTCATGAATAACTCTCAACCCAAACCACGTCTACGAGCATAGCATAGCAATATAAGCAACACGTAGAAGTAACTCCCAAGGGGTTTGATAGTAATAGGGCAATAGGTTCCTACCTCATCATCTACTTCCCAACCCACAAATTAATGACATCCTAATCATGCAATGTTTGAGGATTGAGCTAATGCATAAAAACTGGGTATGAAAAGGTATGATCAAGTGTTACTTGCCTTGCTGACGATCCGTGAATCCTAGAGACTTCGTAGTAACACGCTTCGCACTCCGGGAATTCTATCGCAAGCAAACAATACATACATAAGCAACAAACAAAGATGCACAAATGAAACTTCAACTGAAAGAGGGTGACCGGAGAGTTCAACTTAAGAACTCCGGTTTGCAAAAAGAATCAAACTAAACGGAACAACGAAACTCAAACGGCGAGAGAAACAAGATCCGTTTACTAATCTGAACTAGTGTCAAATTTTACAGAGGAAAAAACCGATTTAAGTTGGCTATTCGGAAAGAGGGTTTCGAGATGAAACTCCAGCGCTTGAATCGCCTCGATTACGATAAACGAGCGAAAAGTTATACTAGTTTGAACATCGGTTCAGAAATCGCGATCGGAATAATTGCGGAATAAAACCGATAAAAGAAAACGACGAACGGCTAAACGAACGAACGTTCATTAGCAGAAACTAAACGACGAGCGGTTCGTAAAAACGAACGAACGGGTGAACGTTCTCAAAATAAATAAACCAAAAAAATAAATAAAACCAATCTAAAAAAACGGCTAGGGTTTTAAAAACAACCAAAGGGTTATTTTAAAAAAAAACCGGCGACTACCTCCCATCGTCCGTGGCGAGGCGGCTCCCGGGTCCGTGAAAGGGCGGCGAGGCGGGCGGCGACTCGGCGAGGGCGGCGCGAGGCGGCGGCGGCGACGGCGGTGGCGGCGCTCGGCTCGGCTCGGCTCGGGTCTGGTAGGCGGCGTGGTGGGTTAGAGGAGAGGGGGTATTTAAAGGGGAGGCGGTGGCTTGGAGGAGGGCAAGGCGGCGGGAGAGGAGTCCGGCTCGGACTCTGTCCGTGGCGCGGCGACAGCGTGGGCGCGAGGCGGCGGCTTGGGCTGCTTTCGGGCCTTTGGCCCAAGCGTGGTTCTTTTAAAACATTCACTAAAATTGTAAAAACCCTAGAAAAATAAATAAAAATCTAAAAATGCCAAAACAAGTTTTCTTTGCCTAAATAAAATATTTAGAACAAGATGAACTTTTCTTGGCCCCTGAAATGCAATTTTAAATATATGCAAATTTTTCTCTAGGCAAATAAAAATTCCAAATAAATAAAATAAAATCCCAAATAATGATTTTAACATTTTTCCTCTGGTATTTCTATTATTTTTGGAGAAGTCATATTATCTCCTCTCGTTTATTACTAAACGTGAAATATTTTTCCGAAGAGAAAAATAATAAAATCCAAAATCCTCATCTTCATTATTTGATAAAATTAAAATATGAAAATCGGAAAATCCCCAACTCTCTCCGAGGGTCCTTGAGTTGCTTAGGATTTCGAGGATGGCAAATGAGAATGCAATAAAATATGATATGCATGGATGGCCTATGTATAACATGCCAAATTGAAAATTTGGGATGTTACAAACCTACCCCCCTTAAGATGAATCTCGCCCTCGAGATTCGGGTTGGCTAGAAAATAGGTGCAGATGGTCCTTGCGAATATCATCTTCTCGCTCCCGGTGGCTTCCTCCTCGGTATGGTGGCTCCAATGAACTTTACAAAATTTGATAACTTTGTCATGCGGTGACTCGGTACCGTCAAATCCAAAATCTTTACTGGCTTCTCCTCATAAGTCAAATTACTATCCAACTGTATCGCCTCTAGGGGAACTGTATCCTTTAGCGGTATGTCGGCCATCTCAGCGTGGCACTTCTTCAGTTGTGATACGTGAAACACATCGTGAACTCGACAATCCTTGGTAACTCCAGCTTGTAGGCAACTTCTCCCATCCGTTCCAAAACACGATATGGTCCTACAAATCTTGGGGCTAACTTTCCCTTTACTCGAAACGTTTCACTCCCCTCGTGGGTGATACTGCATGAGATAGGCTCTGTCTCCAATTTCATAGGTTACTTCCTTGCGTTTTGAATCTGCGTAACTCTTCTATCTAGACTGAGCAACCTTTAGTCTGTCTCTGATCAGTTTAACCTTCTCTTCTGATTCCTTGATCAAATCTGGTCCAAACAACTGACGGTCTCCGACCACGTCCCACATCAAGGGTGTTCTACATCTGCGTCCATACAGATCTTCGAACGGTGCCATCTTCAAACTGGCCTGGTAGCTGTTGCTATATGAGAATTCTGCGTACGGCAAATTTTCATCCCAACTAGATCTGTAATCCAGCGCACATGCTCTTAACATATCCTCCAGGATCTGGTTAACTCTCTCTGTCTGTCCATCCGTCTGTGGGTGGAATGCGGTACTAAACTCCAATCTAGTACCCAAGGTCTGGTGTAGCTGATGCCAAAACTTTGAAGTAATCTGTGTTCCTCTATCTGATACGATGCTCCTCGGAACTCCGTGCAAACATACGATCCTGGTCATATCTATTTTGGCCAACTTGGCACTTGTTTTACTGGGATGAAGTGAGCTACTTTGGTCAAACGATCCACAACTACCCATATTGAATCATATCCTGCTTTGGTCCTGGGTAATCCAGTGATAAAATCCATGCCAAGTTTGTCCCACTTCCATTCGGGTATTGGCATAGGCTGTAATGATCCTGCTGGCTTTTGGTGCTCTGCCTTCACTCTTTGACATACATCGCACACGGCTACATACTCGGCAATATCCTTCTTCATACCAGTCCACCAGAAACGTTCCTTCAGGTCTAAATACATCTTGGTGTTTCCGGGGTGAATCGAGTATGGGGAGTCATGGGCCTCTTGAAGTATTAACTTCCTGATCTCCGAATTGTTGGGCACATAAATCCGGTCCTCAAACCACAAGGTATCGTGCTCATCCTCGCGAAAACCTTTGGCTTTTCCTTTGCCCATCTTCTCTTCTATCTCAGCAATCTCTTTATCCTCCTTTTGAGCTTCTCGAATCTTGTCTAACAATGTCGACTGAACCTCCATTGTTGCAAGAAAACCTCTTGGAACAAACTCCAACCGAAGTTCCATAATATCCTCTGCTAACTCCTTTGGCAGTCCTCTACTTTCAAGGATATTGGCATAACTCTTCCGACTCAAAGCGTGCCTTTCTGACGTTGGCCTTTCCTGGATGGTAGTGTAGCTTCATATCGTAATCCTTTATAAGCTCCAGCCATCTCCTCCGTCCGAGGTTCAACTCCTTCGTGTGAAAATGTACTTCAAACTTTTATGATCCGTGTACACATCACAACGGTTTCCAATGAGATAATGTCTCGTGTCTTCAATGCATGTACTACAAGCTAACTCCAAATCATGCGTGGCATAGTTCAACTCATGTGGCTTCAGTTGTCGTGAGGCATACGAAACAACTTTTCCGTCCTGCATAAGAACACATCCAAGTCCCAAGCGAGAGGCATCACAATATACTTGAAACTCCTTATGTATATCTGGTAATGTCAGCACTGGGGCTGTAGTCAACCGTTTCTTTAACTCTTGGAAGCTTGTCTCGCAATTCTCTGTCCATTTGAACTTGGTATCCTTCTTTAGCAATTCTGTCATTGGTTTAGCAATCTTGGAAAAATTCTCAATGAATCTCCGGTAATATCCTGCCAGTCCAAGGAAACTGCGAATCTCATTGAAGTGGGTGCCAACCATTCAAAGGATCGACTGAATTTCTTGGGATCTACCGCTATACCCTCTCCGATATAACATGCCCAAGAAATCCAACTTCCTTCAACCAAAACTCGCACTTGCTGAATTTGGCGTATAATCGGTGTTCCCTAGTTTCTCAAGAACCAGACGTAGGTGTTCTGCGTGCTCCTCTTCGTTCTTCGAGTAAACCATAATATCATCGATAAACACCACAACAAACTTGTCCAAATACTCCATGAAAACTTTGTTCATCATACTCATGAAATAGGCAGGGGCGTTAGTCAGTCCAAACGACATGACCGTATACTCATATAATCCATATCGTGTGGTGAATGCTGTCTTTGGTATATCCTTCTCTCGGATCTTCAACTGATGGTATCCTGATCGTAGATCAATCTTAGAAAACACCTTAGCTCCTTGCAACTGATCAAACAGATCATTAATCATCGATAAGGGATACTTGTTCTTTATCGTTACTTCATTCAGAGCTCGGTAATCAACAACCATCCTTAGGGATTTATCCTTCTTCTCCACCAAAAGTACTGGGGCTCCCCAAGGTGATGAACTTCTGCGAATGTAACCTTTCTCCAATAGCTCCTTGATCTGCTTCTTAATTTCTTCCAGGTCATTTGCGGGCATCCCATAGGGTCTCTTTGATATTGGTCCTGCACGGCATTAGTTCTATCGAAACTCAATGTCTCGGTGCAGTGGCATGCCTGGTAACTCTTACGGAAAAACATCCGGATAATCCTTCACTACGTGTACTTCCTCTTATACAACTCCCGTGAGGGTATTCACTTGGCTCCTCCTAGGCACATGCCTAGATACATACTTAATCCTTTTTCCCTCCGGGTGGTAAGATAAATTGACTTGCTAGCACAATCAATACTTCCTCCAAACTTTGACATCCAGTCCATACCTAATATCACATCCAATCCTTGCGACTCCAAGATAATTAGGTCAGACGGAAAAACATGCGTGCCAATGATTAAGGGTATCTGGTGCACCACTTGCTAGCCATGTACTCTGCTCCAAAGTAGCTCACTAAAGAGGGGTCCTAAGGGTCTGGGTTGGTAACTTAAACTTATCCACAAATCCCTTGATATGTATGAATGAGATGCACCAGGATCGAAAAGAACAATAGCGGTAAATGACTGAACCAAAAACTTACCTATTACCGCGTCCGGCTGCTCTTCAACTTCCTCCATGTTAACGTGGTTCACTTGTCCTTTGTTGAATGGATTGGGCTTCTTCCCAGCGCTTCCATTTCCATTTCCATTCTTTCCTTCAGGGCAGTCATTGGCATAATGCCCTGTCTTCCCGCACTTAAAGCAAATTACTTGGCTCAGGTCTCTCTTGGCGGGTGTAGCTGGGTTTGAGCGATTCTGATTATTGTTGACTCCACTTCCATTCCCATTCTTCGCACCGTTATGCGATCCTCCTCTAGTATGATTATGTCCTCCATGGTTATGAACAAGTCCTCCCGAGTTCGGGGTTAAGCGAGGCTTCTGGTGAGCTCCTGAGTTATACTTCCCTTGTCCATACTTCCTCTTACAACTCTCAATTTGCTGCTACTTTCCTTCAATCATTAGGGCCTTATCTACCAATTCCTGGTAGTTGTTGAAAGTTGCCACCATCAGTTGCATACTCATCTCATCATTCAGCCCTTCCATAAACTTCTCTTGCTTCGCGGCATCTGTGGCCACATCATCAGGGGCATAGTGTGATAACTTGCTAAACTCATCCACGTACTGAGCCACTGTACGGTTCCCCTGGCGTAAGTTGCGGAACTCACGCTTCTTTATCTGCATGGCTCCAGTTGAAACATGGGTCGTGCGAAAAGCTTGTTGGAACTGGTCCCAAGTGACATTGGCTATAGGAAAAGTAGCCTTGTAATTCTCCCACCATGCGGCTGCTGGTCCATCCAATTGATGTGCAGCAAAGCGCACTCTTTCAGCATCCGTGCATCCTGCGGTGGTTAACTCCCTTCCAATACGGCGTAACCAGTCATCTGCAACTATTGGCTCGGTGCTACTGGAAAACACCGGCGGTTCTAACCTCGTAAAGCAGGCTAAATTGTCCCTTTGGCGGCGGGTTGTTGTTGTTGTTGTTGTTGTTGTTGTTGGCATTGCCACAGTTACGAACTAGCAATTGCATCAAGGCATTCTCTGTTGGATCAACTGAGTGAGCTCCGGTGGGAAAACAAAACCGGGTCACGTCTTGGAGGCATCTGAAGGTTTAGATGGGAGAGATTAGAATAGAAAGAGGTCTAGCGAGAAAACACTACCCATATGCACATGAGGCAAACACACATTCATTCAATCAAACAAGCAAGGGCATACAAAACGGTCTAGGACTATCGCATAAGTGCTCAATTATTACTAGTTACATGCGGGAAATACTACTATTATATGGTGGTCATCTAGAAATTTTGATCGGGGAAGACTCCTTGATGTCTGCTCCAGCTTCGTCTTCATAGTCATCATCACTTGGATGTGAGTCGGTGTCGTCGATGATGATGTAGTTGTCTGGACAAGAGGGATCTTCTTCCTCTTCTTGCTCCTCTTCCTTGGGTGCGGGTCCTCCCATGAAGACTCCGATCTTCTTGACTAGGTCGTCGTTCTTCTCCAGTAGTATTTTGACTTCTTCCTCATATCCATCGCGTGTAGACTTGAGTTCTTCCTCCAGCTCGATAATCTTAGTTTTCGCCTTCTTCAAATCCATCATGTCTGCGCACATCTGGTTCTCTTGACGTCGAATGTGCTGGTTTAGCTCCTGGATGTAGGCTGCAATGGATCTATCCTTCTTGGTGCTGATTACTTCTCATTGCTCGTCTCAGCGCCCACATATTTGGTATATGGTGTCTTTAAGCTCCTTATTGTAGACTTCTCCAATGAATCCCATGGTAATGTGAGCTGCCATACTCTTTCCCAAACTCCATGTTGGTGCATTGAAAACACATACTATGGGCTCCGTGCTTGGCGCAAACGTCCTTCTGAGAACTAGAGCTTGAATCTTCCAGCATTCTTCTTCTGGCAAGGTGGCGTTGTACGTCCCGGTGAAGCTTGGTATTCCAATATTCAGGTACCTAGTGACTTCCTTCAAGTGGCGTCCAAAAGGTGTGTCTTCATCCGGTTGTGCAAATTTGTACTTCATCTCCGACATCCTAAAGAGTGGAAAAAATGGAGAGGGGTCAGAAATGAGTAGAGAGGAGTGAACTATGGTTTTATCTTAGTGGTCGTGTCCTACACTCAGTGAGTGCTCTGATACCATCGACCTTAGACGGTCAAGTCTCTGTGCTCAGTGTCATCCCTGGATCGCATGTCGGACACCACACAAGATTTGAAGGATTTATAACAGAGTAGCAATCACACACTTATTACATCGAATGTCTCAAAAGAGAACTTATTACAATAATATGGCTTAAGGCCATCTAATACGATAACAGCGGAAGGCTTGGAAGATAAAGTGAGTCCATCAACTCCAACGGCATAACTGAGCTACACGGCAACAACCTACCGAACTTTACTCCTCGTCTGAAAAGTCTGCAACATAATATGTTGCAGCCCGAAAACGGGTCAGCACATGGAATATGCTGGCAATGTAACACATAGAGAGTAATAAAAAAAAAGCTATACTACATGCATATATGGCTGGTGGAAAGCTCTATGGTTACAATTTTGCAAAAAGCCAATTTTTCCCTACAGCAAAGGAATAAATTTTAATTTAACTATCATGGTGGTTGAACATCATTGAGAAGGTATAACCCCAACTCAATCCCAATTAAGGTATTAAACAACCCAACAATATTAATTTAGAGTGATGAGATACATGTGAAAACTCAGGTACTATATACTCAGAATTGTCCATAACCGGGGACACAGCTAACCATGATTAGATTGTACACTCTGCAGAGGTTTGCGCACTTTTCCCCACAAGACTCGATCGCCTCCGTTGGTTTCTCGCACTACATGGTGTTTGAGAAACGGATGACCGAGACACAGTCTTTCAGAAAAATTAACTCTCTACTCCGGATAGATCATACCAAACCTATAAAAACCACTATCTGTTGATCTAACTCTTGAGAGCTTCACGTAGCTTACTCAACTATGCTAGAGCCCATAATAGCTTGTGGCTGCACACGGAAGTTTCTAGCATGAATAATCTCAGTTCCCTTTGAGCCTAGGTGGCGGTCCATAGGAAGATCACACGGGTACCCCGGGATTTCCAAAAACCAGACAACACTGGGTTCCCAGTGCCTCAATCCACCCAGATGTGTATTTAAGTTGCCACCTTAAAGTAAACCATTAATTTACAATCTCACATCTGTCATGAATAACTCTCAACCCAAACCACGTCTACGAGCATAACATAGCAATATAAGCAACACGTAGAAGTAACTCCCAAGGGGTTTGATAGTAACAGGGCAATAGGTTCCTACCTCATCATCTACTTCCCAACCCACAAATTAATGACATCCTAATCATGCAATGTTTGAGGATTGAGCTAATGCATAAAAACTGGGTATGAAAAGGTATGATCAAGTGTTACTTGCCTTGCTGACGATCCGTGAATCCTAGAGACTCGTAGTAACACGCTTTGCACTCTGGGAATTCTATCGCAAGAAAACAATACATACATAAGCAACAAACAAAGATGCACAAATGAAACTTCAACTGAAAGAGGGTGACCGGAGAGTTCAACTTAAGAACTCCGGTTTGCAAAAAGAATCAAACTAAACGGAACAACAAAACTCAAACGGCGAGAGAAACAAGATCCGTTTACTAATATGAACTAGAGTCAAATTTTACAGAGGCAAAAACTGATTTAAGTTGGCTATTCGGAAAGAGGGTTTCGAGATGAAACTCCAGGCGCTTGAATCGCCTGATTCCGATAAACGAGCAAAAAGTTATACTAGTTTGAACATCGGTTCAGAAATCGCGATCGGAATAATCGCGGAATAAAACCGATAAAAGAAAATGACGAACGGCTAAACGAACGAACTTTCGTTAGTAGAAACTAAACGACGAGCGGTTCGTAAAAACGAACGAATGGGTGAACGTTCTCAAAATAAATAAACCAGGAAAAAAATATAAAACCACTCTAAAAAACGGCTAGGGTTTTCAAAAAAAACCGAAGGGTTATTTAAAAAAAACGGCGACTACCTCCGACGATCGTCCCGTGGGCGGCTCAGTCCGCGAAGGGCGGCGAGGGGCGGGGCGGGGCGGCGACTCGGCGAGGGCGGCGGCGGCGGTGGCGGCGCTCGGGCTCGGCTCGGCTCGGGTCGGGTCCGAGGCGGGCGGCGGTGGTGGGGTTAGAGGGAGAGGGGGTATTTAAAGGGGTGGAGGCGGTGGCTTGGAGGAGGGGGCAAGGCGGCGGGGAGAGGAGTCCGGCTCGGACTCTGTCAAGCCATGTGTGTGGCAAGGCGGCAGGCGGAGGCGGCGGCTTGAAGTGCCTGCTCAGTGGGCCTTTGGCCCTGTCAGCGCGGTATGATTTTTTTTAACATTCCGCCAAAATTGTAAAAACCCTAGAAAAATAAATAAAAATCTAAAATGCCAAAACAAGTTTTCTTTGCCTAAATAAAATATTTAGAACAAGATGAACTTTTCTTGGCCCTAAATGCAATTTTAAATATATGCAAATTTTTCTCTAGGCAAATAAAAATTCCAAATAAGTAAAATAAAATCCCAAATAATGATTTTAACATTTTTCCTCCGGTATTTCTATTATTTTTGGAGAAGTCATATTATCTCCTCTCGTTTATTACTAAACGTGAAATATTTTTCCGAAGAGAAAAATAATAAAATCCAAAATTCTCGTCTTCATTATTTGATAAAATTCAAATATGAAAATCGAAAAAACCCCAACTCTCTTCGAGGGTCCTTGAGTTGCTTAGGATTTCGAGGATGGAAAATGAGAATGCAATAAAATATGATATGCATGGATGACCTATGTATAACAAGCCAAATTGAAAATTTGGGATGTTACAGATGTCATGCAAGTTCTTTTTTCCATAAGCACGTATGACAATATTCGAAATACATGCCTACATTACATTGATGAATTGGAGCTAGTTCTGTGTCACCCTATGTTATGACTGTTACATGATGAACCGCATCCGGCATAATTATCCATCACCGATCCAATGCCTACGAGCTTTCCATATACTGGTTTACGCTTATTTACTTTCCCGTTGCTATTGTTACAATCACTACAAAATACCAAAAATATTACTTCTGCTTTCATTACTCTTTTGTTACCGTTACCACTACTATCATACTACTTTGCTACTAAACTCTTTGCTGCAGATATTAAGTTTCCAGGTGTGGCTGAATTGACAACTCAGTTGCTAATACTTGAGAATATTCTTTGGCTCCCCTTGTGTCGAATCAATAAATTTGGGTTGAATACTCTACCCTCGAAAGCTGTTGCGATCCCCTACACTTGTGGGTTATCAAGAACAATTTCTGGCGCCGTTGCCGGGGAGCATAGCTCTATTCTTTGAGTTACTTGGGATTTATATCTGCTGGACACTATGAAGAATTTGAAAGACGCTAAGACAAAAATTTATCCCTCAACTACGAGGGGAGGTAAGGAACTGCCATCTAGCTCTGCACTTGATTCACCTTCATTATGAGTAAGCTTGCGACACCTAAACACTGCTTACGCTATTAGATTACGATATGTCGCATGTTATTGATGATGCCACTACGCTATGCATGATACTTATGATGAAACTACTTCTATGCTTGATACTACTGTGCCCCTTGGTGAATTTCTTGATGAACAAATTTCTAGGGCTAGAGAGAAAGAAATTATTGAAACTGATTATGTTGATGAAAGTGATGATGAAAATATGCCTGCTATTCCTGAGGGTTATCTTTTTTATATGGAATCTTCTGCAGCTATTTTTGCCTGCCAAGATAGATACGAACTTAAGGGGCTGTTAGTTAAATGGAGTAAAGAATCTCTTAGAGACAGAATGAAACCTGACCCTGCTTTTGCTACTTCACCTATTTGTGTACCCGATAAGGATTATGAATTCTCTGTTGATCCTGATATAATTACTTTGGTTGAATCTGATCCTTTTCATGGTTATGAATCTGAAACTGTTGTGGCATATCTTACTAAATTAAATGATATAGCCACCCTGTTCACGAATGATGAGAGATCTCGCTACTTTTACATCCTTAAAATATTTCCGCTCTCATTAAAGGGTGATGCTAAGATATGGTTTAATTCTCTTGATCCTGGTTGTCTGCGTAGTCCCCAGGATATGATTTATTACTTCTCTGCTAAATATTTCCCTGCTCATAAGAAACAAGCTGCTTTAAAGGAAATATACAACTTTGTGCAAATTGAATAAGAGAGTCTCCCACAAGCTTGGGGGAGGCTTCTCAAATTACTTAATGCTTTGCCTTATCATCCTCTTAAGAAAAATGAAATACTTGATATCTTTTATAATGGACTAACCGATGCTTCCAGAGATTACGGATAGTTGTCTTTGGTTCTCTTTTCAGGGAAAGAACACGGATGAAGCTGAAATTCTATTGAATAATATGTTGACAAATGAAAATAATTGGTCACCTCCCGAGCCAGCTCTGAGCCAATTCTTGAGCCTATTCCTAAACCAACTCCGAAGAAGAGAGGTGCTCTATTTCTCAATCCTGAAGATATGCAAGAGGCAAAGAAATCTATGAAAGAAAAAGGTATTAAAGCTGAAGATGTTAAGAATTTACCTCCTATTGAAGAAATACATGGTCTTAATTTAACGCCTGTTGAAGAAACATATGATCTTGATCCATTACCTATTGAAGAACCTCCTGATCCCGATTACCCAACACAGGTAGTAAAGGTAAATTCTCTCTGTAGATATGATAAAACTGAAGTCCCTCCTACTAAAATTGCTAGTCGGTGCTTGGATGAGTCTGGTAACTTTATGTTTAAGTAAGAAGACTTCAATGCTTATTTTGGTAGACAATTGAAACAAAATACCTATATGATTAAATACTTGGGTGATTATATGGCTGATGTTAGATGTGAACTTAAACTCATTGGCAAACATGCTTCTATGGTTACCACTCAAGTAGAACAAGTACTTAAGGCTCAAAATGATTTTCTCAATGAAATGAAAGTAAGAAAAATGATTATGCTGTTAGAGTGGCTACTAGAACTGGTAGAATGACTCAGGAACCATTGTATCCTGAAGGCCACCCTAAGAGAATTGAGCAATATTCTCAGAGAAATAATACTGATGTGCCTAGTTCTTCTGAAAGGAAGAAAAACAAAAATGATAGGACTTTGCAAACTTCTAGCGAACCTATTGCTGAACCACCTGAGAATCCAAATGATATATCTATGTCTGATGCTGAAACACAACCTGGTAATGAACATGAACCTAGCAAACATAATAATGATGATGTTCATGACGATGCTCAACCTAGTAATGATAATGATGTAGAAGTTGAACCTGCTGTTGATCTTGATAACCCACAATCAAAGAATCAACGTTATGATAAGAGAGACTTTGTTGCTAGGAAACATGGTAAAGAAAGAGAACCATGGGTTCAGAAACCTATGCCTTTTCCTCCCAAACCATCTAAGAAAAAGGATGATGAGGATTTTGAGCGCTTTGCTGAAATGATTGGACCTATATTTTTGCATATGCGATTAAATGATGTGCTCAAAACAAATCCTTATGCTAAGTATATGAAGGATATCATTACCAATAAGAGAAAGATACCGGAAGCTGAAATTTCCACCATGCTTGCTAATTATACTTTTAAGGGTGGAGTACCAAAGAAACTTGGAGATCCGAGGAGTACCCACTATACCATGCTCCATTAAAAGAAATTATGTTAAAACTGCTTTATGTGATTTTGGAGCGGTGTTAGTGTTATGCCACTCTCTTTATATCGTAGACTTGATTTGAATAAGTTGACACCTACTGAAATATCTTTGCAAATGGCTGATAAATCAACTGCTATACACAGCCGGTATTTGTGAGGATGTGCCTGTTGTGGTTGCAAACGTTACCATTTTAACGGACTTTGTTATTCTTGATATTCCCGAGGACGATAGTATGTCTATTATTCTTGGAAGACCTTTTCTGAATACTGCAGGGGCTATTATTGACTGCACCAAAGGCAATGTCACTTTTCACGTTAATGGTAATGAGCATACGGTACACTTTCCGAGGAAACAACCTCAAGTTTATAGTATCAATTCTATTGGAAAAGTTCCATCGATTATATTTGGAGGTTTTGAATTTCCTCTTCCTACTGTCAAGAAGAAATATGATATTCTTATTATAGGGGATGTGCATATCCCCGTTGAGGTAACATAGTGTTATTCGAAATTTCTCCGGTTCCATGTTAATTGGAATGAGTTTGTTAACAAGACCCGATCAACCTTGTTAGTGGATTCCTTTTGATGAGCATGAGACGGGTGAAACTAGAAGGCACAACCTTCTGTACCCTCTTTATATTTTCTGTCATTTAGTTGAAATAAAGTAAAAATAGTATTTTTTCTGTCTGTTTCCTGATTTATCTGTGCAATATAAAAATATCCCGAAAATAAAAGTTCTCAGAATGCCATGCCAATTTAATATGATTTTTTTGGGAATATTTGAGGATTTTTAGTGCAAAAATTACCCGGGGGGGGGGGGGGAGCTGCCACCTGGCCACAAGGGTGGAGGGCACGCCCTACCCCCCTGGGCGCGCCCCCCTTCCTCGTGGGCCCACGGTGGCCCTCCTCCACTTATTCCTGCACCCATCCTCTCCTTCTTCCTCCCACAAACACGAATATCTGGCTCAAACACGAGTTCCAGCCCCGTTCTTTGTGATTTTCGATCTCCTTGCTCAAAGCACCTCTCACAAAACTGCTTGGGGAGATTGTTCCTTGGTATGTGACTCCCCCATTGGTCCAATTAGTTTTTGTTCTAGTGCTTTATTCATTGCAAATTTGTGCTGCATAGGTGACCATGTTCTTGAGCTTGCATGTCAATTTTATATGGTTCCAAGTAGTTCTAATGCTTGATAAAGGCTCTAGTCACTTGTAGGAGTAGTTGCTATCAATTTTATTGAAGTTGGTTCACTTTTGTTTGAAGTTACTAAAAATTTCAGATTATTTCAGAAATAATGAAGAGACTTTTGAGGGGCTCGTCGAGCCGAAGCTCGAAGGAAAAACAAAAGGAAGAAGCACAGAAGCCCAAATATAATTTGCCTCGCACCGCGGAGGTCCGGCTGTGTGAATAGCCTTCCGATGAATTCTTGAGGAGAGACGGTCCTCCGCAACCAACGTCATCAGTATCTCTTACTCACTAATACTTTCGTGCAAAACTTCTACTATTTTCCTAAGGAATCAACTCCTTCAGTAGAGTTTCATTTATATGACGTTGTTAAGAAGATGCCATTAGCTGAATTTTGCGAGGTTTGCAAAATACCCTTTGAGGGTACCTTAGATGAACCACACCGTAATGTAGTGGAAGCATTTATTAACACTATCACTGTGGGAGAAACCAGGAAGGTTTCTGATGCAAGAATTACTAGCATACATTTTCCTGTTTTACGCTACTTTGCCTTATTTGCTTGATTGGTTGCGGAAACTATGGAAACCTTAGTGTTCCTGATATTATTATTTTGTTCCATGGTTTATACCGCAATAACTCTGTTAGTATGGGTGGAATTGTTGCTAGATGGTTAAGTCTGAACCGTACTAAGGGCCCCATCTTTGGAGGCATTTATGCTTCACGCCTAGCTGAATATTTTGGCATACCTATTAGGCATTTTGAGAAAGAAGAAAAATTGCTGCCTAGTGCTTATCTAGATTATAAGAGTATGCTAGCACATGATTTTATTGTTAAGAGTCGTGAAGGGGAGCTCAAATATAAATTGTACTTTGATAAACATCACCCTGAGACTATTACTTTGCCTGCTCCTTCTTTGTTTAACTTGTCTGCAGGTCCTCACCTTGTTCCGTGGGAGGCCGTTCAAGCCTATCGGAATCCTGCACCAGCCCCGGAGCCGAAACCACAATATGAGCCTCCACGCCAGTCTGTTTATTAATGCTTGGGATCCGGAGGTGGGTGCCACCGATGGCGATCGAGTCCTCTTCATCGCAAAGACGACCCCAAAGACACCTACGGGTATCAGCCAGGCTATCCCTGGCAATGAACCAACTTAGGCCAAAAGCCTAAGCTTGGGGGAGTACGTATTTCTCACCGACATAAAACTTGCAACAACAAAGTAGAGGAAGTCTTGTTTTTGTAGGGCATGTTGTGATGTGAAATGGTCAAGACGTGATGAGATATAAATTGTTGTATGAGATGATCATGTTTTGTTAAAGTTATCGGCAACTGGCAGGAGCCTTATGGTTGTCTCTTTATTGCATAAGACGCAAGTGCTATGTAATTGCTTTACTTTATCGCTATGTGATAGAAATAGTTGCAAAAGCAATAGCTGGTGAGACGACCATGTGACGACACGTTGATAAAAGATCAAGATGATGGAGATCATGGTGTCATGCCGGTAACATGGAGATCATGACAGTACTTTGGAGATGGAGATCAAAAGCACAAGATGATGATGGCCATATCATGTCACATATTTTGATTCCATGTGATGTTTATCTTTTATACATCTTATTCTGCTTAGTTCGGCAGTAGCTTTATAAGATGATCCCTTACTAAAATTTCAAGGTATAAGTGTTCTCCCTGAGTATGCACTGTTGCAACAGTTCTTCATGCCGAGACACCACGTGATGATCGGGTGTGATAAGCTCTGCGTTCACATACAATGGGTGCAAGCCAGTTTTGCACATGCAGAATACTCGGGTTAAACTTGACGAGCCTAGCATATGCAGATATAGCCTCGGAACACTGAGACCGAAAGGTTGAGCGTGAATCATATAGTAGATATGATCAACATAGTGATGTTCACCATTGAAAACTACTCCATCTCACGTGATGATCGGACATGGTTTAGTTGATTTGGATCACCTAATCACTTAGATGATTAGAGGGATGTCAATCTAAGTGGGAGTTCTTAAGTAATATGATTAATTGAACTTTAATTTATCATGAACTTAGTCCTGATAGTATTTGCATATCTATGTTGTAGATCAATAGCTTGCAATGTAGTTCCCTGTTTATTTTTGATATGTTCCTAGAGAAAAATAAGTTGAAAGATGTTAGTAGCAAAGATGCGGACTAGCTCCGTGATCTGAGGATTATCCTCATTGCTACACAGAAGAATTATGTCCTTGATGCACCGCTAGGTGAAAGAACTATTGCAGGAGCAGATGCAGACGTTATGAACGTTTTGACAAAAGCTTGGTATGATGACTACTTGATAGTTTAGTGCACCATGCTTTACGGCTTAGAACCGGGACTTCAAAATGTTTTGAACTCCACAGAGCATATAAGATGTTCCAAGAGTTGAAATTGGTATTTCATACTCATGCCCGTGTCGAGAGGTATGAGACCTCTGACAATAATTTGCCTACAAGATGGAGGAGAATAGCTCAACCAGTGAGCATGTGCTCAGATTGTCTGGGTACTACAATTGCTTGAATCAAGTGGGAGTTAATCTTCCAGATAAGATAGTAATTGACAAAGTTCTCTAGTCACTATCACCAAGTTACTAGAACTTCGTGATGAACTACAATATGCAAGGGATGATGAAAACAATTCCCAAGCTCTTCGCGATGCTAAAATCGGCGAAGGTAGAAATCAAGAAAAACATCAAGTGATGATGGTTGACAAGACCACTAGTTTCAAGAAAAAGGGCAAATGGAAGAAGGGGAACTTCAAGAAGAACGGCAAGCAAGTTGTTGCTCAAGTGAAGAAGCCCAAGTCTGGACCTAAGCCTGAGACTAAGTTCTTCTACTGCAAAGGGACTGGTCACTGGAAGCGGAACTACCCCAAGTATTTGGCGGATAAGAAGGATGGCAAAGTGAACAAAGGTATATTTGATATACATGTTATTGATGTGTACTTTACTAGTGTTTATAGCAACCGCTCAGTATTTGATACTAGTTCAGTTGCTAAAAGTAGTAACTCGAAATAGGAGTTGCAAAATAAACAGAGACTAGTTAAGGGCGAGGTGATGATGTGTGTTGGAAGTGATTAAATAAATGTTATTTGGTGTTTGCGTTGAGCATGAATATGATTGGATCATGTTCATTGCAATACGGTTATTCATTTAAGTCAAAGAATAATTGTTGTTCTATTTACATGAATAAAACCTTCTACGGTCGTACACTCAATATAAATGGTTTATTGAATCTTGATCGTAGTGATACACATATTCATAATATTGAAGCCAAAAGATGCAAAGTTAATAATGATAGTGCAACTTATCGGTGGCACTGCCGTTTAAGTCATATTGATGTAAAGCGCATGAAGAAACTCCATGCTGATGGGCTTTTGGAATCACTTGATAATGAATCACTTGATGCTTGCGAACCATGCCTCATGGGCAAGATGACTAAGACGCTGTTCTCCGGAACAATGGAGCGAGCAACTGACTTATTGGAAATAATACATACTGATGTATGCAGTCCGATGAGTGTTGAGGCTCGCGGCGGGTATCGTTATTTTCTGACCTTCACAGATGATTTGAGCAGATATGGGTATATCTACTTGATGAAACATAAGTTTGAAATGTTTGAAAAGTTCATAGAATTTCAGAGTGAAGTGGAGAATCATCATAACAAGAAAATAAAAGTTTCTACGATATGATCGCAGAGGTAAAATATTTGAGATAAGAGTTTGGCCTTCAATTAAAACAATGTGAAATAGTTTCACTACTCACGCCACCTGGAACACCACAGTGTAATGGTGTGTCCGAATGTCGTAACCGTACTTTATTAGATATGGTGCGATCTATGATGTCTCTTACCGATCTATCACTATCATTTTGGGGTTATGTATTAGAGACAGCTACATTCACGTTAAATAGGGCACCATCTAAATCAGTGGAGATGACACCGTATGAACTGTGGTTGGGCGAGAAACCTAAGCTGTCGTTTCTTAAAGTTTGGGACTGCGATGCTTATGTGAAAAAGTTTCAACATGATAAGCTCGAACCCAAATCTTAGAAGTAAATATTCATAGGATACCCAAAAAGAAACTATTGGGTACACCTTCTACCACAGATCCGAAGGCAAGATCTTTGTTGCTAAGAATGGATCCTTTCTAAATAAGGAGTTTCTCTCGAAAGAAGTGAGTGGGAGGAAAGTAGAACTTGATGAGGTAATTGTACCTTCTCCCGAATTGGAAAATAGTTCATCACAGAAATCAGTTCCAGTGATGCCTACACCAATTAGTGAGGAAGATTAATGATGATGATCATGAAACTTCAGATCAAGTTACTACCGAACCTTGTAGGTCAACCAGAGTACGATCCGCACCAGAGTGGTACGGTAATCCTGTTCTAGAGGTCATGTTACTTGACCATGACGAACCTACGAACTATGAGGAAGCGATGATGAGCCCAGATTCCGCAAAATGGTTTAAGGCCATGAAGTCTGAGATGGGATCCATGTATGAGAACAAAGTATGGACTTTGGTTGACTTGCCTGATGATCGGCAAGCCATTGAGAATAAATGGATCTTCAAGAGGAAGACGGATGCTGATAGTAGTGTTACTATCTACAAAGCTTGAATTGTCGCAAAAAGGTTTTCGACAAGTTCAAGGTGTTAACTACGATGAGATTTTCTCACTCGTAGCGATGCTTAAGTATGTCCGAATCATGTTAGCAATTGCCACATTTGATGAAATCTGGCAAATGGATGTGAAAACTGCATTCCTTAATGGATTTCTTAAAGAAGAGTTGTATGTGATACAACAAGAAGGTTTTGTCAATCCTAAAGGTGCTAACAAAGTGTGCAAGCTCCAGCGATCCATCTATGGACTGGTGCAAGCATCTCCGAGTTGGAATATACGCTTTGATGAGTTAATCAAAGCATATAGTTTTATACAGACTTGCGGTGAAGCTTGTATTTACAAGAAAGTGAGTGGGAGCACTACAGCCTTTCTGATAAGTATATGTTATTGACATATTGTTGATCGGAAATGATGTAGAATTTTTTGGAAAGCATAAAGGAGTGCTTGAAAGGAGTTTCTCAAAGAAATACCTCGGTGAAGCTTCTTACATATTGAGCATCAAGATCTATAGAGATAGATCAAGACGCTTGATAAGTTTTTTCAATGAGTACATACCTTGACAAGTTTTTGAAGTAGCTCAAAATGGAACAGTCAAATAAGGAGTTCTTGTCTGTGTTGCAAGGTGTGAAATTGAGTAAAGACTCAAAACCCGACCACGGCAGAAAATAGAAAGAGAATGAAAAGTCATTTCCTATGCCTCAGTCATAGGTTCTATAAAGTATGCCATGCTATATACCAGACCTATTGTATACCCAACCCTGACTTTGGCAAGGGAGTACAATTCTGATCTAGGAGTAGATCACTGGACAGCGGTCAAAATTATACTTAGAGGACTAAGGATATATTTCTCGGTTGTGGAGGTGATAAAGAGTTCGTCGTAAAGAGTTACGTCGATGCAAGCTTTGACACCGATCTGGATGACTCTGAGTCTCGATCTGGATACATATTGAAAGTGGGAGCATTTAGCTAGAGTAGCTCTGTGCAGAGCATTGTAGACATAGAATATTTGCAAAACACGTACGGCTCTGAATGTGGCAGACCCGTTGACTAAACTTCTCTCACAAGCAAAACATGATCACACCTTAGTACTCTATGGGTGTTAATTACATAGCGATGTGAACTAGATTATTGACTCTAGTAAACCCTTTGGGTATTGGTCACATGATGATGTGAACTATGGGTGTTAATCACATGGTTGTGTGAACTATTGGTGTTAAATAACATGGCGATGTGAACTAGATTATTGACTCTAGTGCAAGTGGGAGACTGAAGGAATATGCCCTAGAGGCAATAACAAAGTTATTGTTTATTTCCTTATTTCATGATAAATTTTTATTATTCATGCTAGAATTGTATTAACCGGAAACTTAGTACATGTGTGAATACATAGACAAACAGAGTGTCACTAGTATGCCTCTACGTGACTAGCTCGTTGATCAAAGATGGTTAAGTTTCCTAGCCATTGACATGAGTTGTCATTTGATGAACGGGATCACATCATTAGAGAATGATGTGATTGACATGACCCAGCCGTTAGCTTAGCACTATGATCGTTTAGTTTGTTGCTATTGCTTTCTTCATAACTTATACATGTTCTTATGACTATGAGATTATGCAACTCCTGAATACCGGAGGAACACTTTATGTGCTACTAAACATCACAAGGTAACTGGGTGATCATAAAGGTGCTCTACAGGTGTCCCCGATGGTACTTGTTGAGTTGGCATAGATCGAGATTAGGATTTGTCACTCCGATTGTCGGAGAGGTATCTCTGGCCCCTCTCGGTAATGCACATCACTATAAGCCTTGCAAGCAATGTGACTAATGAGTTAGTTGCGGGATGATGTATTACAGAATGAGTAAAGAGACTTGCTGGTAACGAGATTGAACTAGGTATTAAGATACCGATGATCGAATCTCGGGCAAGTAACATACCGATGACAAAGGGAACAACATATGTTGTTATATGATAATCCCCAAGTGCAAGGAATCATCATAGCACTTTCCAAAGGTGGAAGTGATAAGTATGGAGTGTCGAACCCACAAGAAGCTAAAGGTAAGATCAATATTCTCTCAAGCCCTATCTGCCACTGATACGACTCTACGTACACCGAACGTTTGCTTCCAACTAGCAACGAGAAATAAAACTATGTTGTGGGTATGAAGAGGATAACTTTGTATGATATCGGAGAGCTAAAATATAAAAGTAGGTGTTGTTATCATAAATTTAGAATATATTACTAAATAATATAAATAGCGAGTGTGGAATAATGGTGGATCGGTAAAAGTGAATTGTCCTAGGCAATTATTAACAAGACCGTTAATCACTATTGCATTTTCATATGAGGGAGAGGCATAAGCTAACATACTTTCTCTACTTGGATCATATGCACTTATGATTGGAACTCTAGCAAGCATGCACAACTACTAAAGATCATTAAGGTAAAACCCAACCATAGCATTAAAGCATCAAGTCCTCTTTATTCCCATACACAACAATCCCTCTTACTCGGGTTTGTGTTTCAGTCACTCACCAACCCACTATAAGCGAATCATGAACGTATTGCAACACCCTATAGCGGGAATCCCTCACGCTTGCGCGACACGGAGGGCACCATAGGACAGCACCAAAGTAAAACATACAACTCATAGCAATCTAGATCATCAATCAACCCAAAGACAAAAGATATCTACTCAAAACAGCATAGGATGGCAACACATCATTGGATCATAATATGTGGCATAAAGCACCATGTTCAAGTAGGGATTACAGCGGGGTGCGGGAGAGTGGACCGCGTAAAAGATATGAGGATGGTGATGATGATGGTGATGTTGTTGGAGACGATCACCGTGGCGATGATTCCCCTCCCGATGGCACTCCGGTGCCACCAAGAGAGAGGAGGAGAGGTTCTCCCCCTTGTGCTTCCTCCTCCATGGCCTCCACCCTCTGGTCCTTGGCCTTCATGGTGATGATGGCCTGATACGTCTCCAACGTATCTATAATTTTTTATTGTTCCATGCTATTATATTACCCCCTTTGGATGTTTATGGGCTTTATTTTACACATTTATATCATTTTTGGGACTAACCTACTAACCGGAGGCCCAGCCAATATTGCTATTTTTTTTGCCTATGAATTATATTTGAATCTTCTCTGAATTCTTTTATGTATGATCAAGTTATCTTTGCAAGTCTCTTCGAATTATCAGTTTAGTTTGGCCTACTAGATTGGTCTTTCTTGCCATGGGAGAAGTGCTTAGCTTTGGGTTCAATCTTGCGGTGTTCTTACCCAAAGGATGTAAAGGGTTGCAAGGCACGTATTGTATTGTTGCCAACGAGGATAACAAGATGGGGTTTATATCATATTGCATGAGTTTATCCCTCTACATCATGTCATCTTGCTTAATGTTACTCTGTTCTTATGAACTTAATACTCTAGATGCATGCTGGATAGCGGTCGATGTGTGGAGTAATAGTAGTAGATGCTGGAATGAGTCGGTCTACTTGTTATTGACATGTTGCCTATATACATGATCATTCCTTGTTTATCTCATAACTATGCGCTTTTCTATCAATTGCTCGACAGTAATTTGTTCACCCACCGTAATACTTATGCTATCTTGAGAGAAGCCACTAGTGAAACCTATGGCCCCCTGGTCTATCTCTTATCATATTTGCTCCCAATTTACTTTTATTTGCATCTTTACTTTTTGCATCTATATTATAAAATACCAAAAATATATTTATCTTATCATACTATCTTTATTAGATCTCACTTTCGCAAGTGGCCGTGAAGGGATTGACAACCCCTTTATTGCGTTGGTTGCGAGTTCTCAGTTTGTTTGTGTAGGTGTGTGGGACTTTTGAGAAGCCTCCTACTGGATTGATACCTTGGTTTTCAAAACTGAGGGAAATACTTACGCTACACTTGCTGTATCACCCTCTCCTCTTCGAGGAAAACCAACGCAAGCTCAAGACGTAGCAAGAAGGTTTTCTGGCGCTGTTGCCGGGGAGGTCTTCGCTCAAGTCAAGACATACCAAGTACCCATCACAAACCCATCTCCCTCGCATTTACATTATTTGCCATTTGCCTCTAGTTTTCCTCTCCCCCACTTAACCCTTGCCGTTTTATTCGCGCTCTCTTTTCCAATCTCCTCCTCTCTTTTCGCTTGCCGTTTTTTCTGTTTGCTTGTGGGTTGACAGTGTCGCTCCGGGTTTCACTGAGGCTCTTTCAGTAGGGTATAACCTTTTTCTCAACACGTGTCCTTTCATCCTGGTGAGGTTCTTCCGAGACTGGGTCTTCATCTCCGACGGGTCTGTCGCCAATACTAAACAACTATCGAAAATCTCATGGTGGTCGACAATTCATGGTTTCTCCTGCAGGAATATGGTCAGGGTTGGATCTCACCGTATATTCTACGATTGGCATCGATCATCTGTAAGGGTTCCATCGCCCTACCATTATATGGTTTTACGGCTTGACGTGTCGACACTCTTCTAAGGTTTTCAAGGCTCTCTGATTTTCCATCAACATATGAAAGTTCATGATAGAAGTCTCCGGTATGGGGGCCAATCCATCCCGTACTTGAATCATTACCACATACGTAAATATCGAATCACGTATTCTAACACTTGGGCATACTCACAAGCATTGCAGAATTTCTCTTGTTCTGGGTTCGAGTAAATCCTTTGGTTCAGCAAGCCAAACAAAACATCTATCGTTACTTCACCACTCTCGGGTTTTTGCGTAACCTCCTACGAAACGTATGCTGATTGGATCACTGATTCTTCCAAATTTATTCCTTTATCAAGGTTACATCCGTTCCTTTTCAAAATCCTGGGCCTGTGGGTTATGGCCCACTTCAACACTAGTGCAAGTTTAATTCATCCTTCCTAGGATTATCATTCCATATTCTAACATTACATCTCCTGTAAATCCAATAGTACTTCTTCCTTCATACCCTTGTGGTGACGATCATACAAAACTCCAACTTATTTTGTCCAGCTTCCTTCTATGGACCGTCATGAATAACACATTTCTTTCGTCATTGATCCTGTGGCTTTACGGAGTACTATGACACCAAAAAAATGCACTAGTTTATCCATAAATCCCATTATTTTCATATCGAATCTTTTATTACATCCTTAACCATTCTTCGTAAATCCAACTTCCAAAAGGTACTTTGTTACAAATGCTGCCACCCACATGGTTCGGTATGGTCAGACATTACTTCCAACTTTATTTATTTATCCTCCTCGAGGATTCTTTAGTCCCGCTGGAATTGTGCGACATGCGCCTTGAAGTCTTCAATCTTCCGTTTCATCGTGGTGGCCTTGAGCTTTACCTCCACCATTTCTGCATGCACTTCTCTTAGGTATTCCTGAGTATAACGGAGTCTTGCTTCAAGTATTTCTCCGATCTGGCGTATGGCTTCCATGGCTGCTTCACGAACAGCATCGAAGAAAGTTGCGTGTGGCACACGTGAGATGAAAAAGTACTGCCCCATCATCTTTGGGCAAACTCCTTTCGAACGGTGGAGGTGTACCTCCACATACCAAAGTTCCACTCCCTTTTGCATGAAGGGGTAGCCTTTGTAAACTGCATCTCCTTCAAGGTGAATATGCTCCATCATGTCCTTCAGGATCTTAGGGTAATCATGATCACTTGTCAGGGTCATGATCGTTTCAGGGCCCTTAAGGAAAGACTCATAAAGGGTTGTTATCTGCATGTGTAGGATAAGAGGGGTACTCAGAACAAAGAATGTATCTCCATGGGGAAATTGCAATTGTCTCGTAAAAGTTTGGTGTTCAGTTGTCCATGGGTTCAAGATTTCGGGGTCTGGTTGAGATAGAAAGGGAAAGCAAATACGCACCCATCAACAAAAGAATCCTAGCTCAAAAGTACCGTTTGTAATGGGCCGTTCTACTATGGTTTCGTTTCTAAGTCCTCATTTCTTCAGGTCTTCAATGCTCGGGAGTTTCCAATTCCTGATGCTTTTCCCATATGAAGGCCTTCTACCATCCTTCCGTAACTTACGTCTCTCATGGTTGAAATAAATACAAGCCTACGAATATCGCATCTATCCAACCATTCAATAAACACAAAAAAAATAATAGCAACCAAGCATTCATTTATTCAATCAATTCTACAAAGATCGCCACCCACATAAATTGGTATGGTCGATACTTAAATCGAGAAGGCGTTCATCTTTATTTCTCTCATGGTGGGATACCGCTAAGCTAATTTATTAGGAACTTGATCATTGTCCCCACCGGGCTTCTTACGTGTGGACTTGATCTCCTCCAGTTTTTCTGCTAGATTTTCCCTGTCGACGCGGAGTTTCTTGTGACGACCCTGTATGTCCTGAAGTTGTTCCTTGAGCTTCTGGATTTCAACGTCCTTGGCATGAGATATGGTCCTGCTGCTTTTCAGTTCCTGACGCATTCTCGAGATCTCGAGGTTCTCCTCCTCCAGCTTGTTTACCTTCAGCCTCTGAGTCTTGACCTCTTCTCGTAGTGCTTCATTGTCAAACAGGGCTTCCGGAGGTCCATCCAAGATTCTTGACGTATTGTTCTAGGTCCTGATTGTACACTAAAAGTGGGGAGAACTTCATCTTTTGCGCTTCCGTCAAGGCAATAGTTGCTCCATCAAACTTCTGCCATCCAATCCTTCCAAAGAAGTGTGGGTTTAGTGCAGCACGATGACGATAGCATAAACGTGCAATAGCATCATGGACGGCAGTGTTGATGCCCATATCACAGTCACCATTTATAGTTCCGAAGCTGATGTCTGCAGTCTTGGGGTCTTCTTTACGACCAAAAACTTGGGTCTTGACTCCCCACGATCTAGACGTCCTCTTAGTTGCCTTGATCTCAGGTATCGGTAACTTCAGCAGCCTGACTAGCTCCACAAGGAAGAGGCCTCCAAGAACGTTCTCGTAGTGTTCTCTTTCGCTCGTAATGTAGCTCTCCATCTATAGTTTGAAATAAGGAAGGTTCAAGAAAAGAAGTCGTGTTACGAGAGTAGTACAAAACAAAGGTCATTCCTATTGGGGTCTTCATATTACTAAGTCATTTTCTAGGGTCACGTCCTACAGCCAACATGTGCTCGATACCATATTCAGAGCGACCCGACCTCGAGACGGTCAAGCCTCGTGTATCCGTGCCATCCTGGATCGATATCTTTGGCACACACACAGACATCAATGTATATATCAAAGTGCAATCACATGTATAATTAACGTAAAACTGATATATACCTCATAAGTCTCGTGAAACAAGTAATCGGGTGTGGAGTCCCATCAACGCCATCGGCGGAGTTGAGTGTAGACCGTAACCACACTGCATTTTACTCGTCGGAAGTAAATATCTGCAACATGATACGTTGCAGCCGTGTAGGTCAAGACATTGAATGTACCGCAAGATCACAACATGAGAAAACAGATGATAAAACTATACTATATGCAATATGGCTTTGTGGCTCGTGGTCTGAGTTTTGTTTATGTAAAAGCTGATTTATTTTCCCTACATCAAAGGAATAAATGAAGTCTGTACTATGGAGTTTTCTACCATGACATGGTTCCGCCAACCGATGTCTCATATCCCAAATCATCATAAGTTGCCCACAATTAAGTTATCAGTCCGGTGTTGAGAGTTCCGAGATAGATCCAAGTCCAGAGGCTCAAATTGTCCGTAACCGGGGACACGGCTAATCGATTAGGTTTAAACCCTCTGCAGAGGTTTGTACACTTTACCCGCAAGATTCGATCCCTCTTTTACGTTCTCGCACTTCGTGGTGTTTGAGAACAAGACGACCAAACATGGTCTTCAAGAGTTCCTCGACCACCGTCCGGTGCTCATCCAATCCTACCGTAGTTCTACATCTGCTAGCACCGTCCCAGCCAGAGTCACAACTAAGGTCAACCAAGCGAGCCCATAGTGACTTGCGGTTGCAGGTAAGCTTCCGGCATGAAGTATTCTTCCGTCTCTTTGAGTCTGGGTGAAGCTTTCCGCAAGATGTCATGGCGCTTCTCCATGCATCCCGGCCAACCACTGGTTTCTCCAGGGTGCCCCTCAACCATCCTTCACCCAGTAGTGTGTATTGAATTCTTGTCTCGAGTCTTGAAGTCTTGAGGAATTGAAAATGCAGTCCTTGCAGATGCCATCATGGAGTTGTCGTCATTGACGTAGAGTCCTCCTTCTTCACACCACTCCTGAGCACTCATACCAAACCCCGTCTACTATAGCGTAGCATTAAAACAAATAACGTCCCGGCTTGGTAACAGGGTGATGGGTTCCTACCTCATGCATACTACTCAACTACAAGGATTCAATAACACTCTTGAGGGGTGGTTGCAAAGATGCCACTAAAAGCAATAAACATAGGTATGAAAGCATGGTCAAAGTGAACTTGCCTTTGCGACGATCTTCGAAAACTAGGGACTCGTGGTAGCAAGCTTCAGCACTCAGGAAATTCTACCGAGGCAAAGAACAATCATAATAAGCATATAGCATATGATCACTTAACATAATAGCATGCTAACATAACACACCAAACAAACGAATCAAAACCCAAAGGAAAACTCGAAGAAATCCAACTCAATGCTTTCCTACTTCAAGCAACAACTAAAAATAGTTTTACATAACAAAAAATTTCTTAACAGAACCTAAGCATGGGTTTATGCTACCTAACATAAAAGAATTCATCAAGCAACTAGGAGAAAAAAGAATCACCTTAAAATCTATTATAAAACTCCTATTAGGCCTAAAGCAAATTCTAGTAAGAAAAATAAAATAAAAGTTTTATTTATTATAAATAAAAGTTCATGCTCTAAAGTTACAGAAACTAACCTAGAATAATCTATCCCTCATGAGAAATAAATTTATTTGCTAAGTAAAACAATAGGAAAACAGTAGCTAGTTAATTAATTAAGAATAACATGATTCTGATTAAAACTAATTTTTTTATTGATCCTAAAATGCCCAAATAAATTCCTACGGTTAGGCAATGTCAAAACAAAGTTGTGGCAAAAAGAATCACTAAAAATAATTTTCCTAACTCTTTTTATGGCAGAATTACTATTCTGTCTAAATCTAGAATAAGGCAATTTTAAATAATATTAACATGGCTAATTATATTTTCTACAGAAACTATAAGATATTTGCAAACCAACAAAAAAAGAACCACTTAAAAATATTAAGTAAATTAAAAGATATGAATTTTTCAAATCTGAAACTATTCTGTTAAAACAGAAAACGAAAAAATAAAACTAAAAAGAAAAACGGGCTAATGGGCCTATCTAGCGCTTCGGGCGTAATTTAACTAAAACGCGCCGTGGGAATAAAAGAAAATAACCGCATCGGGCCGGTCTAATAAAACCCTAAATAAACCGATCTAGACCGGAACTAGACCGGCTAATTAAACTAAACCCTAAAAAAATCGTACCCCTTCGGGGTCTAATCTAAGCCCTACGCTTAGATCGAACGGCGACGGGAGCTCCGGCGACTTACCGAGGCGGCGACGGCGACGGCGGCTCGGGCGGCGACGGCTCCGGCGACTCCGGTGGCCGGGGACGTCGGCGGAGAGGTCCGGCGAGTGCGGACGGGCGAGGAGCTCGGGGTGGGGTCGGGTGAGGTCGAGGGTGGCTGGGCGGTCGGTGCGACAATGGCGGCGGCGCACTGGCTCCGGCGGGCGTGCGGCGAGAGGGAGAGGTCGGGCGAGGGGGCGAGGGGGGGACCGGGGTCGGGTGGGGGTATTTCTAGGCGGGCGGGACGAGTTGGAGGAGGGGGCGAACGCGGCGAGGAGATCGCGGAGGATCCGGATCTCATGGGATTCAGCGGCGGCGCGTGGTGTGGGGAGGAAGAAGGTGGGGTGGGGCCGGGTGTCACGAGAGGAGAGAGAGAGGAGTCGGGCGGGCCGGGCGGCGAGGGTTTTCGAGGGGCGCTGGGTTGTTCGGTCTGGCGCGGCAGGGCCGATTGCACTGCCCGGGCCGGGCCGCCATACTGGCCGGGCCAGGTGGCCGGGCGCCGGGTCCCTCTTTCCCATTTTTTTTGAATTTAGAGAGAGAAAAATATATGTAAATATAAATATTTTATATAGGACATATATATATCAAAATGATCAGAAAAAGATTTCCTACAACATGAACTATTTTTCAAGTTCAAATAAAATCTTCAAAAAGTTACAAAACTCAAATAGTGTTGCTGTTGCAATAAAATCCAACAAAAATTATTTTTAGAATACAAAAATTATTTCAAATTTATTTTTTCCTAATTTTCCATAGAAGGGAATCATTTTACCCTAATTTCCATTTATTTATTTTTAGGATAAAAATAATTTGAACAAAATCCAAATAATTCCAAATTTGAAGGGGAGTTTCAAAATACCTTCAAATGACTTTCAATTTGATTCTTTTTAACTTCCAACTCATATTTCATATAATTGAAGAAGTCATTTTATCTTCTCTCATGAAAATTATTAAGTTGCATAAAGTTTCTAAAATTTGAAATATTTTCAAACAGAATTCAAATCTTTTCAAAACCCTTTTCATTTATTCAAATGGAAGAAGTCATATCATCTTCTCTCTAGGGTTTTGTGTTTGAATTGAATTTGAATTCATGGATATAAAAAGGCAAAGTGAAAGTCAGGGAAAGTCATTTCATTCCCTCTCATTCAACTTTCAAAAAGTTTCAAATTCCACTCAATTTCACTCAATCAATCACACAACAAACAATCAATCAATCAAAACTATTTATTTATTATAACATTCCAAAATTTAGAATTTTGGGATGTTACATATGCCTTTGTCTTCCTTGATTGAGAATAATAATGAATCTATGGATGTGAATTTTGTTGGTAGGAATAGCTTTGGAAACAATGCTTATAGAGGAAATGTTAATGCTAGACCGTTCCCTAGTAATTTGTCACGCCAATATGCGACCCTATCCAAAAGGAACTCGACGGTCCCACCAAGGATAGACCCGCATATTGAAACGCTTTTGCAAGGTGGATATCATTACATCAACATTACATAATAGATGGGGATACATACATAAGGCACGAGTGCCACCAGAATACATCAACATCATACAAGAAATCAACATCCGACTACGGATGGAACATAAACAGAAACTCAAACAACATCCACCCTGCTAGCCCAGGCTACCGACCTGGAACCTATCCCCTGATCGACGAAGAAGAAGAAGAACTCCAACACAAGATAAACATCGCTCTCACGTCATGAACATCGTGAAACCTGTACCTGCAATCGGTGGTGTAGTAATCAGTGAGCCACGAGGACTCAAAGAATCCCATTACCATGGGTATCAAGACTAGCAAAGCTTAAATTGGAAAGGAAGGGGTAAAGTGGTGAGGTTGCAGCAGCGACTAAGCATATATGGTGGCTAACATACGCAAATGAGAGCGAGAAGAGAAACAAAGGAACGGTCGTCAACTAGTAATGATCAAGAAGTGATCCTGAACTCCTACTTACGCCGACATAACCCAAGAAACCGTGTTCTCCTCTCGATCAACCCGAAAAGAGACACTCACGATTACGCATACGGTTGGTGTATTTTAGAGGATTTTGCTTCAAGTTTACTACAACCGGATATTAACAAATTCCCATCTGCCACATAACCGCGGGCATGGCTTTCGAAAGTTCAAACCCTGCAGGGGTGTCCCAACTTAGCCCATGATAAGCTCTTGCGATCAACGAAGGATATTCCTTCTCCCCGGGAAGACCCGATCAGTCTCGGAATCCCGGCTACAAGACATTTCGACAGCAATAAAACAAGACCAGCAAGACCTCCCGGCGTGCCGGATTCCTGATAGTAGCCGCGCGTATCTCATCTCAGGCCACAACCGGATAAGCTAAGCGTACAGGTACCGACGTAACCCAAGTTGCCAAGGGATGGTCCCGCACGGTGCTCTAGTTTGGACCAACGCTGAGACAAGCACTGGCCCGGGAGGGTAAATAAAGATGACCCTTGAGAGCGCGAATCCCAAGGGAAAAAGGCTAGGTGAGGCAAATGTAAAACCAATGTTGGGCCTTGCTGGAAAAGTCTTATTCAAAGCGAACTATCAAGGGGGTCCCATAAATCACCCGACCGCGTTAGGGACGCAAAATCCGGGAACATAATACCGATATGACGGAAAACTAGGGCGGCAAGAGTGGAACAAAACACCAGGCATATGGCCGAGCCTTCCACCCTTTAGCAAGTATATAGATGCATTAATTAAATAAGATATATTGTGATATCCCAACAAGTAAACATGTTCCAACAAGGAACAAACTTCATCTTCACCTGCAACTAACAACGCTATAAGAGGGGCTGAGCAAAGCGGTAACATAGCCAAACAACGGTTTGCTAGGAAGGATGCAAAAGGTTAGAGGCTGACATGGCAATTTGGGATGGCTTGATAAACAGGTAATAGGTAGCGCAGCATAGCGATAGAACGAAGCAACTAGCATAGCAATGATAGTAGTGAGATCCAGGGTAGCGGTCATCTTGCCTGAAATCCCGCAAGGAAGAAGAACGAGTCCATGAAGAAGATGAACGGAAGAAGCCAACCAAGCGTAGACGAACGAATCCTCACGATCGCAACGAAACAGGAACTAACAAGAAGAAGCACACAACATAGTAAACACACCACACATGAACAAGACATGATGCACAACAAGCATGATGCATGACAAATCTAGATGAAGCTACTCATGGCAAGAGATGATGCAAACAAGAGCAACACATCAAGGCAAGTTTAAATGAGGCCGGGAACAACATATAACAATTCCGGTAAGTCCTCATATGCAAATTTCGAAATTGGTCCAGATCTGAATAAACCTTAAGTTCAAGTTGTTAAGCAGCAAGTTAAGATGCACCACGATGATCTACACGAAAATCTAGTCAAGTTACATATAAAGTTCATTAGATCCGGAGCTACGGCCTAGAAGATATGAGCAAAACAAGTTAAACATGGCATTGATGCAAAATGCATATAAACATCAAGCAAACACCTCAAAACAAGGATGCAACATGATAATATGAAGCTACATGCAATTCTAAGCAAGTTTCATATAGAGCACACTCAAAACGGAGCAACGGTTCAACACATACACATGAAACAAGTTATGACAACAATCTGTCCATAACAGCAACTAGGCATCTTGCAAGCATCAAAGAAACATGCTACAGGACCTCAACATAATAACAAAAGGCATGGGCATGAAGTACAGGTAAAGCATGATAAAACATGAACACTGAGCTATCTCCAGAAACAACTAGAACATGCTCAAAAGGACATAGCAAGATTGCAAATAATAACAGTTCAGACTTTGCAGAAAATAACATCAAGTTGCAATGTTTAGAGCTATCAAACAACATGCTACAGGAACTTATAATGGCAAACATAGGCATGACATGAACCTACTAATTGCATAGAACAAAAGTCCCTTAATAACCATGAGCCAAAAGGGCACAGAAAATATGATGGCACCCATGTAAACATGGCAATTTATATTACAGATTCATACATGGCAGGAACAACGACAAGTAGGCATGTTGGTGAGCTTGAACCACTCACCACAGAGCAATACATGGCATGGAAAGACAACCAACAGTAAGAAGACATGGCATAGAAGCTATACATGGAAAGAACAACATCATAGCATACACAGATCAACTACAACAACCTTGGCAAAATTGAATAACATGTAAACAATCTGCCAGGAAACATTTTATAGCAAAAGTAGAGCTCGATTGACTCAAGCTATGGAACTCTATAATTGCAAACAAGGGCATGGATGGATAGAGAAAGTCATGTATAACTAGACATCCTTACTGAAGTATCTCAAAATAAGCATGAATCTCTCGGTAGCATCAAGTTAACATGGCATAAAAATATCAGCAAAACAGGGCTGAAATCAGCAACATCATGAAGCCTAGTTTGCATGCTTGTGCTAGTCACCCCAGAGATCACAAAAATACATGGCATAGACCCCTGGAAAGATGACATGGCATATTACAAAACACATGTAGGACTCAAGTTCATAGGGTGCACACATCAATCATGGCAAAAATGACAAAAGTGCATGTTCTGTTAAGAAACAGAAACTAACATCACATAGCACTCTTCTAACAGCATTTCGGGCACCAAGATGAGCTCAAATGAAAATGATGCAATGAGGTGAAATGATCTACTCATCGGGGCGAACATTTTGACATATTACACGTGCAAAACGGAGCTATAGATGTAGAGTTATGGTATGATGAAAATGCAACAAAAATGCAATAATTTCAGGGACTCCCGAGGGAGAGGTCACCGGAGACCTCGGGAAGGCGCGGGGAGGCGGCCCCGGACCGGATCCGGCCGGCGGCGGCGACGAGGAGGTTTCGCTGGGCGGCGACCGGAGCGGGCACCGGCGGCTAAAGGCGACGGGCCGAGCCGGATCCGAGGCAAGGCGCGGAGGCGGGCGCCTGGCGGCCGGCCGGGCGAACGGCGGCGGCTCCGGGCGCCGGCGGGGAGGTGGTTGGCGCGGGCGGTCGCCAAGGGAGCGGCGGCCGGAGGCGGGCGAAGTCCGGCGGGCGCTGGGCGGGCTCGGCGCGAGCGGCGCGCCGGGCCGGGCGCGGCGCAAGACGAGGGTTCGCTGGCTGATGGGCTCCGCGGGCCGGGCGGCGGAGGATGGCGGCGGCGCGCGACACGTGGCGCGAGGGATTCGCTATGCGGAGGGCGGTCGCGTCAGGTCCAGATCAGAAGTGTCCGGCGGCGGCGGAGGGCGAGATCTAGGGTTTATGGGGGGAATGATACGGAATTTCGGAAGGGAGGACATATATATAGTTAGAGGTAGCTATGAGATTCCAAATGAGGTGCTGTTTTCGGCCAAGCGTTATTGATCGAACGACCGTGAGCATGGAGGGAGTTAGGTGGGTTTTGGGCCACTTTGGAAGGGTGTTGGGCTGCAAACAAAAGAGGGCTCATGCGGTTACCCATAACCGTTGGAGTACCAAACGACCTCCAAATGGCACGAAACTTGACAGGCGGTTCACTGGTGGTATACCAAGGCCGCTTGACAAACCTCGGTCCATTCCGAGACCGTTTAACACCCGCACATGAAAAGAGGTAAAAGGGGGCGCCGGGAGACATAGGAGTGCCGGATTGCAAAACGGACAACGGGGAAAATGCTCGGATGCATGAGACGAACACGTATGCAAAATGAAATGTGCATGATGACATGATATGAAATGCATATGATGACATGGCAAAGAGCAACACGCAAGCACATGACATGGCAAAGACGGCGAATAACTGGCAGACACCTGGCGCATCGAATCCGGGGCGTTACATAATTCCTCTAATAACTATGGAAATTCCTACAATAACTCTTATGGTAATTTTAATAAGATGCCCTCTGATTTTGAGAATAGTGTGAAAGAATTTATGATCTCTCAAAAGAATTTTAATGCTTTGCTTGAAGAAAAATTGCTCAAAGTTGATGAATTGGCTAGGAACGTTGAATGGACTTTGGCTTTATGTTAATTCTCCTAAAGTTGGATCTTCTTCTCCTAAGCATGATATCAATGAGTCTCTCAAAGTAATGAGAATTTCCATTGACAAGTGCAAGGAAAGAACTGCTAGATTGCGTGCTAAGAAAGAAAGCTTTATAAAAGCGTGTTCTTCTAGTTTCCGTGAAAATAATGATGAGGATCTTAAAGTTATTGATGCATCTATGATTAGATCTATGTTTTGCAATATGAGATTTGATGATTATGGGAATGATGATGAATCAACTTTGCCTAGAAGGCGTCCCAAGAATTCGGAGTCTTTAGATCTTAATGTTAAATTTGGTAAAAGTGAGATTGAAGAATCTTCAACTTCTAATAATGTTGAACCTACTATCTTGGATTTCAAGGAATTTAATTATGATAATTGCTCTATAAAAGGTTGTATTTCTTGGTTGCAAGCCGTTGTAATTCTCCTCATGCTTATAGTCAAAACAAAGCCTTTACCAAACATATTGTTGATGCCTTGATGCAATCTTATGATGAAAAACTCAATTTGGAAGTTTCTATACCTAGGAAACTTAATGATGAGTGGGAACCTACTATAAAGATTAGAATTAAAGATCATGAGTGTTTTGCTTTGTGTGATTTGGGTGCTAGTGTTTCCACGATTCCGAAAACTTTATGTGATATTCTAGGTTTCCATGATCTTGATGATTGTTCTTTAAATTTGCACCTTGCGGATTCCACCATTAAAACGCCTATGGGAAGGATCAATGATGTTCTTATTGTTGCAAATAGAAACTTGGTGCCCGTAGATTTTATCGTTCTTGATATAGATTGCAATCTTTCTTGCCCTATTATTCTTGGTAGACCTTTCCTTAGAACAATTGGTGCGATTATTGATATGAAGGAAGGGAATATTAGATTCCAATTTCCATTAAAGAAAGGCATGGAGCACTTTCCAAGAAAGAAAGTTAAATTACCTTATGAATCTATCATGCGTGCTACTTATGAGTTTAGTGCCAAAGACGGCACCACTTAGATCTATCTTCGCTTTTATGCCTAGCTAGGGGCGTTAAACGATAGCGCTAGTTGAGAGGCAACCCAATTTTCTTTATGTTTTTTGTTTTTGTTTCTATTTAGGAATAAATAATCCATCTAACTTCTGTTTAGATGTGGTTTTATGTTTTAATTAGTGTTTGTGCCAAGTAGAACCTATAGGATCTTCATGGATGATAGTTATTTGATCTTGCTGTAATTTCCAGAAACTTTCGGCTCACGAAAACAATTGTTAAAAATCACCAGAACATGATAAAATAAACAAATTGCCTAGGTCTTCCTATTTTGGCTGAAATTTTTGTGAGTTCCAGAAGTTTGCTTTAGTTACAGATTACTGCATCGCTCTGCTTTTTGATGATTCTGTTTTTCGTATGTTGTTTGCTTTTTTTGATGAATCTATGGCCAATAAAATAGTTTATAATCCATAGAGAAGTTGGAATACAGTAGTTTTAACACCAAATTAAATAAATAATGAGTTCATTGCAATACATTATGTGGTGATTTTGTTTTCTTTCACTAACGGAGCTTATAAGATTTCCTGTTGATTTTTGTGTTGTGAAGTTTTCAAGTTTTGGGTAAAGCTTTTATGGACTATGGAATAAAGGGTGGCAAGAGCCTAAGCTTGGGGATGCCCATGGCACCCCAAGATATTCAAGAATATCCAAAGTTTAAGCTTGGGGATGCCCCGGGAAGGCATCCCCTCTTTCGTCTTCGTTCATTGGTAACTTTACTTGGAGCTATATTTCTATTCACCACATGATAAGTGTTTTGCTTGGAGCGTCATGTATTATATTAGTATTTGCTTTTTAGTTTACCACAATCATCCTTGCTGTACACACCTTTTGGGAGAAGCCTATTTGATTAGAATTTGCTAGACTACTCTATGTGCTTCACTTATATATTTTGAGCTTGATAGTTTTTGCTCTAGTGCTTCACTTATATTTTTTAGAGCACGGTGGTGTCTTAATTTTGAAGAAATTGCTAGTCTCTCATACTTCACTTATATTATTTTGAGAGTCTTTTAGAACAGCATGGTATTTGCTATGGTCATGAAATTGGTCCTAGAATGGTAGGCATCCAAGTTGGGTATAATAAAAACTATCATAGAAAGTGAATTGGATGCTATGATCAATTTGATACTTGATAATTGTTTTGAGATATGGAGGTAGTGATATTAAAGTCATGCTAGTTGGGTGATTATGAATTTAAAGAATGCTTGTGTTGAAGTTAGCAAGTCCCATAGCATGCACATATGGTTAAAGTTGTGTAACAAATTTGAAACATGAAGTGTACCTGGCTTGTGCATCCTTATGAGTGGCGGTCGGGGACAAGCGATGGTCTTTTCCTACCAATCTATCCCCCTAGGAGCATGCGCGTAGTACTTTGTTTCGATGAGTAATAGATTTTTGCAATAAGTATGTGAGTTCTTTATGACTAATGTTGAGTCCATGGATTATACGCACTCTCACCCTTCCATCATTGCTAGCCTCTTCGGTACGCATTGCCCTTTCTCACCTCGAGAGTTGGTGCAAACTTCGCCAGTGCATCCAAACCCCGTGATATGATACGCTCTGTCACACATAAACCTCCATATATCTTCCTCAAAACAGCCACCATACCTACCTATTATGGCATTTCCATAGCCATTCCGAGATATATTGCCATGCAACTTCCATCATCATCATATACATGACTTGAGCATTCATTGTCATATTGCTTTGCATGATCGTAAGATAGCTAGCATGATGTTTTCATGGCTTGTCCGTTTTTTGATGTCATTGTTACGCTAGATCATTGCACATCCCGGTACACCGCCGGAGGCATTCATATAGAGTCATATCTTTGTTCTAGATATCGAGTTGTAATATTGAGTTGTAAGTAAATAAAAGTGTGATGATCATCATTATTAGAGCATTGCCCAGTGAGGAAAGGATGATGGAGACTATGATTCCCCCACAAGTCGGGATGAGACTCCGGACTTTACAAAAAAATAAAAGAGGCCAAAGAAGCCCAAATATAAAAAAAGGCCAAAGAAGCCCACCAAAAAAATATAAAAAAAATAAAAAAATAAAAAAATGAGAGAAAAAAGAGAAGGGACAATGCTACTATCTCTTTTACCACACTTGTGCTTCAAAGTAGCACCATGTTTTTCATATAGTGAGTCTCATAAGTTGTCTTTTTCATACTAGTGGGAATTTTTCATTATAGAACTTGGCTTGTATATTCCTATGATGGGCTTCCTCAAATGCCCTAGGTCTTCGTGAGCAAGCAAGTTGGATGCACACCCACTTAGTTTCTTTTGTTGAGCTTTCATATACTTATAGCTCTAGTGCATCCGTTGCATGGCAATCCCTACTCACTCACATTGATATCTATTGATGGGCATCTCCATAGCCCGTTGATACGCCTAGTTGAAACAATTGCTTGGCTTGTCATCGGGGGTATAGAAGTTGGGAACATCTTTGTGTGACGAAAATGAAGCATAGCCTAACTATATGATTTTGTAGGGATGAACTTTATTTTGCCATGCTATTTTGAGAAGACATGATTACTTTGATTAGTATGCTTGAAGTATTACTATTTCTTTTATCAATATGAACTTTTATTTTGTATTCATTTGGATCTGAACATTCATGCCACAATAAAGAAAATTACATTATGAATTATGCTAGGTAGCATTCCACATCAAAAATTCTCTTTTTATCATTTATCTACTCGAGGACGAGCAGGAATTAAGCTTGGGGATGCTTGATACATCTCCAACGTATCTATAATTTTTGATTGTTCCATGCTATTATATTACCCCTTTTGGATGTTTATGGGCTTTATTTTACACATTTATATCATTTTTGGGACTAACCTACTAACCGGAGGCCCAGCCCATATTGCTGTTTTTTGCCTATTTCAGTATTTCGAAGAAAAGGAATATCAAACGGAGTCCAAACGGAATGAAACCTTCGGGAGCGTGATTTTTGGAACAAACGCGATCCAGAGAACTTGGAGTGCAAGTCAAGAAGCAGCCGAGGCCTCCACGAGATAGGAGGCCCCCCCTATAGGGCGCGCCCCCTGTCTTGTGAGCCCCTCAGGCAGCCACCGACGTACTTCTTCTTCCTATATATACCTACGTACCCCAAAAACATCCAGGAGCACCACGAAACACAATTTCCACCGCAGTAACCTTCTGTATCCGCGAGATCTCATCTTGGAGCCCTTGCCGGCACTCTGCCGGAGGGGGAATCAGCCACGGAGGGCTTCTACATCAACATCCTTGCCCCTCCGATGAGTTGTGAGTAGTTTACCACAGACCTATGGGTCCATAGTTATTAGCTAGATGGCTTCTTCTCTCTTTTTGGATGTCAATACAATGTTCTCCCCCTCTCTTGTGGAGATCTATTCGATGTAAACTCTTTTTGCGGTGTGTTTGTCGAGATCCGATGAATTGTGGGTTTATGATCAAGTTTATCTATGAATTATATTTGAATCTTCTCTGAATTCTTTTATGTATGATCAAGTTATCTTTGCAAGTCTCTTCGAATTATCAGTTTAGTTTGGCCTACTAGATTGGTCTTTCTTGCCATGGGAGAAGTGCTTAGCTTTGGGTTCAACCTTGCGGTGTTCTTACCCAGTGACAGAAAGGGTTGCAAGGCACGTATTGTATTTTTGCCATCGAGGATAAAAAGATGGGGTTTATATCATATTGCATGAGTTTATCTCTCTACATCATGTCATCTTGCTTAATGCGTTACTCTGTTCTTATGAACTTAATACTCTAGATGCATGCTGGATAGCGATCGATGTGTGGAGTAATAGTAGTAGATGCAGGCAGGAGTCGGTCTACTTGTTATTGACGTGATGCCTATATACATGATCATGCCTAGATAGTCTCATAACTATGCGCTTTTCTATCAATTGCTCGACAAAGAATTTGTTCACCCACCGTAATACTTATGCTATCTTGAGAGAAGCCACTAGTGAAACCTATGGCCCCTGGTCTATCTCTTATCATATTTGCTCCCAATTTACTTTTATTTGCATCTTTACTTTTGCATCTATATTATAAAATACCAAAAATATATTTATCTTATCATACTATCTTTATTAGATCTCACTTTCGCAAGTGGCCGTGAAGGGATTGACAACCCCTTTATTGCGTTGGTTGCGAGTTCTCAGTTTTCTGTGTAGGTGCGTGGGACTTTTGAGAAGCCTCCTACTGGATTGATACCTTGGTTCTCAAAACTGAGGGAAATACTTACGCTACACTTGCTGCATCACCCTCTCCTCTTCGAGGAAAACCAACGCAAGCTCAAGACGTAGCATGGCCCCTCCGGGATACTCCTCCATGGCCACCGGTGATGTTGGCCCCCTCCGGCAGGGTGCCAGAGAGGGCCTAGATTGATTTCTCATGGCTACAGAGGCTTGCGGCGGCGGAACTTCCGATCTAGGTTAATTTTCCGAGGTTTCTGTATTTATAGGAATTTTTGGCGCCGGTCTCACGTCAAGGAGGTGCCCGAGCTGTCCACGAGGCATGCCCACGCGCCCTGGGGGGTGGGCATGCCCCCCAACCTCGTGGGCAGCTCGGGACTCTTCTAGCCCAACTCCGATACTTTTTTGGTCTTCTTTTGGTCCATAAAAAATCATCAAAAATTGGCACGTCAATTGGACTCCGTTTGGTAATCTTTTTCTGCAAAACTCAAAAACAAGGAGAAAATGTAAACCGCACTGGGCTCTAGGTTAATAGGTTAGTCCCAAAATCATATAAAATATCATATAAATGCATATAAAACATCCTAGAAGGATAGTATAATGGCATGAATACTTCATAAATTATAGATACGTTGGAGACGTATCAAGCATCCCTAAGCTTAATTCCTACTCGTCCTCGAGTAGGTAAATGATAAAAGAAATAATTTATGAAGTGTGAATGCTAGCAAGTGCATAAGTTTGATCAATGACAATTCCAATCACTTTTTCTAGCATCATTACATGTCATAACAGTAGCTCATCTCATAAAACTTCTCATGATAAAGTAACAGGCTAATCACATGTTAAAGTATAGATCACAAACTTCCTTGAAAACTAACAAACAGTATTCTCAGTCATCAAACAATTGCAGTTCATCTTATTTTCATGAAGAGTCTATGTCAGAGCTTTGATTTAGCAAACTCCACATACTCAACTATCATTTAGTCTTTCACAATTGCTAACACTCACGCAATACTTGTGGTTATGGAGTTTTAATCGGACACAGAGAAAGATAGGGGCTTATAGTTTCGCCTCCCAACCATTTACCTCAAGGGTAATGTCAACAAGAATAACTCAAGCTCACTTACATCCAAATAGATATATATATATATATATATATATATATATATATATATATATCAGGATTTTTCCAACACCCTGTGCTTGCCAAAGGATAAAATGAAAAAAGAAAGAAAGGTGAAGATCACCATGACTCTTGCATAAGGTAGAAGATAATAATAAAAGATAGGCCCTTCGCAGAGGGAAGCAGAGGTTGCCATGCACTTTCAGGGTTGGATGTACATAATCTTAATGCGAAAGAACGTCACTTTATATTGCCCCTTGTGATATGAACCTTTATTATGCAGTCCATCGCTTTTATTTCTTCCACATCACAAGATCGTATAAAGCTTATTTCCCCCACACCAATCAATCATACATATTTAGAGAGCAATTTTAATTGCTTGCACCGATGACAACTTACTTGAAGGATCTTACTCAATCCATAGGTAGGTATGGTGGACTCTCATGGAAAAACTTGGTTTAAGGATATTTGGAAGCACAAGTAGTATCTCTACTTGGTGCAAAGAATTTGGCTAGCATGAGGGGAAAGGCAAGCTCAACGTGTTGGATGATCCATGACAATATACTTTATTTCAGATATAAGAAAACATAACCCATTACGTTGTCTTCCTTGTCCAACATCAACTCTTTAGCATGTCATATTTTAATGAGTGCTCCCAATCATAAAAGATGTCCAAGATAGTATATTTATATGTGAAACCTCTCTTCCTTCAATATTCTTTCGTGAATTGTTCAAGTGACCAATTCTACGTTTGCTAACCTTCAATAAGTTTACTACCTATACTTATTATGTGTGAAGTCATTACTCCCCATGTTATAAGCATACGAAACATATATAAATTCAGATTTATGACATTCAATTTATTCAACCATTTACCCATAGGATATACATGAAGCACATGAGCAAATGACAAACTACTCCAAAAGATATGAGTGGAGAACACTGAGTAGTCAAATAATTAACTAGTCATGGGAGGATTCTTTTTCATTCAATATTTCAGATCCAATGATTTTATTCAAACAGCAAGTAAAGTTGAAAATACGCTCCAAGCAAAACACATATCATGTGACGAATAAAAATATAGCTCCGAGTAAGGTATACCGATAGTTTTGAAGACGAAAGAGGGGATGCCTTCCGGGGCATCCCCAAGCTTAGGAGCTTGAGTCTTCCTTGAATATTTCCTTGGGGTGCCTTGGGCATCCCCAAGCTTAGGGTCTTTCCACTCCTTATTCTCCTCATATTGATATCTCACCCAAAACTTGAAAACTTCGATCACACAAAACTTAACCAAACTTCGTGAGATAGGTTAGTATGATAAAGAGCAAACCATTTACTTTGGTACTGTCAAAGACAAGGTTCATAATTGTTCTCACACAATGCCTACTATACCATATCATTTCTACAATTTATATTGAGGAATATAAGCCATAGAAACTAGAAAACAAGCAAACTATGCAATGAAAACAGAATCTGTCAGAAACAGAACAGTCTGTAATGATCTGAACAATAACCATACTTATGCTACTCCAAAAATTATGAAATAAATTGGTGGGCGTGAGGAATTTGTCTATTAATCTTATGCAAAAAGAATCAACTAAAAAGCACTCTTCTGTAAAAAATGACAGCTATTATCGTGAGCGCAAAGTTTCTGTTTTTTACAGCAAGATCACATTAACTTTCACCCAAGTCTTCTCAAAGGTCTTACTTGGCACTTTATTGAAACAAAAGCTATAAAACATGATTACTACAGTATCTTAATCATGTAAACACACAAAAACAGTAAGGGTAAATATTGGGTTGTCTCCCAACAAGCGCTTTTCTTTAATGCCTTTTAGCTAGGCATGATGATTTCAATGATGCTCACATAGAAGATAAGAATTGAAACATGAAGGGAGCATCATGAAGAATATGACTAGCACAATTGATTCTAACCAACTTCCTATGCCTAGGTATTTTTTGAGCACACAACTTATAAGAACAACAATCAACTAGCATAGGAAGGCAAAACAAGTATAACTTCAAAACTTTAAGCACATAGAGAGGAAACTTGATATTATTGCAACTCCTACAAGCATGTATTCCTCTCTCATAATAATTTTCAGTAGCATCATGGATAGAAACTTTGTTCTCATACTCAATTGAAACCTCTTCCAAAATAGTGGAGTCATTACTAGCTAAAGTTGACACTCTTCCAAATCCACTTTCATAAATATCATACTAAGATTCAACATCCTCCAAAATAGTGGGATCACTAATTCCTAAAGTTGACACTCTTCCAAACCCACTTTAAAGGATAGTATTATTCATACTCCAAAAGACATAAGTGAAGTTCATGGGGAATTCTACAATTAACATAGACTAACCAATATCCAAGCTCAAAATATAGAAGTGAAGCACACGAAGCATTCCATAAAACCATACTCAAAAGATTTAAGTGAAGCACAAAGAGCAATTCTATAAAATCATACATAAAAGATATAAGTTAAGCTCATGAAGTATTCTATAAATCAATGAAGGCTATCTAATGCTAGCATGGTTATTAAAGAAAAATAAAAACCCAAAGGACACAAATCATGTGAACAAAACAAAAAACGAGGTATACCGATAATTGTTGAAGAAGAAAGATGGGATGCCAACCGGGGCATCCCCAAGCTTAGATGCTTGAGTATCCTTTGAAATATTTAATTGGGGTGCCTTGGGAATCCCCAATCTTGAACTCTTGCCTCTCTTTATTCTTATCATATTGATAGCTCCTCGACCTTCAGACACTTCATCCACACAAAACTTTAACAAAAACTTGTGAGATCCGTTAGTGTAATAAAGCAAATCACTACCTTTAGGTACTGTAATGAACTCATTATTTATTTATATTGGTGTTAAACCTACTGTATTCCAACTTCTCTATGGTTCATACCCCCCGATACTAGCCATAGATTCATCGAAATAAGCAAACAACACACGCAAAACAGAATCTGTTAAAAACAGAACAGTCTGTAGTAATCTGGAAGTTTGGTAAACTTCTGTAACTCCTAAAATTATGAACTAAATTAGAAAATTTTAACAATTTGTACAGAAGTAATTTGCAAAAAGTTTTAGACCCATTTGACTTTCCAGTAAAAAAATGTAAATTCACGCACTACAGCCAAAGTTTCTGTTTTTGTTCTGCACATAGTAAACAAGCAATCAATCATCCTAAAACCAAAGCTTGCACATTATTTTTATAATACAATGGATATATACAAGGGAATATTTATTTACAGAGAAACTTCCATGAAAAGTTCTACATTGTTTCCGTGAGCATGAACACAAGTGCTCAAGGTCGACCCTCACTTCTTCAATGCATAACTTTCCAATCACTTCTCTTTTTGAAAAACTTTTTACGCATGAAAGGCAAGTAATTTATTTTGTATTTTCATTCTTTTAATTTTGTTTGTATATTTCACCCACAACTAAACAGAAACAAAAAGGAAAAACAAAATCTACTTAGTGAAGAAAGCAAACAAGCACACACGAGAATATCAACCCCACGCTATTGCTCCCCTAAGAACGGCGCTTTAAAAGAGCTTGATAATCCCCAAGTGCAAGGAATCATCGTAGCACTTTCCAAAGGTGGAAGTGATAAGTATGGAGTGTCGAACCCAGAATAAGCTAAAGGTAAGATCAATATTCTCCCAATCCCTATCTGCCACTGATACGACTCTACGTACACCGAACGTTTGCTTCCAACTAGCAACGAGAAATAAAACTATGTTGTGGGTATGAAGAGGATAACTTTGTATGATATCGGAGAGCTAAAATATAAAAGTAGGTGCTGTTATCATAAAGTTAGAATATATTACTAAATAATATAAATAGCGAGTGTGGAATAATGGTGGATCAGTGTGCGGAATTGTCCTAGGCAATTATTAACAAGACCGGTAATCACTATTGCAGTTTCATATGAGGGAGAGGCATAAGCTAACATACTTTCTCTACTTGGATCATATGCACTTATAATTGGAACTCTAGCAAGCATCCGCAACTACTAAAGATCATTAAGGTAAAACCCAACCATAGCATTAAAGCATCAAGTCCTCTTTATTCCCATACGCAACAATCCCTCTTACTCGGGTTTGTGTTCCAGTCACTCACCAACCCACTATAAGCGAATCATGAACGTATTGCAACACCCTACAGCGGGAATCCCTCACGCTTGCGCGACACGGAGGGCACCATAGGACAGCACCAAAGTAAAACATACAACTCATACCAATCTAGATCATCAATCAACCCAAAGACAAAATATATCTACTCAAAACATCATAGGATGGCAACACATCATTGGATCATAATATGTGGCATAAAGCACCATGTTCAAGTAGGGATTACAGCGGGGTGCGGGAGAGTGGACCGCGTAAAAGATATGAGGATGGTGATTATGATGGTTATGTTGATGGAGACGATCACCGTGGCGATGATTCCCCTCCCGATGGCACTCTGGTGCCACCAAGAGAGAGGAGGAGAGGTTCTCCCCCTTGTGCTTCCTCCTCCATGGCCTCCACCCTCTGGTCCTTGGCCTTCATGGTGATGATGGCCCCTCCTGGATACTCCTCCATGGCTACCGGTGATGATGGCCCCCTCCGGCAGGGTGCCAGAGAGGGCCTAGATTGATTTCTCATGGCTACAGAGGCTTGCGGAGGCAGAACTTCCGATCTAGGTTAATTTTCTGAGGTTTCTGTATTTATAGGAAATTTTGGTGTCGGTCTCACGTCAAGGAGGTGCCCGAGCTGTCCATGAGGCAGGCCCATGCGCCCTGGGGGGGTGGGCGCGCCCCCCAGCCTCGTGGGCAGCTCGGGACTCTTCTGGCCCAACTCTGATACTTTTTGGTCTTCTTTTGGTCCATAAAAATCATCAAAAATTGGCACGTCGATTGGACTCCGTTTGGTAATCCTTTTCTACAAAACTCAAAAACAAGGAGAAAACAGAAACATGCACTGGGCTCTAGGTTAATAGGTTAGTCCCAAAAATCATATAAAATATCATATAAATGCATATAAAACATCCTAGAAGGATAGTATAATAGCATGAATACTTCATAAATTATAGATACGTTGGAGACGTATCATTATGCAATTTGACCGATAAAGATCTTCGTAGAATATGTGGGAGCCAATATGAGCATCCAGGTTCCGCTATTGGTTATTGACTCGAGATGTGTCTCGGTCATGTCTACATAGTCCTCGAACCCGTAGGGTCCGCACGCTTAACGTTTGATGATGATTTGTATTAAAGAGTTATGTGATTTGATGACCGAAGATATTTCGGAGTCCCAGATGAGATCATGGACATGACAAGGAGTCCCGAAATGGTCGAGACGTAAAGTTCGATATATTGGAAGGCTATATTCGGACATAAGAAAGGTTCCGAGTGATTCGGGTATTTTTCGGAGTACCGTAGAGTTATGGGAATTCGTATTGGGCCTTAATGGGCCATACGGGAAAGGAGAGAAAGGCCTCAAGGGTGGCCGCGCCCCTTCCCCATGGACTGGTCCGAATTGGACTAGGGAAAGGGGGCGCCCCCTTCCTTCCTTCTCCTTCTCCCTTCCCCTTTTCCTATTCCATGTGGGAGGTGGAATCATACTAGGACTAGGGAGTCCTAGTAGGACTCCACACTTTGGGCGCGCCTTATGAGGGCCGGCCTCCTCCTCCCTCCATCCTTTATATACGTGGCCAGGGGGCACCCCATAGACACACAAGTTGATTTCTTACCGTGTGCGGTTCCCCCCTCCACAGTTACACACCTCGGTCATATCGCCGTAGTGCTTAGGCGAAGCCCTGCACCGGTAACTTCATCATCACCGTCACCATGTCGTCGTGCTGACGGAACTCTCCCTCGGCCTCAACTGGATCAAGAGTACGAGGGACGTCATCGAGTTGAACGTGTGCTGAACTCGGAGGTGCCGTGCGTTCGGTACTTGGATCGGTCGGATCGTGAAGACGTACGACAACATCAACCGGGTTGTCCTAACGCTTCCACTTACGGTCTACGAGGATACGTGGACAACACTCTCCCGCTCGTTGTTATGCATCACCATGATCTTGCGTGTGCGTAGGCAAAATTTCTCAGCCGGCGGCAGCGACTTCCATAGTCAAAGAATGTACTGGCCCCAAAACCAATCCAAAGTTGGGGGGTCCGGCGCAACCTCGTCAAGCAGCACGTAGGGGTCCTCGTCGCTACTAATCGAGTGAGCATCCTCGGGGGGCGGCGACTCCTCGTCGGCGCGTGGGTAGACCGGCGATGCCATGGCAAAGATTTGAGAGAGAGAGAGAGGGCGAGCGAGCGGAGGATGTAGATGAGAATGCAGGCGGGACGACATGAGCAAGGTAGTATTTATTGGCGGTCGGAATCTGGATCGACGGGGACAGTACACACGCCGGTCGCCGGAATTTACGAGTACTATAGTTTGAATACACACAATTCCTGCAGCAAATCCGTGTGTGAACATAATAGCTGATGGTTTCCAATGCAGAACCGTGTCTGATTAATGATCCCCACCAATCACCTACCAAACCTCGAGCTGCGAGATAGAGTGCCAATCGGGTGGGGGCGGTTGTCTTGCCAGATCTTTACATTTTCTTTTTTGGACACCAGATATTTACATCGTCTGATGATTTTTTAACTCGCACACAAGTACACAAAAATATGATTTTTCAAACCGTTTTGGTTAGGCGTTACATGTAGATGTAGTTAAAATTTGAATTACAGTCATTAAATGGTTAGAAAATCACTTAAATGTCTTTAAAAGGTCAAATGACCCCTGAAAATTTCCAAATTTTCACATGACAGTTGTATTAGTGCACGTTAAACGTAGAAAAAATTTCAAGGCCGTAAGAGGAAGCTATCTCCCGTCCGTCAGCAAACATGCATTGTTGCCTCTCGGAACCACGAACCTTCTAATGAGTTGCTCCGGTTTGTGAGGGGTGTGTGTCCAAACTTTCGTCAAACAGGCCAATTTTTGTACCACGTCATCTTGGTGGCATGATATTAAATCAAGCAAGGTTTCATGTTTTCTGATCATTTTTCAATTCTTTGGAATTAAAATGTCATGGCATGCACTCCATGCATGTGCCCATGCCTTGACACCAATATGTTTGAAATTTCCTTCGAATTTACTACACATGGAATTAACTCGCACACAAGTACACAAAAATATGATTTTTCAAACCGTTTTGGTTAGCCGTTCCATGTAGATGTAGTTCAAATTTGAATTACGGTCATTAAATGGTTAGAAAACACTTAAATTTCTTTAGAAGGTCAAGTGACCCTGAAATTTACCAAATTTTCACATGACAGATGCACGTTAAACGTAGGAAAAAATTTGAAGGACATAAGAGGAAGCTATCTCCCGTTCGTCATCAAACATTCATTGTTCCCTCTCAGAACCACGAACCTTCTAGCGAGTTGCTCCGGTTTGTGAGGGGCGTGTGTCCAAACGTTCATCAAACATGCCAATTTCTTTACCACATCATCTTGGTGGCATGACATTACATCAACCAAGGTTTCATGTGTTTCTGATCATTTTTCTATTTTTTGAATTAAAATGACATGTCACTCCATGCATACGTATGCATGTGTCCATGTCGTGAGACCAATATGTTTGAAAATTCCTTCTAATTTACTGCACATGGAATTAACTCGCACACAAGTACACATATATGATTTTTCAAACCGTTTTGGTTAGGCGTTGCATGTAGATGTAGTTCAAATCTGAATTACGGTCATTAAATGATTAGAAAATCACTTAGATGTCTTTGAAAAGTCAAATGACCCCTAGAATTTTTCCAAAATTTCATATTACAGTTGTAGTAGTGCACGTTAGACGTAGAAAAAATTTCAAGGCCATAAGAGGAAGCTATCTCCCATTCGTCATCAAACATGCATTGTTCCCTCTCGGAACCACGAACCTTCTAGCGAGTTGCTCCGGTTTGTGAGGGTGTGTGTCCAAACTTTCCTCAAACATGCCAATTTCTTTACCACATCATCTTGGTGGCATGATATTAAATCAAGCAACGTTTCATGTTTTTCTGACCATTTTTTAATTTTTTGGAATTAAAATCCATGGCACGCACTCCATGCATGTGCCCATGCCTTGACACCAATATGTTTGAAAATCCCTTCTAATTTACTGCACATGAAATTAACTCGCACACAAGAACATAAAAATATTATTTTTCAAACCGTTATGGTTAGGCATTGCATGTAGATGTAGTTCAAATTCGAATTACGGTCATTAAATGGTTAGAAAATCACTTAAATGTCTTTAAAAGGTCAAATGGCCCTTGAAATTTACCAAGTTTTCACACGACAGTTGTATTAGTGCATGTTAAACGTAGGAAAAAAATTTGAAGGCCGTAAGAGGAAGTTATCTCCCGTTCGTCATCAAACATGCATTGTTCCCTCTCGGAACCACGAACCTTCTAGCGAGTTGCTCCGGTTTGTGAGGGGTGTGTGTCCAAACGTTAAATCAAACATGCCAATTTCTTTACCACATCATCTTGGTGGCATGACATTACATCAACCAAGGTTTCATGTGTTTCTGATCATTTTCTATTTTTTGAATTAAAATGCCATGTCACTCCATGCATACGTATGCATGTGTCCATGTTAATGAGACCAATATGTTTGAAAATTCCTTCTAATTTACTGCACATGGAATTAACTCGCACACAAGTACACAAATATGATTTTTCAAACTGTTTTGGATAGGCGTTGCATGTAGATGTAGTTCAAATTTGAATTACGATCATTAAATGGTTAGAAAATCACTTAAATGTCTTTAAAAGGTCAAATGACCCCTAGAATTTTCCAAAATTTTGCACGTTAGACGTAGAAAAAAATTTGAAGGCTGTAAGAGGAAGCTATCTCCCGTTCGTCATCAAACATGCATTGTTCCCTCTCGGAACCACGAACCTTCTAGCGAGTTGCTCCGGTTTGTGAGGGGTGTGTGTCCAAACTTTCGTCAAACATGCCAATTTCTTTACCACATCATCTTGGTGGCATGACATTACATCAACCAAGGTTTCATGTGTTTCTGATTATTATTTTTGGAATTAAAATGCCATGCCACTCAATGCATACGTATTCATGCATATGTGTCCATGTCGTGATACAAATATGTTTGAATATTCCTTCTAGTTTACTGCACATGGAATTAACTCACACACAAGTACACAAATATGATTTTTCAAACTGTTTTGGTTACGCGTTGCATGTAGATGTAGTTCAAATTTGAATTATGGTCATTAAATGGCTAGAAAATCACTTAAATGTCTTTAAAAGTTCAAATGACCCCTAGAATTTTCAAAAATTTCACATTACAGTTTGTAGTACTTCACGTTAGACGTAAAAAAAATTGAAGGGCGTAAGAGGAGGCTATCTCCCGTTCATCATCAAACATGCATTGTTCCCTCTCGGAACCACGAGCCTTTTAGTGAGTTGCTCCGGTTTGTGAGGGTGTGTGTCCAAACTTTGGTCAAACATGCCAATTTTTTTACCACATCATCTTGGTGGCATGACATTACATCAACCAAGGTTTCATGTGTTTCTGATTTTTTTATTTTTTGGAATTAAAATGCCATGTCACTCCATGCTTAATTGTGTCATAGCCGTTAGACCAATATGTTTGAAAATTCCTTCCTATTTACTGCACATGGAATTAAATCGCACACAAGTACACGAAATATGAGTTTTCAAACCGTTATGGTTAGCTGTTGCATGTACATGTAGTTCAAATTTCAATTACGGTCATTAAATGGCTAGAAAATCGATTAAATGTCTTAGAAGGTCAAATGACCCCTGAAATTTTCCAAAATTTGACATGACAGTTGTATTAGTATTACAAAATTTCTTGTTCATTTAAAACACCATCCTTTGGCACCTTATTCCAAATTCGTCTTTCACAGCTAATAAAAAATATCTACAACATCACACACAGTTGTTTTCTAGGAACCGTTTGCGATGAAACTATCTGGGTCTTTTTAAGTCTCCCTCCTTAAGTTTCGTCGGCTCGTCTGCTCTAGTGCCGGCAACCCCCGAATCCACGAATCCCGATCCCCATTCTCGCATCCCCTTCTTGCAAAGATGACGCTGTGGAAACACTTCTGAACGCCCGTACGATGGCCGCGTCCCCCCCCCCCCTCCGAGCGCCGCCGCCTGCGCCCAGAGCGTGGCCGCCTACGCCGAGAGTGCCGCCGCATCCGCATTGAGCGCGGCCGCTTTCGCCGAGAGGGCGTCTGCGGCAGCCGACAGGGCAGCTGCAGTAGCCGAGACGGCTACAACAGCTGCTGCGACGGCGGCTGCAAATGCCGAGAGCGCTCGAGCTGCCGTCCGTGCCGCTAATATCGCCCTGGCCCAGGTCGAGGCCATCCACGCCAAGATATTCCAGGACACCTCGGACTCCAGCATGCAACCCATGTCTGAAAAGGCGGCGGCGGCCATGGAGCACCTGCTTCCTCATGAGGTCGCCGAGCGGGAGCTGGAGATGCAGGAGGCGGCGGAGATCGAGGAGTGCCGGGAGGAGGAGTTGCGCGTGGCCGAGGTCGAGGTAGAGAAGAGTCTATCCGTCGAGGAATCGGCGGTGGAGTACCAACGCGAGCTCTGGCGCAGCCACTACTATGAGTACTACAACCTTGAGGGCGGCGCCGAGGACGAGGACAAGGACGCGGTCGACTTCAGCAGGGGGGATGCGGAGTCCACCAACGGCGGCATGTCGCCAGGACAAGTCATTGACGTCTCATCTCACACCGGCGATGCATAGGCCGGCGCGGCGGCGGATTTTTAGTTATGCGTACTTAGGCTTTGTTTTTAATGCTGGTCTTTTGTTAGAGCAATGTTTAGGTCAACTGGCTCTATGTAATTACTAAAATTGCTCGATTCAGTAAGTGTGGTCTGTCTGCTATACGCTCTTTTGTGTGCCCAAATTAGCAAGCGATGTTAAATTATGCAATGACGTACCCGGGGAAATTTCCACCAAAATTTGAATTATCAAACTCATCATGTCGGTGTCAAAACCGGCGGATCTCGGGTAGGGGGTCCCGAACTGTGCGTCTAGGCGGATGGTAACAGGAGGCAAGGGACACGATGTTTTTACCCAGGTTCGGGCCCTCTCGATGGACGTAAAACCCTACTCCTGCTTGATTAATATTGATGATATGGGTAGTACAAGAGTAGATCTACCACGAGATCAGAGAGGCTAAACCCTAGAAGCTAGCCTATGGTACGATTGTTGTTCATCCTACGGACTAAAATCCTCCGGTTTATATAGGCACCGAAGAGGGTTAGGGTTACTCAGAGTCGGTTACAATGGTAGGAGATCTACATATCCGTATCGCCAAGCTTGCCTTCCACGCCAAGGAAAGTCCCATCCGGACACGGGACGAAGTCTTCAATCTTGTATCTTCATAGTCCAGAGTCCGCCAAAGGTCATAGTCCGCTATCCGAAACCCCTAATCCAGGACTCCCTCAAGAGCCCTGAACCAGGCTTCAATGACGGCGATTCCGCACGCATATTGTCATCGGCATTGCAAAGGCGGGTTCCGCCTCAAATTCTTCATAGAAGATTTTGAACACAAGGATAGTGTCCGGCTCTGCAAAATAAGTTCCACATACCACCGTAGAGAGAATACTATTTACACAAACTCAATCTGCTGACGTATTCCGCAGCGTGACATCACACCACAGCCAAGCCTTTATTCGAATCGTTTTCACTGTCCCACCTCAGCGCGTTTAGCGAGGCGGTTTCCTTGGCACGTCTTGTCAAAGCAGAGATCGTGTCCCCTTATTCCGGGATTCTCATCAATACGGGCAAGGGTAACCCCACCGCGCCATTGATTACGGCGCTTGGGAGATAAGCAAGTTTTATCAGGCCGGTGAGGACGCATAGCTTTGTCCGTCCATATAAGGGGATAAGGATCCACTTTTTCACACACGCCTTCTTCCTCCTTTGCTCATCCATTTCCGCGCACTTGAGCTCTAGCGCCCAAGTCCGCACATCCCACCTCAACCTTCTCCAACTATGTCCGGAGCGGGAGGCAAGTGGATGGCCTCCTCCGTCACGGAGGGGCACATCAAAAAGCTGCGAAAGGCCGGATACTTGTCCAACGACATCGCGCATCAGCTCCCCGACAAGGGGCAGCTCATCCCCACCCCAGGCCCCATGAGAGGGTGGTGTTCCTCCCCCACTTCCTCCGCGGACTAGGTTTTCCACTTCACCCATTTGTCCGGGGGCTCATGTTCTACTACGGCCTAGATTTCCACGATCTGGCCCCAAATTTCATCCTCAACATCTCGGTGTTCATTGTCGTGTGCGAGGCCTTTCTCTGCATCCAGCCCCACTTCGGCTTATGGCTGAAGACCTTCAATGTCAAGCCAAAGGTAGTGGGCGGCCGCCAAGCGGAGTGCGGAGGTGCCATGGTGGGCAAGATGGCCAATGTCCTATGGCTCGAGGGCTCCTTTGTGGAGACCATAAATGGGTGGCAATCGGGGTGGTTCTACATCACCGAGCCGCGCAACTCTAAATGGGAAGCGGCCCCCGAATTCTGATCTGGCTTCCCTACACGGCTCACCTCATGGAAAGAGACGGGCCTGACGTGGGGTAATTCGGAAGAGCTGACCGGACTCCAAACCTGCGTCCGAAACCTGGTGGACAAGAAGCTCAAGCTTGTCAACGTAGTCCAGGTTATGCTCATCCGCCAGATGCTCCCATGCCGAACGGGCCTTCAACTTGTGGGAGTTTGATCCGCACAAAGATCGAACCTTGAGCCGGCTCTTGACACTCACGTATGAAGATGCACGGAAGGTGCTGTTCAAGCGCCGAGGCTCCGCATCCGCCATCAAGATCGTGGATTCAGCTCATGACATCAAGCCAGCGAGGTAAGCTATTTTACCCTTTACGGGACTCTTTTTTCATAGTTTGACTCTATGCGGGATCTAAAACTCCCTCACCTTTGACAGGACTGGCAGAAGACGTCCGGACAGGTTGACTGTCCGGCTCCCTTTCCAGAAGACCCAGCGGACGCCCGATTGACAGGGCTGCTGGTTCCGGCACCTTACGTGGTGCCGGAGAAGAAGGCCAAGAAGAAGGCCACGGGAACTCGAAGGAGTTCCCGGCGCCAGTGGTGTCGGACTCATCGTCCGATGACTCCGAGGCGGACTCCTCCCGTGACAACGAGGAGGAGGAAGAGGCCTCTCCCCGGGGAGAGAATAAAGGAAGGCCGCCCCAATCGGGAAGCCGGAGGGTCCAAGAGGGGAAGGACCCTTCCTCCGGACTACACCACCAACGCCGACGACGGCGAAGAGGAGTGGCCACCGAGGACCAAGCCCCTGGCGAAATCGTAAGTGTCCGGACACCAGAATAACTCATGCCGTTCCATTTGTCGTGACAAAGATCTTCTAACGCCGAATATAACCATGCAGCCCGCCCAAGGACGGGCTCGACGCTCCGACGTGCGACTCCCTGGATTCGTCGGATGTGAATAGCACCTCACTTCCAAGAGCCTCGTCTCCTCCCGCCGCGGATGACGCCGAGGTGGAGTAGCAAAAGGGGCCCAGCCAGGAGGAGGTGGCTCGAGGCGCCATATAGGCGACCTCCCGGACTCCGGGCGCAAAGGGGATAAAACCCCGAAGGGCTTTAAGTCCGGCCATGTGCCGGACTCTGTCCCGAAACCTTCAGTGGTTCCGAAGTCCGACAGGCGACCCCTTCGTAAGAAGGGCAAGACTGCGACGCCGGTGACCTCCGTCCAACCGGAGGCACCGGATAATTTGATGGAGGCGCTTAACGGCGCTTCCATCGACGAGGAGCACTGCACTGTTATGAGTGTGGTGATCCAGAAAGTTCAGTCCGCCAAGAGCGGGCTGACTGAAGCCTGTGCCAGCCTTCTAACAGGCTTTGAGGTATGTATTTAAGATATGTAAAAATATTACCGCATAGACAGTAGTCCCTGATGCTCAGTTTGGTGTTCGGAAAGAAAAAGCCGAACCGAGGATCTAAAAGATATACGCAGGAGTCTAACATAAGTATGTCAATATGGGAATGCAGGCTGCGCTGCTGACCTCTGCCGCACTGACTGCGGAGGTTGATGCATTGAAGCGGAGCCTCGAGCGGTCCGAGAACGAGCTCAGCCTTGCCAAAAAGCAGCTCGAGGACAAGGAAGGTAAGTAATACCTTATGGTAGTATTTAAAAGATGTGGTTGCAAAAAAGGTAGGAATAACGTGAATACTGCAGGGGCCACGAACGAGGTGGCGACCCTGAAGGAAGCGGTGTCCAAGGCCGAAAGCAATGCGGTCACAGAGCTCACCGAGCGAGAGAAGCATGAGGCGCGGGTGGCGGAGGTGCGGCAAGAGCTCCATGCTCTCGTGAAAAAACACAAGAGTTTGGAGCGTGACTCAAAGACTCGAGAGTCCGAGCTCGCCTCGGCCCTTGAGAGTGCCAAAGCCGCTAAGGCCGAAGCCCAAAAAGCCCTCCAAGAAATTGAGGCGATGAAGAAGATAGCGGCGGGTAAGGCATTCTTTATGCAAAGCAAGCATGTGAAAGTGAATTATCTGTTACTTACCCGAATCCGGAGCTCTCCAGGAGCATTGGCAGATCTGCCCTGCAGTGTGTCCGATGCTGCCGCATTCTACGGAGCCGCGGAGGGAAGCTCGACGGAGAAGGTGTTCTGGTCTCAGTATGCTGAGGCCGGACACCCGGTGCCCTTAAGCGACCAGTTGAAGCAGCTGCTCGAGCTCCATAAGGTGGCCGAACAGGCCATGAAGGGCCTCATAGTTCGGCTGTGGCCTAAGGAAGCCATGCACAGGAGCTACTTTGGGCTGGTGAGGTGGCTGGTGGGCCTTTGTCCATGGGTTGAAGTCGTCAAGCGCTCCGTCTGCATCGAAGGTGCCCGTAGGGCCCTTGCCCGTGCTAAGGTGCACTGGGGCAAGATGGACGCTGAGAAGCTTGTGACAGACGGACCACCACCGGGCAAGGAGCATCGCAAGCCTGAAATGTATTATGAGGGCGTCCTGAAGGGTGCCCGCCTTATAGCGGGTGAATGCTCCAAAGATGTAATTTTTAGTAGACTCGCATTTGTTATCACAGACGCTGAAAACTTGTTCATATGCGCTTAAGCAACACTTCTGAATTTAAAATATTACCTTCAATGCGGCCATGTTTTAAATTTGAGAGATGGCGAGTCTTGACTTCAGCCCCCATGACACGAGTCTTTGGGGTGTTCGATAAACTTGAGCGCTCTTGTTCCCATTCTTTGGTCCTTCGAGGGAGGCGCTCAAAGCAACGAACAAGGCAACCAGACTATAATGCTTGAACACTCTCACTTAGCCATAGAATTCTATAATTTTAAATTTTGGCGAAGCCCCTGGTATTCGGAAGACCGATTTCGGGGCGCTATCCACGCCTAGGCCGGACAATGCCGACTCCTCGCTCTAAGAGGCATAAGTATTTAGGGACTCGAAAACCTCTCGAACAGCGACCGGCTCTTGCCCTATCATGACGGTCAGTTTTAGCTTTCTCCACTGAGGTGCTTAACCCAGCTCAACCGGGGCAGAATCGCAGTGGTTCTCCCAGCGCTACCTTAGCCGATATAACGGAACATAAGGTGCCAAAACATGGGAGCCGGGAAAACCCAACTATTGACCCAAGACATGATTCGGAGCCGATGCATATAAAGCTATAAGTTCGGGGTGCCGCACTTGAGAAAGAGTTCGGACTTATCACACCAAATTGAGGGGTACTTAAGCCCCTCGTGTATTGCCCGTACCAAACAGTACAGTTGCACAATGTCATAACTGAACATATATATATATATATATATATATATATATATATATATATATAAGGAATTCAATAATAGGCGTAAGCTATGTATTGTTTATTCAAAAGGGCTGCAGAAGAGCGAGCGATACAAATAGTGCGATAAGCAAGGGACGGACTTTTAACATGTCCCTCCGAGGGTAAGCTACGGGATGGTATGTAAAACAGGTATACTGCTTCGTAATAGAGACCACCTGGACACTCGGCGTAACTTTACGCTTCCCTGGCTGTTGCATCGTGTGTTCGGCGATTCTCTTTGCGGACAGGGCTTCGTGAGAACGGAGTCCTGAATGTAAAAAGAAAGAAGAAAAGAAAAGAATGACACAATCGGAGCCCTGGTGCGGTTGAGCCGCGTGCAGGCATCTTGTGGTCATGCCTTCCCCTATGCCCATGGTATTTCCAGAGCGTAATTATGTACGCGTAGTACTGGTTTCGCAATTTCGCGAGGGCTGGGGTTTGGGCCGCATTGCTATGCGTGCTCGGAACGTGCCAGGCGGTCTTGTTGTAGGTTACTCCGGGCGCGCTTGATGGTGTCCGGACGTTTAATAGCCGGACTCGAGAATTTCCTTAAGAGGCTGCTTTGTACTTCCGCCGCAAGGGTCAGCCAGATGCTCCTCCGTCCGGAGAAGGCGTTCGGTGTTTCCATTGACCGTAATGACTCCTCGAGGACTGGCATCTTGAGCTTGAGATATGCGTAGTACGGCACCGCATTGAACTTTGCAAATGCGGTTCGTCCGAAAGCAAAGGCGTGATAGCCGCCATGAACGGGACTATGTCAAAGATTAACTCCTCGCCGGAAGTTATCCGGGATCCGAAGACCACTTCAAGTGTAATCGAGCCTGTCTGCAGGCCTCTACACCTGGTATGACGCCTTTAAAGGTCGTCTTCGTGGGTTTAATCCTTGATGGGTCTATGCCCATTTTGCGCCGTATCCGATAAAGCAGGTTCAGGCTGCTGCCGCCGTCCATTAGGACTCTAGTGAGGTGAAATCCGTCAATGATTGGGTCTAAAACTAATGCGGCGAATCCGCCATGGCGGATGCTAGTGGGGTGGTACCTTCGATCAAAAGTGATTGGGTTGGGGCGACTGGCTCCATCGCATATACGTCCCTTAGTGCACGCTTCCGCTCCCTTTTGGGTATGTGGGTTGCGTATATCATGTTCACCGTCCACACTTGTGGGGGGAAGCCCTTTTGTCCTCTATTGTTCGGCGGCCGGGGCTCCTCCTCGTCATCTCTATGCAGCCCCTTGTCATTTTTTTCGGCATTTAACTTCCCTGCCTGCTTGAACACCCAACAATCCTGTTGGTGTGGTTATTGGTTTTTCGAAGTGCCGTATCCGCATGAGCGATCGAGTATTCGGTCCAAATTGGACGGGCCCGGAGTATTTCTTTTAAATGGCTTTTTCCGCTGACCGGGTTTAGAGCCTCTGAATCCGGCATTGACTGCCGTATCCTCAGCATTATCGCTGTTAATGCGGCGCTTGTGCTTGTTGCGACGCGACCTGCCATTGCTGTCCTTGGTATCTGAATTACCAGGGCTCTTGGCGTGTTGTTACTACGAGCTAGCCAGTTGTCCTCTCCCGCGCAAAAGTGGGTCATGAGTGTTGTGAGGGCTGCCATGGATTTCGGCTTTTCCTGTCCTAGGTGCCGGGCAAGCCACTCGTCGCGGATGTTGTGTTTGAAGGCTACAAGGGCCTCTGCATCCGGACAGTCGACAATTTGATTTTTCTTGGTTAGGAACCGTGTCCAGAATTGTCTAGCCGATTCCTCTGGCTGCTGAATTATGTGGCTTAGGTCATCGGCGTCTGGTGCTCGCACATATGTGCCCTGGAAATTGTCGAGGAATGCGGCTTCCAGGTCTTCCCAACAACCAATTGACTCTGCTGGCAAGCTGTTAAGCCAATGTCGGGTTGGTCCTTTAAGCTTGAGTGGGGGGTATTTGATGGCGTGTAGATCATCACCGCGGGCCATGTGGATGTGAAGGAGATAGTCCTCGATCCAAACCGCAGGATCTGTTGTGCCATCGTATGATTCAATGTTTACGGGTTTGAAACCCTCGAGGATTTGATGATCCATCACTTCATCTGTGAAGCATAGTGGGTGTGCGGCGCCTTTGTATTGGGCTATATCACGACGCAGCTCAAATGAGCTTTGTCTACTGTGTTTGGCCCGGCCGGAGTTGCCATAACTGGCGTGATGGTTATCGTCACGTGTCGTGGGGCGCCCACGCGATCTGTAGATCGATCTTGTTTGCCTTGCCTTGTCCTCCAATATATCTCGCAAGTCTGGCGCATTTCCCCGTGCCTTGGTATTTTTTAAGCGGCGTCGGGGTGCGGCTTGAGTTGAGGGCCGAGAGGCTTCTCTGTCGCGGCCACGAGGTGGCCGATCAGCCGTATCATGTGCTGGTGATATAGCTTTGGGTGCTTCCTCCTCTAATCGGGGTAGCAGCCTGCGTTTTGGGTAGCTCTTGGAGGGGTGCTCGAGTTCATACTCTTCGGCCGCAAGGACTTCAGTCCATCTGTCAGCTAGCAAGTCTTGGTCAGCTCTAAGTTGTTGCTGCTTTTTCTTGAGGCTGCTCGCCGTGGCCATAAGCCTGCGTTTGAAACGCTCTTGTTCGACGGGATCCTCGGGCAGCACGAATTAAATCGTCGTCGAGGCTTGCCTCATCTTCGGAGGGAGGCATGTAATTATCATCCTCTACCTCTCTTCGCCGCTCTCTCATGAGGGCTGGCTTCTCCATCCTCTGCGCTGAATCCTGCTTGAGGGGTTGTCTTGACCTTGTCCGGTGTTATTGTCTCCCGTGCGGAATCACCGCTTTTCTTTGTGGCGGGATTTAGAGCGGCGCCACGGCCTTGGCGCTTAGGCTGTTTCTTGGAGGGTCATCCTCCGCTGTTCCATCGCCATTCCCATCTTTTGGGATGTCCACCATGTATATGTCATATGACGAGGTGGCCTTCCACTGCCCTGTGGGCGCTGGTTCTTGGTCGTCTCCTGCATCGTCGTCCATACCGTCGATGTCTTCGAAGTCGAAGTCGAGCATGTCGGTTAAATCATCGACAGTGGCTACGAAGTGGATGGTGGGTGGGCTTTGAATTTCTTCGTCGTCCGCATCCCAACCTTCCTGACCATAATCCGCCAGGCTCTCCGATAAAGAGAGAGACTTTAGTGAATTCAGGATGTCGCCAAAGGGCGAGTGCTAAAAGATGTCCGCGGCAGTGAATTCCATGATCGGCGCCAATCGGATTCGATTGGGGCGCGAAGGCTCGAGTCCCAGAGGAGTCTGGCACCTTGGAGTCACGAGCTTCACAAAGGACGGGGTAGGTGTACGGCTCAATTGTCGTAGAGATCGCAGCCCCCGAGGCGGTGTCCAGCCACCCGTCCTCGATCGGCGCAGTCGGCTCCGAGCTAAAGGTCGGAGTGGATACTGGTGCGGCCTCCAGGACACTGTTCGGCGGCAGAGCTAGATCATGCCCCCCGTGACAGTGCGGCACGCTTGGCTGTGGCTCGAACCCGTCGAAGATCAAGTCTCCGCGGACGCCAGCCGTGTAGTTCAAATTTCCAAATCTGACCTGGTGGCCAGGGGCGTAGCTTTCAATCTGCTCCAGATGGCTGCTTAATTGGCCCGCAGTGCAAAGCCACCGAATACGAAGATCTATCCGGGGAGAAAAGTCTCACCCTGGAGCGCATCATTGTTGATGATCGGAGGAGCCATCGGGCCTAAAGATGACGACACAGAGGAACTCTCAATGAAAGCACCAATGTCGGTGTCAAAACCGGCGGATCTCGGGTAGGGGGTCCCGAACTGTGCGTCTAGGCGGATGGTAACAGGAGACAAGGGACACGATGTTTTTACCCAGGTTCGGGCCCTCTCGATGGAGGTAAAACCCTACTCCTGCTTGATTAATATTGATGATATGGGTAGTACAAGAGTAGATCTACCATGAGATCAGAGAGGCTAAACCCTAGAAGCTAGCCTATGGTATGATTGTTGTCCGTCCTACGGACTAAAACCCTCCGGTTTATATAGGCACCTAAGAGGGTTAGGGTTACACAGAGTCGGTTACAATGGTAGGAGATCTACATATCCGTATCGCCAAGCTTGCCTTCCACGTCAAGGAAAGTCCCAACCGGACACGGGATGAAGTCTTCAATCTTGTATCTTCATAGTCCAGGAGTCCGGCCAAAGGTCATAGTCCGGCTATCCGGACACCCCCTAATCCAGGACTCCCTCACATCCCATGCGCATAAAGTAGAAGAATCGTTTGCGATGCACACAATCGCTCAAAGTGAATGGTCCAGCGGCACCGCACGCATTCAAAGTGAATGTGCCCATGCCTTGAGACCAAAATTTGAATTATCAAACTCATCCCATGCACATAAAGCAGAAGAATCGTTTGCGATGCGCACAATCGTTCAAAGTGAATGGTCTGGCGGCACCGCGCGTAAAGTTTCCCTCCACATTTCCAAAATTTTGGGTACCGCCAAAATATCTACCCCCGCCCCCCTTCCCCCCTTCCCCACCCTCTTTTCTCCCCGACCAGAAGTCACATTTCCCCTGTTTCCTCCTTCCTTCCTTCCTTGCTAAGCTATAGCCACTTCCTCGCTCTCGCCGTCTCGCAGCCTACCGCCGGGGTTGCCATGGTCTTCTTCAAAGACATCTCCAGCGGTTCCTCCTCCGGTGACTACTCCTTCACCACCTGGGTATATCTCTCTTCTCTCTCTCGGGCTATGACTTGGAATGAAGGATTTTTACCCGGAGGTTGATTTGAGTCGTTTCTTCCTCTTGTAGCTCCCTAAGACCATCAGTGGCAATGAATGGAGAGGGATGGCTGAAGATCTATCTGCTCGTTGTCAACATCACTATCCATGCGTGAAGCTACTTGCGTTTGATTCTGTGGACACTGGGAGGAAGTTTCTGGCATGTGCAGAGAAGGTTAGACCCTCTTCCGTTGTTACAAATCATTTGTTAGATGTGATTCAGATACTGTCACGGTCCCAACCCATTCATACCACACCTTCAATCAAACACATCCTAAGACAGTGTCACAGTTTGTACCTAGTATCTTAAATTGTTGACATCTCATCAGCGGTGCCATTAGAAAATTATTTGGCACCGCTTCAGTAGTTTGTGCAGCCAAATTTGGTCCACACATCCGAGCAGCCAAGTAGTAAAATACTAAATCTTTATGGCACGAAGGAACTGGGCATCGGAGCAACTACGTGCTCCGGAGTCCGGGTCCCTGATTTTTTTCCGCTGCATCGGCTCGCCAGTTCAGGGCACCGGTGCGAGATGTAGCAACAGTTGTCTTTACACCAGTTTTGGCATACATAGTGGACGGCCTTAGTGCTATTAGTTCTATGTTACTAAATTTGTGCATGTACACACGTGTTAGTATCAATTTGTTGTCATCCAAACACAGTCGCTATGCTGTTGCAGTTATATTTACCTTCCTCATAAAATGTTCAATTTGTTATTTATTGTACATGAGTAAGAACTTGTAGCATCGTTGTAGTTAATTATAGCTTCTGATGTTCCAGAATTTGGTTGTTGTCTCAGTACCAATTATTTCATTTGTACATTGATCTTTCTGAGAAGATACGTCATTATTAACATGTTTCTTCAATTTTTTAAAATAAGCATAGGTGATTTTCTATGTTGCTAAAATCCAATTTCCCCTACAATTGTTACTGATCTAGTTTTAAATATTATAGGATGAACGGAAGTGTTCTTACTTGGAGTGGGTTGATCAAGAGTGGCCAGAGTCTTTGAAGATGTGCCTAACGAAGCTCTGGAGCATGTATGAGGAAGTGAACACACGTAGGCTCAGAGAAAGTATTGTCAACGCTAAAGCATATTTCAAGATGCGGGATAAAAAGGTGAAGGTGGAGAAAGAGCTCAGATTTTTTAAATCAGACTTTGCTAAGATGGTGTTGGCGAAGGAGGAGGCACTTTCCCAGTTGGCCCGTGCAAAACAGTTTCTTACTGAACTGAAAGCAGAGGTGGATAAGACGAGCCTGGATGATCTCGATTAGGGAAATGAATATATTATTCTTATGAAGTTGAACTAGCTATATGTTGTACTGTGATGTTTACATGTAGCTACCGTACTGTGATGTTATAATATATTTATGTGCCTGATATGAAATTGGCAAACAGCTATCGATATGAAATGTGAATTTGTGTAATACTGGAATTATTAATTGTAAACTAATAAACCTACTAAATGTGTCATGGACCTTTGCAAATGGTTCTAGCAGTAAAAGCGCTTGCGATGGATAGCCCAATACCAAACAGCTTTCTTCATCAAATCGTGTGTGATATAGTTGATAAAAGCAAACAGTTAACCAAGGCAGACCGTGTGTGATAGTTACACCTTTCACACATGAGCCTACACATAGAAATGTGTGGGATTTACGTCCAATGTAAACGCTTTTCCTGGATTGACCGTGTGGGATGTACATAAGAACGGAAACGTATTCCTTGGGTTGACTGTGTGATATATATACGAACAGAAATGTTTTTCTGGGATTCACCGTGTGGGATGTACATACCTACGGAAATGATTTTGTTGGATTACCGTGTGGGATGTACATACCTACGGAAATGATTTCTGGGATTCACCGTGTGGGATGTACATACCTACGGAAATGATTTCTGGGATTCACCATGTGGGATGTACATACCTACGGAAATGATTTCTGGGATTCACCGTGTGGGATGTACATACCTAAGGAAATTATTGGGTTTCGATGCCTCGCACGATCGCACACGGCCCCAACCTGGGTCCCAGGAAGGCCTATCCCTGACGATTTCCGGGTCGTGTGGGAAGGACACCCTATCGCACACACTCACTTGGCGACGGTTCCAAATGCCGTCGCGGAAAGGGGTAAAAACCCGTTTGTTTAGGACTGACGCGCACCAGTGCTAGCCATGCTCGTGAAGAAGTTCCAGAAGTTCACCAAGAAGAAAGGCTTCAGAAAGTCTTCAAGATCCAACTCTATAAATGATGAAGCTTCTACTCGTGACCACAAGAAGAGAACATGCCACAAATGCAAGAAACCAGGTCACTACATCTTTGAGTGTCCTCAATGGGACAATGAGACCAAGAATAAGAAGAAGAAGAACAAGGAATATGATTCTGATGACAAGAAGAAGAAGAAATCCTCAAAGTCTTCTTCAAAGTCTTCATCTCACAAGAAGAGCTCATCCAGCAAGGCTCGTGCGTTTGTCGGCAAGGAGATGGATTCAGAGGAGGAGTCTGCTTCTAAGGAGGCGGAGGTGAAGTCCGAGGAGGAGTGCGATTCAGGCGTGGCAAGCCTGGCTATGGCTTCAGCGTATGTTGCCAAGTCCATCTTCAACACCGAAGACAATGGCCTCGTCCCCGACGCTGATGCTGATGATAAGGATGACTCCGCTCCTACCTACTGCTTCATGGCACGTGGTGCCAAGGTAAAGTCACGCGATGCTTACTTTCAAACATCAAGTGAAGATGACTCTGAATATGAATCTAAACCTAGCTACAAAACACTTGCTAAAATTGCAACTGAACAACAAACTACTATGGAACATATTCAAAAGTTGCTAGACAAAAGCGATGACCTGTTGGACGCGGAAATGAACCGAACTCAGTCCTTAATTGAAGACATAAAAAATCTTCATGTTAAGTATGAGGAACTTGAAAGTCGTCATGAAACTCTCTCAGCTACTCATGAGAAGCTTTCCTATGATTATCTTCAAAGGAAGCAAGAACTTGAGAACCTGAGAGCGACTCATGAAGATCTTCAAAAAGAGAATGAGTCACTCCGCGCTCAACAATCAGTTCCGCTCGGGAAGGTTTTGATCTACCATGCCTAAAATGTCTTGAGCGTGATAATGCTGTCTTGGTTGCTGAATGTTCTACTGCTGCTACTGTTGCAATATCTTCAACTGCTAATGTGGTAACTAACCCCTCTGCTGAGGATACCACCACTATTGCTGATGAGAATGCCAGATTGAAGAAATTGCTTGAAACAGGGATGTACAAAAGTCTCAAAGGGCATCAGACATTTTGTGATGTCCTCAAGAAACAGATTTTGAACCGAAACCCTAGGAAAGAGGGTGTTGGGTTTGAGAGGAAAATGAATAATGATGGTTCCTATTGGAAGCCTGAGCAGTACCCCAAAACCACATGGGTTGCTGCAAAGGGACCTTCAGTGGAATCATCTACCTTATCTGGCTTCACTTGTGCTAACCCGATTATCATTGAGAATCCTTTGATGCAAACTATAAGCTGTTTAAGAATCAGAATCATGAAGTGTTTGCCAGGTATATTGGTACTAACTGCAGGAATGGACCACCTTTGAAGAATATCTGGGTGCCCAAAGGTTGTCTTGAGAAGCTTCCTGTGAATGTCATCATGACACCACCTGGGAAGAAGACAAACCCCAGACCAAAGGCTTCATATGGTCCAAAGGCTTCATACAGACAGAGGACTCGCCAGAGTCACCCTAACGCCAATGTTTTGCAGGGAAGCCGTACTCATACTTATGAATACGAGCGTGTTTCATCAAACCGCTATGTTCATAAGACCAAGAACTTTTCTGCTTATTCTTATGAGTATTATTCACCTCCTACAAGGCTATTTGCTAGGGCTCCAAAGTCAAGTTCTCGAGATGCTGCACTTAGAATCATTGCTTCTAAGCCACCCCTGAAGATGTGGGTGGTTAAGAAAAATTAACTCTCTTTTGCAGGGAAAGGTCTCCAGCCGGAAATCAAAGGCTTCTGATGCTTATGCTGGGGACCTAAAACATCTTGTGGGACGCATGATAAAATGTCAAAATGGTCTTACTATGTATTTCGTCCCAGTATTTCTTGACCAACAACCTATTTACCCTAACCAGGATCTGAACTTTCATAATCCGCTTGTTCGTCAAATGTTTATGCTTCACAATACCCTTGGTGAAGCCTATCCCCCAAACTGCACTGTAGGGTATGACACCAAAGGCTTCAGAACGGATTATGTATGGTGGATGCACTAACCACGTGACTGGTGATCGAAGTCTTCTTATGGATTCAACCCTACGTCCGTCTAACAAAAGTCACATCACATTTGCTGACACTGGTAAAAGCAAGGTATTGGGCCTAGGTAGAGTTGCAATCTCAAAGGATCAACACATGGATAAAGTGATGCTTGTTGAATCCCTTGGTTTCAACTTAATGTCTGTCTCAATGCTTTGTGATCTAAACATGATTGTGATATTTGGAAAATATCGTTGCCTTGTGCTTATGGAGTCTGACAAATCTCTAGTCTTTGAAGGGTACAGAAAGGATGATTTGTACATGGTAGATTTCTCAGCAGGACCACAGTTGGCCATATGTCTTCTAGCAAAAGCTTCAGAGTGTTGGCTCTGGCATCAGAGGCTAGGGCATGCCGGCATAAGGAACCTATACACTCTCGCGAAGAAGAAGCATGTCATAGGCATCGAGGGCGTCAAGTTCAAGAAGGATCATCTATGTGGTGCCTACGAAGCTGGAAAGATGACTAGGGCCAAGCATCCCTCGAAGACAATCATGACGACGACACGTCCCTTCGAGCTGCTTCACATGGACTTATTTGGTCCTACTCACTACTCTACCCTCACTACCACAACTTGTCTCTATGGCTTCGTCATTGTTGATGATTACTCTAGATATACATGGGTGCACATAATTCTCTAAAAGAATGAAGTGCAGGACGTCTTTAGACGATTCGCCAATCGTGTCATGACCAACTATGGCATCAAGATAAAGCACATCAGAAGTGACAACGGCACAGAATTCAAGAACACTGACCTCGACACTTATCTTATACATTGGGCATCACACATGAGTTCTCAGCTCCTTACACACCTCAGTAGAATGGCGTCGTGGAGCGCAAAAACGGAACCCTCATTGAGATGGCACGTACGATGCTTGATGAGAACAAGACTCCAAGGAAGTTCTGGCCTGAAGCCCTTGATACTGCATGCCATGTCATCAACCGTGTTTATCTTCACAAGCTTCTAAAGTAGACATCATATGAGCTCCTGACTGGTAAGAAACCAAACGTCAGTTACTTCAGAGTATTTGGTGCTAGGTGCTGGATCAAGGATCCGCATCACACTTCAAAATTTGCACCGAAAGCACATGAAGGTTTTATGCTTGGCTACGGAAAGGATTCGCACTCCTATAGAGTCTTCAACCTCTTTCACTATAAAGTGGTTGAAACTATGGATGTGCGGTTCGATGAGACTAACAGCTCGCAAAGAGAGCACCTGCCAAATGTGCTAGATGAAGCCTCACCAAGTGAATCTATCAAGCTTATGGGTACTGGAGAAATCATACCTTCAGAGGCACAGGCTGAAGAGGAAATTATCATTTCTGCACCTAATCAACCCGAAGACACTGCTCAGCCTGAAGCCGATGCTGAAGATGAAGACAATGATTAGCAAGAGCAAAATCTTCGTCCCGTTCATCCTCGTGTTGCAAATGAAGTACAGATTGAGAAGATAATTGATAGCATCAATGCACCTGGTCCACTCACTCGGTCAAGAGCAACACAGCTAGCAAATTTTTGTGGGCACTTTGCATTTGTCTCTATATCTGAACCAAAAAAGTTGATGAAGCCTTCATGGAACTTGAATGGATTCAAGCTATGTAAGAAGAGCTTCAACAGTTCGAGCTGAACAATGTTTGGGAGCTAGTGAAGCGTCCTGATCCTCGCAAGCACAATATCATAGGCACCAAATGGATCTATCGCAACAAACAAGATGAGCATGGTCAAGTTGTCAGAAACAAGGTTTGTCTCGTTGCTCAAGTTTACACACAAGTTGAAGGAATTGACTTCGATGAAACATTCACTCCAATGGCTAGGTTTGAAGCTATTCGCATACTGCTAGCCTATGCCAACCACAAATACATTCTTTTGTACCAAATGGATGTAAAGAGTGCCTTTATCAACAGCAAAATTGAAGAAGAAGTGTATGTTGCACAACCACCTAGTTTCGAAGACCCAAAGCGTCCCGGCATGGTATATGTAAGTGCATCTAGTGCCACCCCTAGTTAGTTTTGGAGTATTGACGACAAATGTGGTTGAGGGACTAATGCGTTTGTGAGAATTGCAGGATAACGCAGGTAGTGTCCCTCATTGATTCAGTTTACCTACCGGAGTCGACCCCTAAAAATGTATGAAGACATTGAAGACAATGGTGGTATGTGAAGATATTCACATTGAAGACTATGACATGAGAATACATTGAGTGAAGACTATGGAGCGCGAAGACTCGTTGTTTCCCTTTCTTCTTTGTTGAGTCATAGGAACCACCGTACTGTTAAGTGGGGTCCAAGTGACCATAGTCAGAATGACTAAAGTGATGCTCAACCCAAATCCTATGTCTTCGAGCGAAGACAATGAGAGCAAAACTTATCCAGAGCTGGATGAGTCAGCTTTGCTTGTAGCCCAAGTAAAGTTGCCGTGTGTGTTTGAAATCTGACCATTGGAACACATGTCAGTTCCTTAGTGGCCCAGGGTCATTTCGGACATATAAGGTCGGGTTGCCTAGTGGCTATAAATAGCCCACCCCCTACACCATAAACTGGGGGCTGCTCAGAGTTAGTGCACGGCTTTTGTCGTTTGAGAGCAACCCACCTCGAAGCCTTTGAGAGAGAGAGAAATCCTTGCAAGGACAAAGCCCAAACACCCAGAGCCAAAGAGTGTTAGGCATCACCAAGTTTTCTGTCTGTGACACGAAGACTTATTACACTTGAGGACCGTGAATCCTCCGGCCGGTTAGGCGTCGCGTTCTGAGCATCCAAGAGTCATTGTGGATTGCCGGTGAACGCTGCTCATGAAGGTTCGGAAGTCTACCTTGAAGACTTACCAGAGTGATTGGGCGAGGACTGTGTGTCCTTAGCTCAAGGGGAATAAGGTGAAGACGCGGTCTTCGAGTTGAATCTCAGCCTCCCTAACTGGATGTACAGCTTGTCACAAAGAATCGAACTGGTCCAACAAATCCTGTGTCTTCAACAAGTGACTGGTTCTATCCCTTCCCTCCTTTACTTAGAGTTTGTCTTCGTGAAGTCATTGCCTCTTTGTCATACATGTTTGACTTCATTGCTTGACTACTTTTGTTGATTGGCTTCATACTATCTTCCATCCTAATCCTTACTACATAGCTGCTATTAGTCTTGTCCGTTCACATTATTGCATACTTGACTATGGCTTGCTTGTTGTAGATTATCTTCCGCTGCATATCAATTAGGTCATTTCTATTGTTTGTATTCGAAACATTCGTGTTTTGAAGACTTTCCTAAAAATCGCATATTCACCCCCCACCCTCTAGTCGATAACTAGCATTTTCAATTGGTATCAGAGCAAGGTACTCCCTTGTTCTGTGTGATTTGGTTTAACCACCGGAGTTTTAGCTATGTCGATCGCAGGATAATCAAAGTCTCCGTTGCTTGCCCCGTGTTCGATGGAACTGACTATCCCTACTGGAAGAATAAGATGCGCATGCATCTTGAAGCCATTGATGTCGACCTCTGGTATGTCGTCAAGAACGGCGTTCCCAAATCTGGTGAAGGTGTCACCCCTGCTGATGTCAAGAAGTTCATTCAACTGGACTCCACTGCAAAGAACATCATCTGTGGCCATCTGACCAAAGGACAGTATGGCCATGTGAGTGCTCTGGAAACGTTGAAGCTAGTCTGGGACTAGCTATCCAAGGTCAACGAAGGCGTCTCAACCCAGAGAGATCAAAGGATCAGTGTTCTTCGCAACCTCTTCAACCGCTTCAAGAGAAAGCGACAATGAAAATGTCCAGCTCACGTTTGATCGCCTCACTGACATCACAAATGAGCTTCATGCTCTCGGCGCCACTGAAGTCACCAAGCATGAAATCGTCAAGACACTCTTGAGATCACTTGACAGCTCTTTTGACACCCTTGCCCTCATGATACAAGAACGTCCTGACTTCAAGACACTCGATCCGTTTGATATACTTGAGAGGCTCAACACACATGAGTTCCAGCTATCTGAGAAAAGAGATATCTATGGTCCCAACTATGGACGAGCTCGCGCTTTGAAGGCAAAAGTTGTTTCCTCATCTGAAGAAGAATCTGATTGCGGTTCTGATGATCCTGAAGACATTGGAAAGGAACTTGCTATGCTTGTGAAGAAGTTCCAGAAGTTCACTAGGAAGAAAGGCTTGAAAGTCTTCGTGATCCAGCTAAAGATATGATGAAGCTTCCACTCATGACTACAAGAAGAGATCCTGTCTCAAGTGCATGTAAACTGGACTCTATATCTCTGTGTGTCCACAGTGGGACAATGAGAAGAAGAAGAAGAAAAGCAAAGAATATGATTCTGATGACAAGAAGAAGAAGAAATCTTCAAAGTCTTCTTCCAGGTCCTCATCAAAGTCTTCATCTCATAAGAAGAGCTCATCTGGAAAGCCTCGTGCTTTTGTTGGCAAGGAAATGGATTCAGAGGAGGAGTCTGCTTCTGAGGAGGTGGAGGTGGAGTCTAAAGAGGAGTCCGACCCGGGCGTTGCAAGTCTGGCTTTAGCCACAGCCTATGTTGCCAAGTCCATCTTCAACACCAAGACAATGACTTCTACACCAACGTCAAGCTGATGACAAGGACGACCCTGCTCCCACCTACTGCTTCATGGCACGCGGTGCCAAGGTACAATCACGTGATGCTTACTTTCAAACATCAAGTGAAGATGACTCTGATTGTGAATCCAAACCCAGCTACAAAACACTTGCTAAAATTGCAACCGAACAACAAAGAGCTATGGAACATACTCAAAAACTGTTAGACAAAAGCGATGACCTGTTGGACGCGAAATGACACGTTCACAGTCCTTAGTTGAAGACATTAAAAATCTTCATGCTAAGTACCAAGAACTTGAAAGTCGTCATGAAACGCTCTCAACTACTCATGAAAGGCTCTCCTATGATTATCTTCAAAGGAAGCAAGAGCTTGAGAAATTGAGAGCGGCTCATGAAGATCTTCAAAAAGAGAATGAGTCACTTGGATCTCAACAGATCAGCTCTTCTCAGGATGGATTTGAACCACCATGTCTAAAATGCCTTGAGCGTGATATAGCTACCTCTGTTCTTTGAATGTTCAACTGTTGCTACTGTTGCATTGTCTTCAACTACTAATGTGGTAACTAACCCCTCTGCGGAGGATACCACCGCTATTGTCGATGAAAATGCTAGGTTGAAGACATTGCTTGAAACAGGATGTATAAAAGTCCGAAAGGGCATCGCACACTTTGCGATGTCCTCAAAAGCGGATTCTGAACCGAAACCCTAGGAAAGAGGGTGTTGGGTTCAAGAGGAAAATGAATGTTGATGGTTCCACTCTTTGGAAGCTTTGAAAGCGGTACCCCAAAACCACATGGGTTCTTTGCAAAGGGACCTTCAAAGGATCCATCCACCTTATCTGGCTTTACCCGCTAACCCTATTATCATTGATGAATCCTTTGATGCAAACTATAAGCTGTTCAAGAATCAGAATGGTGAAGTGTTTGCCAGGTATATTGGTACTAACTGCAGGAATGGACCACCTATGAAGAAGATCTGCGTTCCCAAAAGCTGTCTTGAAAATCTACCAGTGAATGTTATCATGACACCACCTGGGAAGAAGACAAACCCCAGACCTAAGGCGTCATATGGTCCAAAGGCTTCATACAGACATAGAACTCACCTGAGTCACCCTAACGCCAATGTTTTGCAGGGAAACCGTACTCAAATTTATGAATATGAGCGTGTGTCTTAAAACCGCTATGTTCGTAGAACTAAGAACTTTTCTGCTTATCCATATGAGTATTATTCATCTCCTGCAAGGCTATTTGCTAGGGCTCCAAAGCCGAAATTCTCAGATGCTGCACTTAGACTCATTGCTTCTAAGCCACCCCTGAATATGTGGGTGGTTAAGAAGAATTAACTCTCTTTTGCAGGAAAGGGTCTCCAGCCGAAAATCAAAGGCGTCTGATGCTATTGTTGGGGACCTAAAACATCTTGTAGGGCACAAGATCAAATGCCCAAATGGTCTCACTATGTATTTTGTTCCTGAATCGTTTGTCGTTCATCCTATCAGTCCTAATCTTGATTTAAGCTTCAATAATCCACTTGCCTGTCAAATGTTTATGCTTCACAATGCTCTTGGTGAAGCCTATCCCCCTAACTGTAGGGTATGACACCTCATGCTTCAGAATGGATTATGGACAGTGGATGCACTAATCATATGACTGGTGATCGAAGTCTTCTCATGGACTCAACCTTACGTCCATCAGACAAGAGTCATATCACATTTGCTGACACTGGTAAAAGCAAGGTATTGGTTCTAGGTAGAGTTGCAATCTCAAAGGATCAACACATGGATAAAGTGATGCTTGTTGAATCCCTTGGTTTCAACTTGATGTCTCTCAATGCTTTGTGACTTGAACATGATTGTGATATTCGGAAAATATCGTTGCCTTGTACTAATGGAATCGACAAGTCTCTAGTCTTTGAAGGGTATAGGAAAGATGATCTATACATGGTAGATTTCTCGGCAGGTCCACGACTTGCCGTATGTCTTCTTGCAAAAGCTTCAATGTTGGCTCTGGCATCGAAAGGTGGGGCATCTTTGGCATGAGGAACTTACACACACTCGCCAAGAAGAAGCATGTCATAGGCATCAAGGTGTCAAGTTCAAGAAGGATCATTTGTGTGGTGCCTGCGAAGTCGAAAGATGACTAGGGCAAAGCACCCCTCGAAGACAATCATGATGACTTCTCAACCATTCGAGCTGTTACACATGGATTTGTTTGGACCTACTCATTACTCTACCCTCACAACAACTGCTTGTCTCTATGGCTTCGTCATTGTTGATGACTACTCAAGATACACATGGGTGCACATAATTCTCTACAAGACTGAAGTGCAAGATGTCTTCAGACGCTTCGCCAATCGAGCAATGAACAATTATGGCGTCAAGATCAAGCATATCGAGCGATAACGGCACCTTTGAATTCAAGAACACCAGACTTGATCTTTATCTGGATACTATGGGAATCACTCATGAGTTCTCTGCTCCATACACACCTCAGCAAAATGGCATCGTGGAGCGCAAAAACAGAACCCTCATTGAGATGGCTCGAACAATGCTCGATGAGTACAAGACACCAAGAATGTTCTGGCCTGAAGCCATTGATACAGCTTGTCACGTCATCAACCGTGTTTATATCCATAAGCTTCTGAACAAAACTTCCTATGAGCTCCTTACTGGCAAGAAGCCAAATGTCGCCTACTTCAGAGTATTTGGGGCTAAGTGCGGATCAAGGATCCCCATCACAAGTCAAAATTTGAACCCAAAGCTCACGAAGGCTTCATGCTCGATTACGGAAAGGACTCACACTCTTACGTAGTCTTCAATCTCTATCTCTACAAAATCGTCGAAATCAGATGTGCGATTTGATGAAACCAATGGTTCACAAAGAGAGTTCCTACCAAGCACACTAGACGAAGCTCCGCCCAGCGAATGTATCAAGCTGATGGGAACTGGTGAAATCATGCCAAAAGAAGCACAGCCTGAAGAGGAACTTATCATTTCTGCACCTAACCAAACTGAAGACAATGCTCAGCCTGAAGACAATCCTCCCAATGATGACAAAGGATCGGCAAGAGCAAAGTCTTCGTCCAGTTCATCCTTGAGTTGCAAATGAAGTACAGATTGAGAAGATAATAGATAGCATCAATGCACCTGGTCCGCTTACTCGCTCAAGAGCAACACAGCTAGCAAATTTCTGTGGGCACTTTTCTTTTGTGTCAATATCAGAACCCAAGAAAGTTGCTGAAGCGTTTATGGAACCAGAATGGATTCAAACTATGCAAGAAGAACTTCAACAGTTGAAGCTGAATAATGTTTGGGAACTTGTCAAGCGCCCTGACCCTCGCAAGCATAACATTATTGGCACCAAATGGATATATCGAAACAAGCAAGATGAGCATGGTCAAGTCATCGTAAACAAAGCACGGCTTGTGGCTCAAGGATATACTCAAGTTGAAGGAATTGACTTGATGAAACATTTTCTCCTGTAGCTAGGCTTGAAGCTATTCGCATACTACTAGCCTATGCTAACCACCACAACATCTTGCTCTATCAAATGGATGTGAAGAGTGCATTTCTCAACGGCAAGATTGAAGAAGAAGTATATGTCACTCAACCACCTGGCTTTGAAGATCCAAAACATCCTGATATGGTGTACAAGATGAATAAAGCACTGTATGGCCTCAAACAAGCTCCTCGCGCCTGGTATGATACGACCAAAGACTTCCTGAAGAGCAAAGGCTTCAAACCTGGATCCCTTGATCCCACACTCTTCACAAAGACATATGATGGTGAACTGTTTGTCTGCCAAATATATGTGGATGACATTATCTTCTACCGCACCAACCGGAAGTATAGTGATGAATTTGCATACATGATGCAAGAACAATATCAGATGTCCATGATGGGAGAGCTCAAGTTCTTCCTTGGTCTTCAAATTCGCCAGCAAAGGAATGGCATCTTTATATCTCAAGAAAAATACCTCCAAGATTGTTTGAAGAAGTTTGGAATGCAAGAGTGCAAAGGATACACGACGCCAATGCCAGCCAAACACCATCTGGGTCCCGACGACAATGGTAAAGAGTTCGATCAAAAGGTATACCGCTCCATGATTGGTTCCTTACTTTATCTATGTGCATCTATGCCAGATATTATGCTTAGTGTTTGCATGTGTGCTCGATTCCAAGCGGCACCAAAGGAATCGCATCACTTAGCTGTGAAGCAAATTCTTCGATATTTGGCTCACACCCCAACACTCGGATTATGGTATCCAAAGGGCTCAAAATTTGATTTGGTTGGATTTTCGGATGCTGATTATGCTGGTGACAAGGTGGATCGCAAATCTACATCAGGCACATGTCACTTTCTGGGACGATCACTCGTTTGTTGGTCTTCAAAGAAACAGAACTGTGTATCACTCTCAACTGCAGAATCTGAATACATTGCTGCTGGATCTTACTGTGCTCAGCTTGTATGGATGAAGCAAACTCTCAAGGACTATGGCATCAATCTGACACAAGTACCTCTTTTTCATGCGACAACGAAAGCGCCATCAAGATTGCCAATAATCCAGTCCAGCACTCGAAGACAAAGCACATTGAAATTCGTCATCATTTTCTCAGCGATCATGTCATGAAGAAAGATATTGACATCATTCACGTCAACAATGAAGAGCAACTGGCAGATATCTTCACAAAGCCCTTGGATGAGAAAAGGTTTTGCAAGTTACGGTGTGAGCTAAATATCTTGGAATCCTCAAATGTCATGTGATCAAGCACACATCCTAACACTTATACATGTTGATGACTTAGATGTGCAACACACGAAGTAACGTATATCTTCAATCAATGAAGACTTACATTCTGAGTGTGAATACATTAACGTGGAATTTGACTTCAGAGCGCCATGATAATTGTGCGTCGTGTCTGGGTCTAATACTTCCTATACGGTGGGTAACGCCACCACCAAATTTCTTTGTTTGAAGTGTTTCACTCATGGCGTTATTTCTGCAATAGCTTCGCATTTGATTTGTCTTCAACCTCAACCTATCTTCATGATTTTCTTCACTATGTTGATTTGGTTGTTGTTCGATATATATATATATATATATATATATATATATATATATATATATATATATATATATATATATATATATTTCTGTCCTCTGACATTCACTTATAGCTATGTCTTCAAGTTGAATCTTTTGAACTAAGTGAATGTGATCGGACCCTAATCTCTCTATGCTTTCTGTCTCAAACTCTATCTGTCCAAATCATATGCATTCTATTGAGACTGTCGGATGTCTTCTCTGCGTCCTTGTCAGCAGAAGACACAGAGACAAACTTTAAGTCTGTTTTAAATGATTCATCTTTCATCGTTGAATTCGGAGAAGCCGGAACGACCATCCGACAAACTCCGGCGTGGGAACGTGGGACAACTCAAAGCATGTTGCATGCTTGCCACGTGCCCTCGGATGTGAACCGCCAGGCACCTGCGTAATTGTGATGCACCGCACACCTCGTTATAAATACTGTCCCTGCGGTAAAGAAAATCTTCTTCCACCTCTCCACCTCGTCAAAACCCTAGCGCCACCGCTAGCTCTGAACGCCCGGCGACGGCGCTTAGCTGCCGCGACCTCTCCGACGCCATCTTCACGCCGGCCGCGAACATCTTCATCTCCGCCGCCGCCGTAGGTGTCCTCCGTCGCCAAGTTAGGGCACGGTGGACTGAACTGCTCGGCCTCCTTTCCTCCCATCTAGCAGTTCTTCGAAGCGGTAAATATAACTCTATTTTTACCATCTTTTTGATCTTCAAGATTCATCCTACTTGCCAAAATTGGTTTCTGCCCACACTATGTTAGATCTATTCTGCGCATCTCAGATCGCCTAGTATATTCACTTAAGCTTCACAACTAGTTAGATTCCTCACTTGTACTTATTCATGGATTCGTATAAATCTGGAACCAACTCTCAGCGTAAAAGTGAATGTCTTCGCATCATGAGGTCAATGTCTTCAAACCGATTTATCTTCAAAATCTTCTGAGAATGCATATGACCTCTTCCCCTTCCCTCGCATCTCTAATGTTGTCATAGGTACATGTCCGTGGGAGAATCCCTTGGTTCTCATAGTCTGCATTCGTTTGCAGAATTCTTACAGCATCAAACTAACTCTCCCGAAGCCAGTTCCTGTCTGTCCAGCAAATGCAAGTCTTTGAAGCCTTTAAACGTGAAGCCATTCAGTTTGAAGCTCATGGCTACAGATAAATCAGTCAGGAAGGGCGGCAGACAGCATCGTGAGGGAACCTTAAAAGATCTGCCTGATGACCTTGCAGAGCTGTACAAGACAGATCCCGAAGAATCTTACAATCAGCGCAAGACGCGAATCCAATGGATTCATCGATATTGGGCTGAACAGTGGTTCAAGTACAATTTCGTCACACAGGAATATGCCGAGAAGAATGCCATCAGAAGCCCTTGGGGTGATATTCTGTTTCGAGGCCTTCCTCCCAAGAACATGGCTAAAGCTATTGCACAAGGTTTCTATCCTTGCATGGTCCGTGGACCTCAGCCTGAGAATGCCGACCCGACGTTTTTGCTCTGGTGTCGTGATGACAATCTCTTCAAGCGCAACTTCCAGCACACAAAGGCTTCTGCAAAGGAAAACAAGAAGTCATTGGGATTAGACTTCAACCCTGGTCCCTCTGCTCCCCATGCTGACGGCTCACGCGATGCTGAACCCAATGTCATCGGTCCCTTTTCAAACCTTGATGGCCTCATCACCTACATCCTGGTCCAAGGTGCCAAAGTGGATCACTCTGATGACGAGGCTGATTCTGATGAAGCCCCAGCCTCCAGCCTCCCGCCTCCTGCTCCAAAGCCGCAGGCTTAAGAAAGTCAAGGCTTCAAAGTCAGCTGCTCCTCCAAAAGCTTCACGTGTGAAGCCACTGGCCACTGCACCTCCTGAAGCCAGTGCACAGTCTGAGGATCAATCCCGCATCTCCGTTTTCAAACCTTGAAGGCCTCATCACTTATATTTTGGTCCAAGGTGCCAAAGTGGATCACTCTGATGACAATGATGACTCTGATCAAGCCCTAGCTCTAGCTCCTGCTCCTGCTCCAAAGCCGCAGAAGCTTAAGAAAGTCAAGGCTCCAAAGTCAGCTGCTCCTCCAAAAGCTTCTCGTGTGAAGCCACTGGCCACTGCACCTCCTGAAGCCAGTGCACAGTCTGAGGATCAATCCCGTATCTCCAAGAAGACGGAGAAGAGAAAGAAAATTGTCAAGAACACTGAATTGACACTAACCCCTGCTGCCATTATGCGTGAAGAGCACATTGATCTGTCAAGTGATGACGATCTTGCAGATGATGCCCTTGAGCAACTTAGCAAGAGCAAAGAAGAAGCAGAAATCTTCAACAACTTGCCTCTCTTTGATGTGGCAATCATCCATCACTTCATTGATGAGTGGTTTGATACCCCAAACATCAGTTTTGAAGATCTGCAACTTCCTATTGGCCTCAGCGTCTCTTTCAACGGCACCATTGCTTCCGAGCTAGCTCTAGCTCAGCGCATTGTTGAACTGAAGCAGAAGATTGACTATGAGAAGGCTCAATTCAAGAAGCATATGGCTGCTCTCAGTGTGCAAGACGTCAAAAACTTCAAGGTCATGCTGCATGACCTCAAAGTAAACTTTGTCAAGAAGCGTGAAGAAGCCAGAGGCTCTCGTGAGCGCATGAAGGCTCTGGCTGACAAATGCGTGCTTGCCTACAATGAGGCTGAGAAGCGCAAGGCTCTTGGCCGTCCTGGCATCGACCCCAGGATGGCTGCAAAGAAAAAGAAGTCTTCAACTGACCAAGTTGCACCTTCAAGGCAGGAAGAACCCCGCAGAGTCTTCCCAAGCAGCATGACTGGCTCGAAGCCAAAAGTCCGGTCAACCACTTCTGAACAGAAGAAGACGAGGGCTGCCGAGGCTGAAGCGAGAAAAAGGAAAAATCCTGACGCCTCTGATGCTGCTCCCTCCAAGAAGAAGCTAAAGACCAAGAAGAATCGGGCTACTCCCACAGAGCCCTTGATTGTTGAACCCATTTCGTGGTTCGTCCAGCGTCTGCAATCCAAGAACTTCAGATGATCGTTCATGAGCCTGCTTCCACAGAGGCTCCTGCGTGAAGAGATTCCAAAGCTGATCCCATCACCGCTGAAGACATTGGTCACCATGACAATGTTGAAGATGATGAAGTTCTTCCTCAAATTGAATACAATGTGGTATCATCGCCTGTTCGTACGAACAGTGAACTCATCAGCATTGGTCGTCCTCTGACGCCAATTGCACATGATGCTTCATGGGCTGATCGCCCGCAACAACAAGACTCCCCGGATTCCCCAACATCAAGTCACTCCCCAACAACAACAGCAAGAAGAAGAGGAAGACTTTGAGGCCTGTGCAACCCCATCTCCAAAGGCGCCGCCAAGATTTCGCAGCTTCGCCAAAGGTCAAAGGCCTCAAGTACCTCTCTCGGCGTTCCAGAAGGAGAAGTGCACCACCAACCTGTTGCACGTCAAGTGTTTTCGAAGCCACTCCAACTGTGGAATGTCTCTCGAGTCTCAAGTCAAAGCTGCCGAAGACAATCCGCTGCATCACCGCAGACACCCAAAAAGAAGAAGAACGAGTCCCTACACCCCGATGAATCAAGAAGTTATCCCCGATATCAACGTGCCAGTGCCCGACCCTCCAGCTCCTCAAGTGGAGGTTGAAAACATTGAGGCTGCCACCTCCAACACCAATGAAGCCAATGACGTGGTCATGGCTGAAGCCAATGTGGAGCCTGTCCCAACTGCTCCTGAAGCCACTGCAGGAAATGTGCCTGAAGCCAATGAGGCAACTGCTCCCGAAGCATCTGCTGAGCAGCCTGAAGCCTCAGTTGCTGCCACTTCTCCAGTTCCGCCACCAAGGCCCTACACAATCGAGCAAGCATACAACTATGGCGAGCTAGTCATAGTAAGATGGCCCATTCTGGTCCCTCCGCCTCATGCCTCTGGTCCTCAGTTCGACTATCATATTGAGCATAGGCCTCAAGTCCAGAAGCCGAAGCCAACACTGCCAAGGTTTCCAGGCACTGCCACCTCAACAGGTTTTTTCAATGCAAATGGCTTCAAAGCCCACAACACTTTCTTTGACAGTGCAAAGAACCCCTACACAAGGCCAAGGATCTCATCGGATCAGTTCTGGAGCTATCCGCAACGGGTTATTACTCCTCAGAATTCAGATGATCAAGGCTGCATTTTCCCTCATATGCGCCTTTGACACTGGGTTATTGCCGGACTGCCGTGCTTAGAAGAAGCACTTGATTGCTTTCATGATGCAGGTCTGCTTGGTTTCATAACAGACAAAGAGCACTGGAATGAAGAATTAGTGCTTCAATTCTATGCCACCCTCCACATCCACGGCTACAACAGAGACACAAAGACATGGGTTCTCGAGTGGATGACTGGAAATGTTCATCATGAAGCCAAAGCTCTTGACATCATTGAGCTCACAGGCCTACCCACTCCCGGAGAGTTGTTTGAACCTGGACGTCAACTCCACCGCGATGCCTTGGAAAGCATATTTCATAAGCCAGAACCCGACATGGGTCGATGTCGAGCATGATGAAGCCACTGCCACATGACGCTGAATACCCTCAGCACTTCTTTGTTGACGACCTTGAGTATCTGCCTCGCACAATATATCACATCATCAGGCGAACTCTATGGCCAATCAAAGGGCATTCATCGTCAGCAAAGCTTGATGGAGCAATGAAGACATTGGTCTTCTACATCCTCAATGGCATCAACTTCAACACACAAGAATTCTTCATCCGACAATTGGCTGCGTCAGGATCTGATCTGTTTGATCTGAAGTTCTATGCTCCATGGGTCATGCGCCTCATCAAGATGCACTCTGCTATCAACTATCAACCCTCTGCTCGCAATCATCTGATCTTTCTACTAGAGGTTGATATGTCTGTTGAAGCCATATACCCCGAGCCCCGCCAAAACGCCACTAAGTCTCATAATGCGATCACCACGCCTTCTCTCAACCCATGGAAGGCGTCCAAGCGGTATCCCGTGTCTATCCTCGGCTGGGAACACACGCCCGCCTCATCGTGGACGGATCAAGCCACCGAGAGCACAATTGGCCAAAGGCCTCGGAAGCGCTCTCGAGTCCTCAATGATCGAGAACTTCTTGTGGTGCCGCATCAAAAAAGATAAGCATCACTCCACGGCTCAAGCGTCAAATGCAAAGCCTCTTGGTGGACGCCAATCGATTCAAACCTTGCCACCAAGAATGCTTTTTTCACTCACGGGACTTGTCGGCGATCATGGAAGAGTTTGACCCTGCTCAGTGCTGAAGCAGATCTTCAAGACGATGGCTTCACTGAACGCTTCAAGTTTGACTCCACTCCTCCATGGAATGCAGTCCTACGACGAACTCCATCACTTGAAGACTCTGACTATTCTTCCTCCGCGGCAACTTTCAATGCCAGAGTGATCGATGATGAAGCCGATGCTACTTCACCGCCCCCTACTTCTGCACGAATCGACACTGCGCCAAGCTCGTCTGCACCGCCAACCAACAATGACAACCCTGCTGCATCATCTTCTTCAGAAGAGGACGAGTAGATGCTCTATGTCTTCAAACCTTTTTGGTCCTTAATCGACAAAAGGGGGAGAAGCATATGAGTTTGATAGTCTTCAAGCGGGTTCATAAGGGCGGTTGCACTATATTTTGCCTAGTGTTTACAACTCTCGCTTTTGATACATTTGGTTCTTTGAGTTGTAACACTTAAACCCGATGGTCGTCTGCTACTTATTTGCTTTACTCTGGTGCGATGATAAATTCCGCATGTGCGATGATAACTTCCGCACTTAGATCATTCTGAAGACGTCCATTTTTCATTATGCATGTCATTCTCTTAGCTATATCATTTCATGCATGATGAATTATCTTCATAAGTTGAAGAGGATCTCCAAAAAGTACAACCTGCCATGTGCATCTGCATTCCAAAAGCAAACTACTTATATGCACATCTTCAGGGGGAGCCTTTGCCACTTATGAAGACAATTCCCTATCCTTTACAATTTCGCATATTTTATCCCCGTTGAAAACTTCAACCAGTTTGTCATCAATCACCAAAAAGGGGGATATTGTAAGTGCATCTAGTGCCACCCCTAGTTGGTTTTGGAGTATTGACGACAAATGTGGTTGAGGGACTAATGCGTTTGTGAGAATTGCAGGATAACGCAGGTAGTGTCCCTCATTGATTCCGTTTACCTACCGGAGTCGACCCCTAAAAATGTATGAAGACATTGAGGACAATGGTGGTATGTGAAGATATTCACATTGAAGACTATGACATGAGAAGACATTGAGTGAAGACTATTGAGCGCGAAGACTCATTGTTTCCTTTTTCTTCTTTGTTGACTCATAGGAACCACCGTACTGTTAAGTGGGGTCCAAGTGATCATAGTCAGAATGACTGAAGTGATGCTCAACCCAAATCCTATGTCTTCGAGCGAAGACAACGAGAGCAAAACTTATCCAGAGCTGGATGAGTCAGCTTTGCTTGTAGCCCAAGTAAAGTTGTCGTGTGTGTTTGAAATCTGACCATTGGAACACGTGTCAGTTCCTTAGTGACCCAGGGTCATTTCGTACATATCTCGGTCGGGTTGCCTAGTGGCTATAAATAGCCCACCCCGTACACCATAAATTGGGGGCTACTCAGAGTTAGTGCACGGCTTTTGTCGTTTGAGAGCAACCCACCTCGAAGCCTTTGAGAGAGAGAAATCCTTGCAAGGACAAAGCCCAAACACCCAGAGCCAAAGAGTGTTAGGCATCACCAAGTTTTCCGTCTGTGTGACACGAAGACTTATTACACTTGAGGACCTGTGGAATCCTCCAGCCGGTTAGGCGTCGCGTTCGAAAGCATCCAAGAGTCATTGTGGATTGCCGGTGAACGCTGCTCAGTGAAGGTTCGGAAGTCTACATTGAAGACTTACCAGAGTGATTGGGCGAGGACCGTGTGTCCTTAGCTCAAGGGGAATAAGGTGAAGACGCGGTCTTCTGCGTTGAATCTCAGCCTCCCTAACTGGATGTACAGCTTGTCACAAAGAATCGAACTGGTCCAACAAATCATGTGTCTTCAACAAGTGGGGTTCTATCCCTTCCCTCCTTTACTTAGAGTTTGTCTTCGTGAAGTCATTGCCTCTTTGTCATACCTGTTTGACTTCATTGCTTGACTACTTTTGTTGATTGGCTTCATACTATCTTCCATCCTGATCCTTACTACATAGCTGCTATTAGTCTTGTCCGTTCACAGTATTGCATACTTGACTATGGCTTGCTTGTTGTAGTTTATCTTCCGCTGCATATCAATTAGGTCATTTCTATTGTTTGCCTTCGAAACATTCGTGTTTCGAAGACTTTCCTAAAAATCGCCTATTCACCCCCCCCCCCTCTAGTCGATAACTAGCACTTTCAGTATACAAGCTCAACAAGGCACTGTATGGTCTCAAACAAGCACCTCGAGCTTGGTATGACAAACTCAAAGACTACCTGAAGAGCAAAGGCTTCAAACCTGGTTCACAAGATCCCACTCTCTTCACAAAGACATACGATGGTGAACTGTTTGTATGTCAAATCTATGTGGATGACATTATCTTCGGCTGCACTGACAAGAGATACAGTGATGAGTTTGGGCATATGATGCAAGAGCAATATCAGATGTCCATGATGGGTGAGCTGAAATTCTTCCTTGGTCTTCAAGTCCGTCAGCAAAGCAATGGCATCTTCATATCACAAGAGAAATACCTCAAAGATTGCATGAAGAAGTTCAGAATGCAAGACTGCAAAGGGTACACGACGCCAATGCCAACCAAAGGTCAATTGGGTCCCGACGACAATGGTAAAGAGTTCGATCAAAAGGTATACTGCTCCATGATTGGTTCTTTACTTTATTTATGTGCATCTAGGCCAGATATAATGCTTAGCGTTTGCATGTGTGCCCGATTCCAAGCGGCACCAAAGGAATCGCATCACTTAGCTGTGAAGCGAATTCTTCGATATTTGGCTTACACCCCAACACTAGGATTATGGTATCCAAAGGGCTCAGAGTTTGATCTAGTTGGATTCTTAGATGTTGATTATGCTGGTGACAAGGTTGACCGCAAGTCAACATTAGGAACATGTCACTTTCTTAGACGATATCTTGTCTGTTGGTCTTCAAAGAAGCAGAAATGTGTATCCCTCTCCACTGCTGAATCTGAATACATTGTTGCTGGATCTTGCTGCGCTCAGCTTCTATGGATGAAGCAAACTCTCAAGGACTATGGCATCGACCCGAAGCATGTGCCACTCTACTGGGACAATGAAAGCGCCATCAAGATTGCCAACAAACCAGTTCAACACTTGATGACAAAGCACATTCAGATCCGTCATCACTTTCTCATAGATCATGTCATGAAGGAAGATATTGATATCATTCACGTCAACACTGAAGAGCAATTGGCAGATATCTTAACAAAGCCCTTGGATGAGAAAAGGTTTTACAAGTTGCGGTGTGAGCTAAATATCTTTGAATCCTCAAATGTCATGTAGTTGGACACACATCCTAACGCTTATGCATGTTAATGACTTAGATGTGCAACACACGAAGTAAAGTATATCTTCAATCAATGAATACATACGCTCTAAGTGTGAATACATTAACGCGGAATTTGACTTCGGAGCGCCACGATAATTGTGCGTCGTGTCTGGGTCTAATACTTCCTATACGGTGGGTAACGCCACCACCAAACTTTCTCGAAGATTTTGTCATGATTGCATTATCTTCGCATTTGGTTTGTCTTCAACATTGATTTATCTTCTAGGTTTATCTTCGCAATGTTGATTTGGTCTTATTCTGATTGTGTGTGTGTGTGTGTGTGTGTGTGTGTGTGTGTGTGTGGTGTGTTCTGTCCTCTACAACATTCACTTATAGCTATGTCTTCAAACTTGCAAATTTTCTGAACTAAGTGAATGTGATCGGACCCTAACCCCTTCTGTGCTTCTTCCTCAAATTCTATCTGTCTAGTCATATGCATTCTGTTGAAACCAGTCAAATGTCTTCACTGCGTCCTTTGTCAGCTGAAGATACAGAGACACACATTTAAACATGTTTTTAATGCTATATCTCTTTTGCCTGAATACCGGAGAAGCCGGAACGACCACCCGACAATCCAGGCGTGTGTGGGAACAGCATGCGTGCCACGTGTCCCTCAGATGTGAACTGATACGTCTCCGTCGTATCTACTTTTCCAAACACTTTTGCCCTTGTTTTGAACTCTAACTTGTATGATTTGAATGGAATTAACTCGACCGACGCTGTTTTCGAGAATTGCCATGATGTTGTTTTATGTGCGAAAACAAAAGTTCTCGGAATGACCAAACTCCACGGTATATCTTAGAATAAATAATAAAATTCCTCGCCAAAGATGAAGACCAGGGGCCCACACTGTCCACGAGGGTGGGGCGCCCCCCCTCTTGGCGCGCCCTACCTCGTGGGGCCCCTAGAGACCCTCCTACGCCAACTCCAACTCCATATATTGGCTTTCGAGGAGAAAAAAATCAGAGAGAAGAAATCATCGCATTTTACAATACGGAGCCACCGCCAAGCCCTAATCTCTCTCGAGAGGGCTGATCTGGAGTCCGTTCGGGGCTCCGGAGAGGGGGATTTGTCGCCGTCGTCATCATCAGCCATCCTCCATCACCAATTTCATGATGCTCACCGCCGTGCGTGAGTAATTCCATCGTAGGCTTGTTGGACGGTGATGGGTTGGATGAGATTTATCATGTAATCGAGTTAGCTTTGTTAGGGTTTGATCCCTAGTATCCACTATGTTCTGAGATTGATGTTGCTATGACTTCGCTATGCTTAATGCTTGTCACTAGGGCCCGAGTGCCATGATTTCAGATCTGAACCTATTGTGTTTTCATGAATATATGTGAGTTCTTGATCCTATCTTGCAAATCTATAGTCACCTACTATGTGTTATGATCCGCCAACCCCAAAGTGACAATAATCGGGACCACTCCTGGTGATGACCATAGTTTGAGGAGTTCATGTATTCACTATGTGCTAATGCTTTGTTCCGGTTCTCTATTAAAAGGAGGCCTTAATATCCCTTAGTTTCCAATAGGACCCCGCTGCCACGGGAGGGTAGGACAAAAGATGTCATGCAAGTTCTTTTCCATAAGCACGTATGACTATTTACGGAATACATGCCTACATTACATTGATGAATTGGAGCTAGTTCTGTGTCACCCTATGTTATGATCATACATGACGAACCGCATCCCGCATAATTATCCATCACCGATTCGGTGCCTACGAGCTTTCCATATACTTGTTCTCGCTTATTTACTTTTCCGTTACTCAAGTACAATCACTACAAAAATACCAAAAACATTACCTTTGTTGTCTTTACTTTTGTTACCGTTACCACCACTATCATATTACTTTGCTAGTAAACACTTTGCTACAGATATTAAGTTTCAGGTGTGGTTGAATTGACAACTCAGCTGCTAAAACTTGAGAATATTCTTTGGCTCTTGTGTTGAATCAATAAATTTGGCTTGAATACTCTACCCTCGAAAACTGTTGTGATCCCCTATACTTGTGGGTTATCAAGACCCTTTTCTGGCGCCATTGCCGGGGAGCATAGCTCTAATCTTTGAGTCACTTGGGATTTATATCTGCTGGACACTATGAAGAACTTGAAAGACGCTAAGAAAAAAATTTATCCCTCAACTACGAGGGGAGTTAAGGAACTGTCACCTAGATCTGCACTTGATTCACCTTCTGTTTTGAGTAAGCTAGCGACACCTAAACCTGCTTCTGCTATTCGTTCCGATATGTCGCATGTTATTGATGATGCCACTTCTGCTATTCATGATACTTATGATGAAACTACTTCTATGCTTGATACTACTGTGCCCCTTGGTGAATTTCTAGATGAAAAAAATTCTAGGTCCAGAGAAAGAGAAATTATTGAAACTGAATACAATGATGAAAGTGATTATGAAAATATGCCTGCTATTCCTGAGGGTTATCTTTTTGATGCGGAATCTTCTGCAGCTATTTTTTGCCTGCCAGGATAGATATGAACTTAAGAGGCTGCTAGTTAAATGGAGTAAAGAATCTCTTAGAGATAGGATGAGACCTGACCCTGCTTTTGCTACTTCACCTATCTGTGTTCCCGATAAGGATTATTATGAATTCTCTGTTGATCCTGATATAATTACTTTGGTTGAATCTGATCCTTTTTATGGCTATGAATCTAAAACTGTTGTGGCACATCTTACTAAGTTAAATGATATAGCTGCCTGTTTACTAATGATGAGAGATCGCGCTACTTTTATATACTCAAAATATTTCCGTTCTCATTAAAGGGTGATGCTAAGATATGGTTTAATTCTCTTGATCCTGGTTGTGTGTGTAGTCGCCAGGATATGATTTATTACTTCTCTGCTAAATATTTCCCTGCTCATAAGAAACAAGCTGCCTTGAGGGAAATATACAACTTCATGCAAATTGAAGAAGAGAGTCTCCCACAAGCTTGGGGGAGGCTTCTCAAGTTACTTAATGATTTGCCTGATCATCCTCTTAAGAAACCTGAAATACTTGATATCTTTTATAATGGACTAACCGATGCTTCCAGAGATTACCGGATAGTTGTGTTGGTTCTCTTTCGTGGAAAGAACACGGATGAAGCTGAAATTCTATTGAATAATATGTTGACAAATGAAAATAATTGGGCACCTCCTGAGCCAACTCCCGAGCCAGCTCTTGAGCCAATTGCTGAGCCTATTCCTAAACCAACTCCAAAAAAGAGAGGTGTTCTATTTCTCAGTCCTGAAGATATGCAAGAGGCAAAGAAATCTATGAAAGAAAAATGTATTAAAGCTGAAGATGTTAAGAATTTACCTCCTATTGAAGAAATACATGGTCTTGATCTACCACCTGTTGAAGAAGTGTATGATCTTAATTCTTTATTCACCGAAGAACCTCCTGATCCCGATATCCCGACACAGGTAGTAAAGGTAAATTCTCTCTATAGATATGATAAAGCTGAAGTCCCTCCTACTAAAATTGCTAGTCAGTGCTTGGATGAGTTTGATAACTTTATGTTTAAGCAAGATGACTTTAATGCTTATTTTGATAGACAATTAAAACAGAATACCTTTAGATTAAACGCTTGGGTGATTATATGACTAATATTAGAGGTGAACTTAAACTTGTTAGCAAACATGCTTCTATGGTTACCACTCAAGTAGAGCAAGTACTTAAAGCTCAGAAAGAAGTGCTTGATGAAATGAATAGTAAGAAAAATGATTATGATGTTAGAGTGGCTACTAGAACTGGTAGAATGACTCACCCTAAGAGAATCGAGCAAGATTCTCAGAGAAATAATACTGATGCACCTAGTTCTTCTAAAAGGAAGAAAAAGAAAAATGATAGAACTTTGCAAACTTCTAGTGAACCTATTGCTGAATCACCTGATAATACAAATGATATCTCTATGTCCGATCTTTGAAACACAATCTGTAATGAACATGAACCTAGTGAAAATGTTAATGATGATGTTCATGATGATGCTCAACCTAGTAATGATAATGAAGTAGAAGTTGAACCTGCTGTTGATCTTGATAACCCACAATCAAAGAATCAACGTTATGATAAAAGCCATGTTCAAGAATTCATCCAATCAACCAGTTAACTTGCCGATTAATCCCTACTCGTAGGGTCACCGAGTAGCCTATAAACCGATAAATCATCCGATTAATTGATTAAATGGCCGATTAACTTGCCAATTAGCCGATTAATCCCCTACTCACCTGGCAACCGAGCAGCTACCAGTTAACGATTTCCTTAACAATGGATAAAAGAGACTTTGTTGCTAGGAAACATGGTAAAGAAAGGGAACCATGGGTTCAGAAACCCATGCCTTTTCCTCCGAAACCATCCAAGAAAAAGGATGATGAGGATTTTGAGCGCTTCTGTAAATGATTAGACCCATCTTTTTGCGTATGCGATTGGTCGATATGCTCAAAATGAATCCTTATGCTAAATATATGAAAGATATTGTTACAAATAAAAGAAAGATACCTAAGCTGAAATTTCCACCATGCTTGCTAATTATACTTTTAAGGGTGGAATACCAAAGAAACTTGGAGATCCAGGAGTACCTACTATACCATGCTCCATTAAGAGAAATTATGTTAAAACTGCTTTATGTGATCTTGGAGCCGGTGTTAGTGTTATGCCTCTCTTTTTATATCGTAGACTTGACTTGAATAAGTTGACACCTACTGAAATATCTTTGCAAATGGCTGATAAATCAACCGCTATACATTGCCGATATTTGTGAGGATGTGCCTGTTGTGGTTGCAAACGTTACTATTTTAACGGACTTTGTTATTCTTTATATTCCCGAGGATGATAGTATGTCTATTATTATTGGAAGACCTTTCCTTAATACTGCAGGGGCTGTTATTGATTGCAACAAAGGCAATGTCACTTTTCATGTTAATGGTAATGAGCATATGGTACACTTTCCGAGAAAACAACCTCAAGTTCATAGTATCAACTCTATTGGAAAAATTCCAACGATTATATTTGGAGGTTTTGAATTTCCTCTCCCTACTGTCAAGAAGAAATATGATATACTTATTATTGGGGATGTCCATATCCCCGTTGAGGTAACATAGTGTTATTCGAAATTTCTCCGGTTCCATGTTAATCGGAATGAGTTCGTTAACAAGACTTGATCAACCTTGTTAGTGGATTATTTTTGATGAGCATGAGACGGATGAAACTAGAAGCACAACCTTCTGTACCCTCTTTATACTTTTTGTTATTTAGTAGAAATAAAGTAAAATAGTATTTTTCTGTCTGTTTCCTGACTTATCCGTGCAATATAAAAATATCCCGAAAATAAAAGTCCTCGTAATGCCATGCCAATTTAATATGATTTTTTCGAATATTTGAGGATTTTAGTGCAAAAATTACCGTGGGGAGCTGCCACCTGGCCACGAGGGTGGAGGCGCGCCTCTACCCCCTGGCGCGCCCACCTCGTGGGCCCACGGTGGCCCTCCTCCACTTATCCCTGCACCCATCTTCTTCCTCTGCCTCACACAAACCCGAAAAACCAACTCAAGCTCGTGTTCCGGCCACTTTTCTTTGTGATTTTCGATCTCCTTGCTCAAAGCACCTCTCGCAAAACTGCTTGGGGAGATTGTTCCTTGGTATGTAACTCCTTCATTGATCCAATTAGTTTTTGTTCTAGTGCTTTATTCTTTGCAAATTTGTGCTGCATAGGTGACCATGTTCTTGAGCTTGCATGTCAAATTTATATGGTTCCAAGTAGTTCTAATGCTTGATATATGCTTTGGGAACTTGTATGAGTAGTTGCTATCAGTTTTATTGAAGTTGGTTCACTTTTGTTTGAATTTACTAAAAATTTCAGAATTATTTTTCAGAGAAAACAATATGTTTAGGAAGATGTTCCAAGGTGGTTCTTCAAGGAAGCAAGGTCCCAGGCTTGCAATGCGTGATGCTGACGAGGAACCACCAAGAGACGCTCTTGTGAGGCCCTGTGAATGGCCTCCGAAAAATTTTATGGATCAAGCGGGAATCAAAGAAGAATTTAATGCATATCTGCGTAATGCTGGTCTTGAGGATTTTGAAGCTGACAAATGCCCCCAGTATCGTGATCTCACAAGTTCATTTGTGGGGAGGTTTGAGTTTTCATCTTCGCGTAATTCTCCTTCACCATGTTTGACCTTTATGACAAATCTTATACCATGGACTTAGAGGATTTCTCTTTTGCTTGCAAACTTCCATCTTGGGGTAGTGTCAGGGATCCCCCTAAATCTGAATATAGAGACGTCCTAGCTAGAATAACTGTGGGGAATCTAGAGATATAACGCAAGCCACTATAGGGAGCATTCACTTTCCTGCTATACATTATTTTGCTCTCTTCATAGGTAGATGCATAAATGCTAAGGATGAAGCATGTCACATGTGTGCCCCTGATCTCAGCATTCTCAGAAGTGCTGTGTTAGGGGACCAATCTTATCATATGGGAGCCATTGTAGCTCGTAGGTTGCATCATAATAGACGTAACGGAGATTTCTTTGGAGGAATTTATGCAACCCGCTTAGCTAATTTTCTGGAGATAGACATTCGTGAGGGTGATATGGAGTTACCCCCTACTTACTTAGATTTTGATTCTATGGTTTCCCACCAGTTTGTTGAGAGGACTGAACCACCTCTCCAGTATCGACTAATCTTTAACAAACGACATGTTGTCCATATTACTCTTCCTACTCCTGCCTTCTTTGATTCTCAGAAAAAAGGAAGCTATATTATTACCAGAGAAGAGGCAGATGAGTACGAGAGGAGAGCGGAGGCGGCTCGACGCCACGCTGCAGCTCAGGAGGCAATAGCCGCTGCATCACAGTACGACCCCAGCTACACCTACGGGTGTCCGCCAGGCTATCCCTGGCAATAGACCAACTTAGGCCAAAAGCCTAAGCTTGGGGGAGTACGTATTTCAACCGACATTACATTTATGTTCACACACACTCATTGCTAGATGTCGGTGCTCATACTCTTTCACTGTAATATCCATGCTAGTTTATTTTTCCTTTTTCCTGCTTTCTTCTTGTGTGTTTAATAAACCTTAAGAAAAACCAAAAAAAATTAGTAGTAGTTTATTTCTTTGCTGTAGTAGTTAAAAAGAAAACCCAAAAATATTTCCCGTTCTTCTTTTGCTTGTTGGGAGCTTTCCCGTGTAAATAGTTTTTATTTCTTTTCTTTTCATTGGGGGTCTATGGGAGAAAACCATAATTAAATTGTTGAAGTGGCTCTTATATGCATTATTGTTGATTTAACCAAGAGCCCATATTGCCTTGTCTTCTCTTGTTTATTGAATGCTCGCAGATTCCAGCTTAGTCCAATGCACGTGCACTCTTATTATTATTCACACCGTTCGGTCATGCAAGTGAAAGGCAATTATGATGACATATATGTTGGACTGACTGAGATGGGAAAAACTGGTATGAACTCGACCTCTTTTGTTTTTGTAAATATGATGAGTCCATCGTTCTTGATTCAGCTTATTATGAATAAACATGTTTGCAATGACAATTAGAGATCATAGTTGCTTGTGCCATGCTTGATTAGCTACCAGTTATAATGGTTTACCTTATGCGTACAACATGCTATTAAAATGGTTGTGATGTATGATGGGGTGGTATCCTCCTTTGAATGATTTAAGTGACTTGACTTGGCACATGTTCACGCATGTAGTTGAAACAAATCAACATAGCCTTCACGATATTTATGTTCATGGTGGATTATATCCTACTCATGCTTGTATTCAATGTTTATTAATTTTAATGCATGTTCATGACTGTTGTCGCTCTCTAGTTGGTCGCTTCCGAGTCTTTTGCTAGCCTTCACTTGTACTAAGCGGGAATATTGCTTGTGCATCCAATTCCTTAAACCCCAAAGTTATTCCATATGAGTCCACTATACTTTCCTATATGCGGTATCTAATTGCCGTTCCAAGTAAATTTGTATGTGCCAAACTCTAAACCTTCAAATAAACATTCTGTTTTGCATGCTCGAATAGCTCATATATCAACTAGTGTTGCCCTTATCTTCCGTGTTAGGCGGGTTATTCTCAAGAGGAGTGGACTCCGCTCCTCACTCACGAGAAAATGGCTGGTCACCGGGATGCCCAGTCCCATGCTTTATGCAAACTAAATCAAAATAATTGCAAACAAAACTCCCCACAGGACCCGTTGAATGTTGGAGGCACTTTCGTTGTTTCGAGCGAGCCATGGATTGATGCTTGTGGAGGAGGGGGAGTATAAAATTTACCATTCTGTTTGGGAACCGCCTATAATTTGTTTAGCATGGAAGATATCGTCATCTCTTAGTTGTTATGTTGACAATGGAAGTATGTCGCTCAAAATATAATTTATCTCTATTTCAAAACCGAGCTCTGGCACCTCTACAAATCCCTGCTTCCCTCTGTGAAGGTCCTATCTATTTACTTTTATGTTGAGTCATCACCCTCTTATTAAAAGCACTAGCTGGAGAACACAGCTGTCATTTGCATTCATTACTGTTAATTTATATCGGGTATGACTATGATTGGATCTCTTTTACCATGAATTACAATGTCTAGTCAGTCCTTGATCTTTGAAGGTGCTCTGCATTTATGTTTTGCGGTCTCAGAAAGGGCTAGCGAGATACCATCTTGTTATATCATATTATGATTGTTTTGAGAAAGTGTTGTCATCCGAGATTTATTATTATGGCTTGCTAGCTGATTATGTTATTGATATGAGTAAACATGAGACCTGAGAATTATTGCAAATGTGGTTAGTTATAATCTTTCTTTGAAAACCTGAATCTTTGGCTTGACATAGGTAAAACAACAAGAGCAAACAGAGTTAGAAAAATTATTTCTTTTTCTCATTCAGTTTGTCAACTGAATTGCTTGAGGACAAGCAAGGGCTTAAGCTTGGGGGAGTTGATACGTCTCCGTCGTATCTACTTTTCCAAACATTTTTGCCCTTGTTTTGGACTCTAACTTGTATGATTTGAAGGAACTAACCCGGACTGACGCTGTTTTCAGCAGAATTGCCATGATGTTGTTTTATGTGCAGAAAAGAAAAGTTCTTGGAATGACCTGAAACTCCACGGAATATCTTAGAATAAATAATAAAAAATCCTCGCCAAAGATGAAGACCAGGGGGCCCACACCCTGTCCAAGAGGGTGGGGGGCGCCCCCCCTCCCCCCTCTTGGGCGCGCCCCCCTACCTCGTGGGCCCCCTAGAGACCCTTCTACGCCAATCCAACTCCATATATTGGCTTTCGGGGAGAAAAAAATCAGAGAGAAGAAATCATCTCGTTTTACGATACGGAGCCGCCGCCAAGCCCTAATCTCTCTCGGGAGGGCTGATCTGGAGTCCGTTCGGGGCTCGGAGAAGGGGATTCGGCGCCGTCGTCATCATCAACCATCCTCCATCACCAATTTCATGATGCTCACCGCCGTGCGAGAGTAATTCCATCGTAGGCTTGCCGGACGGTGATGGATTGGATGAGATTTATCATGTAATCGAGTTAGCTTTGTTAGGGTTTGATCCCTAGTATCCACTATGTTACGAGATTGATGTTGCTATGACTTTGCTATGCTTAATGCTTGTCACTAGGGCCCGAAAGTGCCATGATTTCATATCTGAACCTATTATGTTTTCATGAATATATGTGAGTTCTTGATCCTATCTTGCAAGTCTATAGTCACCTACTATGTGTTATGATCCGCCAACCCCAAGTGACAATAATCGGGACCACTCCGGTGATGACCATAGTTTGAGGAGTTCATGTATTCACTATGTGCTAATGCTTTGTCCGGTTCTCTATTAAAAGGAGGCCTTAATATCCCTTAGGTTCCAATAGGACCCGCTGCCACGGGAGGGTAGGACAAAAGATGTCATGCAAGTTCTTTTCCATAAGCACGTATGACTATATACGGAATACATGCCTACATTACATTGATGAATTGGAGCTAGTTCTGTGTCACCCTATGTTATGACTGTTACATGACAAACCGCATCCAGCATAATTATCCATCACTGATCCGGTGCCTACGAGCTTTCCATATACTGGTTCTCACTTATTTACTTTTCCGCTGCTACTGTTACAATCACTACAAAAATACCAAAAACATTACCTTTGCTGTCTTTACTTTTGTTACTGTTACCACCACTATCATATTACTTTGCTACTAAACACTTTGCTGCAGATATTAAGTTTCAGGTGTGGTTGAATTGACAATTCAGCTGCTAAAACTTGAGAATATTCTTTGGCTCCCCTTGTGTCGAATCAATAAATTTGGGTTGAATACTCTACTCTCGAAAACTGTTGCGATCCCCTATACTTGTGAGTTATCATGAACCGCCAGGGGCACCTGTGTAATTGCGTTGTGCAGCCCTTTACCCTATAAATATCCACACCGTGCGGTCATTATCTTTTCTTCCACCTCGCCACCTCCCTCAAACACTAGCGCCTCCGCTAGCTCGTGTCGACACCGGAGACGAAGCACTTAGCTGCCACAACTTCTTCGACGTCGTCCTCATGTCGGCCGCGGACCTCGTCCTCTCCGCCGCCGCCGTAGGTATCTTCCGCCGCCAAGTTAGGGCGCGGGAGATTGAACTGCTCGGCTTCCTTCTCTGCCTCGTCTAGAAGTTCGTCAGTGGTAATTAAATCTTACTTTTTACTATCTTTTTGATCCGTCAAATCCATCCACTTCAACCAAAAGTGGTTTCTACACTTCCAAATCTAGATCCGTCTCTTTCTGCATCTCATATCATGCTAAGGGTATTCACTTATGCTTCATAACTAGTTAGATTCCTCACTTGTACTTATTCATGGATTCGTACAAATCTGGAACCAGCTCACTTCAAATAAGTGAATGTCTTTGCACTATGAGGTCAATGTCTTCAAACTGATTTAGCTTCAAAATCTTCTGAGAATGCATATGACCTCTTCCCCTTCCCTCGCATCTCTAATGCTATCACAGGTACATGTCCGTGGGAGAATCCCTTGGTTCTCATAGTCTGCATTCATTTGCAGAGTTCTTACAACATCATATTCACTCCCTGAAGCCAGTTCTTGCCTGACAAGTAAACAGAAGCCTTTCACCGTTCTGAAGCCAATTTGTCTGAATATCATGGCCACTGAAAAAACAGCAAGGAAAGGTGGCAGGCAGCATCGAGGCAATACAGCTCTAGATCTGCCTCCGGATCTGCATGAACTATACAAAACAGATCCAGAGGAGAACTACAATCAGCGCAAGACCCGAATCCAATGGATTCGAAGATATTGGGCAGAACAGTGGTTCAAGTACAACTTCGTCACTGCTGAATATGCTGAGAAGAATGCCATCAAGCGCCCGTGGGGCGATATTCTGTACAAGAATCTACAACCCAAGTCGAAGCCTGAAGCCATTGCCCAAGGTTTCTATTCGTGCATGGTCCGAGGACCAAAGCCTGAGAATGCTGACCCATCATCCATGTTATGGTGTCGTGAATACAACCTCTTCAAGCGCAACTATCAGTTTGCAAAAGAGTCAGCTGCAAAGAAGAAGAGAGATCTTGGACTCAACTTCAACCCTGGTCCATCTTCTCCAAGGCCGGTGGCACACGTGAAGCTAATCCCAATGTCATCGTCCTCTTCAACATCTTTGATGGGCTCCTCTCTCACATTGTTGCTCAGAGGGCTACAGTGGATCACTCCGCTGATGACGCAGACTCTGAAGATGCGCCAACACCACCGAAGCAGAAGAAGAAGAAATCAAAAGCTTCGAAACCCTCTGCCACACCAAAAGCTTTGACTATGAAGCCATTGAAGACTGCACCTCCTGAACCTAGTGTGCAGTCTGAAGACTTGTCTCGTGTCTCCAAGAGGACCAAGAAGACGGAGAAGCCCATGAAGATTTCTGGGCATGCACTGACTCATGCTGCTGTTTTGTGAAACAAGGAAGACGCCATTGATCTGTCCAGCGATGAAGATCTTGGTGATGAGGCTCTTGAGATGCTCATCAAGAGCAAGCAAGAGGCGGATATCTTCAACAATCTGCCCCTCTTTGATGTTGATATTCTGAACAACTTCATCGATGAATGGTTTGATGACCAGAGCATCAGTATTGATGACCTACAGCTGCCAGTAGACATAAGTGTCACGTTTCACGGAGCCATTGCTAATGAATTGGCCTTAGCTCAGAAAATCATCAAGATCAAGAACAAGATTGATCATGAGAGGGCGCATTTCAAGAAGAACATGGCCAAGCTCAGTGTGGCTGATGTACAAATCTTCAAGAAGATGCTGCATGATCTCAAGGCTGAATTCCACAAGAAGCGTGAAGAAGCCAAAGGCTCTCGCGAGCGCATGAAGTATTATGCGCAGAAATGTGTTCAAGCACATAATGAAGCTGAGAAGCAAAAGGCTCTTGGGCATCCTGGCATCGACCCCAAGATGGCTGCCAAGCAAAAGAATAAGTCTACTGAAGTCCAACCTGAAGCCCAACGGCAGGAAGTACCTAGCATTGTCTTCCCTGCCAGCATGATTGGCTCGAAGCAAAAGATCCCCTCAGCAGCTTCAGAAATGAAGAAGACACGGCAAGCCAAGGCCGAAGCCAGAAAGAGGAAGCTCAAGGATACTTCTGATGATGCTCCCTCCAAGAAGAAAATGGATACAAAGGCTTCAAAGTCTTCAAAGAAAGAGCGTGTTGCTGCCACAGAGCCCCTCAATGTTGAACCCATTTCAGTCGCTCTTCCTGGCTCAACCAACCAAGAGCGTCATCTTGTGATCCATGAGCCTGCTTCCACAGAGGCTCCAGAAAGTGAAGAAGTTCCAGCTGTTGACCCCAACGCAGTTGAAGACATTGGTCACGAAGCTGTTGACCCCAACGCAGCCGAAGACATTGGTCACGAAGACAATGTTGATGATGATGTAGTCCTTCCTCAGCTCCATTCCCAGTCGGTATCATCACCTGCTCCCACGAGCAGTGAACTCATTAGCATTGGTCGTCCACTGACACCAATTGCTCAAGATGACTCATGGGCGGAGCGAGAACAACAAGAAACCCCTCTGCAAGATGAGATACCACGAACTCCCTCAGCTCAAGTTACCTCTTCACTTCTCGATGACGAAGACTACATGGAACAGACCACTCCTTCTCCAAAGGCGTCGCCCGCATTTCGCAGGCTTCGCAAAGGCCTCAAGCCACAGGCCACCATGTCGAGCATTCCAGAAGGGGAAGTGCAACCCAGCTCAGTAGCACGTCAAGTGTTTCCTGAAGCCACCCCTACTGTGTCTGCCTCTGAGTCTGAAGTCAAAGTTACTGAAGACATTCCGGCTGCATCAGCCGATGAAGACAGAGAAGAAGAAAGAGAAGCCACACCCACAGCAAGTGATCAAGTGATTCTTGAGGAGAATGTGATTGTGCCCGACCCTCCTGTCCTTGAACAGATGGAGGTTGAAAACCCTGAGGCTGCCACCAACAATGCCACTGAAGCCAATGACACAGTCATGACTGAAGACAATGTGGAGCCTGAAGACAATGCTGCCACTGACACCATTGTGCCACCAATCAGCTCCAGTGACGTTGTTCCTCCTCCAAGGCCGCACACCATTGAACAGGCATTCAATCGTGAAGGTGAACTTATCACAGTTAGATGGCCTATTATGGTTCCACCCACTGCTCCCGGGCCACAATACAATTATCATGTGGAGCAGAGGCCTCTAGTTCAGAAGCCCAAGCCTAGGCTGCCAAGGCTTCCAAGTTCTATGACTACACAAGGTTCTTTCAGCGTGCACAGCTTCAGAGAGCACAATACTTTCTTTGACAGCGCCAAGAACCCTTACACGAAGCCTAAGATCTCCTCCGTCAGATTTTCGAGCCATCAGCAGCGATGCTATTACTCGTGCATCCTCTATAATCAAGACCGGATCTTTCCTCACATGCGTCTTGATTGTGATGCTATGGCTGGGTTACCATGTCTTGAGGAGGCCCTTGACTGCTTTCAGGATGTTGGTCTTCTGCCTTTTGTGACTGACAAAGAGCACTGGAATGAAGAGCTTCTGCTGCAGTTCTATGCCACACTCCATATTCGCGGCTACAACAGGGATCCGAAGACTTGGATCCTTGAGTGGATGACATGTGATGTACATCACGAAGCCCAAGCTCAAGACATCATCGAGCTTACTTCCCTGCCCACTCCAGGTGAGTTATATGAACCTGGTTGTCAGCTTCATAGGAATGAGCTGCATAGCATTTTCCAGAAGCCTGAGCCGAATATGAGCCAGATGCTTAGCATGATGAAGCCATTGCCTCAAGATGATGAATACCCGAAGGAGTTCTTTGTGGAGGACCTCGAGTACTTGCCGCGCATAGTGTACCATATTCTGAGGCGTACTCTATGGCCCATCAAAGGATATTCTTCTGAAGTTAAACTTGAAGGAGCCATGAAGACTTTGGTATTCCATATCATCAATGGCATCAGATTCAACACCCAGGATTTCTTCATCAGACAACTTGCTGCTTCTGGGATTGATCTGTTTGGCCTGAAGTTCTATGCTCCATGGGTGATGCGCCTGATCAAACTTCATTCCACCATTGACTATCAGCCTTCAGCGTGCAACCATGTCGTTTTTCTGCCTGATGTTGATATGTTTGTTGAAGATATCTACCCCGAGCCTGCCAAGAAGCCACTTCATCTTCAGAATGCTGAATTCCAAAGCTTCACACAGCCAATGGAAGGGATTCTTGTGCCAAATGCTGCCACTCCTGCTTATCCTCTTGCTGGAAACATGAGAGTGCCACACCGCGCCAACACTGAAGCCACTGCCAGCACAATAGCTCAAAGGCCTCAGAAGCGTCCTCGTGTCCTTAACAACCGGGAGCTTCTGATGGCATTACATCAAAAGCAGGATAGGCATCATGACTGGCTGAAGCGTCAGATGCAGAGTATCTTGGTGGATGTCAATCGCATTCGCAACTTGGCCACCAAGAACTTGTTTGTTGCACATGAAGCCTAGGCGGTCCTGGAAGAGCCTCACAATGCTCTGCCCTGAAGAAGATCTTCGCGAAGATGGCTTCACCGAGAGCTTCAAGTTTGATTCTAGGCCTCCTTAGAATGCAAGCTGGCGTCGCACTCCGTCTATTGAAGATTCTGAATATTCGTCTTCGGCTGCAACTGTTGTTGCAAGAGTCGTCGATGAAGAAGACGACGCCAGTTCACCAACTTTATCTGCACTGCATCATGATTCTGCGTTGGGCCCGTCTGCACCACCAAACTCCATCGTCGACCCTGCTCCTTCGTCTACTCCTGCTGGGAACGAGTAGATGCTCTATGTCTTCAAACCTTTTTGGGCATTACTGACAAAAGGGGGAGAAGCATATGAGTTGATAGTCTTCAAGCGGTCCATATGGGTGGTTGCATTATTTTTGCAAAGTCTTTACAACTCTCGTCTTTTGAAACAATTTGGTTTTTTGAGTTGTAACGCTTAAACCTAATGGTCGTCTGCTACTTTTGCTGCTACCTTGTGATACGATGATAAATCCCGCATGAAGTCATTCTGCAGACGTCCATTTTTCATTGTGCATGTCATTATCTTCATTATATGTTTATATGCACGATGAATTGTCTTCATAAGTTGCAGAGGATCTCCACAAAGTAAACCCTGCCATGTGCATTTGCATTCAAAGGCAAACTACTTACATGCACGTCTTCAGGGGGAGCCTTTTGCTACTTATGAAGACAATGCTTTAATCCTTAACTTTCACATAATTTTATCCCCGTTGAAACTTCAACCAGTTTTTCACCAATCACCAAAAAGGTGGAGATTGTAAGTGCATCTAGTGCCACCCCTAGTTGGTTTTGGAGTATTGACGACAAACCTGGTTGAGGGACTAATGTGTTTGTGAGAATTGCAGGATAACACAGGTATTAGTCCCTTATTGATTCGGTTTACCTACCAGAGATAACCCCTAAAAATGTGTGAAGACATTCAAGACAATGGTGGTTTGTGAAGACATTCACAGTGAAGATTATGACATGAGAAGACATTCACGTGAAGACTATGGAGTACGAAGACATAGTTGTTTTGTAGTTTCCTTTTCTTCTTTGTTGAGTCATAGGAACCACCGTACTGTTAAGTGGGGTCCAAGTGAACAAAGTCGAGTGGTGATGTGATGCTCAACCAAATCCTATGTCTTCGAGCGAAGACAATGAGAGAAAATCTTATCCAGAGCTAGATGAGTCAGCTTTACTTGTAGCCCAAGTCAAGCTGTCGCGTGTGTTTGAAATCCGACCGTTGGACATGTGTCGGTTCCTTAGTGACCCAGGGTCATTTCGGACAAATCAGGTCAGGTTGCCTCCTCGCTATAAATAGCCCACCCCCTTCACCATAAATTGGTGGATGCTCAGAGTTAGTGCACGGCTTTTGTTGTTTGAGAGCAACCCACCTCCGAAGCATTTGAGAGAGAGAGAGAGAGAGAGAGATCCTTGGGAGGACAAAGCCCAAAACACCCAGAGCCAAAGAGTGTTAGGCATCACTGAAGTCTTTCTGTCCGCGTGACCTGAAGACTTGTTACACTTGAGGACTGTGAATCCTCCAGCCGGTTAGGCATCGCATTCTGAGCATCCAAGAGTCATTGTGGATCGCCGGTGAACGAAGTCTGTGAAGGCTTGGAAGTCTACCTTGAAGACTTACCATAGTGATTGGGCGAGGACTTGGTGTTCTTAGCTCAAGGGGAATAAGGTGAAGACACGGTCTTCTGAGTTAAATCTCAGCCTCCTCTAACCAGACGTCTGATTGTCACAAAGAATCGAACTGGTCTACCAAATCCTTGTCTTCACCAAGCAACTGGTTCTATCCTCCACTTTTCTTTACTTTACAGTGTGTCTTCGTGAAGTCATTGCCTGCTTGCATGATCTGATTGTCTTCACTGTGTGAAGACTGTTTGTTGTTTGGCTTCATACTATCTTCCATCCTAATCCATACTACCTAGCTACTGATAGTATTCGTGCTTTCACTTCATTGCTTACTTGACTATGGCTTGTCTAGTGTAGTCTACCTTCCGCTGCATATCAATAGGTTCATTTCTACTATTTGTCTTCAAAGCCCCCATGTTTTGAAGACTTCCATAAAAATCACCTATTCACCCCCCTCTAGTCGATAACTAGCACTTTCAAAGAGGTGGTTCTTCCACCTCCCCACTCACCTCTTGTCAATCTCTCTCCTCCATTAATGCCCTAAGAGCTTTCTTGCCCAATCTCCTTCTCTAGCCAACCAAACTTGTTGATTTTCTAGGGATTGAGGGAGGAGACCTAGACACTTCCATCAAAGAAAAAATGATTCCCCCATATATTCACTTGTGGATCTTATTACTCTTGGATGATTGGGCACCCTAGACGAAAGAGGTCACCTCGAGGCCACATTCCATTGTGGTGAAGTTTCATGGTGGTGTTGGGAGCCTCCAATTAAGTTGTGAAGAGAGCCCCAACCTTGTTTGTAAAGGTTCGGTTGCCGCCTTCAAGAGCACTGCTATTGGAATCACGACATCTTGCATCGTGCGAGGGTGTGATGAGAATAAGGTGGTCCTAGTGACATCTTGGGGAGCATTTTGCCTCAATAGCTCTCCAACAGAGCATACCTCCCCCAAAGGAGGGAACTTCGGCAACACATCCTCGTCTCCTCACTTGTGGTTACTTCATGCCTTTACTTTGTGCAAGCTTTTATTGTGTGTTTATCTTGTGCTTGCATTTGTTGTTGGTGTGCTTGTCATATAGTTTGTCCACCTAGTTGCATATCTAGGCAACCTATTTCCTTGTTGAGCCTTAATTTTGTTAAAAGAAGTGAAAAATTGTTAATCGCCTATTCACCCCTCCCCCCCCCCTCTCTAGTCGACCATATCGATCCTTTCAGCTAGATGCATACATCCAAAGCCAACGCACAAATAAATAACACTAGCAACTAACTAACAAAGTCATAAAAGACCGAAGTTATGCCATGGTGGAGTAAAAATAGAACTTTGAAGCGGTCAAAACAATTATCAACAAGCTACAACAACAATCATATCTGCACCAACCATCTCTTGACATCACAAGTACAAAGAGAAGTGTTCTTCAATATTAATTAACGCCTTCATGAAAGGAAAAATGCTCAAGTGTCGCCATCATCAGATCCCACTACAGAAGGCCGGATCATGGGTTTTAACCTGAAGAACAAGTCCGAGCAAATCCGAGCAATGCCTTTAATAAGGTAACGACACAAGAAACATTGTTATTGCTAGATATAACCAAATAAGGTCAGACCTCAGGTTTTCTTCTGGAGCTCGAGACCGATACTTGGGAAGCAACACCTAATTGAAGTCATCATGTGTTGTCACCACTACTTTTCGTTATCCCAACGATTATGTGCGTAACACAGTCTTGACATGAGAGGCCATGAAAGTGAAGACCATGCTCCACAAGCAGATAGTCAAGCTGCGACAAGAGTCGGTCACCACCAAAGGCTCTAAATAGCGAAGTTCGATGTCACACATTGCATCGGATATTGAAGAGGAAGGTCATCAACATCGTCAAAATCTCAATTCAGGATGCTCCGGCAATCCCGCATCGTTCTCATGCTCTGTTGTTCTCATTCGTGGTGGCAAAATTAGTTGACAAAACATACTCGTCGTTGTCGCCGGATCTAAAGATCCAAGACCCCCCATCCCGTCGTGGCAATCATCTAGAAGCATAGGAGCACGCTATCATCTATGCGCCCCAGCAGAGAACCGTCATATTAGGACACAGTAGGCCACTACCGCCCGTCTACCTGCAGATGGGATCGTGGCCATCGACATATCACACTAGAGATTGCCTACCCAGCTAGATAATCCAGGGACGTCGATGGACATCCATGCCCTCCACCTCAAGCCATCATCCCTAGATCGCACGTACAGAGCAATGCCACCAACGCCGGATGAGGACCAATCCATGCAGCCGCAACGTCCCTAAGAACCACACCGGTGAGAGGCTACCCCTGCGATGTTTGTTTTCTCAAAGATGCCAGATCTGGGTCATGCCCTCCCCCAGCAGCAACCACCACCACAAATGCGCCCCATAGCATCCGCCCAACATCACGGCGCAGCACCACACCGCCGCACCTTTGTGCTCGACGCTCGCATGTACACCACCTTTGGCCCCGCATCACCAGGCGAGCTTACCCGCAAGCCACAACCAAAAGAAATGTCCCATCGCCACCTTCCTTGGCACCCTCCCGGGCTTCGCAGGTGGCTCTCTGATGGCGGCGCACCGAGAGAAGAGAAGGGAGGAGGGCCTAATGGCGGCAGCAGCTGGAGTTCCCCCGTGTCCCGAAGGGTGGGCGATGTAGAGGGACAAATGGAGACTTAAAAGTAGTCATGCCTCCACAAGCTTTGTAATCTGTAAAATGCTCTAGTGTAAAGAGGCTCATTCAGAGGGAGGTGCATTGTCTTGGTCCACCACAGGCCAAGGCACCCTCTCACCTTCGTAGTCCACCATTAAGCACGAACTTTGTTTCCCACCAAGCATGTACTTTTTCTCTATCTTAAGGGTAGGCTTGGTATTTTCAAATACTCTTGACCTATATAAGTCTCATATGGTGGCCATTCACTTTCACTTGAATGCAACTCAAGCAAAAAATCATTTCAAGGCAGGCTTGGAGGTTAAGGTCATATTTAGACACATATAATACTTCTACCGACTACAATTGTCACATTATCCTTTTTTTCTACAAAAAATGCCTTCACAGTTGTCTTTGTTAGCATAGGAGTAAGTTGCGCTCCACGATACGACCAAATCCTACTATTTCTTCAACTTGTAATGGCTGTGTGTAGATAAATCACCCGATCTACGACCAAATCTTCACTACTCCTCCGATTCATAACGGCAGTGTGTAGATACGACGCCACCGGATCAATCTCTGACATTTCTCCAATTTATAGCAACAGTGTCTAGATACACCACCGGATCTGCTCCAGATACCACCAAGTCTCTATTGCTTTTCCAAATTGTAACGGCAACGGGTAGATACAGCACACAGATCTGGAATCACGCGGTGGGCGGGGGCAGAGGAGCGAGCAGGGTTTTGGTGGATAAAAGCAGGGGAAAGTGGTGCTAGGGTTTTACTACAAGGGTAGAAGCAATCGGGAAGCAGCGAGAACAAAAACCACCCACACACACAGACCCGAAAACCAAATCATCTGAGTTCACAGGGTTTTACCCGTTCCTCTCCTCCGCCATCCCCCGTCCGGCCCCGGCGAGCGCTCGGGCGGCGAGGCCCTCCTCCGCCCTCCACCCCCTCCCCCCTTCCCCTGCCCGGAGGCCAGATCGGATCAGCGTGGCCCCCCTCCGCCCCGCGACGGGCTCCTGCCCCGACCCACCGGCCCCGTCGTACCAGACGCGGCTCTGAATCTCCGTCCCCTGCCGGCCGCCGCCGCGCGCGCTTCATCGCGCGCTCCGCCGCTCCCGCCCCCCCTCCGCCCCGCCGGCAGTCTTTGCCCATTGGGCTCCAAAGGTACGGGCTTTGCTTGTTCGATTTCGTCCCACGATTGGATAAACCCCACCGACCTGCCCAATTCCCGGAGATCCGCCCCTGGCTGCTCGGTGAGCGCTCTGTTCTCCATTTCAGGCCAAGAAATGGTGTTCCGGAAGAAGTCCGAGGGAGGATCCGTTGTCCGGCGACCTCGCAAGCCACGGGACACGACTCTGGCTCCGGTACACAGCTTTTCTTTTGTGACAGGCTCTTATGCATATTTGATTCTGTATAAAGCTTTCTTGGAAATGCATTTTGGGTCTGTATTGATGCCCAATTGTAACCATTCCAGGTGAAGCGCTCCGCGAGGTTAAAGAAAAAGCAGATGTACGCTCTTGATCTGCTCGCCACAGTTGCAGAATCCTTGTCCTCAGATGAGGATGATTATTCCACCGAAAGCGACCAAGATGTAGCGGCAGCAAGTCATAATTCAGACAGGGCATCTGTTAAAGCAGAACAATTTGATGAAGCCTCTCAGCTCAATAGCACAGCATTGGAGAATGATTGCTGCAGAGGATATACAGTGGGCTGTGATGGTATCTGTGCCTCTCTCGGAGAAACTAGCATACGTAAGACAGAGGACTTATCGACCCAAAATGTTGCTGATACAGTAGAGGGGTCACTAATAGAAAAGGCAGATGCGGACAACTTATTGACCCAAAACGTTGCCGATGCAGCAGCAGAGCCACTGATAGAAAAGAAGCCAGATGTGTTTGCTGAGGGCTCATTGGTTAGTTGTACAGAACCATCTCTATTGGATTGTGGTCTTGGCACAATTCCAGAGTATGGAACTATTGGAGTATGCCATCCTTGTTTCCCGACATCAGCAGATGTTAAACAAGTGCATCAAGCCACACCTACAATAATCAGAAGTCTGGTAGATGGCAATGCCGCAGCTCTGCATGGTTTGGTTGACACTATGGATCTGGATATCAAACCTTCTGTGCTTAATTCTGAGAGTAGCTCAGGAGTGCACTTGGGTGGCCATGACAATGGCCATAAGGCTTCTCCATTCTATCCGGTTCAAGTGCAGCATGCTGCAGATATAGATAATGATGAAAAATCCACCAGGTGTGTGCTTCCAAGCACCTCAGGAAGCAAGGGTGGATATTTGTCAAATAAAGGTGACTGTACAACAAGGAGATTGTTGTCCACCAGGATGAGGAAGGCAGCTCGTAATAAGATGTGTGGAGAGCTGCCCAATAAAGGTATTTGGAGTTGATCTTTATGTCCTCCACAGCACCGTAGTTTCCATAAAAAGAATAATATTTCTTTTGCTACTCTATATCATTTACCATGATATGGGAAAAAATGATATAAAGTAGCAAGAGAAATATTCGTTTCTTATGGAAACTGTGGAGCTGTGGAGGAAATGAAAATCAACCACTTACAGGTTCAGCTAAAAAAAACTATATATCATTTCCGCTAGTTATAGCTGAATTGTGCTGAATAGTGTTATTTTATTTAAAGGTAGCAAGTTCTGTGGAAAGAAGATATCCGCTACACGTCGAAGGGCGCAGATGCAACGGATGCTCAAGACAAAAAAAGTAGTTGAATGCTACTCTGCACAGCCATCTGATGAAGGGGTCCTAACTGAAAGTATGTACTCCCTCTGATCCAAAATACTCGTATTGCCATTTTGCCTGGTATTTAAAGGGCACAAATTGCTTAGTACTATTCAATTGTAACATTTTACACAGTTGGTACAGCTTAGCATTTGATGCACAGTATTGGATAGCCTCACTTCCTGTTTTGGTGTACTTCCTAAAGTAAAATGCTGGTTGCTATTTCCAGCCAGTGGGACATCATGCTCCAGGGAGGTCAGGATCCAACTTGTGCTTCTGAGTCCAGTCAAAGAAAGCCATGTGCTTCTGAGGGCTGTAATGGTAACCCTGGATATTCTGCAGTATTTACATACATGGAACCATTACGTGATTCTTCGACACGATGACTTACTATTGTTTTCGTTTATTTCCAGTCAAGTTCATCATCAAGTCGTTCAACATTCCTGAGCTATCAATTGAGGTCCCTGAAAATGCAACAGTTGGTTCATTGAAGGTAAAACACTATATGTGCATCAAATTGTATAAAATAATTATTGAGTTATTAGCAACCATACATTCAATGTGTCTAGCAGGATATTCTCTTTATTCTTTGCTGTCAGTAATCTACTATCAGTAACATTATCTCCAATAGTTGTTTGTGGAAAACCAGTGAGCAGATCTGGCATTCCCTGTTCCACGTTGGTGTTGCATTACAGAATTAAGAATACATTACCGCTGATATCTAGCTGACTGGTTTTTAAAATTCCAGCAATCTAAAATATTGTTGTATACTAAAAGGATGATGCATTTTAGCAATAATTTTGATCTATAGAACATGGAAAAATTTAGTGGCATTTTTCTCCGTCTTGATGTATTACCATAATTGCTCTGCACTTAAAATATCTGTTGCTGTTACCTTCTTATGGATAACATGCTTTCAATTTCGTCTTCAGAGAATTGTAATGGATGCTGTTACTAGTAAAATTGAAGGCAGCCTCAGTGTCAGTGTGCTACTTCAAGGGAAGATCATTCAAGATGACAATAAGACGCTTCATCAGGCTGGGATTTGCCACGGGGCAAAACCAGATAGCATAGGCTTCACACTGGAATGTGAAGCTAAGCCAGATTCTCGTCCTTCAGGAATAGCACCTGAAGAGATGGACTCCGCTGGTCCATCTGTTGTGAATCCGTTGTCGAAGTAAGTTACCCATAAAGCCGCCTCTTCTCGCACTATTATACTGGAGATTTGCATTAGGTTTACTGATCAGAAAGAAGAAAAACATTACCAAGATGCTTTGCAGATGTTTCGAAATATCATTTTGCTTGATCTCTGATGTTTATTTATGCTCATCTAAGGATTTCCTATACTCCACCATTTTCCAGGATAAAGTTCGAACAGCCTTTTATAAGCTGCACTCTGGGTGATTACCCCTATGAAGGGGCTGCCCAAGTCAGGTCAGAAATCTGCCAAGCGATCGTCCCCTATGGGACTTCAAACCCAGATGCGCTGGCCATCGTGCCAGTTGTTCCCAGGTCAAGGCAGAGGGACTTCGGGCAAAGGCGTAAGCGGAGGCCCTTCTCCATTGCCGAGGTGGAGTTACTGGTGGAAGCTGTGGAGCTGCTTGGTTTCGGCAGGTTTGTTTGTGCCTAGGATAGTTCTCCCGTCACAGGGTCAGCGCAGATCACATCATTTCGTCTCATGTGACCCATCTTTATCTCTTCCCTTCCAGGTGGAAAAACGTCAAGAACCATGCGTTTCGCGACAACGAGGAGAGGACCTATGTCGACCTCAAGGTAATCCCTCGAAACCGGCTCAGTGGAAAAACCTCAGAGTCGCTAGCCATCACCATCTTTTTACCCTGGCACTGCTCCATTCCACAGCTAATTACCTCGCCGCCTGATGCTCCCCTGTAACTAGCCACTTGTTTGCGATGTGCATCTTTCTGCCAGTGTGAATGAAGCACTGGATTTTACTCGTCATAGCGTGATAGTATAACACAGAAACCCTGTTATTCGTTCTTAAAACCCGCTGAAATGTCTTTTCTGTGGAGCAGGACAAGTGGAAGAACCTGGTGCACACGGCGAGCATCCCCCCGCAGCTGCGGCGGGGCAGGGCGATCCCGCCGCAGGGCCTCCTGGACCGCGTGCTGGCGGCGCAGGCCTACTGGACCGTGCACCACGCCAAGCGCGACGAGGAGGAAGGCCGAGACTAGACCGACCGATCCGTCCATCCTCCCCGTGTAAAAAAAAAAGAAGAGAGAGGGAAACGAAGCAATTGCGTGCGCCTGGTGTTGCTGGATGAGAGTCAAATGCAATGCAATGCAATGTCAATGACAATGTGTGTACCTAGGGTGCCCAGAGACCCCATTGCGGGTCTGGGCCGCGTCTTGTTCTGCGACTGTTATGTATGGTTTCTATCTAGATCGTCAGTCGGTCAAAACCTGGTGCGGGTTCTGTCTGGGTTTGAGTATCAAATCTGTTCGGTGTATGTAACTAGAAAATTTATGATGGTATGAAAATGAGGCAAACTCTTTGTCTGTCCATACATGTTGAAGCTAGCCAGATATGTGATGCATGTTTCTATCTTTGAAAGGAGATGCATGTTTCCTTGATGGGCTCTGTTGTGCGTTTCCTTTGTTGGGATGGGATGCCGGTCTGTTTGTTTGCAGTGGTGTGGTAAAGAACAACAGTATGATGTAATGTAGCATAGAAATGGCAATGGATGGGCCGTCCATGGAGCATTTTGTTTCATGATGATGCCTATGAGAGGGAAGTGAGTGGTGGTGCTCAGGAAATGGGTTTTGCTTGGTCCATTTTGGAGCATACACGTTTGCACTTGAGGGTTGTTCGTAGTGTTGGCATGATGTAGCATAGAAATTGCAATGGATGGATGGGTGGTTGGGCCATCAACGGAACATTCCAGTATGATGGTAGAGCTGGTTCAGGAAAGGCCAATTGGGGAAGGCGTCAGGCGTGTCAGGCCTGATGTCTGACGGCGGTTCAGCTTATGTGGATACGGATCAGCATAGGGGTATATCCAGGCCAAGAAATGGTCTCATGCTACTTTTTTTTTTAGGGAAAGCCTTCATGGCAGTTTTATTCATTAGGCAACTTACATCGTTTGATAAGACAACCACAAAAAAATTAGGAGGGTCCTCTTGTGCTAAGCTCTGACTTACTCCCTCCGTAAACTAATATAAATGCATTTAGATAACTACTTTAGCTATCTAAATGCTCTTATATTAGTTTACAGAGGGAGTACTAGCTAAAACATGTGCTGCCATGTTGGATTCCCTAGGACAATCATCGTAGATCGCTGCCGCAGGCCCAAGAGGTCTCATGCTACTTCTTTTTTATCTCATAGTTGCTGTTTGAGTTTTCTCTACTATTTGAAAAGAATGTAAAATGGTTTCGTCTTTCGTGTGTGTGTGTGTGGGTGGGGGGGTCTAGGCGCTCTAGGAAATACAAAGCACCTCAAACAAATAAAAAAATTACATCGGGGACCTTCTAACCAGTGCCGCAGTCGACGTCGTTGAATCCCTGAATCAATCTGAAGCGCCTGACATCAGATTTCATTGTCAGGCACGTACAACAAAAAACCCTAACCTCACCCTCCCCCCCGCAAGGGACTACCTAAATATACGCCGGAGTTCCGCCTACTCCGTCCTAGTGGATGAACTCGAGGAGGACCGAGGCCTGGAAGACCAACTGATTATGAAGCTTCACCATGCATCCGCCGAACTCCGCCCCATTCGAGAAAAAAAAACCCTGAATAAACTACCGGCCAGAGCCAAGGCACCAGGACTCCCCTTCCTCCCACCGGTTGCCTGAGCGGCATGCATAAGGGAGGTGGATCTATTGGCTCGCCGACGAAGCACAACAAGTTATATATATGTCAAAAGCATACCATTTGAAAAGTTAAATATGCCAAAAAAAATACCATTTGAAAGTCCATGATATAACATAAGTGTTTCATTTTCTTCTTTCACGTGGTGGCGGTTCCGATCGGTGAATTGACTTCCTCGACCCTAAATCTTGCTCCGGCGGTTGGGATTGCTCGGGCTCTGCCCAGGGGCGAAATCCCCGCTCGACCTTTCGATGTTGGCAGTGGCGACACTTGCGGGGTGCCGTCCCCTTCTTAGAAGTGTTACCATGGCCGTCATGTGCGTCCCTCTTCGAGCATGAGGGGAAAACCCTAGATCCGATTATCTTGGCGAAGGTGTTGCCTTGTTTGCTTCAGAGGGTGGAATACGTCCAAAATCTGTTATCACTCGCACGTGGATCCGGTCTGAACGTAGTAGGCTGCACAACCTCTACGGGCTACGGTAATTAAAGGTTGCGTGACGTTACGTGCAACAGCCGCTTTCGCTTCCGACTCTTCCCCTTTTCGATAAGAACCAACCCAACAACAGCCTCCCTTCCCCACCAGTGCCCGCAAGAACACGCCTCCTCCGACCCCAAACTCCTCACAGTCAGCGCGAGAGAGATCTCTCCCCGCTTCTTCCATGGAGAAGGCGATCGACCGGCAGCGCGTGCTCCTCGCGCACCTCCTCCCCTCCTCCTCCCCCGCATCCGGCCAGGCCCAGCTATCCGTGAGATCTCGTCCTCCACTCCATTTTTTTTTCTCCCCCCTCTTCGTCCTCCTCCACGAGCTGACTGATTGGTTTGCTTGCAGGCGTCGGCGTGCGCGGCCGGGGACAGCGCCGCCTACCAGAGGAGCTCCTGCTTCGGGGACGACGTCGTCATCGTCGCGTAAGCCCCATCCCCCACCCTCCCCTCCTTCCCTACCTGCTCCACGATCCAGTAATTCCCCTCTTACTAGTGTGTCCATCTCGCGTGCGCTGAGGGAAGGAGAATCGATACTGGTTCCGATTCGTATATCCACCTCTGCCCCTCTAGTCTAGTCTAGTCTAAAAGGAGAGAATTAGTTGGTTGGTTCTTCAGCTGGAAGACAGCCGAGACCCCCAACCGTACTTCAGTTCAGTTCAGTTCAGGTGGTCATATATGCAGGGGACTGATTTTTTTTTCCACAGCGGGATTAACCCTGTAGTACTGTCCTACGAGCACACCAGGCATGCTAGATCATCGTGCCAACTATTTTTACAAGAACCAGCAGCACTTGATCCAGACACGCTACACAGTTCAGAGTTCAGATCTTATACGATGCCAGGTCCTGGAAATTGTGTAGATGCTAGGTCCTGAAAACGGAGAGCGTTCCCTTCTGATGCTAAGCAAATCAGGGAATGGAATGGATGCCATGCTTGTTCTAATTATCATTCTCTTCTTCTTTGCTGTGACACCCACAGCGCCTACCGGACGCCGATATGCAAGGCCAAGCGAGGAGGCTTCAAGGACACGTACCCTGAGGACCTTCTTACCCCTGTCCTCAAGGTTTGCACTTAGCATGTTCCTCTTTGTGGTTCAGTTCTCTGGCTCGTTCAAACCGAGAGGACGGCGTTCTCAGATTTTTGCTCACTGCACATTTCCATGCATAGGCTGTTCTGGACAAAACTGGAATCAACCCGGCTGAAATCGGCGACGTTGTGGTCGGGACGGTGCTAGGCCCAGGTTCTCAGCGTGCGATCGAGTGCAGGACGGCATCTCTTTTGGCCGGAATTCCTGGTAAATACCGTGTTGCCAAAATCATATGTATCATATATCATATATGCCACCTCATATGAAAGAACGGGTTTCTTTTCTTATGTACATCGATTTCTATTTCCTTAATTTCCTCTTTGCTGTTGCAGAGACCGTCCCTGTGAGAACTGTGAACCGCCAATGCTCATCCGGGCTACAGGCAGTAGCAGATGTTGCTGCTGCTATAAAATCTGGTTTCTATGACATAGGTAATTACTGTGTGCTTTATGCTAGTTTTGCTGCATAGATTCTTTATTTGAAGTTAGAGGTGCTGAGCTACAGTTTTTGGTCCAAAACAGGGATTGGTGCAGGTCTTGAATCCATGTCGGTGAACTCCGTTGGTTGGGAAGGCCAAGTAAACCCAAGAGTAAGGATTCTATAAGCACCCTGTACTTTGCTCCATGTAACTTACTCTGCTTGTGCCTTGGTAACATGTTTTTCTTTGCAGGTCATTGAACTACAGAAAGCACAGGATTGTCTTCTACCCATGGGAATAACATCTGAAAATGTTGCTCAGCGGTACGGTGTAACCAGAGAAGAGCAAGATAAGGCCGCTGTGAGTTCCTCAGGCATATGCACCATGTTTTAATTCCGTTGCTTCGCCCTATACATGAAAATGTGATTAAAGTTTGTCTTTTAACAGGCTGAGTCTCATGCGAGAGCTGCTGCAGCCACGGCTTCTGGAAAGTTCAAGGATGAGATTATTCCGGTGCATACAAAGGTGAATGTCACTGCTCCTTTTTTTGCACTATATATTTTTATCTATCAGAAGTATTTGATATGAGCATTAATCACTAACATCATCTCATTCTGCAGCTTATTGACCCCAAAACTGGAGAGGAAAAGAAAGTTGTGATATCAGTTGATGATGGGATTAGGCCAGGTACCACTCTATCTGGATTGGCCAAGCTTAAGACAGTTTTTAAGAAGGATGGGACTACAACTGCAGGTATTCAGAACTCTTTGCTGGCGCTACTGTTCCAAACAGAAGCCTGTTTGTCTGTATCTGAAAGATTCTATCTATTAAACCTATGTAGGTAATTCTAGCCAAGTGAGTGATGGTGCTGGAGCTGTTCTTCTCATGAAGAGATCTGTAGCGGTGAGCAAGGGGCTCCCTATACTTGGCGTTTTCAGGTGCGGTATTTGCCTCTCCCTCCTTATGTGTAGAAATAACGTTTGTTAACAAGTTTTCTGAATGGCATTTGAGAAATACCTTACCTACATCTGCTGCTTTACTGATTTTATTGGTGTTTCCTCTAATCATCATTTCAGGAGTTTCGCTGCTGTTGGAGTGGATCCAGCTGTTATGGGCGTCGGTCCTGCGGTCGCCATACCAGCTGCAGTGAAGTCTGCTGGCCTTGAGATTGACGACATCGATCTCTTTGAATTGAACGAGGTATGTTCAGTTGTCGCAACCCCAGCTTTTCTCTTATCTACTCCCTCTGTCCCATAATATGAGAGTGTTTTTGACACTACACTAGTGTCAAAAACGCTCTTATATTACGGGACAGAGGGAGTATGTAACAATTGTTGACACCCTATTCATCCATTTGTAGGCCTTTGCCTCCCAATTTGTCTACTGCTGCAACAAGCTGGGCCTCGACCGGTCAAAGGTGAACGTGAACGGAGGAGCCATCGCTATGGGACATCCTCTCGGCGCAACAGGTAATTGATCGAACATCTGTTGTTGTTTACTTTTGACCTTGGAATGTGATGGTGCCGACAGAAGTACTACCGCTGAAAAATAAAACTGTCGCCGCATCATCTGAGCAAACAATGTAGTAACCTGATGAGCCTGTTTGTTTTGCTCAGGCGCCCGGTGCATCTCAACCCTTCTGAACGAAATGAAGCGCCGGGGCAGGGACTGCAGATTCGGCGTCGTGACCATGTGCATCGGTTGGTTTCCCTTCCCTCTCTGAACATCCGACCCCCCACATGCGTGCCGTGCAGGCGGTGGTAGGAAGAACACCGTCGCTTGGTGACTGACCCTGTATCGTTTTGCCTCACAGGGTCCGGCATGGGCGCCGCGGCCGTGTTCGAGCGGGGCGACTCGGTGGACGAGCTCTCTAACGTGCGCCACATCCAGTCGCACAACTTCCTGTCCAAGGATGCTGCAAAGTAGAGAGAGGCGTGAGACCAAACCAAGTCGATCATCCTCACAAGCAGCCTAGGCAGACCCACAGCAGAAGAATAATTTTTACAGGCAGGAAGTAAGTTTGAAGAAATGTAATTTCGTGGGGGATGAAAAAAGGATGTATTATCAGTAACATAAATCTTTCATGCACGCTTGCTCTGAATAAAAGATGATTTTTTTTTCCTACGGTAACAAGCCTTGCTCTGAAGGTGCAAATGCTCTGTTTTCTGCGCGCTTTGCTCTCTTTTTTTTTTGCAGGAACTTCTCCTTTTTTTCTTCTTCGTTGTGAAGTTGGAGTCAGATTCTATTCTAGGATAAGCTGTTTATAAGTGTGATGAAGCAGGAGTAGACTGTTTGTAAGTGTCATTGCACTGGCACTGGCACGGATTTAAGTTGGACCACTGCGCCACTGGTTGTAGTGTGTAGAGTAGTGTACTGGCCTACTGGGTCACGCCTGCTATCGGTACTGGTCGATGTCATGTGGGGGTAGATAACACACTACTAGCAACGACTCAAAATTAAATTAAAATCAGTAGTAGTAGAGAAGAAATGGATGGCCCATGATGATGGGAATGAAGTTTCACATCAACCGCCGTCGCCACCAACTGCTGATTCCGGTCGACGTCCCCCGCCCTTCCTCGCCTCATTCCTGAAACCCATCGCGCCCCTCGCACTCTCGGGTGGTTGCGGCAGCTCCGCCATGCATGCGGGCTCAGGGTGCCACCAGGGTCCGAGGCCATGTCGCGGCTGGGGGCTGCCGCTTGTGCAGGTGATTCAAGGAAGAAGATGACTATAGAATAAAAAAAGGAAAATAAAATAAAAAAATCATCGACGGATGGAATATTCATTTTTACGGTAGAAATTTGCGTTATCCGTTCTACCGTAGCATGTGCGGTTAAAACAGTTTTAAGATTCCCCTTATAATGGTTTTACGGTATCACGATATAAAGGATCTGTTAGAGATGCCTTTAGAGCATCCACAACATAGTTGCCTAATCTGAGGCCCTATACGCCCGAGAAGCATCCAGACACGCCCGTTGGCAGTGACTGGGCATTCTCCATTTCGCTATGTCCCTAATCATAGTCTCCATATGCCCGCACCAAAATCCATACAATGCATGCAACAACGTAAACAACTCAGATCAACATCATAATAGATTGAAAGAGCAATATTGATAGATTCCACGTCGGACATAGTTCATCAGACACACGTCATCGGGTCCAAAAGACATGGTTCGCCAGATTATACTAGATACATATTAAACTTAGAGCTGGACAACACGGAGAGGCAGAGTTCACTATTTGTTGGCCGGGCCCTTGCACTTGGGTTCACCGGTGTGGTGGTCCATCTCCTCCACTTAGGCGTTCGCAACGGGAGGATCGGCTCCATCGTCCATGCTGTTGGTGCCGCTCTCCGACGCTGAAGAGATGTAGCCGGAGAGGCGGCGGATGGCACGAGCATGCTCCTTCGCATGGCGTGTCGCCTTGACCTGGGCAAACTAGGGTCTTTCTCCCTCGTGAGGCACTTTGAAGCTTCGACCCCAATCTGGAGCGCCTTTGCATTTTTGCATCGAAGGCGCCTAGCGTCTGTCTTCACCGTGGTTAGTGAATGGCGCATGACCTCGTGGAGGAGGTGCTCCTCCGAGTCGATGGGGGCAGAGCAGGCACGTTGGCGGGAAGAGCCGGCCTCCAGTACGGCCGCTCGCGGCGGCCGACCTTGGCCTCTGACTCTAGCATCCACATCCCCATGGGAGCTGTGGGCACGAGCACGCAATGCTGGCCGGGAGGAGTTGACGCTCACTCCGGAGGGGGAGGGAGAGGGCCACCCTGATCCGGATCTGGAGCGTTGCTGAGCGGGACGGGCAAGCTCACTAGAGGGCATTGGCGCAGCGGAGTTGGGAGGAGCGGCGGCGGACGTCGCGGAGCTCGAGCTCCCACCAATGTCCAACCGTGACCACTGGATGGCGATGCAAAGCATGAGCTCCTCGTCGTCCAGTGCGTTGCTGCTGAAGCCGAAGTCCTCCTCCTTCACAAGGCCATCCCAGTCCATGGGATCGGTCTCGTGGCCGGACCTAGCCGTGGCGGAGGGGACGTGAGATATTGGGATTGGAAGAGGAAGGGGAGGAGACGGTAGGGGAGGGGATAGGGCGAGACGACCGATGGTTTGACTAAGGTTTGTCGGACCGGGTGGGGTTTTTGTGGGCCCTGGTGGGGCGACACGGGCCATATATAGCGGGTCGGTCTGACGTGGCGGCGGTGTCCGGTTGTAGATGCTCTTACATCATGGGACCGGCCTGGGTGCGATGCCGGTGGGTCACCCCTTTTCAACTTTTTTTTTTGTAGGAGGACATTTGAGATTCAACTTTTATTTAGACACTAGCACAAATAGTACCAGTGGCCCAACAATAGCCCATTAAGGCCTTAAACCCTAACGCGAAACCTTTCACTGCCTCTCTCCCGTGCTCCGCGTCCCCACCACACAGGAGAACCACCACAGCACCTCGCCGCCGCCGCCGCCGCCGAGGACGACGACGACGACGATGTGGCGTTCGCGAGCTCGCGCTCTCCTCCTGCCCCGCTCGTCCGCCCCCAGTTCGGCACCGCCGCAGCAAAACCCACTTCGGAGCTTGGCCCGAGCCCCGCCCCCGCCGCCACGCCTTCTCTCCCGCTTCCTCTCCTCCTCCTCCTCCTCCTCCTCCCAGAAGGCCCCGCCGGCTGCCTCCCCTCCCTCGTCCTCCTCGCCCGCCGCCGCGCCCGGATCCGCCGCACCGCCGGCCTACACCGGGAACCTGAAGGTGAGTCACGCACTACTTCTCTTTCGAGGCACCGATCTTCCTAATTAATCACTAGCTTGATTGGGGCCTGCTGGGTACGCGCAAATCAAATCAAACATTCATTGTTGGCTGCTGTGAACGATTAGCAGACTTATTCATTATTGTCGGTTGCTAGCATTAATCCAGGGCGAATCAAGCCAACTGCTATGTGCTATCCATGACTAATCTGATACAGCACTTAATTTTCTTGAGTGTTTTTATTATCCCATCGTGTTATTGTTTACATTTTGCAAGCAAAGTCACGAGCACATAGATAATTACGTGCATATTACAAATTGGCTTAACAAGATAAGGAGGTACAGGGAAAATGGAATACAACATCAGCCAGTGCATTTCTTATCACTAGCAGCATTCTTTATCATGCGCGGGGGAACAATCAGGCTGTCTGTCTCTAACTATCAAAGCTCATCTAACAGGGTTAAGCATGATACTGGCCGTATAGCATCGTGCTAATTAGTTGTGTTACTAGGTCAATTCATCTCTCAGTAATTCTGGATTTGAACATGGGTCTTTTAACCACTAATTAGTTGTAAGATTAATAACCTCTCGATGTTTGATTATATACCATATTTTCCTTCAGCTCAGACTTGAGCTGTACAAAGCAAATTTCTTTACACAGATCTGACCAAGTTCACAACTTAAATCATATTGTTCTTCAGCTCAACTTGAGTTGTACAAAGGAAATTTCTTTACACAAACACTGACCAAAATCACAACTTAAATCTATGAGAGAACTGCAAAATCGCGAGACAACCAGACCTGTCCCTTGTTGATGAAGGTGTCGTAGTGGTCATGTACCGTCGCCTTCTTCTGACGAGAACTTCCGTTCCGCACAATTAGTACATCAACAAGTTCTACCAGCTTCACTGGGATACTAAGCTTCTGGTTACCTTTCCGGAGCTAAGCTTATAAATGCTTCTGGTTAAAGAAATGGAAATGATAATACTGCGCACACAAGAAGAGAATCAGGAACCGTTGAGGAGTTGTAAATATTCTGCCCAAGTGATCTGTTGGTGATTGTCTTGCAGTGCTGGTACTTTGTGTTTTGTTCTGAGAAGAAACAGAACAGATGGTAACAGAATTCTTGGAGATCCTTGCTGTTAAGTGCAGACAGTTTTACACTGACGAAAGGTTAGCATCATAGTTACAGTGTATGCTAGCTTGTGGCAAACCAAATTCAACAGCTCTAACATTTACCTAAAGCTCATCGCAAGCACTAGAAGCAACCAAGCAATCTCTCCAATTCAAAATTCTGTCAAAAAGCGCTTATTACAGGAAACACAAGGGTTCCTCAAACTGGTGAGAACATAGGTTCTAGGTGAGAAGTTATCATCAAGATTCAGCAAGGATCAGACCTGTACCTTGAAGACCAGCTTCTTGCCCTCCTCCCTTGCCGGATTCTTGGCCTCCTCATCCTCCGACTTCTTGCCCTCGTCCACCGCCAGATTCTTGTCCTCCTCCTCTGCCGACTTAAGTGAAATGATATTTCATATATGGTACTCTGAAGTTAAAATGAGATAAGAGTTTGTTAGTGCACTCATTTCATCACTGAATTCGCAGTACATATTTAGTAACTTGTTCATGGAAAGGTGCATTCTTTAATTGTTTGTTAGGGCATTTTTGATTGTTTGTTTCTTTGGTTGTTTGTTAGTGCACTCATTTCACCACTGAATTCGCAGTACATATTTAGTAACTTATTCATGGAAAGGTGCAAAGCATGTTACCCTGACAATGAACTTCCATATATTGTTCTGGAACAGTATGTTATCGTTGTTCAGAGATAATATTGGATTGAAAGAAAGAAGCTGCAACCCTTTGATCCTCCCTGAAAAACGAAAGTAGCCCGCAGTTGAAATCCTCTAATAACTACCCAGTATGAATCTTTCTTGCATCCAGCTTATAGTTTGAGTGAAAGAAGCTGCAACTCTTTGGCTCTCACTGAAAAATGTAACTATCATTGCAATTCAAATCCTCAAATAACTACCCAGTATGAATCTTTCCTGCATCCAGCCTATAGTTTGAACAGCATGAATGCAGTATTCAAACCATGGTGCCAATATGTGAATTACTAGCACAGTGGTACTAAGACATGTTTCTTTTTTGAACTGCGCAGAAAGCACTTGCAGGGTTGAGGAGAATTGATTTAGATGGGTTGCGGTGGCGTGTTTTTGATGCAAAGGGCCAGGTCAGAATTCTTCTGTTTGTTTCAGTTGTGAGGATTTGCCCAGGTCAAAATAATTGGTTATGCAGTAAGTTGCTTTGTCTATGCGATAGGTACTTGGACGGTTGGCATCCCAAATAGCTGTTGTGCTTCAAGGCAAGGACAAGCCAACCTATGCACCTCATGTGGAAGCTGGAGACATGTGTATTGTTCTTAATGCAAAGGATATCTGTGTTACAGGAAGAAAAATGACTGACAAAATTTACTACTGGCATACAGGGTTAGTAATTCTAGCAAATACTTTTTTATACCTTATTTGGTATCATTATTAAGTTTCTTCTGTCATGTGCATTTTGCCATTTCCCCAATAGGTATATTGGCCATCTGAAGGAAAGAAAGCTCAAGGACCAGATGGCAAAAGACCCAACTGAAGTGATCCGTAAAGCTGTCATGCGCATGCTTCCCCGCAATAAATTGCGTGATGTAAGTGAAATTTCATTTCTACTCCCTCTGTTCCTAAATAATTGTCTTTCTAGAGATTTCAACAAGTGACTACATACGGAGCAAAATGAGTGAATCTACACTCTAAAACATGTCTACATACATCCGTATGTTGTAGTCCATTTGAGACGGCTAGAAAGACAATTATTTGGGAACGGAGGGAGTATTTGTTTATAAGGATTGGTCATGGGTTCATCTTTTATTCTGGTTCAAGATTATATGCTAGCTTTAATTGCTACCAGAATACTCTGTAAGTTGGATTTCTGTATGCATATTCGTGTTGGATCTTCTACGTATTAACTAGAATAACAGTTACCCTGTTATAGACTGTGCACTTTTATCATGCGGCATGAACTGCTGGTAATGCTATCGATCTTATTATACGCTGAGCCATAACATGTCAGTCTGTATAATATAAGCAAAAGTCACGAGAGAAGTTCGTCCATATGCACTATGTGACTCGTGTCTTGTTTAAGTTTGCGTGGTCAGTTTACGAAGTTAACCAATCTGTTCATGGTGCATGATCAGATTTTTGTCATTATTTCTGAAGTTCGTTTTGAAATTACCATTTAATATGCACTAGTTTTATGATGGTATACTCAGTTAACACCTCCTGCTTTGACTCTCCAGGATAGGGATCGTAAGCTGAGGATATTTGCTGAAGGCGAGCATCCGTTTCACGACCGGCCTCTCGAACCTTTCGTCATGCCGCCGCGCCAAGTGCGTGAGATGCGCCCCCGTGCAAGACGCGCGATGATAAGGGCACAGAAGAAAGATCAGGACAGGGAAGCTAAGAAAGCCGAGGGAGAGGCAGCCAAGAATGGCAAAGCTGCGGTCGCTGCATAAGTCACCTTCAGATGTGTGTGAACTATGGAGACCGACGGATGATTCGCGCCGCTACGGATCTACCTGATGCACTTTCTGAATGATGACCTGTGTCTCTCTTTTCTCTTTGACATGTAGTTTTTTCGTGTTGAATTTTCGTAGACAGCATGCACTAGAATCTTATCAAGCTTTGTTAAGGCAGCAAGATAGATTGCTGAGAAGCCTGTTGAGTTGAGTTGAGAGGCACTAAACCTGGAAACGCTCAACTCCTCATTCTGAATTTCCTTTTCGATCGTAAACCTGTAACTGGAATTTTGTGTTGCAAATAAAACTCGATGCATTATGCAGAACAGTGTGGGTTCACATTCATATCTTGAGTGGTGCAGATGATTTATCAGGTCGAGCTATTTACTCAACTTTTTTATCAAAATATGTTACTAGTACGTACTCCCTCCGTTCCTAAATATTTGTCTTTCTAGACATTTCAAATGGACTACAACATAAGGATGTATGTAGACATATTTTAAAGTGTAGATTCATTCATTTTGCTTAGTATGTAGTCACTTATTAAAATCTCTAGAAAGACAAATATTTAGGAATCTATATACATCCGTGTGTGGTCCATAGTAAAAACACTACAAAGACTTATATTTAGGAATGGAGGGAGTAGATGCTAAAATAATATCGCATTTCCGGTCAAAAGGAAAAGCAATATCGCATTCATTATATGGTACAAATGCTGGACCGGCAGTGATGCATACTAATTGATTTGTGTGTAGAGTTTCTGCTCCTGTACAAGTAGAAGCAAGAGAGTTTGCATTTGCATGCAATTTTTTTCGATCCGGGCAAAGAGGCCTTCAAAGCCGCGGCGAGCAATGACGACGACTAGGCTGGCCAGGCCAGCAGCAGTCGTGCCGTGCCGTAGGTGTGCATGTTGATTGGGCCCCCGTCACGATGCCTGGCGAATCATCATCGTCCCGCCCGCCCGCAGCTGGGCCCGCCTCCGGCCTCGCACCCCTGATTTCGTGCTCTGCTGGCGGCACGTGCACCTGGCTCGGTGACTCCTGCATACTCCTACACAGGCGACGGCGATGGATCATGGATCCTTTTTCTTCTTCTTCTTCTTCCTCCTCCTTGCATTTGCATGGCATGAACCCGGCTCGGCCGAAAGAAGCCGTTGGTTCGTGCAGCTGCTGCTGCTGAACGAAACCACTTCGGACCGCTCGAAATGTTTGCTCGTTTTTCTGTCGTTAGAGAGGGATTGGGATTGAGAGAGGTGTGCGTGCGTGTGAGACAAGCCTGAGACAGACCGTGCGCATTGATTAGCGGTGATGCCCTCGCAAAAAAAATAAAAGAGATTAGCGGTGGTGGTGGTGGTGGGGCCGGCGATGGGGAGTGGTGTCGGCGGGGGGATGGCACGGGGCCGGCTGAAATCGAAAACGAGCGCTTGCGGGCCTTGTCGGCCTGTCGCCCCCACGCAACCAACACAGCACAACGCGCCACACGTTTCGCATCGCACTTGTCCTCGCTAACTAATAACCCTACTCGTACTCCCCGCTCACATCCTACGCGTACACGCACTCCCTACACAACCAACGAGGCTAAGTGTTTCTTTTCCGATAAAACTTCCAAACTTTTCATTCTCAATCATGTCAGTATAATAAACACCAGAAGAAATTACGTCCGGATTCGTAGATCACCCAGCGACGGCTACAAAGACGGAGCGAGCCGGCTGCCATTGCCATCGCTTCCTCACGGAGCCGCAAGAAACTTATCAGAGAGACAATCGGAAAGTCGCAGCAGAACAACAACCACCGTCGATAAGGAGTAGCGTAGATCGAAATGACCCAACCTGAAAACACACTAACGCAGACGAGTTTCATCCGGATCCGAGCAAATCCACCGAGGACTGATCCGTCGGAGACACACCTCCACACACCTAGCGCTGATGCTAGACACACCATCAGAGCGGAGGACCTTGTTTCTTCTTCAGGAAGCCGTCGTCTTTTCATGCCTCCTGTGCAGGACACAAACCTTAACAAAACGTGAAGAAACAGTTGCTGAAAATAGAGCCCTCCCTCCCGCCAGTAAGTACCGAGATCCACCGCTCTGTCATGGCCCTAAGGCCATCGACGACGAGACTAGGGGTGTGTTTGGATTGTCGTCAAAGTGCACCTTATCAAAATTTTGATCATGATCCAAAGATTGGTTTTTGTTTAGATGGTTGCCAATTTTTTGGCGTGCCAATGAACTCTAGCTAACTCTAGTTCATTTTTCTTGTCAATGCTGGCCAAATCATGAGCAACCAAAACCTCAATCAAAATTTTGGCTAGCCAATGCTTTGATGAGGCAACCTTGGGCACAAACCAAACACACATTCAGAAGACGGAGGAACCCTAGGCTTTTTTCTGGAGGACGATGATTTAACGAGCTGGGCAGCCGATTGTTGTGGCCGGCAGGACAGGAGGCGTGCACGCATGCCTGATCTTCTCGTCTGGTTTCACTCGTCTTCCCTCTTGGGAGAGTACCCTGGAATCTGGACCGGTGCACTGCACACGACTCCGTCCGTCCTCCCGACCTACGGCCGGTAACGACCGAGCTAGCACGGCCAGTTCCTTTTTGTCCACCCATTTCGGCGTCGGGTCTCTTTTATCTTTTCCCCTTTCCCGTGGCCCTTCAATCTCGTACGCCCCGGAAAAGCAAGCCCCGGGCCCGCCGCCGCTCCAACAACGGGCAACGACGCATCGAAAACAAAAACGCTACGTGCGCCTGCCAACGTGCCACACACCCGCGCAACACAAAAGCTAAGTGTCCACGCACCAAGTGCAAGCATCCAACTTCATGCACCGCACACTACACCATACATACACACGATTGCTAAAAATAATCATGCACCCAAAAAATGATAAAAAACACAGGTAATCTATGAATGCGCACGAACATGTTTCGATATGCATGTCAGCTGCTGCACAGACACGTCGTGTGCGCCGTCCTATCGCGCTCTTGTTGGACTACCAAGTGGACCTTGCATGTTTACCTCTTTGCTTCGTGTTCATCTTCTTCTTCGTCCGGTCTCTGCATTCTTGCTCTCGGTAAACCCTTCTTCTCCCTTTTGTACATCCATAACATTATTGTTCGATCTACTCTCATCCGGTCTTTCTATTGTCTTTGCGTTCCCATAATTTATTTTCTTGCTGCTTGAACTACTGCGGTTATTGTTTTCACTACGAGAATATTTTTTTTTCCGCTATGAATATGGAATCTTTCCGAGCCAAGTTTCATGGATTGAAGTTAGAATTTGACGGATGGTTTTCTCTTTTACTCTCTTTTTTGCGGATACTCTTTTTACTCTTACTGTTCTGCTAGCTTTGATGCTTACTCAACATGCCCCCTCAAATCTTTCTACCTGCCATTTTATCCGTTCAGATCTTCCTAGTTCGGATAATTTGATGGATACTCTTTTTACCATTTTGTTCCGCCCCACGTCTTTGTGAAGGATTTGGATCTTACTGAATTGCATCCCTCACACAATTCTCCACGAACATGCTTTTCTTTCCGAGGGGACTTCTTTTACAGATCCACAGTTTCGTATTTACCAACCTATTCGTCAACCGACTCAGCGAACATGCAGTTATCAAATTATTTGGCATACACCGATCAATATATTGGGTGATTCTAAAATTTCTTCATTTCATATAATTGTTTATTTATTCATCATCAAGTTACGTTATCCGAAACCTGTACCATGTAAGTTTTGTTAGTTGTTCCTAACATAATTCGACAACGTTCAGAATCTTATGCATTCTTGTGTGACAATAAATATAGTGAGTGTTATTTGTCACATCTAGGCTAGGCAAAATTGCTTTGTTTTCTAATGTTGTCACTTCATCATGAATGAGTACAATAGATTATCTGAACATTTTAGTCGGTACACGTTTCTTTTGCACTCATCTCTACCCAGGTTCATCCCTCGGTTCCTTTTGTACGATATTTTCACTTTCTTTCTCACTTGTTTTACCTTACCTTTTCGAACGACAACAAAGCCTAAACTATACCGATGACTCCTCACAGTCGATAGATGATCAACATGATGTCACGTTGTTGACCCATGTTCATCAACTTGGGTCCATCTACACAACATTCGCACCTAAAGTTGTTCATACTACTAAGTCAAACAGATTGCCAGGACAATTCAAACTATAGGTACTTTCATGCTATTTCACTTATACATCAGTTTGTTTCTTCCTCTACTTTTACAAAGGTTATTCATGTTTTTTTTTACTTCTTGTGTTAACTTTCTTTACAGATGGCAGAATAGTTTGAATTATAGCAACACCTCGTTTGAATCAATTGATGTTATGTTCGATGTTCCAGTTTTCCGTCATATTCCTTAGTTTGACTCTATGAACTCCCCACGATCACCTCAATCAATGCAATACTCATTCTTCAGATGATTCTACTATAATCACCATTTGTCATCTTCTGTTACTACAGATGAACCAAATGAGGCTGATTTCAGACAACACGTGAGAACAACTGATATGTAATTCATCCTTTTTATGAACTTAGTGTGACAAATTTATCAATGTGTACCTCTTTATTGTTAACTTGGATTGCCGTGTGACAACTCCGTTCCAGATGTACAACCAACAAACACTTCTTAGTTGTGCGCTCTTGAAAAATCATTATATGGATATTCGACGCGCACAAGGGATTCTATTGTGTGCGGAACATGCTTCAATAGTATCTTCTACAACTTATACAAATGAGAGATGGGCTTTGGCATCCGCTCCGGAAGAATTTGAAAGAACATTAAGAATATTCAAGCGACGCAATAATTCAACTGTCTATGTGGAGTATGTCGCGGGGTTGGCATTTTGGCTCCCGGTAGCATATGCTCTCGGGTGAACAGTAACTCCCCAAAAAATATTAAATATTTTCGTAAAATTCTGATTTTTTTTTTGTAGATGTTTGTGTTAGTGTCGCAAGCATTCATGACAAATTTCATGCGAAACGGAGCAGTGGTGTTTCTTCGGCAAAATAAAATAAATTTTGGGGTGACATTTTTGGTTAACTTTTGATGTTCAATTTGTTCTTTTTTTGCACAAGCCAAAATGTTTAACCTTTTTGACTCAAAATTTACTGGTGGCATTTGGATGTGACTAAGTACACAAAAAAATTGTCTTAATTTCCTTTTTCATTTCAAATTTTATTTGGGCCTCGGGAGCATATGCTCCCGGGAGCCAAATTGACTTTCCATCAACTCATTACTTATATCTTTGCAACTTTTTTATGATGTTGTATGCATGTAACCATCTTTGTGCAGGGTATCCCATGTCAGAAGAACAGTAAATCCATATGAACCGAATGCCCTTCGATAATTCAATTGAGCCTTCACAATGACAATCTATGTTGCATTAATGAGTTTCGCCCCAATCATAACCACCCGTTACCAGCAACTGATTCTGAGAAGATGCATTGGCGATCTCATCGTCATATTGATAATTGTCTTAAGCAAAATTAATGACCGATATAAGAGCACACAATGTTCACATATCAAAGGTGTATATGCTTGTTGGAACTTTCAAAATTGGTCACTGAAACATGCTTGGAGATAGCACGCGAGGACGTGGTTGTCATTGTCGATGTCGGATTTGACCATCGAGGCTAGCAGATGTATGTCTCGCTTGGCATGGAAGAAGGGGGAGACTGACAAACGTAGGTGCGACATCACTGCTGCTCAAAATCCCCCCTGCCCATGGGATGGCGATGCATCTAGATCCCATGATGGAGGGGTCTGCGGTATGAGCACTTGTACCGGGGGGGATGCGTTCTTAGAGTGTGTGTGTGTGTGGGGGGGGGGGGCTGCCGTGGCGATGCGTGGAGGGAGATGAGCTAGGAGAGGGAAGGAGGGGGGAGGGGTGTCGTGACGATGTGTGGAGGGAGATGAGCCGCTCGAGGGGAGGAGGAGGAGGGGAGCCATTCTTCTAGTATAACATTGTTCGTTCTTATTTAATTATAATGACGCTCTTAAGGCAAATATTCACACATTGATGCAAGGAATGACGTTAACCATTCAATATTTTCAGGGGTCCCATCATTGTTCATAGATAAATTGAAAAGATGATGGTCCTGGGATCTTGGCACGGCGACTTCCCGACCGTATACTACAATTAGGTTTGCCTGGCTCCGGTGATGGAGGTGCGATGACGGCGGCACGCCTTCAGCTTGCTCCAGTGCATGTAGTTGTGGCCAGGTGGTGTATGAACCTAGATGTTCTTTTTTTACTTCTCGTGTTTGTTATACAACCTTGACAGTTAATGGATAGATCGGAACTTTCCCCACACTCTTTCTAAAAAGAAAACCCCGTAAGCTAAGCGTCTCAGACAGTTTTGGCGGAAAACGCCTCGACACCCCCTAATGCTCCATTCCTTCCAACCAAATGCATGAATGGCGAAACCCCACATGTTCCCTCTGATTTGGTACATGCCAATCAAAGAGGCTCTTAAATCCATTTGTTCCATTTACACAGATGGACAAGACAAGCATCATCTGGGGCTCCATAGCAGTTCACCCCCCATCCCGGCACCCCATGGCCCACATGTGTCAAGAAAGGCAGAAGAAGAAGGTGAGCAAAGCGAAAGCTATAGCTTCCTGCGCACTAGTACTACACGCCCACACGCATACCCAGAACTCACTCACCTCAGCTCAGCCGGAGTCGTACCTCGCTCGCACAATCATAGCCTCCCCTCTCTCCCTTTCCTCCTTCTCGAGGCGCCTCCCCTCTCCCCTCCTCTCACGCTCAGACACGCGAGCGCAGCCAAGAAACCGGCCGATGCGAGGGCCAGGAGGAGGAGTTGGGCCCGCGGCGGCGGCGTTTGGGCCCGGCGAGCCGCCTCCGGCCGCGGAGGAGGTGGTGGAGGAGAACTCCAGCGGGGAGGAGGACGAGGAGCTCGAGCTGGGGCTCTGCCTCGGGTCCGGGAAGCAGCAGCTGCCGGTGACGCCGGCGCCGTGCCGTAGTAGGTGACAATAGCTTGGATACATCTTCCACCAACTGGCTGTAGTTGTTTGACAAGAAATCATATTCCTTCTGTAGCTTGGCCACCTCTTTTTCATGGGCTTGTTTGTCATTCACCCTCCCCAAGTTCTGCTCATGGTACATGTTCCAAATCCTTGTTAGGCACCTTTGTAGAATCTCTGGCCAAGGACCATCCACCCACTCCACAACCCCATAGTTCACACCTACATCCTACAGAAGCAATTATTTATAATTAAGCACAAATCACTTAGTAACAAACTTAGTACAGATAATCAAAGCTCACACCTACATCAATATGCTCTCTGAATTATGCAAACATAATTCTTTCATAGTAAGCACATAACACCTGACTTAGCATCAGAGATAAATTCAGTTAACAACTATATTTAGCAGTAGACATAAATTCATTTAACTCTGTTCCTTTTTAGTTAATAGCTATATTCAGTAAACACCTAACTAATACATTCAGTTCACAGTACACTAAAGATCTCTGCATGTAGGTGTTCTCAGGTTCAGTCATGTATTGAATTCAGTTAACTAAAGATCTACTTTCACATATAGCTTCCATATGTATGGCACTTTCAAGTTTCAGTTCTAAAGTACAGCACACATCTCTGCACATCACACATCTCTGCACCACATGCTGCACCACACATCTCCAAAGACAAAACATATCACACATCTCCACCAAAGAAACAAGTTAGCGTGCAAGATTTAATACCACTGCACAGACAACCCAGAATCGCCTCCCAGTCAAAGCATCTTCAAAAGCCACCATCTTCTTCGGCCTATGATGATGCATCATGCACGTCGGCTCAGATTCAGTGTAAGAACCACAGAAAGATGGTTCCACCACACTGTCAGGGGTTTCCTGCAAAAGAAACTTCGAATCAAACCAAAAGCAACTTGGAATCTCCATTTTGGATGAACTAACCCTAACCCTAACTCTGTTCCACCATTATGCACTTACAAAGAGCCGAGGATCCATTGAAACCATGTTGATGTCCTCGTCCGAGCTCTCCTCGTCATACCAGGATGGCATCCTCAACTTCTACCGGCAGCAATGGCCGCGGCGGCGACGACGATAGGCTGACCTAGCTCAGAGCACCAGGGAGAGGGGAGAGGATGAGGACGAGTGAGAGCGAGCGAGGAGGAAGAGAATGAGCGAGTGGCTGAGCTCGCTCGCTCTCACTTATTGCCCCACCGACAGCCGCCGTGCCGACAGCGGACGGGCCGTTAACGGCCGTCAACGCGCGCCGGGCGTCCGTTAGCCAGCGTGACAACTGTTCACGGGCCCAACTGGTCAGAATCGGGGTTTGGGGCTCCGGAGAGGGGGATCTTCGTTCTTCGTCATCACCAACCCTTCTCCATCGCCAATTCCATGATGCTCCCCATCGGGAGTGAGTAATTCCTTTGTAGGCTCGTTGGTTGGTGAGGAGTTGGATGATATTCATCATGTAATTGAGTTAGTTTTGTTAGGGCTTGATCCCTAGTATCCACTATGTTCTAAGATTGATGTTGCTATGACTTTGCCATACTTAATGCTTGTCACTTTGGGCCCTGGTGCCATAAATTCAGATCTGAACCGTTTATGTTATCACCATTATATCCATGTTCTAGATCCGATCTTGCAAGTTATTGTCACCTACTATGTGTTATGATCCGGCAACCCCGGAGTGACAATAGTCGGGACCACTCCCGGTGATGACCATAGTTTGAGGAGTCCATGTATTCACCGTGTATTAATGCTTTGTTCCGGTTCTCTATTAAAAGGAGGCCTTAATATCCCTTAGTTTCCAATAGGACCCCACTGCCACGGGAGGGTAGGACAAAAGATGTCATGCAAGTTCTTTCCATAAGCACGTATGACTATTTATGGAATACATGCCTACATTATATTGATGAACTGGAGTTAGTGCCGTATCGCCCTAGGTTATAACTGTCTCATGACGAATATCATCCAACAAGTCACCGATCGAATGCCTACGGATTTATCCTATATTGTTCTTGCTATGTTACTACTTCTATTGTTACTGTTGCACTTGTTACAAAACTACTGCTATCACTATTACCGTTACTGTTACTGCTGTCACTATTATCAAAACTATCAAACTACTTTGCTACTGATCACTTTGTTGCAGATAATTAATCTCCAGGTGTGGTTGAATTGACAACTCAGCTGCTAATACCTTCAATTATTCTTTGGCTCCTCTTGTGTCGAATCTATAAATTTGGGTTGAATACTCTACCCTCAAAAACTGTTGTGATCCCCTATACTTGTGGGTTACCACTAACACATACTCTAATCCTAGATTTTGTCATAAACCACAAGCACACACACCACTTTGATAGCGGATGTGAGAGAAAACTCACTACTATTATATTCTCAAATTATTTCCGTTCTCGTTAAAGGGTGATGCTAAAGCTTGGTACAATACTCTTGCTCCTGGTTGTCTGCATAGTCCCCAGGATATGATCTATTACTTCTCTGAAAAATATTTTCCTGCTCATAAGAAACAAGCTGCTTTACAGGAAATATTTAACTTTATGCAAATTAAATCAGAGTTGGTAGTTTTTTGCCACGGTTTAGGAAATTTTTGGAAGTTTTTCGCACAAAATCGTAGAGTGGTAGTTTTTTGTCACGTTTCCGGCAAATGTGGTAGTTTTTGGTTAAATACTCGAAATCATTGCATGCATATTCAATGCGCGCGAGGGCCGGATTACATTATGTGCAGAACATGCTTCAGTAGTATACTCCACAACTTAATACATATGAGAGATGGGCTTCGACATCCGCTGCGGAAGAATCTGAAAGAACATTAAGAAAATTCAAGTGACGCAAGAATTCAACTGTCTATATGGAGTATGCCTCAACTCATTATTTACATCTTTTCAACTTTGTGCAAGGTATCCCATGTCGGAAGAATAGTAAATCCATAAGAACTGAATGCCCTTCGATAATTTGATTGAGCCTTCACAATGACAATCTACGTTGTACTTCCTCCGTCCGAAAATACTTGTCATCAAAATTGATAAAAAAAAGATGTATCTAGAACTAAAATACATCTAGATACATCCCCTTTTATCCAGTTTGAAGACAAGCATTTCCGGATGAAGGGAGTATTAGTGACCGTTTATTACAATTAGGTTTGCCCGGCTCCGGTGATGGACTAAGCGTCTCAGACAGTTCTACGAAAAATGCCTCGACACCCCCTAATGCTCCATTCCTTCCAACCAAATGCATGAACGGCGGCACCCCATATGTTTCCTCTGATTTGGTAGCCAATCAAAGAGGCTCTTAAATCCATTTGTTCCATTTACACAGATGGACAAGACAAGCATCATCTGGGGCTCCATAGCAGTTCACCCCCCATCCCGGCACCCCATGGCCCACAGGTCAGTAAAGCAGCAGCAGCAAGCAGGAGCAGGCGAAAGCTATAGCTTCCTGCGCACTAGTAGTACTACACGCCCACACGCATACCCAGAACTCACTCACCTCACCTCAGCCGGAGTCGTACCTCGCCCACATAATCATAGCCTCCGCTCTCTCCCTTTCCTCCTTCTCGAGGCGCCTCCCCTCTCCCCTCCTCTCACGCTCAGACACGCGAGCGCAGCCAAGAAACCGGCCGATGCGAGGAGTTGGGCCCGCGGCGGCGGCGTTCGGGCCCGGCGAGCCGCCCCCGGCCGCGGAGGAGGTGGTGGAGGAGAACTCCGGCGGGGAGGAGGAGGACGAGGAGGAGCTCGAGCTGGGGCTCTGCCTCGGGTCCAGGAAGCTGCTGCAGCAGCCGGCGGCGCCGGCGCCGTGCCGTATCCTGACGGCCAGGGACCTGCACCCGGCGGCCGCGCTGTCCCCGGACTCCTCCGTGTCCTCCTCCTCCCCCGCCGCGGCCAAGGCGGAGGAGGGCCCCGCGCCCGCCGCCTCGCCGGGGACCCTCGCCTCCGGCCACCCCCAGAGGTCCGTTCTTGCTCTTCCCTGCCTCTTTGGTACTCTCAAATAAAAGAGTACAGTAAAAATTTGCGATTCCTCCCGGCCAAAGTTACCGGTTTTGCCTCGCTGCGCCCCTCAAATCCCCGACTTCTACCACCTCCCTGCAAATCCCGTACCGAAATCTGCAAGATTTTGACTGCCTGAATGAAACTCTCAGCTCTCAACTGCACACCTGAACTGTACTGCCTACTTTACTTACACTTCCCAAAATAGTGCAAGCAAAACTGAGCCGAGATTATCCGGCGGTTGTTTTGCCATTCTGATGCAGCAAAAACGCATCTGCCCGACCGCAGTTCGAGATTCGTGCATGGCACCAAAAGGAAGCATGATGTGATGCCAGTGTTACCTGATTTGCTGAGCTACCCATACCAGCCTCACCTCACCTGGACTAACCCAAACTAGTACATGTTTTTTTGGTGTGGCAGCAGCTTTGGAGTGGTGGGATGGCCACCAATAAGAACATTCAGGATGAACAGCCTGTTCGGCCAGGCGAAAGACAACGCTTCTGATGCCGAAACCAAGAAGGCCGCCGCCGATGACTCCGGCTCGCGGAAAGACAAGGAGGAGACCGAGAAGAAGGTCCGGGTGCCCGGGTGGGTGAAGGTGAACATGGATGGGGAGGTCATTGGGAGGAAGGTGGACCTCAACGCCCATCGCTCGTACAAGACCCTTGCCTTGGCCCTTGAGATCATGTTCACCAAGCCGTCCGCCGGCCTTTGCGCTTCTAGTAAGCCTCAACTGATTTCTACTACCTTGTGCATTTCGTAACTAGACTGATATCACGATCACGTGATAAATCTAAGTGGTAGTATATGAAGTCCTTATGTTGGTCTGTCACTTGAAGCATTAGGATTTATGGTGCTATAGTTCTGAAGTGCAGCATCTCTAGGCATACTACTACTTAGAAGCTGACTGCAAATTTAAGTACAAACAGTTCACTATTTCTAGCTTTTGATGCATTCCTTATTTGAACCTGGAATTGCCAGATAGCACGAAGTCTCTGAAGCTGTTAGACAACTCTTGTGAATACCAGATGACATACGAAGACAGGGATGGTGACTGGATGCTTGTTGGAGACGTCCCTTGGGAGTAAGCTCTCTGCACTATGCATCTATTCGGAATGACTTTCGTACTTACAAGCTTCCAAGTTCCTCGGAATAATTCTCCGGATGTCCTCATGTGCAGAATGTTTGTTGGCTCCGTGAAGAGGCTGAGGATCATGAGGACGTCGGACGCCAATGGCCTCGGTTAGATTCTTTCTCGCCTCCTTGCTACGATCGATCGACGCGTAGACAAACATTCAAAAAAAAGTCTTGATCACTGTTAACACGTCTAGCTTGATCTAGAGGGTTTTCGAAGACGACCGCTGTCTTACCACGAAAAAGGCCCTCAACACCGCAATCAGATGACATGCATTTTACTCTGATTATACGTTGATTTGATGCCCCCCGTTTTCACCACCGCAGGGCCACGGTTTGAAGCCAACCACAGAACCGCGGCCTCGACAAGAGGGAGAACATGAGGGCGGCACTTGTTATATCATCATCTCTGATGAAGCTTCGAGCGCGGCCAATGCCAACCACGTCCGAGCGAGCGAGCAGCCTGACGCAGCCGTTGTGATTACTTGTGTGCTAGTTGAGATGGCAGGAGCTAAGCTGTGCTCCTGCCTGATGGTGACTTCTTCTGAGCTAGTATCTATTCTCTTTTCCCAGCCCTCTTCAGTTCTGTCTACACTTGGTGAAGTGCTGCTGATCAGTGCCAGCATATGTGCTCTTTTTTCGTCATATATGTGTTTTTGTGTGACACAAGCGTGTTGCTCTGTCGTGTCCAGTTTGTGAGATGAGAAGCCCACCTCAGTACCCTGTGCGACAAAACGTAACGTGTGCCCCTGAACCAACCGGCAAAACCATACCAAACAGCCACACTTGCCGGCCGGCAGAGAGAACGAACGAGAGCACACGCCCACCGCATGATCTCGTCTCGGATACGTGGCACACAGCGTGCGGCTCCGGGCCTGTCTAGACCACAGAAACCTCCCAGGAAAACAGCCGATCTCCCGCTCAGATTTTGCAACAGACCATCATACATACAGCGACAGCAGCAAACATACAAGCAGCATAAAAACAGGGTGGCGCTGGCCTGCCTGCCTGCCATCCAAATCTTGCATCCCAACCATGGAGCGAGAGCCCGGTGCACACTGCGGATCCGTGGTCCTCCACACCACCACAAGCTCATGCCCGCAAACAATGGCAGCAGATCATCAACCAGCAGCCAGACACAGTGGAGAAGCGGTCCAGGCACAGCGCTCCAGTAATCACGAAAGATGCCGGCATCCATCACCAGGAAACGCAGGAACGACACACATACACGGAACAGCAGCATACACGGAACGGTCCACTCGACGAAATGTTTCACACGCTGGACGCACCGACTACACAGGACATTCGGTAATATAGTTCTTCGGAGAACCGGGTACTGAAAAAATCCCACCGGGCGGCGGGCGGGCACACGCTGCACAGCTGACGAGACCGACCGCTTCACCTGTACGACTCGAGGCGCTTCGGCTTGCTCTGGACGACCGCCTCGATCTTCTCCAGGACCTCCGGGGTCAGCAGCGGGATGACCTCCAGGGCCTTCATGTTCTCGATGATCTGTTGTTCATCACGCGGTTGCCATGTGACATGTTAATAATACTCTTAGTTGCATAACAATCAATCTGATGCATAACAGACGTGGGTGTGGCGTACCTGGCTCTCTTTGGTGGCTCCAGTGATCACGGACGACACGTTGGGGTTCGACGCGCACCACGCGATGCCCAGCTGGGCCATCGAGACGCCGAGCTCCGAGGCGATGGGCTTGAGCCCGTTCACTTTCCTAAGCGTGTCGTCAACCAGAGACCTGTTGGCCAGGTTCTGGAAAGAGAAACACAACACCCATGTGAGGATCATTCTGGAAATACACATCGGTATGGAAAACTGATTTAGCACAGATGTGTCTGTTAGGGGTTGGATTACGACACATGAGCATACTCGGAATCTCAAGGATGTAGTGGCATGTGCATCGCTATTTTCTTAAGGAGGCAATAGAGCTATTCTATATGCAGTTAGGAGGAAAAGCAGGAATACGTGTGTGTAATACAGTGACAAAGTTTCCATGGTTACCTTGTAGTTATCTAGGGCAAACCGACTTTCAGCGGGTATATTCCCTTTGCTATACTTCCCAGTGAGAACCCCTGAAGCGAGAGGACTCCATGTAGTCAACCCAATGCCATAAGTGTTGTAAAGAGGTACAAACTCAGACTCAACCTGCAGTAACACAAAACATTCTTAGTTTTTGCGACACGGGAACGCGAACACCTGCATACATCAACAGATTGCGCCGACGACAAAAGCAGAGCCGATACTTGCTTAGTTGAATGCCAACGACAGTTCAGTACAAACAAGACAACAAAAAATGTAACAACGATTCTAGATGTGTGTTTTGGCAGTTCCTTATCAGAATGTTTCATATGAGTGATCTGCTGACATATCAGAAGTACCTATAGTATGAGTTGCAAAAAATATATATAACTAACACAAAATGTTTCTTTTTAGAAGCTAGTTGCCAAACTACATGGCTGTTCATCCCCAAAGGCAGCAAACAACAATCTGTGTAGTAATTTAATCATCATCAAAACAGTTATGGAAAACGATAAGCGTACTTCCACTACCCATCACAGAAAACTCCAAGTATACTTCAACTAAGCTAAGCTTCTGCCCCCTGTTTAACTATCTGAAACAGGCCTTACAACAATGTTTATGGGAATTAACAATACAAGCTTTTAACTAGCTTAGGAGATTTTTATAAAGCAACTTTGATTACTAAGTTGAACCAGCTTATGGAGTTAGTCACAAAGCAGACATCAATCAATTGAATATGCAGATCAGCAGTGACAAGGACAAGCGGTGCCTTTTTTTCTGTCTGGTCAAGACCAATATCAAATTGTCTATTCGATTGAGGTTAACTATCAAACAATGGCCAACTACAACCCTATAAGCAACTTCCGTGTGGTCTAAGCTGTCTGAAGTTATACCTAACCTTTTCGTTATCAGCAATCTTATGATGTTTGCCTGGAAAACTTGATGATGCAGAGTATATAAAACAATACGAGCCAGCATCATGGTCTGATTTAGCAGCTACCCTCCTCCAGAGCGATGCACGTCAAATCAAGAAAGATGAGATTTATGCTACCTAACTCCCTTGACTGCTAACCTTCATATGCTCTACAGTTGGAACAGACCAGTTGCCTCTTGAGTTAAAAAATATATATGTGTGCAATCGATGCTGGAGTAGTAGATTTCTAATGGGGAATGGTACTTGCTGTCTACAGAACCCAAAAGGAAATTCCTCTCCTACCATCAATTGTACTACTACTTCATCAGAGTCAATTAAATGTCTAGAAGACAAATATACATTCAAATTAACTCCACCGTGAGGTATGGGCTACAGCAGCAGCAGTTGTACATCTACAATAAATCAAATTATCCCCTACAGATTTCAACGAAGGCACATTTTGGGACCTGAAAACATTAGACGACTGGCACTGCCTAGTAAAAGATCCAGCAAGTACACATTGTGACATGGATCCATATATCCAACCACTCCAATTCGTCGTCGCCAGTTCACTACCACCGACTGACTAATTTAATATCAATCAGTAAGCAGCTTATTGAGTTAACCAGGAAGCAGGCATCAGCCAATTGAATACACAGATCATCTATGACAAGGACATGTGGTGCCTTTTTTTCTGTTTGGCTGAGACCAATATCAAATTGTCCACTCGACAACGACACAATATCAGACAATGGTTCCATGTTCCAACAACCACCTTGTAAGCAACTTCTGTGTACCCTAAGCTGTCTGAACTTATACCTAACCTTTCGTTATCAGCATTGTGCTGTTGTTGCCTGGAAAACTTAATGACGCAGGAGTATACAGAACAATACCAGCCAGCATCACTGAATTATCAGCTATCCGACTCCAAAGTGATGCACGTCAAATCATGAAAGGTGAGATTTATGCTACCTAACTCCCTTGACTGTAGTAAGTGCTAACTCATATGTTCTACAGTTGCAAAAGGGAAGCTGTCCCCATCACTGAAAATAAATAAAAAATAGTGCCCCCTTGAGTTAAAAAAATGCGCAATTGAGATTGAACCGACCTTCCATGTACTCCTAGGTAATAGTAGATTTCTAATGGGAAAGGTACTTGGTGCCTACAGGATCCAAGAGGAAATTCCTCTCCAACCATCAATTGTACTTCATCAGAGAGTCAATTAAATGCCTACTGTAGAAGACAATTATCCATTCGAATTCACTCCAACACGAGGCATGGGCTACAGCAGCAACAGTTGTAGTACTAGTTCTATAATAAATCAGATTATCCCCTACGAATTTCAACGAAGGCACATTCTAGGACTTGAAAACACCAGAGAGGACTGGCACGGGCTAGATCAAATTAGATCAAATTAGTACAAGATTAGATCAAATTAGTATCCCCTACGAATTTCAAGGAAGGCACATTTTGGGACTTGAAAACATTGGGAAGGACTGGTAGGTGTCTACAGAATCCAATTGAAAATTCCTCAAGTACACTAAACTCCTACAGCAAAGACAAATATCCATTCGAATCCATTCCAACATGATGCATGATCTACAGCAGAAACAGTTGTACCCCTACAATAAATCAAATTATTCCCTAGATATTTCAACCATGGCACATTCTGGGACTTGAAAACATCAAAAAGCACTGGCACTGGCGAGCAAACACATCCAGCGACTACGCATCGATCCACAGATCCAAGCTATCATTGTTAATACAGTAATACTAGTAAAGTAGTACTACCGATCCACTAATTAAACATCAGAATCGAGATTAGCAACACACCCAACGCATCATTGCTAATAGTACTCCAGCACTAGTACAGCACCACTCACGAATGGGTTAATTAAACACCAAATCGAGATTAGCAGCAGCAGAATGTAGGATTAACTTAAGTAATAACCGAGGCAGCAGCAGCGGCGGTACCTTGTGGCGGGAGAAGAGGTTGTACTCGGGCTGCTCGACGATGGGCCCGACGAGGTCGAGCCGGTTCGCCACGCCCCACGCCTCCGTGATCTGCTGCGCGGTCCACTCGCTCGTCCCCCAGTAGAACGCCCACCCCTGATCGATCACCCAGTTCATGGCCCGCACCGTCTCCTCGATGGGCGTCGTGGCGTCGGGCCGGTGGCAGTAGACCACGTCGACGTACTCCATGTTGAGCCGCTTGAGCGAGGCCTTGAGGCCCTCGACGATGTGCTTGCGGGAGAGGCCCTTGTCGTTGGGCCCCTGGCCGCCCCAGAAGAGCTTGGTGGAGATGACGACGTCGGCGCGGCGCCACCCCAGGTCCCCGATCGCCTGCCCCATGATCTCCTCGGCCCGCCCGTTGGCGTAGACCTCCGCGTTGTCGAAGAAGTTGACCCCGGCGTCCCGGCAGGCCTGGAGGAGGGACTTGGCCTCCTTGACGTCCAGCTGGTTGCCGAAGGTCACCCACGCGCCGTAGGAGAGCTGGCTGACGCGGAGGCCCGACCGGCCCAGGTTGTTGTACTGCATCTTGGATGGCTGGCTCGCCGCCGGCCGTGCGACGGTTTAGATCTGTGTGTGCTGGTGGAGTGTTCGTCTGGGGAAGAAGGTGGAGGGGGGAGGGGATGTGGATGTGGGTATTTCTAAACTCCGGTTGTGGGCTGGCCGGCGCATGTGGCGGGCCGGGGGCCGGACAGGTGGACCGGGCTGTCGTGGGCCCGCGGGTCAGTGGGAGAGAGAGAGGGGGGGGCTGAGCAGTCGCGGGCGGCGTGTGGGGACAAGGAGAGCATCCGGCGGCTTCAGCGGCGGGAATCGATCCGGTGTCTGACAGGTGGGGGCCGCGTCCTGACAGAAGAAAAGGGAATCCAAATCCCTCGAGTTTCGGGAATCAGGTGCGGGGTACCGATCGGGAAAAAGCAGCCCACCTCGGTCGATGAATGGATAGACAGCGGATCACGCTGACGCGTGGGCCCGGGCGCCTTCCGGCCGGCGATCCAGGCAGAAGAAACAAACAGAAAGAGAGAGAGACGACGCCGGCGAGAAAGAAAAAACATCTCCGGGCCGAGCCGAGCCAAAATGTGGACGCAACGTGGTGTGGGTGGGCGGCGCCGGTGAGGTGACGCTGCCGTGCCGTGCCGTGAGAGCACGGCCGAACGAACGATCCGATCTAGTGCTACACTCCATCTCCATGTGCGCCCTCTTTGTCAGACCCGGGTCCGAATCCGATGCAGCTACACGAGCGCGCCCTACCCAGCAGGCAGGCATGCAGACTGATACTTTGGACAAAAGAATATACTAGCTTATTTTTAGTAGTAGTAAAAACAGATTTATTCATCATAGACCGCAGTTGGTGGGATACAGATTGGATCATGAGGTTGGCTAAATCAGACGTGACGCTTTAGACCAAGGGAAAGGAGAGAGAACTTGGCTAGACCGTGTGCGTCAACTTTGGCCGCACGACCTTTGAGAGAAAAACTACGACTAAAATTATCTGCTTTATGCTTGACCTTGTTGATGATTGCACCAAACTTGCCCCCAAGAGCCCTTCTGGATGTCGGCGATGACCTGCTTTGGGTCCGAGGATATGACCAAGTGAAGATCTTTGGCAAGTGACAACACTTCACGACGTGCGATGGCCTCTAGAGTTTCCGGATCATCGGCGCCGGTGATCACCAAAACGGAGCTACCAATAAAATCACCATTCACAAAAGAATATAGCTTTTTTCAGGGATAAAAGAATATAGCTTAAAAAGGAAATTTTGCACCCGCAATAAAAAAGTTCGGACCAAAACATGGCATGGGCTCGTACGGGGCGAGTTGGGCCTCCACTTTCACTCTCGGGCCGGCTTCGCAAGATCAATTTCGGCTCTCGCACTGTCGTCGCCCCCTTTTCCAGTTTCGGGCTCCCCGTCGGCCACACCACACACCCGTGTGACCTCACCCAAGAGCGAGCATGCCGCCGCCGCCGCGGCCGCCGGTGGCCGCGCCTGCCCCGGCAGCGTCCTGCCCTGTCCTCCTCGGGCCCGGCCGGCGCCGCCTCCCCGCCGTCCTCCGCGCCGTATCCGCAGCGGCCTCCCACGCGCACGACGCCGCCTTCCTCCGCCGCGCCGCCGACGTGGCCGACCGCTCCGCGGGGCTCACCTGCCCGCACCCCAACTTCGGCTGCGTCATCGCCCGGCCCGAGCCCGACGGCCCGGAGGAGGCCCGCGTGGTCGGCGAGGGGTTCCTCTACGCGCAGGGCACGCGCTGCGCGGAGCTCCTCGCCGCCGAGAAGGCCGGCGAGCGCGCCCGCGGCGCCACCGCCTACCTCAACCTCGAGCCCGGCGACTGCTACGGGGACAGCACCGCCGTCTCCTCTCTCGTGCAGGTGCTCCACTGAACGAATACCCTTCACTATCTCCCTGCAGTCTCTAAGAAGGTTGCTGTAACTCTGAAGATAGATGTAAAACCAAATGTGGATAGTACTGCAAGCATACGATGGTAGCACTGTGATCATAATTCTGATCTGTCATAGATAGTGCAGGTTCTATGGGTATAATAAGCCATAGTGCTAGATACTTGTTCTCCCTTATCTCAACCCCCTAAATTTCTATGTATGTTGCAGTTGCAGAGTATTATCTTACTGAAGATGACGACATAAGGGTGTGCAAATTGGATCCCATTTTTTTGTCCCAGTTAGGAGGTTTTGATTGTCGTGAGCTTGCTCGCATGAACACTGATAAAACCAGAAATTTATTTTCCTCAACCTTCTTTATTGATAATTTAGTCATACGCATTCAGATTGCCATTGTATATTCGTGTTAAAAGATGTGTTAAATGCAGGGAGAAAACTAATGAATTTATCAGGCAGGAATCACAAGAGTTGTGGTGGGCCTTAGACATCCCTTGAAGCACTTGAGAGGGAAAGCGATTCAATCATTGCGAAGTGAAGGCATTCAGGTCGATATTGTGGGCGAAGATCTCCAGAGCAAATTGTTCAAGGTGACTCTTGGCTTATATGTTCATTCTCGTTTACTATTTCTATAAGCTGCAAGTCAAAGTAGCAGTAAGCACTTTGCGAGGGACACATAGGAGACTGCAATATGAATGCAAATATTTATTTCTGCAGTATGAATGCTAAAGAAAAGCACACAACTGGACATTAAGTTCCAGAAATCTTTTGTATGCTTTACTTTGAGTAACCATTGGATCTAGATCACTATGCAACCGTTCTTTGTAAGATCATGCGTTGTATGGTTATTGTTTTGTGGATGTGACAGTTGGCACTATGATAAAATGTTTTTTATATCCTTAGATTAATCTTTAACACAAACACGAATCTCGTAGTGTCCACTTCTATTGATCTATCTGAGTTTAATCAGAAATTCGAGTTCATTAACTTCATTTATAGCATATTGGAAAGAGTGAACACAAGGATTATATCTGAGATCATGCATTGTTTGCAGCACATAGGAGACTGCTCCATGTCTTAAGCAATATGGATATGATATGCATTGTCGCAAGACGAGATAACTAATTCACCAAAGTGTCTAACATTTCAAGTATAAATACTAACAAAAACTGAGCATCTCACTAAAGCTAAGAGCTTCTTGATGCCCTTTTAAGCTGTAGGGTCAGCATCCCTACTGAATGCAAATTACAATGTAGCATAATGATTTAATTTTGTTACATGGTGGTATGCTTATGTTGTATTGGTAGTTGTGTTTTAGGCAGCTTTTTAATCCCACCTCTCATTTATTTGCTTCAGTTCTTTTGTTATGTGTTTGGAGCACCTACAACCCCCAGTTAGCTCTTTTAGTTTCCTGTGCATTAGGTACTGGTTACTTAGACTTCGTTTGTCATTGCAATAGATCATGGTTATTGTTCCCCACCTGCTTTTTAAATAAGAACATTACAGTGCAGTAACCACAAACATGAACTTAGCCGGCTTGCTAATATGTTTTAATGTGTTCACTGTAGGAAGCACTTACTTCATGCCTCATCGTAAATGCTCCGTTACTTTACCGAGCTGCCTTTCGTGTTCCATTCTCTGTTCTAAAGTATGCTATGACTGCAGATGGTGAGGCCTAGTTATTTCCATTTGCTCTTTTTAGTGATCTAAACGCTCTTATATTTCTTTACGGAGGGAGTACATACTACAGCTGAGCATTAATATCCAACTTGTACCTTGCTTCACTTCCATTGATGGAAATGACAGGAAAAATTGCAGCTAGTAGTGGGCACGCGTCTTGGGTAAGCGGCAGAGCATCCAGAGGCCGAGTATTTGAATTGCGCGGAAGAAGTGATGCTGTTATAGTTGGTGGGAATACAGTCCGCCGTGATGGTAATGAAGAAATAATGCAATAAATTTTATTTAGTGTGTTTCATATTGGTGTTCCTTCATAGGATTGAAAGGCTTTTAGTTGTGTTGTAGATCCTCGATTAACTGCAAGGCATGTGAAGGGGCATGTTCCAGTGCGCATTGTAATGTCACAAACTTGTAACCTTCCTGAAGAAGCAAATTTATGGAATGTTCATGAGGCCTATACAATAGTTGCAACACAAAGAGGTGCTCAGAGAGATTTCCAAAAGAAGCTTGCTATGAAGGGTGTTGAAGTAGTGGAATTTGACATGCTAAATCCTAGAGATGTTATGTCATATTGTTATGATCGTGGTTATCTTTCTGTATTATGGGAGTGCGGTGGGACCCTATCAGCTGCTGCTATATCTGCAAGAGTTATTCACAAGGTAAATACTTTTTATTTCACTATCTGGTTGCCGTGTGCATTTACTGGCTGGGACCCTATTGGACTTGAACATATGACATAGTTATCCAGAATGTTAATTGGCTGCCTTTGTTTGTTTTAGTTCGTCGAGTAATGTTTATTTCAGTTCTGGATCTGAAATCAAACCTGGCAATATTAAGACACTGTTCCATTTACCATTGCAGTAAAAAAGTCGATAGAGTTATCTTTTGAATTGTTAGGTCAAACTGTACTCTTGTGTTGATCGCCACTACCAAATCTGATGATATCCACAACTATATCCTTTCCAAAAAGAAGTGGTACCATGGATTTCATCTTATCCGTTGAATTGGTGAACAAGTTATGTTCAATGTCTTTGCAGTTGATTTTTACTTCAGCTTAACCAGCTTCCCGTCTTCTAGAATAAGAATGCTAAAAGATATTCTTATGACTTGGCCACTTGGGTATGCAGATGCTCCCCATTTCAGCACCATGTCTATAATAGACATGCTTAGTGACTTTTGAGGAGGGACCACTCTTTGGACGTAAGTTCTGGGAGGGGACTCACAGAATTATAGGGATAGTCTATGTGCATTCACTTCCCTAAACATCTTATATCCATCATACACCATGAACATCTGGCAGTTCCCATATGTGCATTAAATGGTTCACTTTTTTAGAGTTGCTCCTTTTCTTTTTGCTCCTGACTCCGTGTGCATGTTGTATGCCATATTACGTTTGAGCTCTGCTTACAGCTTCACATTGGTGATTTTTTTGTTCTTCTAACAGGTTTATGCATTCTGTGCTCCAAAAATAATCGGTGGAGTAACTGCTCCAACACCAGTAGGTGACCTAGGGATGAATCAAATGACTCAGGCGATTGATTTAATTGATGTTTCATATGAGCAGGTTGATTCCTTATGTTCCACTTCCAGTTCTCATATGTTTTCTCTATCAATTATATGTACTTGTTAGTTGCTACTCCCTCTGTCCCAAAATTGTTGTCCTAGATTAGTCTAGATACGGATGTCCGTATCTAGACAAATCTAAGACAAGAATTTTGGGACGGAGGCCCTCCGCCCCAAAATTCTTGTCTTAGATTAGTCTAGATACGGATGTATCTAATACTAAAATGTGACTTGATACATCCGTATTTAGACAAATCCAAGACAACAATTTTGGGACGGAGAGAGTATATTACTCTTTCATTACACCATATGTCATGCTTTTCTTGCTGATATATTTCTGTAGTCCCCTACTGGCTACCATTTCATCCAGCTTTGGATAAAAGTTCCTACAAGTCTTATCTTATACTTCCTCCGTCCCTAAATAAGTGTCGCAGATTTAGTATAAAGACACTTATTTTGGGATGGAGGGAGTATAATTACACTGTTCCATCAGAGTAACTGTTTGTGAATGTAGGCATATGTATATATTGTTTTGTTGTAGTAATAGCATCTGCATATGTCCCTCTTAGTTTCATGGCAGTATATTATATATTTCCTTACAATATTGCAGATTGACCGTGACATGCTCATGAGTGGATTCATCCAACCTATTCCTGATCTATCACCTGTAATACCATCTGCGGATGAAATACCTTCAGATGATCCAGAAGTATCTCCATATGAAACAAATATTATATCCTTTTACAAGACTTGGGACACCTTTGGGGCTTTCTCAAACTTTTCTCCTCATCCAATTGACATGCCCGACGAAAAAGGAGATTGTTTGTCATGGCCAACAGTGGAGCACTATTACCAGGTTTCTCTTTCCTGATGTCTATTAGCCTACTTTTGTGTCATTCTCTGTGCTTTGAAAATGAATTCTGGATCATGACGCAAGACAACATTTCTTAAACCCGCAACATCTGCAGACGTCACATTAGCATGATAACTGCACCAGTCAACCCGTCAGTAAGCCCGAAAGTTTTTGCAGGCACATAAGTTTGTTGGTGTTGACAATCCTCAAGCAAGCGACATTGTGCAAGAAATAAAGCAGGCAAGGAGCCCCGAAGAAGCTGCTAGAATAGGAAGGACCCGGCAAAGAGAATTCCCTGACTTGGTAATATCTGAATATTCTGCTTTAATATTTTCTGAACAGTGACCATTTGCATACTCCTGATTGGTTATGCAAACCAAACCACTTCTGTCACTCCTTTTAATTGATTATATTTCTTTCCCTGTCAGATACGGCCAGACTGGGAGTCGATGAAAATCGATGTGATGTACAGAGCTCTGAAATGCAAGTTTTCAACTTACGCCCACCTGACCGAGATGCTGCTGTCGACGGCTGGCTCTGTCCTCGTCGAGGCCTCGCCCCATGACTTGTTCTGGGGCGGTGGGCGCGAGGGCGAGGGCCTGAATTACCTGGGTAGACTGCTGATGCAGCTGAGATCAGAGATTCTGGGAACGGTTCGAATGGGCGTTGAGGCTCGAGGACAGGAGGCGTGAGGTCTCTGCATGTTCTTGATAGTGTTGCATTTTTTTTGAGGGACGACACCAAATTTTGTCGAGCCACGGGGTTGCGTTCCTGTTTAGAAGAGAGATGATCTTGTATAACTAATACTACCTGATATGCTCCAGTTTAAAGTGTAAGGGAGTTCAGATGCACAAGTGATGCTCTTCCAACATGCAGAGCCTTGCTCAAATAGCAGTTTTTTGTTGATTATTTGGGGTAGCAAAAGATAGATGCCAACTAGCTTGATATTTGAGCTTCTCCCATGAGTAGAAACACTTTTGAGCTTTGACCTTCTCCCAACTAGCTTGATATTTGAGCTTCTCCTTCTGGTTGCTTTCTTTACTGTGTGAGACCTCATGGCCAACGGCAAAGCTCATTGCGTTGCTCCTCTTGGGGTCGTCCTCATCACAGAACGCATCTCAACAGCCTTACGCCATACCGGGTGACCGTGCCTGCCACTAAGAGGCTTGAGTTAAAAGCACCAGGAGTCCTAGAACTTGCTCTCAGTGTGGTGGTTTAGTCCTACAACTTGAAATTTGACCCTACCCAGTCCTGGAACTTGCATCAGATGTGCAAATCTAGTCCTGACGAATCAGAGTGCGCCATGTGGACGTGTGGGTGCCAACCCGGTCAGCGCGTGGCAATTTGCAAAGAGCCCCCTGGCGCTGTTGTGAATCAACCCGCACTACCAGCATCGGGAGCACCTGAATTTATTAACCGCATTTAATCTGTCGAGGTGGAGGAACTCCTGTAGCCTATCGCAACTCATTCTTCTCCATCTTTGTCTCTGTCGGCGCTTGAGCGGCCGTTGCTGACGTCAGCAACAATGGCTACCTCGCCGGAGCTCTTCGGCGGTCCAATGCCGCCTCCATCGGCTCATCTGCTCCGTCCGCCTGCAGCCTTTCCTCCAGACTATGGTGAGCTCCTCTTCTCTGCACCTCCTCTCCCCTGTTCCGTTTCTTGTATGTGCCGTGCGCAGTACGGCCTCGTACGGCGGATCCGTGCGATTTGGAAGCTGATTCAAGCTTGTGAGTTGCTTTGATCTTGCAAGGTGGCAATCTTATCATGAATGCAAGCTAGGGTTATGAGCGATGCATTTAGTCTAGGGTTTCTGCATCAAGTTATGGGTTTGGTGAAGAAGGTGGGGTTTTGGCATGAAGATAGTGCCTTTGCGTCGATGAACCTATGTTGTATTTCTTGTGTGAGTTTGGTATTTTGTGTTCTGTAGATTCGCTTACCATGATAGGGTTTTGATGAAGAAGGTGGCCCAGTAGATATAATCAATCTGAATGTGTAATTTATCTGAATTTGTTTTGCATGCAGTACATGTTCAGTTAAGTTTTACTGAATTTTTAACTGAATTTGTGCAGTTCATGTTCAGTTAACTGAATTTTGCACTGAATATATCTCCTTTTTTGTATGCAGTATATGTTCAGTTAAGTTAACTGAATTTGGGCAGTTCATGTTCAGTTAACTGAATCTTGCACTGAATATCTCTCTTTTTGGTATGCAATGTGTGACTCAGCAATGAGACAGAGTGTTCACACTCCTTTCTTTACACTGGAACTGGAACATGGTGGTCTTTTCTGTGGACCTATCAGTGCCCCAGAGCATTATAACTCTTCTTTGGAGGTCCTTGACTATGTTGATGCTTGCACATTTTCATATGCAGTCTTAGAAGAACACCTAAAATGGTTGGGATATCCTGCCAATGAGCACATAATTTACTGGTGTTTACCTGAGAAAACAATTTCAGATGGCTTGGTGAGAATTAAGGGTGATGCGGATTTGCAACATCTTATCACAGCTAGTGCTCAGCACAAAGTTCTTGCAATTATGGTTGACCATTCAGACTTCATCAGCAATTGCAGAGAAGATTTGATATTGAAGCTGCCATATGTTGCAAGCCCTGTCAGAATGGCCAACTCAATTGTTGGTGCAAGCAGTGCAACATCTGCTCACAGCCTTATTTCTGTGAATGTTGAAGATCCAATTTTCAGAGGTTGCAGTTGATGGGACAGAAGAAGAGGATATTCTGACAGATTTGCTTAATTCTATTGCTGACCCAAATTTGCTGACATATTGTGCAGAGCCAGACCTGCTTAATGGTGGTGTTAACCCAAATTTGCTTAATAGTGCAGAGCAAGACCTGCTTAATGCTGCAGAGCCAGACCTTCTTAATGCTGCAGAGACAAGTGTGATGGTTGCTGGTGCAGAGCCAAATTTGCAGCCTGAAAATGTTGTGCTGTCAGATTCAGAATTCAGTGACAGTGATTATGACATAGATGATGATCTTTATGAAGACAACATTGACTTTGATGTTGATGAAGAGGCTGAGCAAGAGGAGGTAGAGGTTGAGCCTGACTATGTACTTGAAGATGAAGATCTCAACCTCTCCCATGAAGCACAAGATCAACTGAAGTACAAATTCAAAGCTTTCAATTCCCAGGTGGACATGAAATCCCCTGTATTTAAATTAGGTATGGTATTTGATGATGTGGTTGAGTTGAGGAAAGCTCTCAAGGCCTATTCAATAAGGAACAGAGTGCAGATCAAAAAGCTGAAGAATGACAAGATCAGATTGGAGGCAGTTTGTCAGGGTGGTGGTTGCCCATGGGTGCTTAAGGCTAGAAATGACAACATGACTGGAGGTTTTGTCATCAAGGCATACAATGGATTAAATAAGTGCCAGAAGAAGTGGAAGTTAAAGGATATGACAACAAAATTCCTGTGCAACCTTTTCATTGATGAGTTCAGAGATGACCAGAAGATGTCCATTGGAACATTTTCAAGGAAAATAACAAAGGAATTCAATGTTACTCCTAATAGATGGAAGCTTGCTAGGGCTAGGAAGCAAGCACTTAAGGAGATACATGGTGATGAGGAAGAGCAGTTCAGCAGGCTATGGGATTACGGGCAAGAGCTAAGGAGCAAAAACCCTGGGTCTACATTCTTGCTAACAACCACACTTGTCAAAGATACAAAATTTCCAATGGGCAGAAAATGTTTGAAAACATTATATTGGTCATATGATGCTTGTAAGAGAGGATGGCTAAAGGGCTGCAAGCCTATTCTCTTCATTGATGGTTGTCATACGAAAACAAGGTTTAAAGGGGTGCTCCTTAGTGCTGTTGGAATTGATCCTAATGACTGCATTTTCCCCATTGCAATGGGCTGGGTGGAAGTAGAATGCAAAGGTTCATGGGAGTGGTTTCTGACCACTCTAAAAGATGATCTAAACATTACAAACACAACTCCTTTCACAGTTATGAGTGACAAGCAGAAAGGGTTAATAAATGTTGTGCACAAGGTTTGGCCAGATGCAGAACACAGGTTTTGTGTGAGGCATATTTACCAAAATTTTAATGAGAAGCACAAAGGAGAGGTACTGAAGCAAGATCTGTGGGCCATTGCAAGATCACCAAACAAGGTGAAGTGGAGAGAGAACTGTCAGAAAATGGTTGATCACTGCCAAGCTGCCTTCCACTGGACTGAGAGGCTTGAGCCAAACACATGGTGCAAGGCATTCTTCAGGGAATTTCCCAAATGTGACATCCTGCTGAACAACAACTCTGAAATCTTTAACAACTACATTCTTGATGGCAGAGAGATGACAGTGCTTAGTATGCTTGAATATATCTTCTACAAGATCATGCACAGGCTAGTGAGTAATCAAAGGGAAGCTATAAAAAAGTGGGTAGGGCAGAGAACACTACAAGAAACCTGTTAATCCATGACGGATTTTAGGTGATGTCTTCAGAAACTCTCATGGACGTCCTGCTACAGCCCTAGAAGCCTGCACAAGCCCGCTAAAGCCCGTGTAAATGTTCCCGGTGAAAGTGCTAGTTATCGACTAGAGGGGGGGGGGTGAATAGAGGATTTTCATGGAAGTCTTCAAAACATGAGAGTTTTGAAGACAAACAATAGAAATGAACCTATTGATATGCAGCGGAAGGTAGACTAAACTGAGCAAGCCATAGTCAAGTATGCAATGAAGTGAAAGCACGACGACTAATAGCAGCTAGGTAGTAAAGATCAGGATGGAAGATAGTATGAAGCCAAACAATGATAGTAGTCACATAGTGGAGTCAAACAGGTAGTGCAAGCAGGCAATGACTTCACGAAGACAAACTGTAAGTAAAGAGAGGGAGAGGATAGAACCAGTCACTTGGTGAGGACACAGGATTTGTTGGACCAGTTCCAGTTGCTGTGACAACTGTACGTCTGGTTAGGGAGGCTGAGATTCAACTCAGAAGACCGCATCTTCACCTTATTCCCCTTGAGCTAAGGACACCCAGTCCTCGCCCAATTACTTTGGTAAGTCTTCAAGGTAGACTTTCAAACCTTCACAGACTTCGTTCACCGGCGATCCACAATGACTCTTGGATGCTCAGAACGCGACGCCTAACCGGCTGGAGGATTCACAGTCCTCAAGTGTAACAAGTCTTCAGGTCACGCGGACAGAAAGACTTCAGTGGTGCCTAACACTCTTTGGCTCTGGTTGTTTGGGCTTTGTCCTCGTAAGGATTTCTCTCTCTCAAAAGCTTCGAAGGTGGGTTGCTCTCAAATGACAAAAGCCATGCACTAACTCTGAGCAGCCACCAATTTATGGTGTAGGGGGTGGGCCATTTATAGCCACTATGCAACCCAAACTGATTTGTCCGGAATGACCCTGGGTCATTAAGGAACTGACACGTGTTCCAACGGTCAGATTTCAAACACACGCGGCAACTTTACTTGGGCTACAAGTCAAGCTGACTCATCCAGCTCTGGATAAGATTTGCTCTCATAGTCTTCGCTCGAAGACATAGGATTTGGTTGAGTATCACTTCACCACTCGACTTTGTTCATCGGGACCCCACTTAACAAAGATCGTGATTCTTATGACTCAACAAAGAAGAAAAGGAAACAATGAAACAACTAAGTCTTCGCGCTCCATAGTCTTCACGCAATGCCTTCTCTTGTCATAGTCTTCAAAGTGAATATCTTCACATACCACCAATGTCTTCAATGTCTTCATACATTTTAGGGGTCATCTCCGGTAGGTAAACTGAATCAATGAGGGACTACTACCTGTGTTATCCTGCAATTCTCACAAACACATTAGTCCCTCAACCAGGTTTGTCGTCAATACTCCAAAACCAATTAGGGGTGGCACTAGATGCACTTACAATCTCCCCTTTTGGTGATTGATGACAAACTGGTTGAAGTTTTCAACGGGATAAAAGTATGTGAAATTGTAAAGGATAAAGGTATTGTCTTCATAAGTAGCAAAAGGCTCCCCACGAAGATGTGCATATAAGTAATTTGCTTTTGGAATGCAAATGCACATGGCAGGTTGTACTTGTGGAGATCCTCTTCAACTTATGAAGACAATTCATCATGCATGATTTGATATAACAAAGATAATGACATGCATAATGAAAAATGGACGTATGCAAAATGACTAAGTGCGGAATTTATCATCGCACATGCGGAATTTATCATCGCATCACGTAATAGCGTAAAACGAAAGCGCATTTACGACCATCAAGTTTAAGTTTTACAACTCAAAGAACCAAATGTATCAAAAGCGAGAGTTGTAAACACTAGGAAAAATATAATGCAACCGCCCATATGGACCCGCTTGAAGACTATCAACTCATATGCTTCTCCCCCTTGTGTCAGTAAGGACCAAAAGGTTTGAAGACATAGAGCCTCTACTCATTCCCGTATGAGTAGGAGAAGCCGCAGGTCGGCGTCGGGGTTTTGGCGGTTCAGACGAACTTGGTGCAGTGTCGATACGCGTTGGAGGTGGTGAAGTAGCATCATCTTGATCATCGATCACTCTGGCATTCACCGTTGCAGCGGAGGAGGAATAATCAAAGTCTTCAAGAGAAGGAGTTCGGCGCAAGACGGCATTCCTTGGAGGAGTGGAGTCAAACTTGAATCTTTCAGTGAAGCCATCATCGTGAAGATCTGCTTCAGCACTCAACAATGTCAAACTCTTCCAGGACCTTCGACAGGTTTCATGTGTAACAAAGGCATTCTTGGTGGCAAGATTGCGAATGCGATTAACGTCCACCAAGAGGCTTTGCATCTGGCGCTTCAGCCAGAAGTGATGCTTATCTTGTTTTTGATGCAGGGCAACGAGAAGTTCTCGGTCATTGAGAACACGAGATCGCTTCCGGGGCCTTTGAGCAATAGTGCTTTCAATGGCTTCAGTTCGAACACGGTGAGGTAAGCGTGTATTGCCAGCCAAAGGATAAACACGAGTGACTGCCTGGACTCCTTCAATGGGTTGTGTGAAGCTTTGGTGATCTGCATTGTGAAGACAAACAGGCTCCTTAGCAGGCTCTGGGTATATGGCTTCAACTGACATATCAACCTCTGGTAGAAAGATCAGATGGTTGCGAGCAGAGGGCTGATAGTTGACAGCTGAGTGTAGCTTGATGAGGCGCATGACCCACGGAGCGTAGAACTTCAGTCCAAAGAGATCAGAGCCTGATGCAGCCAACTGCCTGATAAAGAAGTCTTGAGCATTGAAGTTGATGCCATTGAAGATATAAAAGACCAAAGTCTTCATTGCTCCTTCAAGTTTTGCTGCTGAAGAATGTCCTTTGACAGGCCATAGAGTTTGCCTGATGATGTGATAAATAGTGCGGGGTAGTGATAACCCACAAGTATAGGGGATCAGTTGTAGCCTCTTTCGATAAGTAAGAGTGTCGAACCCAACGAGGAGCTAAAGGTAGAACAAATATTCCCTCAAATTCTATCGACCACCGATACAACTCTACGCACACTTGACGTTCGCTTTACCGGAAACAAGTATGAAACTAGAAGTACTTTGTAGGTGTTTTTGGATAAGCTTGCAAGAAAGTAAAGAGCATGTAAATAAAGACTAGGGGCTGTTTAGATAAATACACAACGAAATTAGTTTTAGTAAAGAGTTTGTTGTCACGAGAAAGTTATTTGTCCCCAGGCAATCGATAACTAGACCGGTAATCACTATTGCAATTCTATTTGAGGGAGAGGCATAAGCTAACATATCATCCCTTACTTGGAATTCTATGCACTTATGATTGGAACTCTAGCAAGCATCCGCAACTACTAAATATTCATTAAGGTAAAACCCAACCATAGCATTAAAGTATCAAGTCCCCTTTATCCCATACATAAACAACCTACTTACTCGGGTTTGTGTTTCAGTCACTCACCAACCCACCATAAGCAAATCATAAACATATTGCAAACCCTACATCGGGAATCCCTCACGCTTGCGCGACACGGAGGGCACAATAGGACAGCACCAATAATAAAACATGCAACTCAAACCAATCATAGTAATTCATCAATCACCGATAGGACAACAAAAATCTACCCAGACATCATAGGATGGAAACACATCATTGGATAATAATATGAAGCATAAAGCACCATGTTCAAGTAGAGGGTACAACGGGTTGCAGGAGAGTGGACCGCTGAATATAGAAGGGGGAAGGTGATGGAGATGTTGGTGAAGATGACGGCGGTGTTGGTGAAGATCAGTGATGATGATAGCCCCCAGCTAGCCTGGCGCCGCCAGAAGCAAGGGGGAGAGAGGCCCCTTCTTCTTCCTTGACCTCCTCCCTAGATGGGAGAAGGGTTTCCCCTCTGGTCCTTGGCTCCCATGGCTTGAGAGGGGCGAGAGCCCCTCCGGGATTGGATCTATCTCTGTTTCTGCGTTCTATCCTGGCTCTGTTTCACCGTTTTGTGTATATATGGAGATCCGTAACTCCGATTGGCCTGAAACCTTCGCCCAGATCGTTTTCCAAAAATTAGCTTTCTTGCGGCAAAAGAAGAGCATCAACCGCCTTACGGGTGGCCCACGAGATAGGGGGGCGCGCCCCCTAGAGGGGTGGCATGGGCCTATCTCGTGGCCACCTCGGGCATCGTCTCGCGTTGATTTTACTTCCCAAAAATCACAAATATTCCAAAAAAAAATCTCCGTCCGTTTTTATCCCGTTTGGACTCCGTTTGATATTGGGTTTCTGCGAAACATAAAACATGCAACAAACAGGAACTGGCACTAGGCACTGGATCAATATGTTAGTCCTAAAAAATAGTATAAAAAGTTGCCAAAAGTATATAAAAGTTGAATAATATTGGCATGGAACAATAAAAAATTATAGATACGATGGAGACGTATCAGCATCCCCAAGCTTAATTCCTGCTCGTCCTCGAGTAGGTAAATGATAAAAAAGATAATTTTTGATGTGGAATGCTACCTAGCATAATCTTGATCATGTGTCTAATCATGGTATGAATATTAAGACACGAGTGATTCAAAGCAATAGTCTATCCTTTGACATAAAAACAATAATACTTCAAGCATACCAACCAAGCAATTATGTCTTATTGAAATAACATAGACAAAGAAAGCTCATCCCTACAAAATCATATAGTCTGGCTATGCTCCATCTTCACCACACAAAATATTCACATCATGCACAACCCCGATGACAAGCCAAGCAATTGTTTCATACTTTTGACGTTTCTCAAACCTTTTCAACTTTCACGCAATACATGAGCGTGAGCCATGGACATAGCACCATAGGTGGAATAGAATATGATGATGGAGGTTATGTGGAGAAGACAAAAAAGGAGAAAGTCTCACATCGACGCGGCTAATCAACGGGCTATGGAGATGCCCATCAATTGATGTCAATGCGAGGAGTAGGGATTGCCATGCAACGGATGCACTAAGAGCTATAAGTGTATGAAAGCTCAAACTGAAACTAAGTGGGTGTGCATCCAACTTGCTTGCTCATGAAGACCTAGGGCATTTGAGGAAGCCCATCGTTGGAATATACAAGCCAAGTTCTATAATGAAAATTCCCACTAGTATATGAAAGTGATAACTCAAGAGACTCTCTATATGAAGAACATGGTGCTACTTTAAAGCACAAGTGTGGTAAAAGGATAGTAAAATTGCCCCTTCTCTCTTTTTCTCTCATTCATTTTTTTTCTTTTTTTTTATTTTTTTGGGTGGGCTTCTTTGGCCTCTTTTTTTATTTGGGCTTCTTTGGCCTCTTTTATTTTTCATAAAGTCCGGAGTCTCATCTCGACTTGTGGGGGAATCATAGTCTCCATCATCCTTTCCTCACTGGGGCAATGCTCTTATAATGGTGATCATCACACTTTTATTTACTTACAACTCAAAATTACAACTCGATATCTAGAACAAAGATATGACTCTATATGAATGCCTCCGGCGGTGTACCGGGATGTGCAATGATATAGCGTAGAAATGACATCAAAAAACGGACAAGCCATGAAAACATCATGCTAGCTATCTTACGATCATGCAAAGCAATATGACAATAAATGCTCAAGTCATGTATATGATGATGATGAAAGTTGCATGGCAATATATCTCGGAATGGCTATGGAAATGCCATGATAGGTAGGTATGGTGGCTGTTTTGAGGAAGATATAATGAGGCTTATGTGTGATAGAGCGTATCGTATCATGGGGTTTGGATGCACCGCTAAGTTTGCACCAACTCTCGAGGTGAGAAAGGGCAATGCACGGTATCAAGAGGCTAGCAATGATGGAAGGGTGAGAGTGCGATAATCCATGGACTCAACATTAGTCATAAAGAACTCACATACTTATTGCAAAAATCTATTAGTCATCAAAACAAAGTACTACGTAGCATGCTCCTAGGGGATAGATTGGTAGGAAAAGACCATCGTCATTCCCCGACCGCCATTCATAAGGAAGGCAATCAATAAACACCTCATGCTCCGACTTTGCTACATAACGGTTCACCATACGTGCATGCTACGCGACTTGCAAACCTCAACACAAGTATTTCTCAATTTCACAATTACTTAACTAGCACGACTCTAATATCACCACCTTTATATCGCAAAACTATTGCAGGGAATCAAACATATCATATTCAACAATCTACAAGTTTATGTAGGATTTTATGACTAACCATGTGAATGACCAATTCCTGTCATCTCTCTAAATAGATATAAGTGAAGAAAGAGAGTTTAATTCTTTCTACAAAAGATATGCCCACGCTCTAACAAATATAAGTGAAGCAAAAGAGCATTCTACAAATGGCGGTTGTCTATGTGAAGAGAAACAGGCAATCCAAACTTCAAATGATATAAGTGAAGCACACGAAGCATTCTATAAAGCCACACTCAAAAGATATAAGTGAAGTGCAATGAGCATTCTATAAATCAACCAAGGACTATCTCCTACCAGCATGGTGCATAAAAGAAAATGAAAACTAAATGCAAAAGACGCTCCAAGACTTGCACATAATGCATGAATGAAACGAATTGAAAACATACCGATACTTGTTGAAGAAAGAGGATGCCTTCCGGGGCATCCCCAAGCTTAGACGCTTGAGTCTCCTTGAATATTTACTTGGGGTGCCTCGGGCATCCCCAAGCTTGAAATCTTGCCTCTCTTCCTTTTCCTCATATCGAGACATCCTCGATTAGACACTACATCCACACAAAACTTCAACAGGAAACTCGGTAAGATCCGTTAGTATAATAAAGCAAATCACCACTCTAAGTACTGTAGCAAACCAATTCATATCTTGTTTTTGAATTTTTTCTACTGTAACATAACTTTTCCATGGCTTAATCCACTAATATAAATTGATAGATTCATCAAAACAAGCAAACTATGCATCAAAAACAGAATCTGTCAAAAACAGAACAGTCTGTAGCAATATGAACATCCACCATACTTCTGGTATCCCAAAAATTCTACCAAAATTAGGAAAAATAAACAAGTTGTATAGAAAGACAGTGCAAAAAGAATCAGAACCATTTGACGTTCCAATAAAATTAAAATTCGCACACTACAGCCAGAGTTTCTGTCCTGCACCGTACAAACCAACAAGCATTGTAAACATCCTAAAAGCAAACCTTAGCACATTATTTTTATAATACAATGGAATTGTACAAGGGGATAATTATTTTTATTTAAAAGTTCCTGTAATCAAGATTCACAAAGTTGCCGTGAGCATGAACAAAGTTCAAGGAGCTCTCCCACTTCAACAATGCTTGTCTTTCTCACTTTCACTTTCCTTTTTTGAAAAGTTTTTAGGTTCCCCTCTTTATTTTTGTGTTTTTAAACTATATGAAAGCGCTCAACATAAATAAATGACTCTCTAAAACTTCCGGGTTGTCTCCCTGGCAGCGCTTTCTTTAAAGCCTTTAAGCTAGGCATTTAGTGCTCAAGTAATGAATCCACCCGGATCCCAAGGTATATCAAAGCCAATTTTAATTAACAATGATTTGTAATTTAGTAGTGAGCACGAAGTAACATAAATCAAGCAACAACTAAGTCTAACTCTCTTCCTATGCATCGGCATGTCATAAAAGAACAATTCATGCACACATAGTAAAGGCCAATGCATAGTATAAACAGTTTCTTGCAATTCTATCATGTTGGAAACATAGAGACGTGGAGAAATAGTTCCTCTCTCATAATAATTGCAAGTAGGAGCAGCAAGCACATGCATATTACATTCATCAAAATTATCATGTGCAACGGTAAAAGGCAACCCATCAATATAATCCTTAATAAGCACAAACTTCTCCGATAAAGTGTAGTAGGGAGAATTCAAAAAGATAATAGGACTATCATGCGTGGGTGCAATAGCAACAATCTCATGCTTAACATAAGGAACTATAGCAAGTTCATCTCCATAAGCATAATTCATATTGGCATCTTGGCCACAAGCATAGCAAGCATCATCAAAAGGGATATTTCAAACAAATTCAAGGGATCATAGCAATCATCCTTCGGTAAGCACGAAGGGAATTAAATAATGTATGAGTTGGAGGGTTACTCTCATTAGAAGGTGGGCACAGTAGCTAATCCGCTCTTCCTCCTTTTGTTCTTCGCTCTCCTCATCATCTTTTTCATCCAATGAGCTCACTGTTTCATCAATTTCTTCTTCCATAGCTTCCTGCAAAATATTAGTCTCTTCTTGGACATCGTTGACTTTCTTCATAAAAGCATTAATATAGTAATTGTATTCATAATTCTCATAGCAATATCCAAGTATAGCAAGATTTTCCGGCCTATAACCATAATCATCAAAAGCTTCATACTTTTCAAACAAAGCTTCAATATCATAGGCAGCCTTAAAAGCAACAAATTCTTCTATTTGTTCCACATCATAGTAATCATATATACCATTAGCATAAGAAGCTAAGGTTTCATTATCATTAAATTTGCATGAAAATGGAAGGTGTGGAGCCTCCATCCTAGAGCAACAAGTAATATCATATTTCAAGCATAGATTCCAGGCATACCAACGCAACATAATAAATTGATCCCATAATAGTTTCCCTTTTTGTGTCGAGCAATAATCCCTAAAGTATTCACGTTGATCCAACGTGTCTCCCATTATAAATTTGAGTGGGGTTTTCTCAGGATTATCAAAGTAGTACATAATATCTCTCACATAATGAGAATTGGGGGTTTTAGGAGTTACCCCATCTACATGAGTAGCAAGTACCTCTAATTTTTTGGTATTTTGTGTTCCATATCCATAACTAAAGATAGAGAACAACTAAGAACAACAAATAAAAATTACTTAGTGATAAAGCAAACAAGCACACACGAGAATATTCACCCCACGCTATGACTCCCCGGCAACGGCGCCAGAAAAAGGTCTTGATAACCCACAATTATAGGGGATCAGTTGTAGCCTCTTTCGATAAGTAAGAGTGTCGAACCCAACGAGGAGCTAAAGGTAGAACAAATATTCCCTCAAGTTCTATCGACCACCGATACAACTCTACGCACACTTGACGTTCGCTTTACCGGAAACAAGTATGAAACTAGAAGTACTTTGTAGGTGTTTTTGGATAAGCTTGCAAGAAAGTAAAGAGCACGTAAATAAAGACTAGGGGCTGTCTAGATAAAGACACACCAAAATTAGTTTTAGTAAAGAGTTTGTTGTCATGAGAAAGTTATTTGTCCCTAGGAAATCGATAACTAGACCGGTAATCACTATTGCAATTCTATTTGAGGGAGAGGCATAAGCTAACACATCATCCCTTACTTGCAATTCTATGCACTTATGATTGGAACTCTAGCAAGAATCCGCAACTACTAAAGATTCATTAAGGTAAAACCCAACCATAGCATTAAAGTATCAAGTCCCCTTTTATCCCATACGCAAACAACCTACTTACTCGGGTTTGTGTTTCAGTCACTCACGCAACCCACCATAAGCAAATCATAAACATATTACAAACCCTACAGCGGGAATCCCTCACGCTTGCGCGACACGGAGGGCACAATAGGACATCACCAATAATAAAACATGCAACTCAAACCAATCATAGCAATTCATCAATCACCGATAGGACAACGAAAATCTACTCAGACATCATAGGATGGCAACACATCATTGGATAATAATATGAAGCATAAAGCACCATGTTCAAGTAGAGGGTACAGCGGGTTGCGGGAGAGTGGACCGCTGAATATAGAAGGGGGAAGGTGATGGAGATGTTGGTGAAGATGACGGCGGTGTTGGTGAAGATCGCGGTGATGATGATGGCCCCCGGCAGCGCTCCGGCGCCACCGGAAGCAAGGGGGAGAGAGGCCCCCTTCTTCTTCTTCTTCTTCCTTGACCTCCTCCCTAGATGGGAGAAGGGTTTCCCCTCTGGTCCTTGGCTCCCATGGCTTGGGAGGGGTGAGAGCCCCTCCGAGATTGGATCTATCTCTGCTTCTGCGTTACATCACGGCTCTGCTTTCACCGTTTCGTGTATATATGGAGATCCGTAACTCCGATTGGCCTGAAACCTTCGCCCAGATCGTTAAATTAGCTTTCTTGCGGCAAAAGAAGAGCATCAACCGCCTTACGGGTGGCCCACGAGATAGGGGGGCGCCCCCCCCCCCTGGAGGGGTGGTGTCGGTGTCAAAACCGGCGGATCTCGGGTAGGGGGTCCCGAACTGTGCGTCTAGGCGGATGGTAACAGGAGACAAGGGACACGATGTTTTTACCCAGGTTCGGGCCCTCTCGATGGAGGTAAAACCCTACTCCTGCTTGATTCATATTGATGATATGGGTAGTACAAGAGTGGATCTACCACGAGATCGTGAGAGGCTAAACCCTAGAAGCTAGCCTATGGTATGATTGTTGTTCGTCCCACGGACTAAATCCTCCGGTTTATATAGACACCGGATAGGGTTAGGGTTACACAGAGTCGGTTACAATGGTAGGAGATCTACATATCCGTATCGCCAAGCTTGCCTTCCACGCCAAGGAAAGTCCCATCCGGACACGGGACGAAGTCTTCAATCTTGTATCTTCATAGTCCAGGAGTCCGGCCAACGGTGATAGTTCGGCTATCCGGACACCCCCTAATCCAGGACTCCCTGAGTAGCCCCTGAACCAGGCTTCAATGACGACGAGTCCGATGCGCATATTGTCTTCGGCATTGCAAGGCGGGTTCCTCCTCTGAATACTTCATAGAAGATTTTGAACACAAGGATTGTGTCCGGCTCTGCAAAACAAGTTCCACATACCACCGTAGAGAGAATAACTTTTGCACAGATCTGCCGACGTGATTCTGCGGGCGTGACATCACACCACGGCCGTGCCTTTATAATGAATCATTTTTACTGTTCCACCTCAGCGCGTTTAGCGAGGCGGTTTCCTTGGCATGTCTTATCGTGAGCGGAGATCGTGCCCCTTATTCCGGGATCCTCATCAATACGGGCGTAGTAACCCAACTGCGTTCGCTGGCACGCCTCCTCCATCGGCGAAGTAATCGAATCACGGGGAGGGCTCTTGGTATTCAACCTCTTTATAACGAGACCAAGGCCCGCTCTTATTTTTCAATCTCAATCGAATCCGCCCCTCGCCTCGAGTTCCAACACCCAAAGCTCCAGATTTAGGCGCTTCGGACCTTCAACGATGTCCGGCTCCGACCTGCACGGCCGGTGGATGTCTTCCTCCGTCACGGAAGAAGATGTGCTAAAGCTGAGAGACGCCAGGTATCTCACTGGCGAAATTTCGCATAGGCTGCCTGCCCAAGAGTAGGTTATTCCCACTCCCGATGGTGAGAGCGTGGTATTCGTGTCTCACTTCCTTCGGGGTTTAGGCTTCCCGACGGACCCTTTCGTGAGGGGGCTCATCTTTTATTATGGGCTGGAATTCCATGACTTGGATCCGGAGTCCATCCTCCACGCCTCGTCGTTCATTGTCGTGTGAAGCCTTCCTCCGCATTACCCCTCACTTCGGATTGTGGCTCAAGACCTTCAAAGTGGAGCCAAGATGATCGAGGGCATCGAGCAGAAAAGTGGAGGGGCTGTTATAAGCAAGAATGCAGACGCTCCATGGCCCGAGGGCTCTTTTCAAGAGGAGCTCACTTTATGGCAACAGGAGTGATTTTATATCGCCGCTCCCAGGGGCACCAAATGGGCGGCACCACCTGCCTTCCGCTCGGGTCCTCCACTGCGGCTGGCGTCATGGGTCAATAAAGGGCTCGACTGGGGACCGTCCAAGGACGTACCTTTGTTGCAGGGCCGTATTCGAGACCTCCGAGAGAGGGAGATCAATCTAGTCATAGTAGCGCAGGTCATGCTGATTCGTCGCACCCTGCCCTGCAAACGTCGCCCCCTCCGCCCGTGGGAGTTTAATCCGGAGGGACCACGAGCTCTCCAACATTTTATGGGCGTAACGCCCGTGGAGATGTACCAACTGTTCTTCGGATCAGAAGCAGTGTGTCCAGACTTAACCGAGGACGCAGGTCTGAGCTGCAATCGCCCGGATACTCAAGTAAGTAGTCCTGTACCCGGACATGCTATCCGCATATTTATCATACACTTGCCCTTAAAAGAGCTATCCTTTTAAACAGGAGTGGATAGCAAAAGCAAAACTGATCAGGTGTCCGGCCCCCCTCCCTGAGACCACGCCGGATCCTGTATTAACCAAGATGCTAGAGGCTGTGCCTTTTGAAGAAGGCGAAGGGGGGAACAAGGGAACTACTGCCTCCGTGGAGGAGGCTATCAAGAAAGGGGGGATCGAGAATCCCTCCCTCCAAGGGGAGAAGAGGACCGCTTCTGAAGATCCGGAGACCAAAGCCTCGAAGCGGGGGAAGAAATCTTCACCAGAGGGTCCTCACAAGGGAGATGCCCCGCCGCACTATTTCCCCAAGGAGGTCAGCCCTCCAAAGGAGCCATAAGTAAAGGGGCGTTTATTTTTAAAGAGAGACATCCCGTTTTATTTCAAGATAACCGAAATTTACCTTGTAGTTCGGATCTCAGCCCTTCACAAAGCAGAGCTCGTCTTCAGGGGATCTTGATCCGGAGATGATGGAGAGCGAAACGCCTCCGCCTGCCGTACCGTTATGCGAGGTGGACGGCCCTGAGGTGTCGTCGCGGAGGGTTTCTCCGAATCCGGCAGGGCCAGAAGGCAGCCGTATGTCCCCTCAAAGCCCTCCGAGTCCGGCCTTCGAAAAAGGCCACCGGACGAGTCCGACGCCAATGGGTGTACGGTCGGAGGAGCTGAAGGGTCTGCTTGGGCGAGCGTCTATCTCGGAAGATCACCGTGCGTTAATGGGTACGGTGATTGAAAGGATTTCATCCGTTGAGAGCGGATTGCATGAAGCCGTCGCAAGTTTGCTGACGGGTTTTGAGGTACGCAAAATGATGTACCTTCTGACAGTTCTGCATATAAAATGCGCCCTGTATAGATAGTAGCCCCGAGACTTGGTGCGGTGTCAAAAATACGGGCGCCGAGGATCATAACCCCAGGTGTAATATGCGCTCTTCCTATGTAGGTGGCGGCGTCCGGTGGCTAGCCGGGCTGATGAATTTGCCGAATCAAGCGGCAACTTGTCGTGGCGGATGCGGACATCACGCTTGTTAATAAGCGGCTTGACGAGTCACAAGGGATGCAACTTCTCCGCGGACACCTGGTAAGGGAGCTTGACGCCCATGCCTTACAACATGTATGCTTAATGCAGATGGTGCCGCTGCTATGGAGAACCTTCGGGCGGAGCTCGCCCGAGCCAAGGAGCAAGCCAGAAAAAGTGATGCGGCGGCCTTGAAGGCGGCCGCAGAGCTAAAAGCCGAACAGGCTGCTCACTGCCGAAGCAAGAAAGAAATGGCCGTGAAATTGAAGAATGCTACTGACCGTTGCGAGCTTCTTGAAAAAGAAGATCGAGCGAAACAAGAGGACCTGAAAAAGGCCGCCGCCGAGGCCAAGGATACTCGATCTGTGATGAGAGATATGAAGGAGGAGCTACGTCAGGCCGGAGATATTGCGGCTTGAAAGCCCTTTCTGATGCGGAGAAAATTCACGGATCCTAAGTACGCTCAATTGGACCGGCTGTGGAGTGGGAAGGATGCTTATCTGGACTTGGCGGCGAAAGTGCCGCAGACGCGCCGAACACTTCCGAGGTCAAAAGGATCACGGAATGGAAGAGCTTTTTGGTCGCAGTTCCATAGTCCGGAAAGCGCCCACTTTCGTTAACCGATCGTTTGGCCGAATGGGCTGAGCTGAATAGGTTGTCCGGACTTGCCATGAAGGCTGTCGTGACTCATTTGTGGCCGAAAAGGCCCGAGCCGAAGAGTTATTTTGGCTTGTTGCAGCAGTTCCTTGGTGCGGTGCCGCATATTGATGCAATGAAGCGGTCAGCATGCATAGAGTGTGCGCGGATGGCTCTTGCCCGTGTCAAGACATACTGGGCGAAGATGAAGGCCACCGACGTTGCATCCCAAGATTCGGATGAAGTTTAGTACCTACCGAGCACTATTTTGAGGAAGTCCTGCAGGGCGCTCGTTTAATAGAGACGCAGTGCTCGAAGGATATTATGTTTAAATGACATGTATTATCTGTGAAAACAATGTTTCAATATAATATAAGAACTTTTTATACTTGTGTGTTCAAGTATTTAAAACACCTCCTGTGCGGCCGTTGATGTATATGTGTATATAACCTGAAAGATGGCAGTCCTTGGCTTCAGCCCCCACGCACATAGTGCGGGGGTGTTTGCAAAAAGGCGCATTTTCACACTTAATCCAACGTCTTGGTCCTGTAAAGGAGGTGATAGCGTAGCAAACTAGGCAACCGGACTATAATGCTTTATCACTTTCACTTAGCCATAGGAGTTCGATGGTGGGGCTACTATATAGCCCCTAGGGGCAACGCGCTCTCCCGAATTCGGGGCGCGTATGTGCCTGACCGGGAAACGGTCCTTCGTTAATGCGGCGGAATTCTAAACATTCCGGTGGGTTATCGAGTGGTTGACCAGTCTCACACTACATCATGACAGTCAGTTTTCGACTTCCTCTACTGAGGTGCTCACCTGGCCGAACCGGGGCGCAATCGCAGTAGTTCTCCTGGTGCCGCGTTAGTCGATAGAACGAAACGTAAGGCAGCAAAACACAGGAGCCGGGCAAACCCAACATTTGACCAAAGACATGATTCGGAGCTGATGCATATAAGGCCTAACTCGAGACGCCGAACACTCCCTAAGGTATTCGGTCTATGAAAACGGGCAGAATAATGCCCTAAGCCCCTGGTGTTCAGGTACGCGCAAAAATTCTGGTGTGGCCGATGCCAAAACGCCAGCCTCCTCCTCGCTTATAGCAAGAAACCGGGGAATGTGTATCAATAAGAGACAGTAAAAAAGGTTTACGCAGGGTCTTAATCTGAAAAGAATCCTTGCAACGGGTCCCTACTGCACGTCTGCGCCTGTGTCTCCATTGTGCCGTATCCTGGACGGGTGTAACACGCTGTTCATCTGTAAAAGAGAAGAACTTAGTTGAAAAAAGAAAAAGGATCGTGCGAAAAAATGTACTTTATATTAAATAAATGGAGTACGGTTCGAAAAGTGAACAAAATTGAGCTTTATTGTCTCTTGTTGTACATGCGTGCAGCCCCTTGTACGGGGGTATGCCGCTAGTAGGCGCCGGACTCGTCTAGCCATGTCCGGGGTTTGAATGACCTATTCAGGTGCTTTGATTAGCGGAGCCGGATTGGTGTGGGGCTGTCGAGGCAGTCTCACGTTCTTCCGTGCTCGAGTAACACTTAATACTCCTTTTAATGAGATGATGCCGTGGACCGGGCATTTTAAGTGTAAGAGATGCATAATGCGGTATTGCGTTAAAGCGGCGAAAGCTTCACGCCCAAAGAGTGCTTGATAGCTACTTTCGAATGGGGCGATGTGGAAGGTTAACTTTTTGCGGCGGAAGTTGTCGGATGAGCCGAACACAACTTCTATGAGTAGGGAGCCCGTACAATGGGCATATAGGCCTGGCATTACCCCTTTGAAGGAGGTGTTGCTATGGAGAATTTTGGTTGGGTCTATCCCCATTTTGCGGATTGTGTCCTGATATAGCAGGTTTAGATCGCTACCTCCGTCCATTAGGACTTGTGTGAATTGGAGTCCGTCGATTATAGGGTCTAATATCAAGGCAGTCCATCCTGCGTTCCGGATACTTCCGGAATAGTCCTGATAATCGAAGGTGATTGGTTTTGACAACCATCGTTGGGACTCTCTTTGGGATAGGCAGGTAGCGTGTTTCTATGGGCGCCGCTCTGTTTTTCCCTTTGTCACTTGAAGTGAGTTCACTGCTTTGACTTTTTGTGGGAATTCTTTTGTTTTCCGGTGCTCGCTTGTGGGGTTCGCCATCGTCCTCGCTTGGTGTGTCGAGCCCCTTGTGTTCGGCATTGAGTTTGCTCGATCGCTTGAAGACCCAGCAATCTCTGTGGGTATGGTTTGCGAGCTTCCGGAGTACTTGTGGATTTGGCATATTTTGTCCAAGATTTTGTTTAGGTTGGATAGCTCGTCGATGTCGCCCTTGAGGGGCAGTTTTTATGGTTCTGCCGGAGCTTCGAATCCGGCGTTGACCGCCGTGCTCTTCGGCTGTTTCCCTTTGTCCGGCGCTGATCCTTGCTGCGTCGTGGTTTTCCATTTCCATCCTCGACTTCGATGTACTTGGGTCGCTGGCAGCATCTTGCCAGCCAAATGTCCTCTCCGCGCAAAAGCGGGTCATGAGGCTTGTTAATGCAGCCATGGTTCTCGGCTTCTCCTGGCCGAGGTGTTCAGCGAGCCATTAAATCTCGGACGTTGAGTTTGAAAGCTGCTAAGGCTTCGGCGTCCGGACAGTCGACTATTTGGTTCTTTTTGGTAAGGAACCTGTTCCGGAATTTGCGGGCTGACTCACCGGGCTGTTGAGTTATGTGACTTAAATCGTCTGCATCCGGAGGACGAACATAAGTCCCTTGAAAATTTGCCCGAAAAGCATCCTCGAGCTCTTCCCAACTTCCAATGGTATTTTCAGGGAGGCTTTTGAGCCAATGCCGGGCTGGCCCTTTGAGCTTGAGGGTAAGTATTTTATGGCGTGGAGATCGTCTCCTCTAGCCATGTGTATGTGGAGGATGTAATCCTCAATCCGCACTCTGTGGTCCTGTTGTTCCGTCAGATGCCTCTATGTTTACGTGTTTGAATTCCACTTTGAATTCGTGATCCAAAGACCTCATCGGTGAAACATTGGGGTGTGCGGCACCCCTATATTTGGGTGTGCCGTGATGTTCAGATATTTGGCGTGTTGCATTGCTTGGAAGAGCTTGCTTTCTTGGCCCATAGATGGACCTAACTGGGCCATCCTTTTGATGCGAATCCTTATGCGGATCGCATGCAGGCTTGTGTCTTGGCGCCGCTTGCCGCTCCATGTTTGCCATGTGGTCGCTTCTATCCGACCGGCGACCTCTTTGTTCTTTGATTGCGGGGCTCTCGGCCTCCTCATCGAATTCGGGCAGTAATTTGCGCTTGGGTAGCTCTTTGTTTGGCGATCGTCGCCGTATTTCTCTGCGGTGTTGAGTACTTTGCTCCATCCGATTCTCGAGTGCATCTTCCCTGTTTTGAGCTTCCGCTTCGCTTTTTCAGGCTACGCCAGCGGCGACGAGCCTTTGTGGAGGTTCTTCTGCTCCAACAATTTGTCCAGCGTGAGATCGTCCGGACTGTTATCTTCGCCGGGGACGGGTTGTTTATCCAAGTTGTCCTGTTCGGACGGTTGCTCGATAGCATGTTGGTCGTCCACCGGTTCACCCTGCTCTATGGCTGGGTCTTTGTCAAGGCGGGACTTGGTGCGGCGTTTACGTTGCCATTTTGACTGCTTTTCGAGGGATTTATCCTTCAGAGTGTCCCGTTGTTCCTCGTCGTCACTTCCTTTAGGTGTATCCACCATGTATACATCGTGGGATGAGGTGGCTGTCCAAGATCCTATAGGTGCTGGTTCATGGTTGTCTCCTACATCGTCGTCCATACCGTCGATGTCTTGAGTCGAAATCGAGCACGCTGCTTAAGCTTTCGGCGGTGGCTACAAAGTGGGCGGTGGGTGGGCGTTGAATTTCTTCGTCGTCCGCATCCCAACCTTCCTGACCATAGTCCGGCCAGGGCTCTCCTGATAAAGAGAGAGACTTTAGTGAATTCAGGATATCGCCAAAGGGCGAGTGCTGAAAGATGTCCGCGGCAGTGAACTCCATAACCGGCGCCCAATTGGATTCAATTGGTAGGGGCGCGGAGGGTTCAGAGTCCGGAGAGGAGTCCGGCACCTTGGAGTCACGGTCTTCGCAAAGGACAGGGATGGAGTTCGGCTCAAACGCCATAGATATTGTAGCCCCCAAGGCGGTGTCCAGCCACTCGTCCTCGATCGGCGGAGTCGGCTCCGAGCTAAGGGTCGGAGCGAACGCTGGTGCGGCCTCCAGGGCACTGTTCGGCGGCAGAGCTAGATCGTGCCCATCGAGACAGTGCGGCGCGCTTGGCTGTGGCTCGAATCCGTCGAAGATCAAGTCACCGCGGATGTCGGCCGTATAGTTCAAACTCCCAAACCTGACCTGATGGCCAGGGGAGTAGCTTTCGATCTGCTCCAGATGGCCAAGTGAATTGGCCCGCAGTGCAAAGCCGCCGAATACGAAGATCTATCCAGGGAGAAAATTCTCGCCCTGGACCGCGTCATTGTTGATGATCGAAGGAGCCATCGGGCCTAAGGATGACGCATACGTAGGAACTCTCAATGAAAGCACCAATGTCGGTGTCAAAACCGGCGGATCTCGGGTAGGGGTCCCGAATCGTGCGTCTAGGCGGATGGTAACAGGAGACAAGGGACACGATGTTTTTACCTGTGTTCGGGCCCTCTCGATGGATGTAAAACCCTACTCCCGCTTGATTAATATTGATGATATGGGTAGTACAAGAGTGGATCTACCACGAGATCGTAGAGGCTAAACCCTAGAAGCTAGCCTATGGTATGATTGTTGTTCGTCCTATGGACTAAAACCCTCCGGTTTATATAGACACCGGATAGGGTTAGTGTCGGGGATATACCCCGCGGTGTAAACCGGCCGGAAGTTAACCCGGCCGGACTTGGCGGTTTATTTGAGACCCCGCTGAGACTTGGCGGTTCACGACTCATTGGTAATCCGGCAGGCGGGTGGGAGGAACGACAAGACCTGGTGGCTCAACGGGCGGTTCATGCAGGCCGGTTCATACTATGGTGGGCCGGTTTAAGAGGAAAGGAATAAGGAATATTTGTCTTACAAGGAGTTAAGACCTGGACTTGTATCCGGTTTGTATTAGAGATAGACTAGTCCTAATCCTAATAGGACTCCACATGTAACCCGCCCCTTCAACATATATAAGGAGGGGCAGGGCTCCCCAAAGAGGGACAAGCTACAAGCAAGAAGAAACAATCTCTAGGGCTAGACACAACTAGAGGAGAGCCGGTTTACGACGACTCCCTCGTGATGATAATGAGATCTAGCCTCAAACAGCATGTAGGGTTTTTACCGGATGATGTTTCCCGGGGCCCGAAGCTGTCTAAATCCCTGTCTTGTATTGTTCTTTCGATTCCGCTCAACCCCTCTCAAGCTACCACATAGATGCGTTGGCCTCGCGACTAAGTCCTGACACTAAGGACATCTGACGTGTTAATTCCACGACAGTTAGGGTTACACAGAGTCGGTTACAATGGTAGGAGATCTACATATCCGTATCGCCAAGCTTGCCTTCCACGCCAAGGAAAGTCCCATCCGGACACGGGACGAAGTCTTCAATCTTGTATCTTCATAGTCCAGGAGTCCGGCCAACGGTGATAGTTCGGCTATCTGGACACCCCCTAATCCAGGACTCCCTCAGGTGGCGTGGGCCTATCTCGTGGACACCTCGGGCATCGTCTCGCATTGATTTTACTTCCCAAAAATCACAAATATTCCAAAAAGAATCTTCGTCCGTTTTTATCCCGTTGGGACTCCGTTTGATATTGGGTTTCTGCGAAACATACATATACAAACAGGAACTGGCACTGGGCACTGGATCAATATGTTAGTCCCAAAAAATAGTATAAAAAGTTTCCAAAAGTATATAAAAGTTGAATAATATTGGCATGGAACAATCAAAAATTATAGATATGACGGAGACGTATCAGGCAGATACTCTAGGTCTTCGACAAAGAACTCCTTTGGGTAATCAGCGTCATGTGGCAGAGGCTTCATCATGCTCAGCATTTGGCTCATGTTGGGCTCTGGCTTATGGAAGATACTCTCCAAAGCATTGCGGTGAAGCTGACAACCAGGTTCATATAATTCTCCTGGAGTGGGCAGGCCGGTTAGCTCAATGATGTCAAAAGCTTTGGCTTCATGATGGACATTGCCTATCATCCACTCAAGGACCCAAGTCTTCGGATCCCTGTTGTATCCGCGAATGTGGAGGGTAGCATAAAATTGAAGCAGAAGTTCTTCATTCCAATGCTCCTTATCAGTCACAAAGTTTAGAAGTCCAGCATCACGGAAGCAGTCAAGGGCTTCTTCAAGGCATGGCAGTCCATCAATGGCTTCACAGTCAAGATGCATATGAGGGAAGATGCGCCCTTGATCATAAAGAACACATGAATAATAACTGTGCTGCTGATAGCTCCAGAACTGATCTGATGAAATCCTTGGCTTGGAATAACGGTTCTTGGCGCTATCAAAGAAAGTGTTGTGTGCAATGAAGCCATTTGCATTGAAGGACCCTGGTGAAGTAGCGAAGACTGGAAACTCGGGCGTCTTGGCTTTGGCTTACGGACTGTGGCCTGTGCTCGACATGATAGTCAAATCATGGACCAACAAAGCAGGAGGAGGAACTAATAGGCCATCCGACAAAGTGACCAACTGACCATAGTTGTATGCTTGCTCAATAGTATGTGGCCCGGGAGGCGATGCAGAGCAAAGATGGCGATGGCAGTGACTTCAGGATGCAGATTGGCATCAGGTGCAGCATTGACTTCAGGTGCTGTCACTTCTGGCACCACATTGACTTGAGGCGCCACATTAGCTTCAGCCATGACAACATCATTGGCTTCAGTATTGGTGTTGGTGGCCGCCTCAATGTTGTTAACCTCCACTTGAGTATCTGGAGGGTCAGACACGTTCTCCTCGAGAACAACTTGGTTGGTAGGGGGTGTAGCAACACATGCTTCTTCTTCTCTTGGTTCTTCTTGGTCATCGGCTTATGCAGCCGGAATATCTTCAGCCATATTGGCTTTAGTCTCGGGGTTGTTCACAGTTAGAGAGGCTTCAGGAAAGACTTGGCATGAAACGGATTGGCGCTCTTCTCCTTCTCGAACACTTGACAGAGAGACATGTGGCCTTGGTCCTTTGCAAAGTCTGTGGAACGCTGGCGACGCTTGTGGAGATGGAGTTGGTTGGGCCACAAAGTCTTCATCTTCAATCACCGGAGTGGTGACTTGAGTTGGGGGAGTAATGTGTTTCGCTGACAGGGGGAGTCTTGTGGGTGATCAGAGCATGAGTCATCCTGAGCAATTGGCGTCAATGGACGACCAATGCTGATGAGTTCGCTGTTCGTAAGAACAGGCGATGATACCACATTGTGCTCGATCTGAGGAAGGACTTCATCATCTTCAAGATTGTCACGATGACCAATGTCTTCAGCTGCGGTGGGGTCAACAACTGGAATGTCTTCAGCTTCAGGAGCCTCTGTGGAAGCAGGCTCGTGAACTATCATTCGACGTTCTTGTTGTGCAGATTCAGGACGAGCAACAGAAATCGGCTCGACTACAAGGGGCTCTGTGGGAGCAGCCCGATCTCTCTTCTTGGTCTTGCGCTTCTTGGTGGGTGGAGCATCATCGGTGGTGTTCTTGGTCTTGCGCTTTCTGGCCTTGGCTTCAGCTGCCCTTGTCTTCTGAAGCTCTGAAGCCACTGTGGGGACCTTAGGCTTCACGCCTGTCATACTGGCTGGAAAGATAATGCGAGGTTCTTCCCGCCTGGATGGTTCAGTTTGGTCCATAGATGGCTTCTTCTTCTACTTGGCAGCCATCTTAGGGTCGATGCCAGGACGCCCAAGTGCCTTGCGCTTCTCAGCTTCATTGTAAGCTTGAACACACTTGGCAGCAAGAATCTTCATGCGCTCACGAGAACCTTTGGCTTCATCACGTTTCTTGTGAAACGCTTCCTTGAGCTCATGCAGCATGACCTTGAAGTTCTGGATTTCTGCCACGCTGAGCTTGGCCATGTGCTTCTTGAACTGAGCCTTTTCATAAACGATCTTGTGCTTCAGCTCAACAGTTTTCTGAGCAAGAGCCAGCTCAGGAGCAATGGCGCCATGGAAGGAGACGCTTAGTCCAATGGGAAGTTGCAAATCGTCAAAGTTGAGATTGGGGGTGTCAAACCACTCATCAATGAAGTTGTTCAATACTTCCACGTCAAAGAGAGGCAAATCATTGAAGATTTCAGCCTCTTGCTTGCTCTTTATCGCCAGGTCAAGAGCGCCATCAAGAAGATCGTTGTCACTTGATGATCAATGGCGCCATTCTCGCTCCTCGTAATGCAGCAGGGTCGAGCTGGACCAAGGTGTGTATAGGCTTCTTTTCTTCTTCTCGACTTGGAGATGCGTGAGTGATCTTCGCACTGCACACTTGGTTCAGGAGGAGCAAGGGCGGAGGCTTCACTCGCGAAGCTTTTGGTGCAGGGGAAGGCTTCGAAGCTTTAGGTTTCTTCAGCTTCTTTGGCTTCGGTGGTGCAGGCGCTTCATCAGAATCAGCGTCATCTGCAGGCTCATCCACGGCTGTCCTTAAACCATAATATGAGTGATGAGACCTTCTAGGTTGTAGAAGGGCCCAACAAGATTGGGTTCAGCTTCGCGTGTGCCATCAGCACAAGGAGCAGAGGGGCCTGGATTGAAGTCTAATCCCCGTGACTTCTTGTTTTCTTTGGCCGAGTTCTTGGCAAATTGGAAGTTGCGCTTGAAAAAATTGTCGTCACGACACCATAGCAATGAAGATGGGTTGGCATCTGCAGGCTGTGGTCCACGGACCATGCAAGGGTAGAAGCCTTGTTCAATGGCTTCAACTCTGGACCTGGGTGGAAGATTTGTGTACAAAATGTCTCCCCGTGGTCGCTTGATGGCATTCTTCTCAGCATATTCCTGGGTCACGAACCTGTACTTGTACCATTGTTCTGCCCAATATCTTCAAATCAATTGGATTCGTGTCTTGCGCTGACCATAGCTCTCTTCAGGATCAGTTTTGTAAAGCTCATAGAGATCTTCGGGCAGATACATTGATGTGCCTCCACGGCGCTGTCTGCCACCCTTCCTTGCAGACTTATCTGTTGCCATGAAGTTCAGACTGAATGGCTTCAACACTGTCAAAGACTTCCGTCTACCGGGTCGACAGAACTAGCTTCGGAGAGTTGATGTGATGTCAGTAAGAATTCTGCAAATGAATGCAGACTATGAGAACCAAGGGATTCTCCCCACGGACATGTACCTATGACAAGATTAGAGATGCGAGGGAAGGGAAGAGGTCATATGCATTCTCGTAAGATTTTGAAGATAAATCAGTTTAGAAGACATTGACCTCATAGCGCGAAGACATTCACTTATATGTTGAGAGTTGGTTCCAGATTTGTACGAATCCAAGAATAAGTACAAGTGAGGAATCTAACTACGTGTGAAGCATAAGTGAATATACTAGGCATCATATGAGATGCAGACAGGATATATCCAAATTTGTGGAGGCAGAAACCACTTTTGGTAGAAAGGATGAATCTATAGGATCAAAAAGATGGTAAAAAGAGGGTTTTAATTTACCACACGATGAAGTGCTAGACGGAGTAGAAGATGAGGCCGAGCAGTTCGATCTTCCGTGCCCTAACTTGGCGACGGAGGACACCTACGACGGCGGCGGAGAAGACGATGTCTCTGGCCGGCGTGAAGACGGCGTCGGAGAGGTCACGGCAGCTAACCGCTTCGTCACCGGCGTCGTCGAGAGCTAGCGGTGGCGCTAGGGTTTGTCGAGGTGGAGAGGTGGAAGAAGGATTTTGACCGCGATTGGACAGGTATTTATAGGGAAAAGGACGACCACAAGAATTACGCAGTGCCCCTGACGGTTCACATCTCGAGGGACACGTGGCGAACATGCAACACATTGGGAGTTGTCCCATCGCTCCCACTCCCTACCCACTGCTTGATGGTCGTTCCGGCTTCTCCGGTTTTCAGGCAATAAGAATTGAACATTTAAAACAGATTTAATGTTTGTCCCTGTATCTTCTGCTGACAAGGACGCAGAGAAGACACTCGACAGATTCAACAGAATGCATATGATTTGGATAGATAGAGTTTGAGGTAGAAAGCATAGAGAGGTTAGGGTCCGATCACATTCACTTAGTTCAAAAAAATTCAAACGAGAAGACATAGCTATAAGTGAATTCTCTAGAGGACAAAACACTAATATATGTATATATCAGAATACAACCAAATCAACATAGTGAAGATAGTCATGAAGACATGTTGAAGTTGAAGACAAACCAAATGGGAAGACATAGCAAATGTAACGCCATGAGAAAAACACTTCAAACAGAAGAATTTGGTGGTGGCGTTACCCACCGTATAGGAAGTATTAGACCCAGACATGGCGCACAATTATCGCGGCGCTCCGAAGTCAAATTCCGCGTTAATGTATTCACACTTAGAATGTAAGTCTTCATTGATTGAAGATATACTTTACTTCGTGTGTTGCACATCTAAGTCATCAACATGCATAAGTGTTAGGATGTGTGCCTGATTGCTACGTCTTGAGCTTGCGTTGGTTTTCCTCGAAGAGGAGAGGGTGATGCAGCAAAGTGTAGCAAGTATTTCCCTCAGTTTTGAGAACCAAGGTATCAATCTAGTAGGAGGCTCCTCAAAAGTCCCACACACCTACGCAAACAAACTGAGAACTCGCAACCAACGCAATAAAGGGGTTGTCAATCCCTTCACGGCCACTTGCAAAAGTGAGATCTGATAAAGATAGTAAGATAAGATAAATATATTTTTGGTATTTTATAATATAGATGCAAAAAGTAAAGATGCAAATAAAAGTAGATTGGAAGCAAATATGATAAGAGATAGACCCGGGGCCATAGGTTTCACTAGTGGCTTCTCTCAAGATAGCATAAGTATTACGGTGGGTGAACAAATTACTGTCGAGCAATTGATAGAAAAGTGCATAGTTATGAGATTATCTAGGCATGATCATGTATATAGGCATCACGTCCATAACAAGTAGACCGACTCATGCCAGCATCTACTACTATTACTCCACACATCGACCACTATACAGCATGCATCTAGAGTATTAAGTTCATAAGAACAGAGTAACGCCTTAAGCAAGTTGACATGATGTAGAGGGATAAACTCATGCAATATGATATAAACCCCATCTTGTTATCCTCGATGGCAACAATACAATACGTGCCTTGCAACCCTTTCTCACATCGGGTAAGGACACCGCAAGATTGAACCCAAAGCTAAGCACTTCTCCCATGGCAAGAAAGATCAATCTAGTAGGCCAAACTAAACCGATAATTCGAAGACACTTGCAAAGATAACTTAATCATACATAAAAGAATTCAGAGAAGATTCAAATATTATTCACAGATAAACTAGATCCTAAACCCACAATTCATCGGATCTCGACAAACACACTGCAAAAACAGATTACATCGAATAGATCTCCACAAGAGAGGGGGAGAACATTGTATTGAGATCCAAAAAGAGAGAAGAAGCCATCTAGCTAATAACTATGGACCCGTAGGTCTGTGGTAAACTACTCACAACTCATCGGAGGGGCAAGGATGTTGATGTAGAGGCCCCCCGTGCTTGATTCCCCCTCCGGCAGAGTGTTGGCGAAGGCCCCAAGATGGGATCTCGCAGACATGTAAGGTTACGGTGGTGGAAATTGTGTTTCGTGGTGCCCTGGATGTTTTCGTGGCACGTAGGTATATATAGGAAGAAGAAGTACGCCGGTGGTCATGAGGGGCCCACGAGACAGGCGCGACCTATAGGGGGCGCCTCCTATCTCGTGGAGGCTCCGGTTGCTTCTTGACTTGCACTCCAAGTTATCTGGATCACGTTCGTGAGAAAATCACGCTCCCGAAGGTTTCATTCCGCTTGGACTCCGCTTGATATTCCTTTTCTTCAAATAATCAAATAGGCAAAAAATAGCAATTACGGGTCAAGGGCGTCCGGTTAGTAGGTTAGTCCCAAAAATGATATAAAAGTGGAAAATAAAGCCCATTATGGTCCAAAACAGTAGATAAAGTAGCATGGAGCAATCAAAAATTATAGATACGTTGGAGACGTATCAGGCATCCCCAAGATTAATTCCTGCTCGTCCTCGAGTAGGTAAATGATAAAAAGAGAATTTTTGATGCAGAGTGATACTTTGGCATAATTTCAATGTAAATCCTCTTAATTGTGGTATGAATATTCAGATCCGAAAGATTCAAGACAAAAGTTCATATTGACATAAAAATAATAATACTTCAAGCATACTAACTAAGCAATTATGTCTTGTCAAAATAACATGGCGAAAGAAAGTTATCCCTACAAAATCATATAGTCTGGCTATGCTCCATCTTCCCCACACAAAATATTTAAATCATGCACAACCCCGATGACAAGCCAAGCAATTGTTCCATACTTTAACATTTTCAAAACTTTTTCAATCTTCACACAATACATGAGCGTGAGCCATGGATATAGCACTATATGTGGAATAGAATGGTGGTTGTGGAGAAGACAAAAAGGAGAAGATAGTCTCACATCAACTAGGCGTATCAACGGGCTATGGAGATGCCCATCAATAGATATCAATTTGAGTGAGTAGGGATTGCCATGCAACGGATGCACTAGAGCTATAAGTATATGAAAGCTCAACAAAGGAAACTAAGTGGGTGTGCATCCAACTCGCTTGCTCACGAAGACCTATGGCATTTTGAGGAAGCCCATCATTGGAATATACAAGCCAAGTTCTATAATGAAAAATTCCCACTAGTATATGCAAGTGACAAAATGAGAGACTCTCTATCATGAAGATCTTGGTACTACTTTGAAGCACAAGTGTGGTAAAAGGATAGTAACATTGCCCCTTCTCTCTTATTCTCTCCTTTATTTTTATTTTCTCTTTTTTTTTTCTTTGGGCCTTTCCTCCTCTTTTTTATGGCCTCTTTTTTTTATTTTTCGTCCGGAGTCTCATCCCGACTTGTGGGGGAATCATAGTCTCCATCATCCTTTCCTCACTTGGGACAATGCTCTAATAATGATGATCATCACACTTTTATTTTCTTACAACTCAACAATTACAACTCGATACATAGAACAAAATATGACTCTATATGAATGCCTCCGTGGTGTACCGATATGCAATGAATCAAGAGTGACATGTATGAAAGAATTACAAACGGTGGCTTTGCCACAAATACGATGTCAACTACATGATCATGCTAGCAATATGACAATGATGGAGCGCGGTCATAATAAACGGAACGGTGGAAAGTTGCATGGCAATATATCTCGGAATGGCTATGGAAATGCCATAATATGTAGGTATGGTGGCTGTTTTGAGGAAGACATATGTTGGGTGTATGATACCGGCGAAAAGTGCGCGGTATTAGAGAGGCTAGCAATGGCGGAAGGATGGGAAAAATGCGATAATCCATCGACTCAACATTAGTCATAAAGAACTCATATACTTATTGCAAAAATCTAGAAGTTATCAAAGCAAAGTACTACGCCAAGATGCTCCTAGGGGGATAGGTTGGTAGGAAAAGACCATCGCCGTCCCCGACCGCCACTCATAAGGAAGACAATCAATAAATAAATCATGCTCCGAAGTTCATCGATAACGGTTCACCATACGTGCATGCTACGGGAATCACAAACTTCAACACAAGAAATTCACAACTACACAACTAGCATGACTCTAATATCACCATCTTCATATCTCAAAACAATTATCAAGCATCAAACTTTTCTTAGTATTCAACGCACTCAAAAGAAAGTTTCACATATCTTGAATACCAAGTATATTAATATTAAGCAATTACCATGCTATTAACGACTCTCAAAATAATCTAAGTGAAGCATAAGAGATCAATAGTTTCTTTAAAACAAATATACCATAGTGATCTAAAAGATCTAAGTGAAGCACTAGAGCAAAAATTATCACGCTCAAAAGACATAAGTGAGGCACTATGAGCAAAACTATCAAGCTCAAAAGATATAAGTGAAGCACATAGAGGATTCTATCAAATTCCAATTTATGTATGGCTCTCTCAAAAGGTGTGTACAGCAAGGATGATTGTGGTAAACTAAAAAGCAAAGACTAATATAACACACGACGCTCCAAGCAAAACACTTATCTGTGGTGAATAAAAATATAGCCCCAAGTAAAGTTACCAATGAACGAAGACGAAAGAGGGGATGCCTTCCCAGGGCATCCCCAAGCTTAGGCTTTTGGCTATTCTTGAATATCTTGGGGTGCCATGGGCATCCCCAAGCTTAGGCTCTTGCCACCCTTTATTCCATAGTCCATAAAAGCTTTACCCAAAACTTGAAAACTTCACAACACAAAACTCAATAGAAATCTCGTGAGCTCCATTAGAGAAAGAAGACAAAAGACTACTTTAAGGTACTGTAATGAACTCATTATTTATTTATATTGGTGTTAACTTCTCTATGGATTATAAAGTATTTTACTAGCCATAGATTCACCAAAATAAGCAAACAACACACGAAAAACAGAATCTGTCAAAAACAGAACAGTCTGTAGTAATCTGTAACTAACGCAAACTTCTGGAACTCCAAAAAATCTACCAAACTTAGACGACCTAGAAAATTTGTTTATTGATCAGCAGCAATTGGAATCAGTATTTTATCACGTTCTGGTGATTTTTAACAATTCGGGCACTGAGCGCAAAGTTTCTGGAAATTACAGCAAGATCAAATAACTATCGTCCAAGAAGATCCAATAGGTTTAACTTGGCACAAACACTAATTAAAAGATAAAACCACATCTAAACAGAGGCTAGATGGATTATTTATTCCTAAACAGAAGCAAAAGCAAAAACTAAAAAATAAAATTGGGTTGCCTCCCAACTAGCGCTATCGTTTAACGCCCCTAGCTAGGCATAAAAGCGAGGATAGATCTAAGTAGTGCCATCTTTGGCACTAAACTCATAAGTAACACGCATGATATATTCATAAGGTAATTTAACTTTCTTTCTTGGAAAGTGCTCCATGCCTTTCTTTAATGGAATTTGGAATCTAATATTCCCTTCCTTCATATCAATAATCGCACCAATCGTTCTAAGGAAAGGTCTACCAAGAATAATAGGGCAAGAAAGATTGCAATCTATATCAAGAACGATAAAATCTACGGGCACCAAATTTCTATTTGCAACGATAAGAACATCGTTGATCCTTCCCTTAGGCTTTTTAATGGTGGAATCCGCAAGGTGCAAATTTAAAGGACAATCATCAAGATCATGGAAACCTAGAATATCACATAAAGTTTTCGTAATCGTGGAAACACTACCACCCAAATCACACAAAGCAAAACACTCATAATCTTTAATTCTAATCTTTATAGTAGGTTCCCACTCATCATTAAGTTTTCTATGTAAAGAAACTTCCTAATTAAGTTTTTCATCACAAGATTGCATCAAGGCATCAACAATATGCTTGGTAAAAGCTTTATTTTGACTATAAGCATGAGGAGAATTAACAACGGCTTGCAACAAGGAAATACAACCTTTTAAAGAGCAATTATCATAATTAAATTCCTTGAAGTCCAAGATAGTAGATTCAACATTATTAGAAGTTGATGATTCTCCAATCTCACTTTTACCAAATTTAACATTAAGATCTAAAGATTCCGAATTCTTGGGACGCCTTCTAGGCAAAGTTGATTCATCATCAGTCCCATAATCATCAAAGTTCATATTGCAAAACATAGATCTAATCGGAGACGCATCAATAACTTTAAGATCCTCATCATTATTTTCACGGAAACTAGAAGAACACGCTTTTATAAAGCTTTCTTTCTTTTGCATGCAATCTAGCGGTTCTTTCCTTGCACTCGTCAATGGAAATTGTCATTACTTTTGAGAGACTCATTGATATCATGCTTAGGAGAAGAAGATCCAAGTTTAAGAGAATTAACATCAAGCGAAAGTCTATCAACGTTCCTATCCAAATCATCAACTTTGAGCAATTTTTCTTCAAGCAAAGCATAACAATTCTTTTGAGAGATCATAAATTCTTTCACACTATTCTCAAAATCAGAGGGCATATTATTAAAATTACCATAAGAATTATTGTAGGAATTTCCATAATTATTAGAGGGATTACTAGGGAACGGTCTAGCATTAAGATTTCCTCTATAAGCATTGTTTCCAAAACTATGCCTACCAACAAAATTCACATCCATAGATTCATTATTATTCTCAATCAAGGAAGACAAAGGCATATCATTGGGATCAAGAGGAGTATTTTTAGTAGCAAACGTCTTCATAAGTTCATCCATCTTTCCACTCAAGACATTGATTTCTTCTATAGCATGCACTTTTTTACTAGAAGATCTTTTGGTGTGCAATTGAGAATAATTAGCCATAATATTATCAAGTAATTTTGTAGCATCTCCTAACGTGATTTCCATAAAGGTGCCTCCCGCGGCCGAATCTAAGAGATTTCTAGAAGCAAAGTTCAAACCGGCATAAATTTTTTTTATGATCATCCATAAATTCAAACCATGAGTAGGGCAATTGCGAAGCATCAATTTCATTCTTTCCCAAGATTGGGCAACATGCTCATGATCAAGTTTTTTAAAATTCATAATATCGTTCCTAAGAGTGATGATCTTAGCGGGAGGAAAATACTTAGAGATAAAAGCATCTTTGCACTTGTTCCAAGAATCAATACTATTTTTAGGCAAAGACAAGAACCAAACTTTAGCACGATCTCTAAGTGAAAATGGAAATAACTTCAATTTGACAACATTGTTATCCGTATCTTTCTTCTTTTGTATATCACACAAATCAACAAAGTTGTTTAGATGAGTAGCGGCATCTTCGCTAGGAAGGCCGGCGAATTGATCTTTAACAAGATTCAGCAAAGCGGTATTGATTTCACAAGACTCATCATTATTAAGAGGAGCAATAGGAGTACTAAGGAAATCATTATTATTCGTATTCGATAAGTCGCACAATTTGGTATTATCTTGCGCCATGGCAACAAGTAATCCAACACACAAGCAAACAGAAAAACGACGAGCAAAAAGAGAGGAGTAGATTGGGAAAGAGGGGGCGAATAGAACGGCAAGGGTGAAGTGGGGGAGAGGAAAACGAGAGGCAAATGGCAAATAATGTAAATTCGAGGGAGATAGGTTTGTGATGGGTACTTGGTATGTCTTGACTTGAGCGAAGACCTCCCGGTAACGGCGCCAGAAATCCTTCTTGCTACGCCTTGAGCTTATGCTGGTTTTCCTCAAAGAGGAGAGGGTGATGCAGCAAAGTGTAGCATAAGTATTTCCCTCAGTTTTGAGAACCAAGGTATCAATCCAGAGGAGGCTCCTCAAAAGTCCCACGCACCTACACAAACAACCGAGAACTCGCAACCAACACAATAAAGGGGTTGTCAATCCCTTCATGGCCACTTGCGAAAGTGAGATCTGATAAAGATAGTAAGATAAGATAAATATATTTTGGTATTTTATAATATAGATGCAAATAGTAAAGATGCAAATAAAAGTAGATTGGAAGCAAATATGATAAGAGATAGCATAAGTATTACGGTGGGTGAACAAATTACTGTCGAGCAATTGATAGAAAAGCGCGTAGTTATGAGATTATCTAGGCATGATCATGTATATAGGCATCACGTCCATAACAAGTAGACCGACTCACCGCATCTACTACTATTACTCCACACATCGACCGCTATCCGGCATGCATCTAGAGTATTAAGTTCATAAGAACAGAGTAACACCTTAAGCAAGATGACATGATGTAGAGGGATAAACTCATGCAATATGATATAAACCCCATCTTGTTATCCTCGATGGCAACAATACAATACGTGCCTTGCAACCCTTTTTGCCACTGGGTAAGGACACCGCAAGATTGAACCCAAAGCTAAGCACTTCTCCCATGGCAAGAAAGATCAATCTAGTAGGCCAAACTAAACCGATAATTCGAAGAGACTTGCAAAGATAACTTAATCATACATAAACGAATTCAGAGAAGATTCAAATATTATTCATAGATAAACTTGATCATAAACCCACAATTCATCGGATCTCGACAAACACACTGCAAAAAGAGATTATATCGAATAGATCTCCACAAGAGAGGGGGAGAACATTGTATTGAGATCCAAAAAGAGAGAATAAGCCATCTAGCTAATAACTATGGACCCAGAGGGTCTGTGGTAAACTACTCACAACTCATCGGAGGGGCAAGGATGTTGATGTAGAGGCCCCCCGTGCTTGATTCCCCCTCCGGCAGAGTGCCAGCGAAGGCCCCAAGATGGGATCTCACGGATACAGAAGGTTACAGTGGTGGAAATTGTGTTTCTGGTGCCCCTGGATGTTTTCAGGGTACGTAGGTATATATAGGAAGAAGAAGTACGTCGGTGGCCGCCCGAGGGGCCCACGAGACAGGGGGCGCGCCCTCCTATCTCTTGGAGGCTCCGGTTGATTCTTGACTTGCACTCCAAGTTCTCTGGATCACGTTCGGTGAGAAAATCACGTTCCCGAAGGTTTCATTCCGTTTGGACTCCGTTTAATATTCCTTTTCTTCGAAATACTAAAATAGGCAAAAAACTGCAATTCTGGGCTGGGCCTCCGGTAAGTAGGTTAGTCCAGAAAATGATATAAAAGTGGGAAATAAAGCCCAATATGGTCCAAAACAGTAGATAAAGTAGCATGGAGCAATAAAAAATTATAGATACGTTGGAGACGTATCAGGCATACCCAAGCTTAATTCCTGCTCGTTCTTGAGTAGGTAAATGATAAAAAGAGTATTTTTGATGCGGAGTGATACTTTGGCATAATTTCAATGTAAATCCTCTTAATTGTGGTATGAATATTCAGATCCAAAAGATTCAAGACAAAAGTTCATATTGACATAAAAATAATAATACTTCAAGCATACTAACTAAGCAATTATGTCTTGTCAAAATAACATGGCCAAAGAAAGTTATCCCTACAAAATCATATAGTCTGGCTATGGTCCATCTTCCCCACACAAAATATTTAAATCATGCACAACCCCAATGACAAGCCAAGCAATTGTTTCATACTTTAACATTTTCAAAACTTTTTCAATCTTCACGCAATACAAGAGCGTGAGCCATGGATATAACACTATATGTGGAATAGAATGGTGGTTGTGGAGAAGACAAAAAGGGATAAGATATTATCACATCAACTAGGCGTATCAACGGGCTATGGAGATGCTCATCAATAGATATCAATGTGAGTGAGTAGGGATTGCCATGCAACGGATGCACTAGAGCTATAAGTATTTGAAAGCTCAACAAAGGAAACTAAGTGGGTGTGCATCCAACTCGCTTGCTCACGAAGACCTAGGGCATTTTGAGGAAGCCCATCATTGGAATATACAAGCCAAGTTCTATAATGAAAAATTCCCACTAGTATATGAAAGTGACAAAATGAGAGACTCTCTATCATGAAGATCTTGGTACTACTTTGAAGCACAAGTGTGGTAAAAGGATAGTAACATTGCCCTTCTCTCTTATTCTCTCCTTTATTTTTATTTTCTTTTTTTTCTTTGGGCCTTTTCTCCTTTTTTATGGCCTCTTTTTTTCGTCCGAGTCTCATCCTGACTTGTGGGGAATCATAGTCTCCATCATCCTTTCCTCACTTGGGACAATGCTCTAATAATGATGATCATCACACTTTTATTTTCTTACAACTCAACAATTACAACTCGATACATAGAACAAAAATATGACTCTATATGAATGCCTCCGTGGTGTATCGATATGCAATGAATCAAGAGTGACATGTATGAAAGAATTACGAACGGTGGCTTTGCCACAAATACGATGTCAACTACATGATCATGCTAGCAATATGACAATGATGGAGCGTTTCATAATAAACGGAACGGTGGAAAGTTGCATGGCAATATATCTCGGAATGGCTATGGAAATGCCATAATAGGTAGGTATGGTGGCTGTTTTGAGGAAGACATATGTTGGGTGTATGATACCGGCGAAAAGTGCGCGGTATTAGAGAGGCTAGCAATGGCGGAAGGATGGGAAAAAATGCGTATAATCCACTGACTCAACATTAGTCATAAAGAACTCATATACTTATTGCAAAAATCTAGAAGTTATCAAAGCAAAGTACTACGCGCATGCTCCTAGGGGGATAGGTTGGTAGGAAAAGACCATCGTCATTCCCCCGACCGCCACTCATAAGGAAGACAATCAATAAATAAATCATGCTCCGAGTTCATCAGATAACGGTTCACCATACGTGCATGCTACGGGAATCACAAACTTCAACACAAGAAATTCACAACTACACAACTAGCATGAATCTAATATCACCATCTTCATATCTCAAAACAATTATCAAGCATCAAACTTTTCTTAGTATTCAACGCACTCAAAAGAAAGTTTCACATATCTTGAATACCAAGTATATTAATATTAAGCAATTACCATGCTATTAATGACTCTCAACATAATCTAAGTGAAGCGTAAGAGATCAATAGTTTCTTTAAAACAAATATACCATCGTGATCTAAAAGATCTAAGTGAAGCACTAGAGCAAAAATTATCACGCCCAAAAGACATAAGTGAGGCACTATGAGCAAAACTATCAAGCTCAAAAGATATAAGTGAAGCACATAGAGTATTCTATGAAATTCCAATTTATGTATGGCTCTCTCAAAAGGTGTGAACAAGGATGATTGTGGTAAACTAAAAAGCAAAGACTAATATAACACACGACGCTCCAAGCAAAACACTTATCATGTGGTGAATAAAAATATAGCCCCAAGTAAAGTTACCAATGAACGAAGATTTAAAGAGGTGATGCCTTCCTGTGGCATCCCCAAGCTTAGGCTTTGGCTATTCTTGAATATCTTGGGGTGCCATGGGCATCCCCAAGCTTAGGCTCTTGCCACCCTTTATTCCATAGTCCATAAAAGCTTTACCCAAAACTTGAAAACTTCACAACACAAAACTCAATAGTAATCTCGTGAGCTCCGTTAGAGAAAGAAAACAAGAGACTACTTTAAGGTACTGTAATGAACTCATTATTTATTTATATTGGTGTTAAACCTACTGTATTCCAACTTCTCTATGGATTATAAACTATTTTACTAGCCATAGATTCATCAAAATAAGCAAACAACACACGTAAAACAGAATCTGTCAAAAACAGAACAGTCTGTAGTAATCTGTAACTAACGCAAACTTCTGGAACTCCAAAAAATCTACCAAATTAGAAGACCTAGAAAATTTGTTTATTGATCAGCAGCAATTGGAATCAGTATTCTATCACGTTCTGGTGATTTTTAACAATTCGGGCACTGAGCGCAAAGTTTCTGGAAATTACAGCAAGATCAAATAACTATCGTCCAAGAAGATCCAATAGGTTTAACTTGGCACAAACACTAATTAAAATATAAAACCACATCTGAACAGAGGCTAGATGGATTATTTATTCCTAAACAGAAGCAAAAGCAAAAACTAAAAAATAAAATTGGGTTGCCTCCTAACTAGCGCTATCGTTTAACGCCCCTAGCTAGGCATAAAAGCGAGGATAGATCTAAGTAGTGCCATCTTTGGCACTAAACTCATAAGTATCACGCATGATAGATTCATAAGGTCATTTAACTTTCTTTCTTGGAAAGTGCTCCATGCCTTTCTTTAATGGAAATTGGAATCTAATATTCCCTTCCTTCGTATCAATAATCGCACCAATCGTTCTAAGGAAAGGTCTACCAAGAATAATAGGGCAAGAAAGATTGCAACCTATATCAAGAACGATAAAATCTACGGGCACCAAATTTCTATTTGCAACGATAAGAACATCATTGATCTTTCCCCTAGACTTTTTAATGGTGGAATCCACAAGGTGCAAATTTAAAGGACAATCATCAAGATCATGGAAACCTAGAATATCACATAATTTTTTCGTAATCGTGGAAACACTAGCACCCAAATCACACAAAGCAAAACACTCATAATCTTTAATTCTAATCTTTATAGTAGGTTCCCACTCATCATTAAGTTTTCTAGGTATAGAAACTTCCAAATTAAGTTTTTCATCATAAGATTGCATCAAGGCATCAACAATATGCTTGGTAAAAGCTTTATTTTGACTATAAGCATGAGGAGAATTAACAACGGCTTGCAACAAGGAAATACAACCTTTAAAGACCAATTATCATAATTAAATTCCTTGAAGTCCGAGATAGTAGGTTCAACATTATTAGAAGTTGAGGATTCTCCAATCTCACTTTTACCAAATTTAACATTAAGATCTAAAGATTCCGAATTCTTGGGACGCCTTCTAGGCAAAGTTGATTCATCATCAGTCCCATAATCATCAAAGTTCATATTGCAAAACATAGATCTAATCGGAGACACATCAATAACTTTAAGATCCTCATCATTATTTTCACGGAAACTAGAAGAACACGCTTTTATATAGCTTTCTTTCTTAGCATGCAATCTAGCGGTTCTTTCCTTGCACTCGTCAATGGAAATTCTCATTACTTTGAGAGACTCATTGATATCATGCTTAGGAGAAGAAGATCCAAGTTTAAGAGAATTAACATCAAGCAAAAGTCTATCAACGTTCCTAGCCAAATCATCAACTTTGGGCAATTTTTCTTCAAGCAAAGCATTAAAATTCTTTTGAGAGATCATAAATTCTTTCACACTATTCTCAAAATCAGAGGGCATCTTATTAAAATTACCATAAGAATTATTGTAGGAATTTCCATAATTATTAGAGGGATTACTAGGGAACGGTCTAGCATTAAAATTTCCTCTATAAGCATTGTTTCCATAACTATACCTACCAACAAAATTCACATCCATAGATTCATTATTATTCTCAATCAAGGAAGACAAAGGCATATCATTGGGATCAAGAGGAGTATTTTTAGTAGCAAACATCTTCATAAGTTCATCCATCTTTCCACTCAAAACATTGATTTCTTCTATAGCATGCACTTTTTTACTAGAAGATCTTTTGGTGTGCCATTGACAATAATTAGCCATAATATTATCAAGTAATTTTGTAGCATCTCCTAACGTAATTTCCATAAAGGTGCCTCCCACGGCCGAATCTAAGAGATTTCTAGAAGCAAAGTTCAAACCGGCATAAATTTTTTGTATGATCATCCATAAATTCAAACCATGAGTAGGGCAATTATGAAGCATCAATTTCATTCTTTCCCAAGATCGGGCAACATGCTCATGATCAAGTTGTTTAAAATTCATAATATCGTTCCTAAGAGTGATGATCTTAGCGGGAGGAAAATACTTAGAGATAAAAGCATCTTTGCACTTGTTCCAAGAATCAATACTATTTTTAGGCAAAGACGAGAACCAAACTTTAGCACGATCTCTAAGTGAAAATGGAAATAACTTCAATTTGACAACATTGTTATCCGTATCTTTCTTCTTTTGCATATCACACAAATCAACAAAGTTGTTTAGATGAGTAGCGTCATCTTCGCTAGGAAGGCCGTGAATTGATCTTTCATAACAAGATTCAAAGAAAGCGGTATTGATTTCACAAGACTCATCATTATTAAGAGGAGCAATCGGAGTACTAAGGAAATAATTATTATTCGTATTCGAGAAGTCGCACAATTTGGTATTATCTTGCGCCATGGCAACAAGTAATCCAACACACAAGCAAACAGAAAAACGACGAGCAAAAAGAGAGGAGGAGATTGGGAAAGAGAGGGTGAATAAAACGACAAGGGTGAAGTGGGGGAGAGGAAAACGAGAGGCAAATGAAAAATAATGTAAATGCGAGGGAGATAGGTTTGTGATGGGTACTTGGTATGTCTTGACTTGAGCGAAGACCTCCCCGCAACGGGCGCGCCGTAAATCCTTCTTGCTACGTCTTGAGCTTATGCGTTGGTTTTCCTCGAAGAGGAGAGGGTGATGCAGCAAAGTGTAGCGTAAGTATTTCCTCAGTTTTGAGAACCAAGTTATCAATCCAAAGAGGAGGCTCCTCAAAAGTCCCACGCACCTACACAAACAAACTGAGAACTCACAACCAACGCAATAAAGGGGTTGTCAATCCCTTCATGGCCACTTGCGAAAGTGAGATCTATAAAGATAGTAAGATAAGATAAATATATTTTTGGTATTTTATAATATAGATGCAAAAAGTAAAGATGCAAATAAAAGTAGATTGGAAGCAAATATGATAAGAGATAGACCCGGGGGCCATAGGTTTCACTAGTGGCTTCTCTCAAGATAGCATAAGTATTACGGTGGGTGCACAAATTACTGTCGAGCAATTGATAGAAAAGCGCATAGTTATGTGATTATCTAGGCATGATCATGTATATAGGCATCACGTCCATAACAAGTAGACCGACTCTGCTGCATCTACTACTATTACTCCACACATCGACCGCTATCCAAAGATGCATCTAGAGTATTAAGTTCATAAGAACAGAGTAACGCCTTAAGCAAGATGACATGATGTAGAGGGATAAACTCATGCAATATGATATAAACCCCATCTTGTTATCCTCGATGCAACAATACAATACGTGCCTTGCAACCCTTTCTGTCACTGGGTAAGGACACCGCAAGATTGAACCCAAAGCTAAGCACTTCTCCCATGGCAAGAAAGATCAATCTAGTAGGCCAAACTAAACCGATAATTCGAAGACACTTGCAAAGATAACTTAATCATACATAAAAGAATTCAGAGAAGATTCAAAGATTATTCATAGATAAACTTGATCATAAACCCACAATTCATCGGATGTCAACAAACACACCGCAAAAAGAGATTACATCGAATAGATCTCCACAAGAGAGGGGGAGAACATTGTATTGAGATCCAAAAAGAGAGAAGAAGCCATCTAGCTAATAACAATGGACCTGTAGGTCTGTGGTAAACTACTCACAACTCATCGGAGGGGCAAGGATGTTGATGTAGAGGCCCCCTGCTTGATTCCCTCCCAGAAAGTGTGAAGGCCCCAAGATGGGATCTCGCGGATACAGAAGGTTACGGTGGTGGAAATTGTGTTTCGTGGTGCCCCCGGGTGTTTTCGGGGTACGTAGGTATATATAGGAAGAAGAAGTACGTCGGTGGCCGCCCGAGGGGCCCACGAGACAGGGGGCGCGCCCTATAGGGGGGGGCCCTCCTATCTCGTGGAGGCTCCGGTTGCTTCTTGACTTGCACTCCAAGTTCTCTGGATCACGTTCGGTGAGAAAATCACGTTCCCGAAGGTTTCATTCCGTTTGGACTCCGTTTAATATTCCTTTTCTTCGAAATACTAAAATAGGCAAAAAACAGCAATTCTGGGCTGGGCCTCCGGTAAGTAGGTTAGTCCAGAAAATGATATAAAAGTGGGAAACAAAGTCCAATATGGTCCAAAACAGTAGATAAAGTAGCATGGAGCAATCAAAAATTATAGATACGTTGGAGACGTATCACTGATCACAGGACATTTGAGGATTCCAAGATATTTAGCTCACATCGCAACTTGCAAAACCTTCTCTCACCCAAGGGCTTTGTGAAAATATCTGCCGCGATTGCTCTTCAAAGGTTGGCGTGTATGATATCAATATCTTCCTTCATGACATGATCTCTGAGAAAGTGATGACGAATTTCAATGTGCTTTGTCTTCGAGTGCTGAACTGGGTTGGTGGCAATCTTGATGGCGCTTTCTTTGTCGCAATAGAGTGGTACTTGTTTCAGATGGATGCCATAGTCCTTGAGTGTTTGCTTCATCCATAGAAGCTGAGCGCAGCAAGATCCAGCAGCAATGTATTCAGATTCAGCAGTGGAGAGTGATACACAGTTCTGCTTCTTTGAAGACCAACAGACAAGTGATCGTCCCAGAAAGTGACATGTGCCTGATGTAGACTTGCAATCCACCTTGTTGCCAGCATAATCAGCATCCGAGAATCCAACTAGATCAAACTCTGAGCCCTTTGGATACCATAATCCTAATGTTGGAGTGCAAGCCAAATATCGTAGAATTCGCTTCACAGCTAAGTGATGCGATTCCTTTGGTGCCGCTTGGAATCGAGCACACATGCAAACACTAAGCATAATATCTGGCCTAGATTAACATAAATAAAGTAAAGAACCAATCATGGAGCAGTATACCTTTTGATCAAACTCTTTACCATTGGCGTCAGGACCCAGATGACTCTTGGTTGGCATTGGCGTCGTGTAACCTTTGCGCCTTGCATTCCAAACTTCTTCAGGCAATCTTTGAGGTATTTCTCTTGAGATATGAAGATGCCATTTCTTTGCTGACGAATTTGAAGACCAAGGAAGAATTTCAGCTCACCCATCATGGACATCTGATATTGCTCTTGCATCATGTGTCCAAACTCACATCAGATTTACGGTTGGTGCGGTAGAAGATAATGTCATCCACATATATTTGGCACACAAACAGCTCACCATCATATGTCTTCGTGAAGAGTGTGGGATCCAGGGAACCAGGTTTGAAGCCTTTGCTTTTCAGGAAGTCTTTGAGCGTGTCATACCAAGCGTGGGGGGGCTTGTTTGAGGCCATACAGTGCCTTGTTTAGCTTGTACACCATATCAGGATGTTTTGGATCTTCAAAGCCAGGAGGTTGTGCAACATACACTTCTTCTTCAATCTTGCTGTTGAGAAATGCACTCTTCACATGCATTTGATACATCAGGATGTTGTGATGGTTTGCATAGGCTAGCAATATGCTAATAGCTTCAAGTCTAGCCACATGAGCAAATGTTTCAACGAAGTCAATCCCTTCAACTTGAGTGTATCCTTGAGCAAAGAGACAAGCCTTGTTTCTAACAACTTGACCATGCTCATCTTGCTTGTTGCGATATATCCATTTTGTGCCTATTATGTTGTGCTTGCGAGGGCGAGGACGCTTTACAAGTTCCCAGACATTGTTCAGCTTGAACTGTTGAAGCTCTTCTTGCATAGCTTGAATCCATTCAGGTTCCATGAAGGCTTCAAAGAACTTTCTTGGGTTCGAGATATTGAGGCAAATGCAAAGTGCCCACAGAAATTTGCTAGCTGTGTTGCTCTTGAACGAGTGAGTGGACCAGGCGCATTGATGCTATCAATTATCTTCTCAATCTGTACTTCATTTGCAACACGAGGATGAACTGGACGAAGATTCTGTTCTTGCTGATCATAGTCATCGTTGGGAGGATTGTCTTCAGGCTGAGCATTGTCTTCAGCTTGATTAGGTGCAGAAATGACAAGTTCCTCTTTAGGCTGTGCTTCAGACGGTATGATTTCTCCAGTTCCCATTAGCTTGATGGATTCACTAGGTGGAACTTCATCTAGCACATTTGGCAGGTGCTCTTCTTGTGAGCCGTTAGTCTCATCGAACTGCACATCCACAGTTTCAACCACTTTATAGAGAAAGAGGTTGACGACTCTGTAGGAGTGCGAGTCCTTTCCATAACCGAGCATAAAACCTTCATGTGCTTTCGGTGAAAATTTTGAAGTATGATGTGGATCCTTGATCCAGCACCTAGCACCAAATACTCTGAAGTAACTGACATTTGGCTTCTTACCAGTGAGGAGTTCGTAGGATGTTTTCTTCAGAAGCTTGTGAAGATAAACACGGTTGATGACATGGCATGCAGTATCAATAGCTTCAGGCCAGAACTTTCTTGGAGTCTTGTATTCATCAAGCATTTTTCGTGCCATCTCAATGCGTGTTCTATTCTTGCGCTCCATGATGCCATTCTGCTGAGGGGTGTACGGAGCAGAGAACTCATGAGTGATGCATAATGTATCCAAGTACAGATCGAGGCTAGTGTTCTTGAACTCTGTGCCGTTGTCACTCCTGATATGCTTGATCTTGACGCCATAGTTGTTCATTGCACAGTAGGCGAAGTGTCTGAAGACATCCTGCACTCCAGTCTTGTAGAGAATTATGTGCACCCACGTATATCTTGAGTAATCATCAACAATGACAAAGCCATAGAGACAAGCAGTAGTAGTGAGAGTAGATTAGTGAGTAGGGCCAAATAAGTCCATGTGTAGCAGCTCAAAGGGTTGAGATGTCGTCATGATTGTCTTCGAGGGATGCTTGGCCCTAGTCATCTTTCTAGCTTCGCAGGCACTGCACAAGTGATCCTTCTTGAACTTGACGCCCTCGATGCCTATGACATGCTTCTTCTTTGCGAGTGTGTAAGTTCCTCATGCCAAGATGGCCTAGCCTTCGATGCCGTGAGCCAAAGACTGAAGCTTTTGCAAGAAGGCATACGGCGAGCTGTGGCCCTGCTGATAAATCTACCATGTATAGATCATCTTTCCGGTACCCTTCAAAGACTAGAGACTTGTCAGATTCCATTAGTACAAGGCAACGATATTTTCCAAATATCACAATCATGTTCAAGTCACAAAGCATTGAGACATACATTAAGTTGAAACCAAGGGATTCAACAAGCATCACTTTATCCATGTGCTGATCCTTTGATATTGCAACTTTACCTAGACCCAATACCTTGCTTTTACCAGTGTCAGCAAATGTGATGTGACTCTTGTCAGATGGACGTAAGGTTGAGTCCATGAGAAGACTTCGATCACCAGTCATATGATTAGTGCATCCACTATCCATAATCCATTCTGAAGCATGAGGTGTCATACCCTACAGTACAGTTAGGGGGATAGGCTTCACCAAGAGTATTGTGAAGCATAAACATTTGACGGGCAAGAGGATTATCAAAGCTCAGATCAAGATTAGGACTGATAGGATGACTGGCAAACAATTCAGGAACAAAATACATAGTGAGACCATTTGGGCATTTGATCTTGTGCCCTACAAGATGTTTTAGGTTCCCAGCAATAACATCAGACGCCTTTGATTTCCGGCTGGAGACCTTTCCCTGCAAAAGAAAGTTAATTCTTCTTAACCACCCACATCTTCAGGGGTGGCTTAGAAGCAATGAGTCTAAGTGAAGCATCTGAGAACTTCGGCTTTGAAGCCCTAGCAAATAGCCTTGCAGGAGGTGAATAGTACTCATATGAATAAGCAGAATAGTTCTTAGCTTTATGAACATAGCGTTTGAAGAAACACGCTCATATTCATAAGTCTGAGCATGGTTTCCCTGCAAAACATTGGCGTTAGGGTGACTCAGGTGAGTCCTTTGTTTGTATGAAGCCTTTGCACCATATGAAGCCTTTGGTCCGGGATTTGTCTTCTTCCTAGGTGGTGTCATGATGACATTCACGGGAAGATTCTCAAGACAACTTTTGGGAACCCAGATCTTCTTCATAGGTGGCCCATTCCTGCAGTTAGTACCAATTTACCTGGCAAACACTTCACCATTCTGATTCTTAAACAGTTTATAGTTTGCATCAAATGATTCATCAATGATAATAGGGTTAGCACAAGTGAAGCCAGATAAGGTGGATGGATCCACTAAAGGACCCTTTGCAGCAACCCATGTGGTTTTGGGTACCGCTTTCGGGCTTCAAAGAGGAGCCATCAACATTCATTTTCCTCTCAACCCAACACCCTCTTTCCTAGGGTTTCGGTTCAGACCGCTTTTGAGGACATCGCACAGTGTCTGATGCCCTTTGAGACTTTTGTACATCCCTGTTTCAAGCAATGTCTTCAACCTAGCATTTTCATCAGCAATAGTAGTGGTATCCTCAGCAGAGGGGTTAGTTACCACATCAGCAGTTGAAGATATAGCAACACTAGCAGTAGTAGAACATTCAGCAATAGAAGTAGCGTTATCATGCTCAAGGCATTTTAGACATGGTGGTTCAAATCCTTCCTGAGCGGAACTGATCTGTTGAGCGCGAAGTGACTCATTCTCCTTTTGAAGATCTTCATGAGCCGCTCTCAATTTCTCAAGCTCTTGCTTCCTTTGAAGATAACCATAGGAGAGCTTTTCATGAGTGGTTGAGAGCATTTCATGACGACTTTCAAGTTCTTGGTACTTAACATGAAGATTTTTTATGTCTTCAATTAAGGACTGAGAATGGGTCATTTCAGCGTCCAACGGGTCATCGCTTTTGGCTAACAGTTTTTGAGTATGTTTCATAGCTTTTTGTTGTTCAGTTACAATTTTAGCAAGTGTTTTGTAGCTGGGTTTGGATTCACAATCAGAGTCATCTTCGCTAGATGTTTGAAAGTAAGCATCGCGTGATTTTACCTTGGCACCACGTGCCATGAAGCAGTAGGTGGGAGCAGAGTCGTCCTTGTCATTAGCTTCAGCGTTGGTGGCGGAGCCATTGTCTTCATGTTGAAGATGGACTTGGCAACGTGAGGGTAGCTAGAGCCGGACTTGCAACGCCAGGTCGAGACTCCTCCTCAGACTCCACCTCTGCCTCCTCAGAAGCAGACTCCTCCTCTGAATCCATCTCCTTGCCAACAAAAGCACAAGCCTTGCCAGATAAGCTCTTCTTATGAGATGAAGACTTGGATGAGGAATTGGAAGAAGACTTTGAGGATTTCTTCTTCTTCTTGTCATCAGAATCATATTCTTTGCTCTTCTTCTTCTTCTTCTTCTTCTTGTTCTCATTGTCCCACTATGGACACTCAGAGATGTAGTGTCCTGGCTTCTTGCACTTGTGACATGTTCTCTTCTTGTAGTCATGAGTGGAAGCTTCATCATTTCTTGAGCTGGATCATGAAGACTTTCTGAAGCCCTTCTTCTTAGTGAATTTCTGGAACTTCTTCACAAGCATAGCAAGTTCCTTTCCAATGTCTTCGTGGATCATCGTAACTGCAATGATTCTTCTTCAAATGAGGAAACAGCTTTTGCCTTCAAAGCACGAGTTCGGCCGTAGTTGGGACCATAGATATCTCTTTTCTCAGATAGCTGGAACTCATATGTGTTGAGCCTCTCAAGTATATCAGACGGATTGAGTGTCTTGAAGTCAGGGCATTCTTGTATCATGAGGGCAAGGGTGTCGAACGAGCTGTCAAGTGATCTCAGTAGTGTCTTGACGATTTCATGCTTGGTGATCTCAGTGGCGCCGAGAGCACGAAGCTCATTTGTGATGTCAGTGAGCCGATCAAACGTGAGCTGGGCGTTCTCATTGTCGCTTTCTCTTGAAGCGGTTGCGAAGAACACCGATCCTTTGATCTCTCTCGGGTTGAGACGCCTTCGTTGACCTTGGAGAGCCGGTCCCGACTAGCTTCGGCGTTTCCAGAAAGCACTCACGGCCATACTGTCCTTTGGTCAGATGACCACAGATGATGTTCTTGGCAGTAGAATCCAGTTGAATGAACTTATTGACATCAGCAGGGGTGACACTTTCACCAGTCTTGGGAACGCCATTCTTGACGACATACCAAAGGTCGACATCAATGGCTTCAATATGCATACGCATCTTATTCTTCCAGTAGGGATATTCAGTTCCATCGAAGACGGGTCAAGCAGCGGAGACTTTGATTATCCCTGCAGTCGACATAGCTAAAAATTCAGGTGGTTAAACCGAATCACACAGAACAAGGGAGTACCTTGCTCTGATACCAATTGAAAGTGCTAGTTATCGACTAGAGGGGGGTGAATAGGCGATTTTTATGGAAGTGTCACATCCCCAGTTCTGGTAATGCTTAGTGCCTGCATTAGAGTGATGCATCATGTTTAAATTTCAGTTAAACCTGAAATGGGGTTGATAAACCCTAGCACAAATGCAATTAAAATAGGCTCAACCAAAATATTTTCGATGACCTCAAAATATCATTTTAAAATGTTCATGATTTATGGAAAAAGGTGAAAGCCTCTACCAGAGATGATGCATATTTTTCCAGGACATTTTGGTCATTGAATTAAATCATTATGGTATTTGAGTTGGAGTTTAAAAGTTACAATTAAATATTGGTTGCTCCAAATATTCTGAAATTTATTGTGTGGTTTGAAAATAATTCAAATATTCCTCACAAAAATTTACAGAATTAACCAAAGTGTTTTGGTTGGTATTTTATTTGCAACATAAAGCAGAAAATTAGAAAACTGAATAAATTAGAAGGGATAGAGAGAGAGAGAAGCCCAACCACTTACCTGGAGCTGGCCCAGTTGGCCCAGCCCACCAACCCACCACTGCCAGTCATCCCCCTCCTCTTGCCAGAAGGCAGAGGAGAAGACAGCCACGGCGCCGCGGCGTGCCATGCCGGCAGCTGCCTGCCTGGCTACCCCCTCGTCGCCCAGGACGTCGCCACGCACCCCCGGACCCTCTGCACCTCTCCCCTCTCTCGCTGGATCTCTTCCCCCTCCTCTGCTCTCACCCGCGACACACCCGAGCGCCGCCATCGCCACCCTTCGCCGTAGCCACGTCTACGGGCCCTCCCTCGCCTCGCCGATCTGTCCATGGCCTCCGCCTCGACGCCCTCGTCCTCCCCGTCGAATCACTCGACGCCGGACGCCCCTAAACGCTCTCCCCGTCGTCGTCTTCAACCTCAGGAAGCCGAGATCGCCACAGCCTCGCCGTCTGCTCCGAGCCTTCCCCGAGCCCTATTCGACGCCCCCTGCACTCTCCGTGAGCTTCTTTCCCCAACCCCCCTCCTCTGCGCGTCGTTTTCATGCCGTAGCCGTCGTTCCGCCAGAGACCGACGCGCGCCGCCGCCAGTCTTTTCGCCGCCGTGCCCACAGCCACCGCAACTCGATCCTGAGCACACCATCGTGCTCAGCATGATCTCCCGAGCCTGTAGACACCCGCAGCGCCTCCTCCCGTGCTCTGTAGCGCTGCGCCCGTGCAAACCCGTAGCTGCGCCGCCGCCAAAACTCGTCGCCGGTGAAATTCTGGCAGCCCCGCGACCCCCTGCCTGGCCCATTAGATGCGCCCAAGCAAGGGCTTCTCCCCGATGCTTTCTGCACGACAAACTGCAGCCTACATACCGATCTCGAAGGCCGCCGCGAGCCGTGGTCGCCGTCGTTTAATCGCCGGCGCGGCCGACGTGGCTACATCATTAGGGCTTAATGGCGTTTAGTTTAATCACACCAGCCGCTGACATTAGGGCCCCACTAGCTAAATAAACACTGGTTATCCTTTTAATCAGTTTTAATTAAACCAAGCGGGACCCACGCGTCGGAGTTGACCATGCTGACGTGGGCCTTGACTGGCCCCACACGTCAGTGACCAACGCAGCCCTATGAGACTGACCAGTGGACCCCACTGGTCAGGTTTGACCTGGTCAGCGCTGTTGACTTGCTGACGCAAGCATGACACAGTGCTGACGCAATAAGTGACTTTCTGGTTTTAAAATAAATCAGGAAATTCCAGAAAATGTCCTAAACTTCTAAAAATCATAGAAAATCAACCGTAACTCCAAATCAAATAATTTATATATGAAAAATTATCAGAAAAATGCAACCTATCCATCTGTATCATTTTCATGCATGTTAGAACAAATTATACCTGCTGTTTAGCACAAACCATATAAATGGCATTTTAATTTCCACATATGGAGTTTGAATTTGAATCGTTGATTCAAACCAACTTCATTTAACTTGCTGCTAGTTGCATTAGCTCAATCAACAGCATATTGCCATGTCATGATCATGCATCATATTGTGGCATTGCATTGATTGTGTTCTTTCTCAGTTGCCGGTGTTTGTCCCCTCTCAGTAGACGACGTTCGACAATGAGTTCGATGACACCGATGAAGAACTATATAATCTTCGAAGTGCCGTGCAAGCAAAACCCCTTGTTCATTCCGATACAATCCCACTCTCTCGCCTCCTGCTCTCTTTTCTGCATTAGGACAACAACGATTCATCTGCATTACTTGTCATGCGGTAGCTGAACCCCTTTATCCTCTGCATGACCTGTCATTCCACAGTAAATAGATGAAACCCACTAGCATGAGTAGGAGTTGTTTGAGCCCTGTTGTGCCTACTCATACTTGCTTGTTTTTCATGCCTGCTATTTCTTAGAGTTGAGTCAGGTCTGGTTCATCGGGGATGAATCGGAGTTGTGTGAACATGTCCTACTATGTGTGAGCTAAGTGTGTGAACACGATTTGATAAAGGTAGCGGTGAGAGGCCATGTAGGAGTACATGGTGGGTTGTCTCATTGAAGCCGTCCTCAGGAACTGAGTTCTGTGTTTGTGATCCATGATTCAGCTACTACCATGCATTGGGCCCTAAAATATGACCCCGCTCGACTTCTTAATCACCCTTGTCCTCTGTCCAGGAGTTGCAAGTAGTTTCTGGTGTTTGTAGTATCTTTGGGGCATATGGCCTGACCTTAGGGGTGGGCTGTGTTGCGGTAGGCACGTGGCACGTGTGTCGATTCGCCCGTTTGGTGTCTCGGGAACCCTGCACACATCGTTGGGGCCGTTAGTATAAACCTCGGCCGGCCTCCTGCGGATGGAACCCGAATAGGCGATAAACTGGACTAGAGACTTGAGTGTTTAGGTAGGTCGTGGTCTACACCCACGCCGGCTTTCGCTGAAGTCTGCCAAGCACATGTCGTGTGCACGCTAAGTGGTGGAAACATGTATGAAGAAGTACACCCCTGCAGGTTAACATCATCTATTCGAATAGCCGTGTCCGCGGGAAAGGACTTCTGGGTTGCCTATATCAGTTCATAGACAAGTGAAAGTGGATACTCTAAAATGCGCAAGATAAGCGTGAGTGCTATGGATGGCGTTCTCGTGGGAAGACGGGATCGGGTCCATAGTGGTGTATTGATATGGTGAATATGTGGACTCGTGTGCCACCTCAAAAGAGTTACTTGCGGTCGTAGTTCGTGATAGCCACCGAGTCAAAGCTGGCTTGCTGCAGCTTAAACCCCACCACCCTGTGTTGATAATGATGCATATGTAGTTAGTTACGATGTAAGTCTTGCTGAGTACAATTGTACTCACGTTTGCTTATTTTATGTTTTGCGAGAGACGTCGGTCTCGCTAGTAGTTCAGCGTGGACTTCGATGTTTAGCTTGTTACCTCATTTACGATCTTGTGCCCTCGGCGAGATCTGGTAGATAGTCGGGGCTTCTCGGCCTTTTTCATTTGTAGATGTCTCGTACTCGGACATGTTAAGCTTCCGCTTGTGCTTGTTGCTTGTATGCTCTGTATGTTGGGTCATGAGACCCATGTTTGTAATATCTTGCTCCTCGGAGCCTAATGAATAAATACTTGAGTCGTAAAGTTATGTTGTGATGCCATGTTGTAATTACACATATCGAGCATATTGTGTGTATGTTTGAAATGATTGGTATGTGTGGGATCCGACAATCTAGTTGTTTATCCTTGGCAGCCTCTCATATGGGGAAATGTAGTCTAGTGCTTCCTGAGCGATAGTAGTCTGCTACAGCCCGGTTCACCGGAGTCCTGCTAGCCCAAAGACTACCGCTCGACACTTGACTGGCCGACATGTGTTTCACTTCGTTCCTGTCTCCCTTGAGGAAATGTCACGTGGTGACATCCGGAGTCCTGCCTAGCCTGCTACAGCCCGGGTTCCCGGAGTCCTGTTAGCCCAGTGCTACAGCCCGGATTCACACGCTGCTGACCGACATGCTCGATGTGATTCATGTATGTCTGTCCCCATGGGTTAGTGCCTCTTTGGGTTCACGACTAGTCATGTCGTCTCGGGTTCTCTGTCATATGGATGCTAGTGACACTATCATATACGTGAGCCAAAAGGCGCAAACGGTCCCGGACCATGGTAAGGTGACACCCGTGGGAATACCGTGCGTGAGGCCGCAAAGTGATATGAGGTGTTACCGGCTAGATCGATGTGACTTGGAATCGTGGTCCTGACAGGAAGCCTTCAAAACATGAGAGTTTCAAAGACCAACAATAGAAAGGAACCTATTGATATGAAGTGGAAGGTGGACTACACTGAGCAAGCCATAGTCAAGTATGCAATGAAGTGAAAGCACGAAGACTAATAGTAGCTAGGTAGTAAAGATCAGGATGGAAGATAGTTTGAAGCCAAACAATGATAGTAGTCACACAGTGGAGTCAAACAGGTAGTGCAAGCAGGCAATGACTTCACGAAGACAAACTGTAAGTAAAGAGAGGGAGAGGATAGAACCAGTCACTTGGTGAGGACACATGATTTGTTGGACCAGTTCCAGTTGCTGTGACAACTATACGTCTGGTTATGGAGGCTGAGATTCAACTCAGAAGACCGCGTCTTCACCTTATTCCCCTTGAGCTAAGGACATCCAGTCCTCGCCCAATTACTCTGGTAAGTCTTCAAGGTAGACTTCCAAACCTTCACAGACTTCGTTCACCGGCGATCCACAATGGCTCTTGGATGCTCAGAACGCGACGCCTAACCGGCTGGAGGATTCACAGTCCTCAAGTGTAAAAAGTCTTCAGGTCACGCAGATAGAAAGACTTCAGTGACGCCTAACACTCTTTGGCTCTGTGTGTTTGGGCTTTGTCCTTTCTACGTCTTGAGCTTGCGTTGGTTTTCCCCGAAGAGGAGAGGATGATGCAGTAGAGTAGCGTAGGTATTTCCCTCAGTTTTTGAGAACCAAGGTATCAATCCAGTAGGAGGCCACGCACGAGTCCCTCGTACCTACACAAAACAAATAGCTCCCCGCAACCAACGCGAATAGGGGTTGTCAATCCCTTCACAGTCACTTACGAGAGTGAGATCTGATAGAGATGATAGATAATATTTTTGGTATTTTTTTGGTATAAAGATGCAAATTAAAATAGAAGACAAAGTAAAGAGCAAATCAATAATAAAGCAGAGCATAGGTATTTTACGGCGGGTGAACGAATTACTGTTTAGCAATTGACAGAATTGAGCATAGTTATGAGAGTATCTAGGTATGATCATGTATATAGGCATCACGTCCGAGACAAGTAGACCGACTCCTGCCTGCATCTACTACTATTACTCCACTCATCGACCGCTATCCAAAGATGCATCTAGAGTATTAAGTTAATGAAAACAGAGTAACGCCTTAAGCAAGATGACATGATGTAGAGGAATAAATTCATGTAATATGATAAATACCCCATCTTGTTATCCACGATGGCAACAATACAATACGTGCATTGCTGCCCCTACTATCACTGGGAAAGGACACCACAAGAGTGAACCCAAAGCTAAACACTTCTCCCATTGCAAGAACTACCAATCTAGTTGGCCAAACCAAACGGATAATCAAAGAGACTTGTAAAGATAACTCAATCATACATAAAAGAATTCAGAAAAGATTCAAATATTGCTCATAGATAATCTTGATCATAAACCCACAATTCATCGGTCTCAACAAACACACCGCAAAAAGAAGATTACATCAAATAGATCTCCATGAGAGAGGGTGAGAACATTGTATTGAGATCCAAAAAGAGAGAAGAAGCCATCTATCTACTAACTATGGACCCGAAGGTCAGAGGTAAACTAGTCACACTTCATCGGAGAGGCTATGATGATGATGTAGAAGCCCTCCGTGGTGGATTCCCCTTCCGGCGGAGCTCGAGCAGGCCCAAGATGGGATCTCGTGGATCTGAGGAAGTTCGGCGGTGGAATTAGGTTTTTGTCTCCGTGTCGATCGTGAAGTGCGTGAGGTATATATAGGAGGAAGAATGCGTCGGTGGAGCCTCGAGGGGCCCACGAGGTAGAGGCGCGCCCTAGGGGCGCCCTCCACCTCGTGGCCGCCTCGAGCTTTCTTGACGGAGGGTCCAAGTCTCCTGGGTTTTATCCGATGAGAAAATCACGTTCCCGAAGATTTCATTCCGTTTGGACTCGCTTGATATTCCGCTTTCTTGAAACACCGAAATAGGCAAAAACATCAATTACAGGCTGGGCCTCCGGTTAATAGGTTAGTCCCAAAAGTAATATAAAAGTGGAAAATAAAGCCCAATATAGTCCAAAACAATAGATAATATAGCATGGAGCAATAAAAATTATAGATACGTTGGAGCGTATCGGTCCTCGCAAGGATTTCTCTCTCAAAAGCTTGGAGGTGGGTTGCTCTCAAGCGACAAAAGTCGTGCACTAACTCTGAGCAGCCACCAATTTATGGTGTAGGGGGTGGGCTATTTATAGCCACTAGGCAACCCGACCTGATTTGTCCGAAATGACCTGGGTCACTAAGGAACTGACACGTGTTCCAAGGGTCAGATTTCAAACACACGCAACAACTTTACTTGGGCTACAAGTCAAGCTGACTCATCCAGCTCTGGATAAGATTTGCTCTCATAGTCTTCGCTCGAAGACATAGGATTTGGTTGAGCATCACTTCAATCACTCTGACTTTGTTCACTGGGACCCCACTTAACAAAGCAATTGGTTCCTATGACTCAACAAAGAAGAAAAGGAAACAACGAAACAACTAAGTCTTCGCTCTTCATAGTCTTCATGCAATGCCTTCTCTTGTCATAGTCTTGAATGTGAATATCTTCACATACCACCATTTTCTTCAATGTCTTCATACATTTTTAGGGGTCATCTCCGGTAGGTAAACCGAATCAATGAGGGACTACTACCTGTGTTATCCTGCAATTCTCACAAACATATTAGTCCCTCAACCAGGTTTGTCGTCAATACTCCAAAACCAACTAGGGGTGGCACTAGATGCACTTACACCCGGTATAAAAAGCTAACCCTAGAACCCTCCTCCTCAGCACACTTCTCTCTGCCCCTCTGTCACATCCCCTCTCCATTCTCCTAGCCGCCACCCACCACCCACCACCCACCACCTCTTTTCCTACCTCCTCCCACAGATCGCCGCTGGCCCTCCCACTCCCCTCCTCTCACCTTGCATCTCCGGCAACTGCCAGATCCGCCGCACCCGCACCCATCCATCCCTCTGGCAACCTGTCTCTCTCTCTCGTGAGACCACTCACGCCGTGGCCAGCGCCCGCAGATTCCGGCGACGTCCGCCACCGCGCACCACACTCACGGGCTGGTCTACGACCTGTCCAACCTCCGGTCCATCTAGATCCGCCACTCCTGGTCTTCGGCGCTCGCCCGCGAACCCAATCCTGTGGATAGGGTTTCGGCTGCGGCTTCACATCCATCGTCAGTGCGTCTCCGGCGGCTCCTCTCCGTCTCACACCGCGCAACTTCGCGCCCTATTCGCCTCGTGGATGGTGCGCCCTAGCTCGATGCGCTCGCGGCCATTGGGCTGGACCGCGGCGGCCACCGTGTTAGAGGCAGAGCAGCATGGTCACCAAGGTCAAGGACTAGGGCAGCTGCGCTACATGTGCACGACGACAGATACGCAGGGTGAGTTTCATTCCCTTCCGTGCCTTACTTGTCATTCTCAATTTCCTATGGCTGATGTTCTATACGGACACTAGATCTGAATTAGATCATGTTGCTTCTGATTTTTTTTCACGCATGGTTACTGCTAGTTTAACACAAAACGTTCCCCGTTTCTATGGTAACATGCATTGTTAATTGATGTGCCCAGAAACTCCTCGTGAGTGGATAGTATTTGACTCATCTTTCCCAATCTTCTGACTTTAGCGACTGAACTAATGAAACATCCCATCATATTTCAAGTAGCTGCCAGCCTGTAGTCAGAAAGAAGGCTGCTCTATGCCTCCTACGACTTTATAGCGTGTACCCAGATGTTGTGAATATTGATGGACTGTAGTCAGAAACGTAATTAGCTGCATGTTTCTTTCTGTGATTTTTTATCATAAACGTCTGAATCTCTGTATTGTAGTATGCAAATGTGATGTACATTATGAAGCATCTACCTGGGGTTTTGCCAAGAAAAATTATAATGCTAATCCGCAATTCACAAGCCACAAATGCATATTACATAATCTTTGATGTGAATACTAAGTAAGAAACAAAATCATATAATTTTCTAAACTAAAAGCTTGTGGAGCTGAGTTGCTATTGTTGGAACATTATGTTTTCTTTTTATTTTGTGTGATGAAACAGAACATGTACTCTAGGTGGTAGTATTAATCAACGCTTGTGTGGCCCTGACACAACACATTATTGTCAGTATCTTGTTTATTAAACTGAATTATGTCACATCCATCATCGAGTTTGTTGTGTTGTTCAAAGAAATATGTATACCTGCTGTTCAACTTGGATGTAATTTTTCTGCACGTTCATTTATTTTAAAAATAAATTTGGTTATTATTTCAGGTTAAGGCAAGTAGAGCTCTTCAATACGTCTTTACCATTAAGGATCCTAGTGCAAGGTGAGCTTTGTTTGAGGTACTACTCTTTTTACTACTGTACTACACAGTCAACATAGACAAATAGTTCATGGATTATAATGTTTCTTGTCATTCTGTAGGTTTTATAGAGTATTTTGATGTTCACTGATGTTGTTAAAAACACGAGCAAGAATAATGCCTCACTTGTTGTTCTTGTTGCAGCTCTTGCTCTGGTGGGTTTGTACTATCTTGTTTGTTATTTTGTACAGACTCTTATTTTGTGGAAAGAATACACTGGACGGTTGCTATGAGTTACTTTATACTAGCTAGATTGATTTAGTGGTTTGACTAAAGTACACCAATTATTGAACAAATAAGATTTCCTTTTAGTGTAATAAATTATTTTTAAAACATAGGCTGATTTATTGATTTCTATCCCATCTTATTGATCAATCAATGAGACTACATGGCAAGGTAGCAAAGGGAATATAAGAACTGCATTTGTTTTTCCTCGTGTAGTTTTGATCTTTTATTGCAAGTCAAATAAACTTGCAGCATATGATTTAAAAATTGTGCCAGCAAGTTATCACTAGATCTACTATGCCAATAATTTTTATTTCCTGAATCTCATGATCAATAGGGTAGATGTTGCTGGCTGGTTTGTTCCTTTGGTCAGGTTTAGTCATGTTGCCAAGAGCAACCAAATGTCTAATGTTTGTTCCAACTTTGGACAGATCATATTTGTATTTGATGCTGCCTATCACATCCGCTTCGACATGACAGCTGGAATCAAGAGGGTTGACAAAGAGAAACTGAATAAGAACTTGTATGTTTTGTTGATGCAAATTGGATTGTGCTGGTTCCTGACCTTGCAATGTTTTGTATTTTGTCAATTGATGTTGTAATGTATCATTTCATGGAGGATTCTGTAAACTGCTATGTTGTATATACTGGTGGCTATAGCACCATTAATACTACACGTCTGTGCATTGTATGACAAATATCTTGTGGTGGGCCAAGTTGGCATTATGTTCCGTGTAATCCATTACGATAAAAAAATGTACATGCTCAAAATTGGACCAAAAGAAATGGGATAATTGGATGGACTAAATTTAAATTATACCAAAACCATGACGGTTTCCATGACGAAATATAGGATCCATGTAGGCAGCCACGTCATTGCAAACGGTCAATCCAAAATCCTACGTGGCTTTTGTCCATGATGGTTTGTTCTGTCATGAAGGCTCGGGCCTAGTTTGGGCTGGGCGGGCTTGGGTGCAGACCCGTGATAGTCAAGATCCATCATGGATGGTACAGTGTCAAATTATGACGCGATATACATGACGGATTTCTACTCCGTCATGGATGAACATCCACGACGATTTTTCATTGGTCCGTGACGGATTGTTACTGTCATGGATTAACATATTTCTTGTAGTGGAATATGCCCAAAGATTCAGAAGAAATTGGATAAGAACACGGAGTTTGCTGCAAACTGCCATGTATCTGAAGCTGGCCAACAAATGTTCAAAGTACAGTCTGGTAACAATAGTTACACAGTGGATCTTGCTTTGCACACATGTGATTGCAGAAGATGACAATTGTCTAGAGTACCATGTGGGCATTGTATAGCATGTTGCAGGGAGGAGAGGATTGACCCAGAGGCAATGGTTCATGACTGCTATACAGTTAAGACATATCTCAAGGCATATGTATACACTCTTGTTCCTCTTGCAGACCCAAAGCATTGGGTGAAACATAATGGGTACAAGGTGCATCCACCAGTGTTTACTAAACATTTGGGAAGGCCCAAGAAAAATAGGAAGAAGGCACCAGAGGAGAAGATCAATAATGGTGTTAGGGTTTTGAACAGAAAAAGGAGTGACAATGCACTGCTCAATCTGTGGCAGAGCTGATCACAACAGAAAGGGGCACTACAAATGGCAGGAAACTCTCATTCAAGATGGGATAGAGGTGGTTGATGAAAGCTATGATGAATCTACCTTCCTTCAAGTATATGCTAGTTAACTGAATTGAACTGCATTTGTACTATACTTATGTCATTGTAGAACTTAACTACATAGCAAGCACTTAACTACATAGAACTTAATGTGCTTAAATGAATATGTGTAGAACATTTTCCCAAACAATGTAGACCCTCTGTTGGATTCAATTGATTCACCAAAAAGTATGGTTTTCACCATGGCTCAAAAATAAATTGCTACAAGAGCTCCTCAAAGGGCATATGGCCCATTACCACAACAGTCTGCCTTTGTTGCTGCTGTTGGTGCTGCAATACCTCAGCCAGTGGTCACCACAGAGATGATCGTTGATAGGCAGACAAGGGCAAACACAATAGCTCAAAGAGAAGAAGGAAGAGCAAATAAAAGACAAAGAAATGCAGATACAGGAAGAGGAGCAGATCCAGCTGCAGTCAGAGGCATAGGTGCAGCTCTAGCTCCAGGCAGAGGCTGAGGTGCAGCTCCAGCTCCAGGCAGAGGCAGAGGTGTAGCTCCAAATGCAGGCAGAGGAAGATTTTCAACTCCAAATGCAGGCAGAGGAAGAGGTTTTGCTCCAAATCTAGGCAGAGGAAGAGGTTCTGCTCCAAATACAGGCAGAGGAAGAGGTTCTGCTCCAGTTATAGGCAGAGGAAGAGGTGCTGCTCCAGTTGCAGGGAGAGGAGGTTTTCTAGGTGAGAGGGCATGGTGGCTGTTGTTTGGAGATTACAGGATTAGCCAAATACCTGATCTCAATGCACCTGCTCCCTGATTAGCTGACTGTTGCAAGGCCTAGAGTGATGTAACTTTATGACAGGCCTGTTAAGTATGCCAAACAGTGGCATCAAGTGGCAAGATTTGCCTTTTTTGGTGGTAAAACAGTGGCATTCATTGCCCTTTTTGTAACTTAACTAAACTTGCACTATGAGCTGAATGAGCTAGTTAATGCCTGAATGTGCTCAATGAGCTAGTTAACTTAACTAAACTTGCCCTCATTCTATTGTTCTAGTTAACCGAATGTGCTATGAGCTAGTTAACTGAATTTAATGCATGCTCTTGTAGTTAACTGAATTTTATTGCCTGCTCTTCTACTTAACTGAATGTGCACAATGATGTAGTTAAAAAAATAAAAAAATTCTTCTACTTATCTGAATGTGCACAATGAGCTAGGTAACTGACTGTGCACAATGATGTAGTTAAAAAAAATTGAAAAGAAAAAATTTGGCCTGGGGCCTGGGGTTTATAATGTTGCATGCAATGCCAGTGGGATAGAGCTGGTGATTTGGTCTAGTAGCACCTTCGGATGTACATATTATTATTTTTGTGGTCCTACAGTTAAGCGTGCGTTATGGCCTCTATCTGACGACCGAAGGTACCATAGCGTAGACGTTTCGGTTTCCTCTCTTTAAGGCATGGCGACCTGCCGTTCTCGCTCTCCACTCACCGCTCGCACACCCCACTCCTCCCCCACTCACTCTGCCAACCACCCAAGAAACCTCGCCACTCACCGTCTTGACGAACACGCCATCACCACTGCCGCCGCCATGGACCAGAGTCTCGGATGGCAGAAAGCCGTCGAAGAGATGGCCGGCGACAACCTGGAGATTCGTGTGCAGTACAGAGAGATCGCGCGGTGGTTCCCAAGTGTTCGGATGATGAGGATCCACGCGCGCGGTCTCGTCAAGGTGACGACGGATGCTGAGAAGCGTCGTGCCTTCCCTGGCGGCATCTCCGTTCCTCCAGCGACCATCCTCCTCTGGGCAATGCACGAGGTTCAGCGCTCCCCCGACCCCAGGCAGCGCGCGAGCTGGTGGATGTACCGCTCATCCACCGCGGCACCGACCCAGCCGGATGCAGAGCGCGTTGCGTCCAGGACCGAGCACGTCGACGACTTTGTGCTTGCCCTGTCGGCGCCCGTCAACGCCCCCTACTGGGACCGTCAAGGTCCATCTGTCCTCCTCAGGCCATACGACGACTCCGATGATGAGTCATCTGACGAGGAGGTCCCAGTGGTCGTCGTGCTGTCAGACGATGAGCCGGAGGTGCAGATCATTGCGCCGGTCGGAGCCGCCGTGGAGGGTGGCCGCAACGTTCCCATTGAGGTGGACGACCTCCCAGATCTGCCTGAATCCGTTATCATCAAGCAGGAGATTGAGGAGGAGGAGGAGGAGGTGGCGCCGGCTGTTCAGGAGGTTAAGAAGAAGAAGAGAGCAGCAGCTATTGTGGACGTGCGCCGCTCCGAGCGCCTGAAACTGCTCAAGGAGTGAAGAATGATGGGTCTGCAGATGGTGCTGCTTAGGTATGCTATTATATCATAACATATAAGTTAGAAATATAATGCTGTTAGGTAGGTATGCTGATATATATCACATCATATAAGTTAGTAAGATGGGGCTGTTAGCTAGGTATGTTGTTATATCATCACAGCATATAAGTTAGAACTCTTTTGGACATGCTATGGTTAGGTGTGCTACTATATACAACACATAAGTTATCTGTAATTATGTGGTTTGGAAAGTGGACTATGAATATGCATTATGTTGGTATGCAACTGGAGTGCTTTTAACTCTAAAATGTGGTGTGTTGCACTGCTGTGCTGCAAATGTTGCATTCAGTAATGCTTTATTTGTTTCTTTCTGCATGTGGAAAAGCTTGATATACCAAATGGAGCACTTACTATAAATAGCATTCTGACTTACATATGGTACATCATGCAGAAATTCAGGTATCAGACTGAATTTTCAGCGAAAATTCAGTTAAGATTCAGTTTAGTTAAGTTAAATTCAGTTTGGTTAAAATTCAGTTAAGTTCAAATTCCCTTTAGTTAGAATTCAGCTAAGTTAAAATTCAAGTTAAGTTAAAATTCAGTTAAGTTACATTCAGTTAAGTTCAGCACAATTCATTTAAGTTTAGTTAAAATTATCAGTTAAATTTAGTACAATTGTGCAAATTTCACTGAACTGAATACAATTTCACTGAACTGATATTTGACTCTAATATTGGGCTTAAAAATGGGCTTGTTTATTACTTTTGGCACTAACATTTGACTCTAATATTGGGCCTACCTACCAACATTAATCTACTGCCTACCTACCAGCCACCATTTCTACTATATAAATTATCCTCCCCCCTATTGCCACAAACAACAGTCAAACCCAATACAATCCCTTCTCCTCCCCCCAGCCGCCAGAGAAAACCCTAGGAGAGATGGATCTTAGTGAGGTCGTCGATGAAGAAGAACGGGTGCCAAGGGTAGCCAGGCGCAGAGAGGCAAGAAGGAGGGAGAGAAGGCAACTGGCTCAGCGGATCCTTGCAGCACGCAACCACAAGGACATGGAGCAGTTCCTGGAGGCATTCCCCCTTGGCTCAAACCCTAGTGATGATGATATCATCTACTGGGCAAGGAGGAGGGTAAATTTCCATCCTTTTCAGGTTAGTAGGATGAGGTGGAGTAGGATTCTGTTTCCAAATGAATGAGCTGTTAACTGAAGTGATCTAGATCTACCTTTCTATCTATGTATGAATTCTGTTGATGCATGCAATGTAATAAATCCATGATCCTCCTTCTTCTCTGCTGTCTGATGCAGTGTATGCAATGTATGCAGAAACTTAATGAAATCATGGGTCTACCTTTCTGTGCTCCATGATGCAGTGTATGCAACTTTCAGTTAACTGAACAAAGAACAGTTAACTGAACCATATTCAGTTAACATTGTATACCAAATATCAGTTAACTGCAAAAACAGTGTTATACAAAATAATGTATAACAAATTTCAGTTAACATTGTATAAAAAACATAGTGTATAACAATTTTCAGTTAACTGCAATAGCAAATAAGTGAACTGACACAACGAATCAGTAAACTGAACCCATGTTCAGTTAACCAAATCAATACTCACTTCACTGAATCTAGATTCAGATAACTGAATAATAGTTCGGTTAAACAGAAAAGCAATTCAGTTAACTGGCAGAGCAAATCAGTACACTATCCAAATTCACTTAACCAAATCAAAACTGACTTAACTGGCACAACATTGATAACTCAAATTCAGATAACATAGTGCATATTAGGTCATTGCAGCAAATAGTACAGTGCATCTGGATACAGGGCATCAAAGATAACCCAAATTTAGGCAGCAATTCACTTAATTAAACAAGTCCACTGATCATCATTAACTAAATTCCATTAGAGCACCAATGGATCACTCAAATTCATCTAGCATCTCCCTAACCTTCCTTATCTTGCACTTGGTGTCCTCCTTATGCTTGAACAGGTCACCAATCATATACTCTAGCTTCTTTATATCTTTCTTCAGCTGATCCCTTTCTTCCTTCAATTTGTCCCTATCTTCCATCATTTTGTCCTTCTCTTGCTTCATCTCATCCCTCTTTCTCTGCCTTTGCCCTGACCACCTGATGAATGTTGGTCACTGATTTGTCAGCCATTCTCTTCTTCTCAAGTTCTACCTTTAAGTTAGACAGAGCTAGCCTTGTGTTGCCCAATTCAGTAATTGTCTGCTCTTTGTCAGCCACCATCTTAGCAAAATCAAGTTTAAAAAACCTCAGGTCTTTTTCCATGGCTTCCTTCTCTTTCACAACCCTAACATTTTCTTCAGCCTGAACAACAGCTTCCCTGATCCTGGATGTGACCTCCTCTTCATACATGTCCCAGATCCTAGCTAGACTGATCCTCAATTGTGGAGGCCACTATGGGTCAACCCAATGCACATAGGGGCATTTAGGCCCATCCTAAAATTGTAGAGGAAATGCATAATTCAGTTAACTAAAGAAAATATAGTAACATTGAATCAAAATTCAGTTAACTGGACAAAACTAAGTAAAACGAATCAAAATTCAGTTAACTGACAGCACATTCAGGTTCTCTTTTCACACAGCCCTTTGAGCATTACTGAGCTACTTAAACACTACATATTTGGACAACTAAATAAACTAATCTTCTTCTTACAGCACTATGAACATGGCACAGAATGGCACAACAGAGCAAGTTCAATCTCATGTGTAATTAAATGGCCAAAGCATGTACAACTATGAACATGTACTACATAACTATCATCTACATCTATAACTAAGAACATGTACTAACCTTTTGTGCACAACCCAGGAATCTTCTTCCACTGTCAATAGACTCAAATGCAACAAGCTTCTCACACACTGCTTGGTACTGACACCTATCAGGTAGATCTGCAGCAAGGCCTGCCCAATCGGTGCTCTCAATGGTGCGAGGACCCTAAAACCAAATCTGGTCAGAAATCCCATTAATTTCCTAACCCTAGATGCCAAATGAAGGTGGACAAAATCTCACCGGACTGGTGACCGAGTCACCACCTGACGAGCACGAGCTGGATCCGGAATCACTCCATTAAACCATGGCCGCTTGCTTGCTTGGCGGCGTGTAGGACCTTGAAGTATGTCTAGAGGGGGCGTGATTAGACTACTTGACCAATAAAAACCTAACCTTTTCCCGATTTTAGAGTTTGACAGATTTTAGTTATCTTTGGACAAGTCAAGCAATCATCACACAAATCAAGCAAGCATGCAAAGAGTATATAGGCAGCGGAAATTAAAGCATGCAACTTGCAAGAAAGTAAAGGGAAGGGTTTGGAGGATTCAAACGCAATTGGAGACACGGATGTTTTTGGCGTGGTTCCGATAGGTGGTGCTATCGTACCTCCGGGTTGATGGAGACTTCAACCCCACGAAGGGTAGCAGTTCTTGTGAGTCCACGGAGGGCTCCACCCACGAAGGGTCCACGAAGAAGCAACCTTGTCTATCCCACCATGGCCGTCGCCCACGAAGGACTTGCCTCACAAGCGGTAAATCTTCACGAAGTAGGCGATCTCCTTGCCCTTACAAACTCCTTGGTTCAACTCCACAATCTTGTCGGAGGCTCCCAAGTGACACCTAGCCAATCTAGGAGACACCACTCTCCAAGAAGTAACAAATGGTGCGTTGATGATGAACTCCTTGCTCTTGTGCTTCAAATGATAGTCTCCCCAACACTCAGCTCTCTCTCATATGATTTGGATCTGGTGGAAAGAGGGTTTGAGTGGAAAGCAACTTGGGGAAGGCTAGAGATCAAGATTCATATGGTAGGAATGGAATATCTTGGCCTCAACACATGAGTAGGTAGTTCTTTCTCAGAAATGGTAAGTTGGAAGTGTAGGTTCAGTCTGATGGCTCTCTCAACGAATGAAGAGGAGGTGGAGGGGTATATATAGCCTCCACACAAATCTAACCGTTACACACAATTTACCAAACCCGGTGGGACCGATTCAACAGACTCGGTCGGACCGATTTAGTAAACCTAGTGACAATTAGTGATTTTCGGTGGGACTGACATGCAACTCGGTGAGACCGATTCGGTTAGGGTTAGGGCATAACGTAATCTCGGTAAGACCGATTACACAAACTCGGTGTGACCGATTTTGGTAATAAGCTTTCTAGAGAGTTGGTCAGGTAAACTCGGTGGGACCGATTTGCTCTTTTCGGTGAGACCGAAATGTTACAAAAGAGAAACAGAGAGTTTACATTACAATCTCGGTGGGACCGATCGCTCACTTCGGTTAGACCGAAATGTTACGAAGGGAAACAGAGAGATTACAATCCCATCTCGGTGAGACCGAGATCCCTATCGGTAGGACCGATTTGCCTAGGGTTTGTGGCAGTGGCTATGACTTTTGAAATCGGTGGCGCCGGGTAGGAAGAATCGATGTGACCGATTTTGGCTTTAGGTTTAGGTCATATGTGGATGTGAGAAAGTAGTGGAGGGTTTTGGAGCGTATCACTAAGCACATGAAGCAAGAGGCTCATTAAGCAACACCTCATCCCTCCTTGATAGTATTGGCTTTTCCTATAGACTCAATGTGATCTTGGACCACTAAAATGTAAAATGAAGAGTCTTGAGCTTTTGAGCTTGAGCCAATCCTTTGTCCTTAGTATTTTGAGGGATCCACTTTCATCATCCATGCCATGCCATTCATTGAGCTTTCCTTAAATAATAATCTTGGAATAGCATTAGCTCAATGAGCTATATGTTGTTATGAATTACCAAAACCACCTAGGGATAGTTGCACTTTCAATCTCCCCTTTTGGTAATTGATGACAACATATAGATCAAAGCTTCGACAAATGATAATAAGATTGAAAAGCATAAATGCTTTGAGAAGTATGTAATAAGCAAGAGCTCCCCCTAAATTTGTGCATAGTTTAAGATTTGCTTTGGACTACAAATGCACAAGGAATTAGGCTCATGGGTTACTCTTCCATGTCACATACATCTTGGTGGAGCGCTCAAAATGATAAAGATTGAATACATGCACTCATCACCAAGCAAAGTGAATGATCACATAGGATAGATAAGATGATATCATCAAACATGCATAAGTGTAGCTTATGATCAAACACATGATCATCAATGTCTCACAAGAATAGCATAGTATCTCAAGCAATCAAAAGCAAACAAGTTTGAACCACCAAATCAAGAGAGAACAAAAGCAACACTCTCTCTCTCTCTCTCGAAGCCTATGATCTATACATTTTTCTCCCCCTTTGGCAACAAGTTACCAAAAAGTTCATAGAAAATGCATAGTACTATGTCGTCTCTCAGGCTTGGTCTTCTGGTGGTGGTGTAGACAGGACTCCAAGGATGAACGATCGATAGACGTGGTAGGAGCTGAAGAAGTTGGAGCTGGAGCTGGTTGAGCTGGGGCTGTAGCTGGAGCGGAAGAAGTTGCTCTGGTGTCTGGAGTTGGTACTGCAGCTGACCTCTGAGCTCTAGGCACTCTGGCAAATGCATCAGTTGTCGTCTTGCCCTTCCTCTCCTGCATATCATCTTGTAATTGCTCCACAGCTGACTGAATCTCAGTCACTTTGACATCAAGATCACAGAATTTTTGTTCCATGATTCTCTCCAGGCTCTCCTGGTTTTGAGTTAGGTGGCCAACCCCTTCTCAATCCGTAGAGTTGATGCTATTAAGTAACCAAGCTGCTCCTGCTTGCTCTTCAGAAAGTAGTCAGATGCCTCTGCTTGAGTTGGCATCTTTGCAGCTTTCTCTTGCCTTGCCTTCTCCTTTCTCTCCTGAGCTTGCACTGATGATGGTTCATTCTCTGTCATGACAACTCAATTGTCCTCAAAATCAGGATATAGAACCATGTGTTCCTTATCCAAGAGATACTTTCCTGTGCCCATCTTCGAGTTTATCAACTCCACGAATCATGGGGCATAACCACAACTCCTCTTCTGATCTGCTGTTGTCCTCTTAATTGTCTCGACTATGAGGCTCATGACCTTGAATTTCTGAGGCACATCAAAAACATGAAGCAAATTGATTGCATGCCCTCTAATCATGTTATGGTCACCTGACTTGGGCAAAAGAGTATGCCTTAAGATCCAGCTTGATCGTAGGCAGCCCACAATGACAGTAAAACTGACTGATCCAAACTTGAAGGTCTCAATTGCATCATCTGGGATCTCCTTGTACATATGTGCCATTGAGTTATGATCCATTTTCTTCTTACCATAAATGTCCAGGTCATCCTCACTTTCCTTTGGGACATTGATCAAACTTGCCCATTCCTCTATGGTAGACTGATATCTGGTTCCTTCTCGACATCCACACTATCCACGCCATCTGGATAGAAATGTCTTCATGGAGTAGAATTGCATGATAAGTTAAATGCGTTCAGCTTGGTGAGCTTCGCCCAACAAAATCAGCAACTCCACAAGCACTGAAGCTGTCATATACTCGAGGTAGTGTTCTGCGTTCTCCTTCATGTAGGTCCAGTTGACCCATCTCATATCGCAAACTATGGGCTACTTATCCAGCAAGATAGTCTCATAAAAGTCCTGCTGCTCCTTGGTGTGGAACCTGTAGTCCACAGCAGTCCTTCTCCTCGTGGCATATGGATCTGTCTCTCTCCATAGCCTCAACCCATTATCTCTCCTAATATTCATGTTTTCAGCCACAGGATGAGCATCATTGTGGTCTGGTATCTTGGGCTTGAGCTTCCTCAGAACTTGTCCTTCTTCATCTTCCTCCTCAGCAACCTCAGGCACTGGGGCCTTGTTCTTCTCAGCAGCTGGAATACTCCTGGTATTCCTCTTTGGTGCAGACTTGGCCTTGGGGGCGGCTTTGGGCTTGGAAGTTGCAGCTCCTGACTTGATTGCATCACCCATCAGCTTTTGTGCCTTGGGTGCTGGCTCTGCAACCTCCTCTTCTTCTTCCTCTTCCATCATGGAAGGCTTCCCAATCACTCTTGCCATGGTCTTCTTGACCCTTTCTTTCCTTTTTCTTTCCCTCTGCAGCAACATGCTCTTTGGGTTGAGATTCCAAAGGAGCTTGAGTAGACACTCTGGCTTTGGACATTGGTTGTCTGCCTGCTGGCCTTTTGATTTTCAAGCCAGGCTTCACTGCAGATGAACTGAACTCCCTCTTGAGCACTTTCTTCTTGGAGCTTGCCTCATCCTCAACTGCCACGTAATCCTCATCCTCAGACTCTGAAGTCTTCTTCTTTCTTGACCTTGTGGCAGCCTTGGGAAAATTGGTCGGAGTAAATTTCCTCCCCTCATCTGAGCTGCTTGAGGGACTAGTGCCCTCACTCATGTGCATCTGCCCTTCTGACCTGTTCTGACTATCACTCTGGTCTGACATGCTGCAAACACTGACTGCTGACCCTGTGAAGAGTTATAGATGAGATAGAGTGGATGAGCATCACAAAATGCAAAGATTTTTGCAAAAGAATGATTCAAAAATTCAGTTTTAGTTTTCCACAGAAAGCATTTTGGATCAACCGATTTTCAAACTCGGTGATACCGAAACAATTTTGGAACCTAAACTGATGAACTTGGTTGGACCGAGTCACAGTTTGGTGGCACCGAGACTGCTAGGGTTTCACAAAGTCCTAAAATCGGTCGCACCGATTAGCAATTCTCAGTCAGACCGAGAGTTACTAGTGCAATGGCATAAGCCAAATCGGTGGGACCGAGTTTTTCAACTCGGTGGGTCCGAGATGGTTTCGGCGGAAACCTAATCCTAAATTTTCAAATCTCATCTAATCTACGGATTGCGTTGACTGGATAGGAGTGTTTCAATCGTGGCAAGAATCAATAAGAACACAATGTGCTAGGAATCAGACGAGGATAGCACTGTGATCGAGTCCATACCCTAGCTCGGCGATGAACTCGCTACGGAGGCAACGGCGGGGTTGAATTCCGTTGACGGCGGCGGAGACCAGCGACAGGAGGCGGCTGGCGACGAGGAGACGATCCGGAGACCTTGGAGGCAGAGCGAGCTATTTCGCGGGCGAAGGGGTTCGGAGGAATTTCCAAAATTTTGCCCGTGACTATATATAGCACTAACATGTAGGAGAGACCGAGTGGAACAAATCGGTGGCACCGAGATTAATAACCGTGTTCGATTCTGACAACTCAGTGTGACCAAAAAGTTCAAATCGGTTGCACCGAGATTGAAAACCTAGATCGACTTAGTGATCTCGGTGGGACCGAAATGGAGGAATCGGTCAGACCGAGAATCACAAAGAAGTTTTGGAAGTTTAAGTCTTTGACGAATCGGGGACTCAAAGTGCTCCTCACACGAGTGGTTCGAATCGACTTGATCAAATTTTGTGATGTAGCATGAATAGAGTTTGAGACGATAAAAGCATAGATAGCTAGAGAAAGTTCTTAGGCATTCTTGTCCATCCACTTGGCCAAAATAAGAAAGAACCAAACAATCAAAACAACAAGTGGATGTCCTCGAATGAGTAAATATGCAACCAACATGCTCACACAATAAGATGACAAATAAAATATGTGACAAAGCATGCACAACCAATTCTAGCATCTATCAAACAATTGGCGATGACTAGGTCATCTATATATGAGTATATTGACTTAGGAGTCAAATGAGAAACATTTGATCATAGGTCATACTCATCGTTTAAGCTCAAGTGGGGTTACCACTTTTACATAATGCATTGATGTGTTCACACCATTAGAGTTGCTTTTACTCAATTCTTAGAGTTAAGCTCCCCCTAGATGTGAGATCCCCCCTTAGAGGGATGAAGTGGGTTTTGTCGATGATGAATTCATGTAGGTGTTGAAGATGTGGATGCTCAATGTTGATGTAGATCAATTGGAGCAATCCTTTGGAGTGAGTTGCACTTTGAACTTGCCTACATGGGTTAGTCCCACAAGGAACAAACAAGAATATCCATAGACATAGAGTGATGCACACACAAGATGATGTCCATGAAATCATTAGGTTACCTTGTCCCTTGCCTTACCAACATGAGGGTTTGTGACTACTTTAACTAGTGCAAGATGTGGAAGTTGATTGCACTTGTCCTTGCCATAATGATATGTGTGAAGAATGTTGGCGGAGTCACCCTCAAGAACTCTCTAGTTCTTCTTCTTCGGGATCCACATCAACTTGATGGGAATCCTTGGTGTAGTAGTTGTACTTGATGAAGTAGAACTTGGCGTAGTCTTGGGAATCCACTTGAGCGAGGCCTTAGGTGCTTCTTCAAATGCATCAATCTCTTCTTGAAGCTTGTCCTTGCCTTTGTTCTTGTGGTCTTGTGGTGGAAGATCATCTTGTGCTTGTGTTCCCTTGAAGGAAGTAGGATCATACTTCTCTTGTTGAGGAACAAACTTCGTCTTGGGGTATTGATCTTCTTCCCACTCAACTCCATTGGCATTGAACTTTCGTTCAAAACCAACACCTTGATTCTTCCGGTGTCTTCCTTGCTTGCGTACATTTTCCTCGAATTGCTTACTCCCGGCAAGGCTCTTGTAAACACCTTTCTCAATAATTCCCTTCAATAAGCAATTTTCTTGCTGAAGTGTAACTTGTCTAAGAGAATAATTAGTGGAATCAAGAGAACTACTAGAAGCAACAATATTGACATTATTATTGTTACTACTAGAGGAAGTATCTTTCTTGTACTTGTTACTAGACTTGACTTGAGGCATGTAAGTAGATAGGAGTAAACACTTGGCAATGTAAGAAGAACTTTTCTTACGGAGATCATCATTGATTGCTTTTAAGAACTCATGCTCTTGCTCAAGATTGAGATTTTCAAAGCGTAACTTCTCATGAGCCCTTAAAAGTTCTCGATGATCTTGAAGATAGTTTCATGAGCCAACTTAAGAGTGTTTAGTTCTTTAGTTAGAAGCTCAATCTTATCCTTATCATTGTCATTCGTTTTATCTTAATTAGCATGATTAATTGACGTTTCATCATAGTATTCATCACTAGAGTTGTCAACAAGTAAATCATCATCCACAAGCAAGTCATCTTCATCACTATTGAAATCAACATACTCAGGATGTGCTACCTTTGGACCTTTGGCCATGAAGCATCTTCCAATTCCTTCATTTGGTGAATCAAATATGTCGTAGGAGTTGGTTGACACAAGTGCTAGACCGGCAACACCTTCATCTTGAGTATATTGAGTCGGAGTGGTAGCTTCTCTCGGAGTGTTTGTCGGAGTCGGAGCGGATATCCATTCACCAACATGAGCTTGATGTCTTCGTTTTGTGTAGCTCTTTGATGACTTGTCCTTCCTTTCCGAATCCTTGCTTCTCCGTGAGGGTCTTCGTTCATAACGATCATCTCTACTCCTTCTCTCTCTTGGTGGTGATTCTTCTCTTTTGCTTCTTCTTTTTGGAGAATCTTCTCTTCTTTTGTTGGGTGTCGTACACTCATTGGAATAGTTTCGGGCCTCCCACAATTGTAGCAATTGCGCTCTCGACTAGAAGATCTTTTGTCATGGTAAGTCCTTGACTTGGAGCTTCTTTCTTTGCTTCTACTCTTGTAGAATTTGTTGAAGTTCTTCACCATTAAGCTCAATTCTTCATTGAAGGTTTGTTTCTCACTTGATGATGTGGGGCTTCACTTGAGGCTTTGTAAGCACCACTTGACTTGTTGTGAAGTTCCTCCTTATCCTTGAGTGACATCTCATGAGCAACAATTCTTCCAATGACTTCCGTTGGCTTGAGATCTTTGTAGTTTGGCATCATTTGGATCAATGTGCACACGGTATCATACTTTCCATCCAATGCTCTTAGGATCTTCTTGATGATAAATCTGTCGGTCATCTCTTCACTTCCTAAGCCGGCAATCTCATTTGTAATAAGAGCAAGCCTAGAGTACATTTCAGCGACACCTTCACCATCCTTCATTTTGAACTTGTCAAGCTGACTTTGGAGCACATCCAACTTGGATTCCTTGATGGATTCGGTACCTTCATGCATATCAATCAAAGTATCCCAAATTTCTTTTGCATTCTCAAGACGGCTGATTTTGTTGAATTCTTCGGGGCACAATCCGTTGAAGATGATATCACAAGCTTGAGCGTTGTATTGCAACATCTTCAATTCTTCAAAGATTAGCTTCACGGTTCGGCTCTCTCCCATCAAAGAATTCACCTTACAAGCCAATACAAATAATTGCCCCAAAGCAGTGGATTATGTCCGAGAATATGCATTTTCATCTTATGCTTCCAACTAGCAAAGTTAGTACCATCAAAGTAAGGACCTCTCTGGTGACAATTTCCCTCGCTAGACGCCATACTCTCCTAGGTTGTGAAACCAAGGCTATGACCACCAAAAGCTATGGAAATCAAAGCAAATGGAGACCAAAGCTCTGATACCACTTGTAGGACCTTGAAGTATGTCTAGAGGGGGGGGGGGTGATTAGACTACTTGACCAATAAAAACCTAACCTTTTCCCAATTTTCGAATTTGACATATTTTATCTATCTTAGGACAAGTCAAGAAATCATCACACAAATCAAGCAAGCATGCAAAGAGTATATAGGCAGCGGAAATTAAAGCATGCAACTTGCAAGAAAGTAAAGGGAAGGGTTTGGAGGATTCAAACGCAATTGGAGACACGGATGTTTTTGGCGTGGTTCCGATAGGTGGTGCTATCGTACCTCCGAGGTTGATGGAGACTTCAACCCACGAAGGGTAACGGTTCTTGTGAGTCCACGGAGGGCTCCACCCACGAAGGGTCCACGAAGAAGCAACCTTGTCTATCCCACCATGGCCGTCGCCCACGAAGGACTTGCCTCACAAGCGGTAAATCTTCACGAAGTAGGCGATCTCCTTGCCCTTACAAACTCCTTGGTTCAACTCCACAATCTTGTCGGAGGCTCCCAAGTGACACCTAGCCAATCTAGGAGACACCACTCTCCAAGAAGTAACAAATGGTGCGTTGATGATGAACTCCTTGCTCTTGTGCTTCAAATGATAGTCTCCCCAACACTCAGCTCTCTCTCATATGATTTGGATCTGGTGGAAAGAGGGTTTGAGTGGAAAGCAACTTGGGGAAGGCTAGAGATCAAGATTCATATGGTAGGAATGGAATATCTTGGCCTCAACACATGAGTAGGTAGTTCTTTCTCAGAAATGGTAAGTTGGAAGTGTAGGTTCATTCGATGGCTCTCTCAACGAATGAAGAGGAGGTGGAGGGTATATATAGCCTCCACACAAATCTAACCGTTACACACAATTTACCAAACCGGTGGGACCGATTCAACAGACTCGGTCGGACCGATTTAGTAAACCTAGTGACGTTAGTGATTTTCGGTGGGGCTGACATGCAACTCGGTGAGACCGATTCGGTTAGGGTTAGGGCATAACGTAATCTCGGTAAGACCGATTACACAAACTCGGTGAGACCGATTTTGGTAATAAGCTTTCTAGAGAGTTGGTCAGGTAAACTCGGTGGGACCGATTTGCTCTTTTCGGTGAGACTGAAATGTTACAAAAGAGAAACAGAGAGTTTACATTACAATCTCGGTGGGACCGATCGCTCACTTCGGTTAGACCGTAATATGTTCTGAAGGGAAGCAGAGAGATTACAATCCCATCTCGGTGAGACCGAGATCCCTATCGGTAGGACCGATTTGCCTAGGGTTTGTGGCAGTGGCTATGACTTTTGAAATCGGTGGCGCCGGGTAGGAAGAATCGATGTGACCGATTTTGGCTTTAGGTTTAGGTCATATGTGGATGTGAGAAAGTAGTGGAGGGTTTTGGAGCGTATCACTAAGCACATGAAGCAAGAGGCTCATTAAGCAACACCTCATCCCTCCTTGATAGTATTGGCTTTTCCTATAGACTCAATGTGATCTTTGACCACTAAAATGTAAAATGAAGAGTCTTGAGCTTTTGAGCTTGAGCCAATCCTTTGTCCTTAGTATTTTGAGGGATCCACTTTCATCATCCATGCCATGCCATTCATTGAGCTTTCCTGAAATAATAGTCTTGGAATAGCATTAGCTCAATGAGCTATATGTTGTTATGAATTACCAAAACCACCTAGGGATAGTTGCACTTTCACGGCGGCGGCGGGTTGGACGGCGGTGACGAGGAGAGAGCGGAGCAAGAAACAGAGAGGGAGTGAGCTGCGGGTTGTCTGGATCGGGGGGGGGGGGGGCAGACCATGTGGTCTTCTTTAATTAATTCAGGTGTTTTCGTGTGTAGTGCGGGTAGATTCGAAGCAACACCAGGGGGCTCTTTGCAAAATGCTGAGCGCTGGCCGGTTCGGCACCCACGCGTCCACATGGCGCTCTCTCATTGGTCAGGACTAGATTTGCACATCTAATGCAAGTTCCAGGACTGGGTAGGGTCAAATTTTAAGTTGTAGGACTAAACCATCACATTGAGAGCAAGTTCTAGGACTCCTGGTGCTTTTAACTCAAGAGGCTTTGTTGTGTGAGCAGGTGGCCACAAGGCGACGAATCTATCTCCGTACCTCGCCGGTGGACGAAGGCCGTCCTCTTATATGAAGCCGATGGTTTTATGCACCTCCTCCTCCGCCCACTTCTTATTCTCGTCATTGGCGCCCTTTCGGTTTCCTTGGTGTTAGAGCCAGCCCACAGGCTCGGCAAACAGGGCCATTGCCTTGGTGCATAGGGCAGAAGCATATACACGCATCTTAATTGTGTGTATTAATCATCACATTGCTAGTAAAAGACGGTTATCCAAGAGCCTAATATTAAATATATATAATAACTGATAACTAAAAATTTATTAGAAAATTCACACTATAAAGCAACTTTAGTTAGGTTGTTAGTCTCTTTTCAGTGAACACTCTATAATTTATTAAAAATTATCTTAGCTAGGGCGATGTTACTTTAGTGCCAAGTAGAACCAGACACACATTCTGAAAAGATTTATTTAACCCAACGTAATACATTAGATACATCTGGAAAAAATAAATATTGTAATGTGCCAATTATAAGGTATCGAACTCATCGTAAACATTTTATATACTCTAGATCTTCCATTCGCATGTATCTTATCATAAAGATCACTATCATGATATTATTTGTACCACACACTTTAGAAGTCTTTATTTACTAGATAATTAACCACACACACACACACACACACACATACACCATGTTAATGCAAGATTTGCAAATAAATCAAAGAAGACATGCACTTATTTTCTCACATTTAAGTGGAATTGATATACATATGTTTTAAGGTGTAACATATTAGAATATTTTCTATTACAAAGTCCAATTGAAATTCACCATGATAATTAACTACATTTGTAGTTTTAAAAAACTTACAAACAAGTATTAAAGTTTAGTACAAATAATTATATGAGTATTTGTAATCATCATCGTTAGGTGCAACATGAAAGAACTTATAGGAATCACAGACTTGATATACAAAAAGTTAAAACAAAAATCTTAATATATTGTGAATGCCATGGATAATGTTAAAACTACAAAAGTGTTGATTCACGAACTAAGAGATTATGATTGGAACAAACTTAAAGTTGATGTGCTTTTTCGATAGTTATTCTAACCATTATTTTTTAGTTCCTGAACCAACACTTCTATAGTTTTAACATCGTTCATGGCATTCACAATATCTTGAGATTTTTGTTCCAACTTTTTATATAGCAAGTCTGTGATTCGCATAAGTTCTTTTATGACGTGAAAAACAAATATGAAGTCAAAAGACATTATCAACTTAACAGCACCAGAAGCCTTTGCACGTGCTGAAGGTGATGTACCTAAACATTTGGCAGTAGCAATGCTTTTAAGTAAGAATGTAGGTTTGTATAGTTTCAAAAGGCTGCAGATAGAAGCATAGTCAGAACTCCACCTAGTGTCGCAAGGCCACTGTAAAGTTCTAACTTGATTAGCCCCACTTCAGGTTTCAAGCTCACTAAGCTCAATGAGATGCTCCATGCCACTTGATTAGTTTGCAGCTCATCATTTCTCTTACTCGAAGACACAGCAGTGTTGACAACAATAGCAAGATGATCGAAAAAGTTATGAACATCAGCTAGTTTTTTAAATGCGGCAACAACAAGCTGCAATTGATGAGCAAAACAGTGAATGTAATATGCAGAAGGACACTCTTCCATGAACTTGTCTTGTAGACCATTCCACTCTCCACACATGTTACTAGCACCGTCATATCCATGTCCACGAATATTGTTAACAAGTAATCAATGTTGAGCCAAAACAGAAGATAACTTCTCTTTTAGAGTAGTTGAAGATGCATCGACGACATGAACAATATCAAGAAAACGTTCACGAGTGAAACTAGGTTTGTCCACAAAACGAATAACCACTACCATTTGCTCTCTTTTGGATTCATCTCTTGACTCGTCTACAAGCAAGCATAACTTATAGCATCCCCAACTTATTTATGATTTTTTTGCACATTAAAAGCAATCATATGCGGAAGTTCTTTCTGAATTGTAGGTGAGGTATACTTAGCATTTCCTGGAGCATTACCCAATACAACCGCACCAATTTCCTCATCATAAGAAGCTACCAATTTGACCATTTCAAGAAAATTACCTTGGTTCCTTGAATCAAGACTTTCATCATGTGCACTGAAGGGGCAAGCTTGGAATGCTAACCACCGTAGTGCATCGATTGTTACTCTAAGACGAAGCCTATTCCTCTTGATGTCCTCTTCTGTTTGCTTCACCACTAATTGTTCTATATGGCATTTCTTATTCTTCAAATTATCATTACATTTGACAACAAAACTATGAGCAGATTTACTATCCTTTCCCATGTGAGTCAAGAATGCGCATTTGTTTCCATCATTAACTCGCTTCCATTTTCTGAATCCTTGCACTGTAAACACATCAGACCTTTTTTTCCAAGTGGCTTCTTATAAAACAAAAAGCATGGAAAACAATAGACTGCATCTTTCCATGGTGAATATTCTAACCAAGGGAAGGATTTAAAGCAATGATACTGAAACTTGCGTTGATGGACTGCTGAATCATCAAGAGGGTACTTGAGCACTGTAAACACATCCATTTCAATGTGATATGCTCCATGCTTCATATATGCATTACGAGCTTGTTCTTGAGCATTAGGAGAATAATCCCAAATTTGACATCGCAAACCTAGATCCCTTTCTACTATCAGAACTGAAGCATCATTGTTCCCTCCCTCTCTCTGAACCCGAGGAACATAAGCATCATCGTTCCGTCCCTCTCTCTGAACCTGAGGCGGTGTTGATGGTTCAATTTCTTCTTCTACTACTGGTTCTTGTTCATCCACCAAGTGAGGGCTGGCCCCCAAATTAATTTGTACAGAAGCATCAACTCTTGCTTTCTTCTAAAAACGAAATGTATTGTTAGACTTTCTTTTATGTTTGGCCATGATTATTCTGTACAAATTGAACACAATCGACTATTAGAAACTCCTATTTAGAGAAATTAACAATCCAAAACAAAACAAATGCCATATCTGAAATTTAGATGTGAGAAAGAGAGAGGAACTGCGAAGAATTTGCACCTCAAAGAAGAAGAACAGACAACCAACAGGAGACGAACTGAGATAGATTTGGAGCCTGGCCGCCTAGCTGGTTGTCTCCTTGGAGGGTTCGAGCATAGGGGCGGGAGGCCGGGAGGGGACCGGGGAGAGCCAAAGGAATTTGGGGAAGAGGATTCACGCTTTTTTTGAGGAAAGACTGCCAGGCTTTATTAAGTAAATGTCAACCTTTACAGGAATTACATGTGTGTTGGAGAAGAAACAGGGGCGCTGCGCTGCCTGACCTCACGGTCTCTCTTGGGATATACTCCCTCCGTTCCTTTATGTAAGGTGTATTATTTCCGGCACGGTGACCAAGGCACATAATTATACACATGTTAGGACGAAATTACCCTTGCCAAATTTGTTTGTTAGTGGCAAGTAAATCAGTTAGTCTAAGAAAGTAAGATATACATGCAATCAACATGGAGATACTTTCCTTCTTTTCCTACAAGGAGAGATACAGACAATCAAGAGAAAGATAGTTTCCTTTTTTTTCTAGAGGGATAACAGAATTACACTTAAATTTTTAAGAAAAGAGAGAAGCAAACGGCGAAGAAATCTACCAATAGAATCTGCTACCGCATCCATATCACTCGAGGGTCAGTATTTGGTTTCGTTGCAAAAAAGTAATGTAAGTAACTTTAGAATACTTCGGTAACTAAGAACCTGAGTCCCAAAGTTCACAATAAATTTTAGGAAGTGGTGAAAAAGAACATAATATTTATGAATATTTTCACTATACTAGCACAACGGGTGACAAAAATTGCTTATTTTGATACCTAATATATTTACATTTTTTTACATCATGAATATGTTTTACACACACATATATATATATATATATATATATATATATATCCATAGACCCTAATATGAAGTGTCATAAATCTACCGTATAGCTACTACATGATTCTGAATTTCTGATGCCTAGTACTGCCTGATCAATAGTCAATCTCACCAAAGATTTCAGTGCCGGTGATGGCGGCAATGGCGGGCAGCTAATGGTCCTCCGTGATCTTGCTGATGCAGCTAAACACCACAGAATGGAGCGGGAATGTCCCCCCCTTCTCTCCCTCTCATTTGTCGCCTTCATACGCGAGTTCACAATGCATGTACTGAATGCAGGCGGAGGTCTTCTCGTTGCGCCACTGGCCACCGACGTCGAGATGCACGAATACCATGCTGGTCTATTGTTTTTATCTTATTTTGCTCAGGCAGATGATACCGACATTAGTCCGCAACTGATCCAACGTGCGCACTGCTCAAGGTTGATTTCCGGCTGGTCTTTGCAGTCTTCTTCGTTGTTCTTGCAAATGACCCCAAAGTTCTAATCAATAGGTTGCCATGTCGTGATTTCATGGAAACTAGATCTTAGTTGGTTTTTGTTCAGCTGGAAATGCATAGACGCGCCTGGTTCAGGTTCAAGGTCTCGAACTCCCAATTGATGGAGTGTACTCACTGTATGAGTATTTCTCAACATCATCACCATCACATATTCATAGTTACCGATTTCTAAACAGTTTCACAATGTGCGCACGAAGGATCATGATATCATATGAACTATATTTATTTTCAGTGAATTGGTCTAGTACAAAGCATCATGTCCGGTTCTGTGTTTTAGAATTTCTTTGCTTTTCTTTTTCTATGCAGATCACAGCACATTATATTTCATATTCGTTGGTCATTCAGGGAACATTTACACATGACATGGACTTATTAAGGTAAATCATACATAAATAAACACACACTACACAGGAAGATAAATAACAAAGGACCTACTACTTGTATTTGGGGCAAGAAGAACTTTTTTTGGGGGAGGAACTCATGACTCAGCACTGAAATCCTCAACACAGATTTGAGTACCAGAGTCACTTCATCCACAATGACAGCCTCATATTTTTCTTCAACTTTTGTCCTGAGATTCAAGAACACCGTGCTCTTCTGTTTTCATATTTTGTTACTGGTCTCTAAATAACTTCACAATGTGCACGCACGACGTGTGAAACTCAAAGAAGAAAAAAGTTCTCATTTTCTCATAGTATAGATTTTTAGTAAGCATCATGACCATGTTTCACATAGATAACACGATAAGTAATTCAAGTGCCTCCCCTAAAACAAAAGTATTCAATCGCCATATAAATATCCTATATAGCTCCTACCTAATTTACAATGCTGGTAATCCTCCCTGATCAGCGATCAATCTCACCAAAGCTTTCAGTTTTGAGCAGCGGCGGCGGCGGACGGCTGCTGGTCCTCCCTGACCTTGCTGATGCGGCTGAGCACCGTCGACTGGAGCGGCGGCGACACGATCTGGTAATCGTGCATGACCCAGCCGGTGGCGTCCGCGGCCGCGCCAGCGTCCTGCCCCTTCTTCTCCCCCTCACCCGCGTCGCGTTCATAGGAGAGCTCAGAGCGCCTGTACTTCATGTCCAGCTCGCTGCCATCGGGGTGCACCAGGGTGACGGACTCGACGGAGGCCTTCTGGCCGCGCCACCGGCCGCCGGCGCCGCCCTTGACGCCGCGCTCGCGGATCTCCGGCGCGTCGGCGGCAGTGTGCAGGAAGAAGGCGTGGTGGCTGCCGCCGTGGCCGTGCTTCGCGAACAGGTCCGCCGGCGGGAGGCCGGTCGGGTCGTCTTCGATGACGGCGTGAGCGAAGGGCGGGTCGGGGACGCCGACCGCGCGCGGGAGGAGGTAGTGGGCGACGAGGTCCGCGTCCGTCGGGTCGAACTTGAACGCCGGCGCCGTCTGGAAGCCGAACCGGGACGCCTCCATATGCCTAGATCTGGTTCGAGGCAGGGCCGCGCGCGTGCTCCTCGGCGATGCCCGGGCGCGCGGGCCTGGCGGGATCGATGCCTTAGCCGCCGACGAGCGGAGGAGGAGGAGGGGTTTCGATTAACCGATTTGGATTCTGGTGAAGGCGCCGGCGTGGAAGAAGTGGGGGAAGAGAAACTAACGCTCCGGCCCACTGCCTTCTTTTTTATACAGAAACCGCACAATAAAATTGGAAAAATAAACGGAGTACGATTAGAATCAGATGAGGAATTTTCCCTCAAAAAAGAAGAAGAAGAAGAAACAGATGAGGAATCTTCCAGAAAGACCAGGGGTGGGACAGGTGTCTTGTAGACTTTGCTGAAAGGACCTCGAAGAAAAGATTATTACGTTTAGGTCCTTATGAGGGGTCTCTGCACAAAGTCACAAACCCAAACCATCGACCGTCGCCAACCTCCTGCCGCCGTGACGCTTGTCGGAAGAGGACGTGGGTCTTGAACATCCCTAGATCTAGGCCAAAACCATGCCTGGTAAGGAGTTGAGACCTGATGAACAGCGGGGGCTCTTGTCCGTGTGGCACGTCGGCCACCGAGATTGTCGCTGCACTGACCAGAATCTAGATCCGTCAGTTCCCGCCGTAGATGTAGTAGGAGAGTGCTAGATCCGCCGTCGTCAAAACTCCAAACATGCTCCAGGATCACCATCGGTGTCGTCCGTATAGAGCCAGTCCCAAACAATAAACTAAGGATTATTGCCTCGAGCGAACGGTAAGCAAACGAGACCCGACTATTTGTTGCAACCGTAGTAAGGGAGAGGCCGATAGATCACCAGGGCCATCCTAACCGCACCGGTGCCATCGGACGAATACCTAACCCAACCTCTCTAGGAGAGAAACGGTAGCAACTACGGGAGGAGTGGGGAATAGCGCTTCACTAGTGTTCATCGGGGGTACCATTATCTCTAGTTCCCCTCTCTTGAGAAGACAAGAGAGGTGTGTTGTCTTAGAATCCTTGCATACCCATTGGTGGACCATTTGGTCTAAGCCTTCTTCTCTTCTTGCGCTGACAGACTCATAGCATCCAATTTTAACATTTTCCTTTGTCACTACTACATTTGTTGTGAAGATCCAACTTTGAAAGATGTTTTGTATTGTGAAACGAACACTTGTAATTTTATGGGGTAATCCAATTTGCAATATCAAAATGGCGACAGGCTTCTGGCATTCTCTCTGACAAGAGAGTGCCACAAAAGCTAAAAGGCAAGTTCTACAAGATGACTGTTCGACCTGCAATGTTGTATGGAGCTGAGTGTTGGCCGACTAAAAAGCGACATGTTCAACAGTTAGGTGTGGCGGAGATGCGTATGTTGAGATGAATGTGTGGCCACACGTGGAAGGATAGAGTTCGAAATGATGATATACGAGATAGAGTTGGGGTAGCACCAATTGAAGAGAAGCTTGTCCAACATCAATGCGAGATGGTTTGGGCATATCTGTTATGAGCCTCGAAGCTCCGATTGCATAATGGACGGCTAAAGCGTGCGGAGAATGTCAAGAGAGGTTGGGGGTAGACCGAATTTGACATGGGAGGAGTCCATTAAGAGAGACCTGAAGGATTAGAGTATCACTGGAGAACTAGCTATGGACAGGGGGTGCGTGGAAGCTTGCTATCCATGTGCCAAAGCCATGAGTTGGTCGCGAGATCTTATGGGTTTCACCTCTAGCCCGCCCCAACTTGTTTGGGACTAAAGGCTTTGTTGTTGTTGTAATCCAATTTTGCAATATGGTTTTCATGTCAAATCTCGAGGAATATATATGTCGTTGTATGCCTGATTTGATGTATAGTTAGAAGCCAAGTTACTTTCATAAAAAAATGTTAACTATTGGGCATATAACTATTAGGTATGACCCGCCCAAGAGGGCCCGGGTTATACCTATGGCGATTCATCATATGAAGCCCACGAGGATATTAAAGATGGCGGTTTACTTAAGGACCCAACCCAAAGGCGACTTAAGGCCCATAGGGTAAACCGCCATATATGTAAAGATTTGTATTGTAAGGCATGTAAAGATAGTCACCGAGCCGGACACGTTATCTATGAGCTGGCCGGGACTCCGTGAGCCACTGGGTATCAACCTGTGTATATAAAGGGATGACCCGGCGGCGGTTCAGGACAAGAAACAACAGATCGAAAGCTAGGTTAAGCGGATTCGCTCCCTGATAATCGATACATAAGCAATACCACCTCAAACTGGATTAGGCCTTTACCTTCACCGCAAGGGGCCGAACCAGTATAAACTCCCATGTCCTTTATCCCATTTAACCCCTTTAAGCTACCTAGTTGCGATGACTCCACGACTAAGTCCTTTTGCTAGGACATCTGCCGTGACCTTTCCACAACAGTTGGCGCCCACCGTGGGGCCAGCCCACGGTGGTTTCGAGTTCTTAAAGGGCATCTTTGATGGGCTCAAGGGATAAGTTGTGTGTCGGATGACCAAGAGTCGTCGCGGCAAGATCTACATCGACGATGCAGGCTGGAGCCCCGAGGCCGGCTCAATTGAGTACGGGTACTGGGTCCTGTTCGGTTGAATCCACGTCTTCATCGGCAATCCGGGCCCTGAGCCGGACATCTGTACCGACATCATCGAGACGGCTCAGCGTGCGAGACCCACTCGAGCTCAGCCCGCCGTGAAGCGTGCCTTTGTGGGATGCATCCGTGGAGCGGAATTTGATGAAGGATCTATGTCTGGCGGTGAGACGGCCATCTACTCTGATGGTGAGTCGTCCACGAGCGAGACTACTTCGTTGTATCAGCTGCAAGATGGCGGGCTTGGGGGCTATTCCGATGGCGACAGTATTCCGGACCCCTATGAGCCGGCAAACAGAGTCGGGATCTTCATGGCTGGTACCCAGCCTGGGCAAAATTCTTCAACCGCAGCAGCGATGACTTCCGGGTCAGCAGCAGTGACGGCAGCCGGGGGCAGGAGGCCCTGCTCTCCCGTCGGCTCAGGTTTTGATGGCTTTAATGGATAAATTGACGGCTCTATTAACAGCCGTGGTCAACCTGGCGAATCAAGCTCAGCATGATGCGGAGGTGGCAAAGTTACGGGATGAGGTAGCACTAGCCAAGGAAGACCTAGCGGCAGAGGACGTCAGGATAGCCGCAGAACGGGCTGCTTTGGATGCTCAGGCCCAACGGATTCAGTCGGAGGCTTTCCATCTTACAATGGATCAAAACGCTTCAAACGAAATCATGAGGAGGAGGCACCAGTCCCGTCTACCTCCGGTTTACTTGGCTAGAAACCTCTTCCGCACGCCTGGTGTAGGGCCCAGTAACTCGCCGGAGATAAACCGGGCTGCGTCACCCGGGGTTGGGACGCCAGTTCAACCGCGCGTGACGGAACCCCCTCGTCTGAATACCGCTCCGCATCAGCATGTAGTGGCACCACCGGGTCATTATTCTAATCCTTTGGAGAACATGATTGCTGCGGCGGCACGGTTGGTGGCTCTCCTAGTGGACGGCGACTCTCCAACGGCGGTTGAAACACGAAGGGTCAGAGAACTTATTCAGACATCATTGACGCAGCAGGAGGCATATTCTTACAGTCGAGATAGGATTCACTCGACCCCTCACCCAAGCTGGAGTTGTAGCAGGCACATGGACTCACCAGCCATTTCAAGCAACGCCCAGCGCCCTGACCAGCCGCGTGGGCATGACCCGGCGCGTGATGGAGCTCTTAACTTGGTTGATCAGGACAGAGTGCGTCAAGAAGCCGAGCAGGCGGCTCAGCGGGCGGCTCACCAGCCCCTTCTGGTTTATCCAATGACTTCGATTGAGGCAGGCGTGACCTCTAGATCTACAGGTGTACCCTATTTGGTGTCGGTTCTGCGTAATGAGCGTTTGCCCAAGGATTTCAAAGGACCGCAAAAGGTGCCTCATTACACAGCCGACTTACCCCCGGAGGCGTGGATTGAAAGTTATGAGATGACCATGGAATTATTGGAAGTCAGTGACGCTGCCTGTGCCAAGTACTTTACCATGATGCTGGATGGAACGGCCCATACTTGGTTAAAAGGGCTGCCGGCTAATTCCATTGGGTCATGGGCTGAGTTAAAGGCCCGATTTATTCAGAACTTTAAGGACACATGTAAGCAGCCCATGTCGATTGTGGACTTGGCTACTTGTGCCCAAGAGGAGGGTGAATCAATGACCCATTGGGTGCGCCGGGTCAAAGCTATCATACATTCATCTGATAACATGAATGCCGACTCTGCGGTCTTATTGTTGGAGAAAATTTGCCTTTTTTTGCCTCTTAAACAGAAGCTGGGGCGGCTCAAGCGCGATTGTAATAATATGGGGCAGCTGATGGCGACTCTAATCAAATATGCCGACTCTTATAGTACCAAGGACCCCGAGTCTGATGATGCAAAGACAGGGAAGGGAAAGAAGAACGACAACGCCAAGGGTCAGCAGCATAACCCGGCGAATCAGGGGGGCAATGGTAAACGCAAGGCTGATGGTAGCTCGGAGTTTGTGGCTAACACCAATGCACAGGGAAATAATCCGCATCGTAAGCGGAGGCCGCCTCCTCGCAACAGTGGACCAGGTCCTACTCTTGAGCAGTTGCTTAACGAGCCCTGTCCAAAGCATGGCATGCAGGAGAAACCAACTACTCACCTTTGGAAGGGTTGTTCCATTATGAGGGCTTTCAAAAATTCTGACTCGTTTCACAGCAATCATGGGCCAGGCGGCGGCGGTTCTCATGGCCCGGGTTATGGAGGTGGCGGTTCTAATTCTGGCTTCCAGGGCCACCAAGGTAATCATGGTGGTTATAATCAAGGTAATCAGGGTGGTTATAATCAACAATCCGACTAGGGGGGTCAACAACAGCAGCAATCTGGATATCAGAGTAATCCGAAGCAACTGAATAGTGGGCAGTATCATGTTTTCACCACAAGTTTATGCAAGCGGGACCAGAAGCTCCATAAGCGGGCCATGAACGCTGTTGAGCCGGCAGTTCCTCATTATTTGCGATGGTCTGAGCAGCCCATTATGTGGAGTAGAGCGGATCACCCTCCCCGGGTTGACAATCTGGGTCACTTAGCTTTGGTGGTGGTGCCTCAAGTTGGTGGATACAAATTCTCTAAGGTACTCATGGATGGAGGTAGTAGCATCAACATCCTTTATTATGAGACTTTCCGTCGCATGGGATTGATTGATAAAAATCTTAAGACATCCAACACTGTTTCTATGGAGTGGTGCCTGGTAAGTCGGCGTACCCGGTGGGCAAGATTGAGCTGGAGGTGGCCTTTGGAGATGAGCATGATTCCAGGGCTGAGAAGTTAACCTTTGAAGTGGTCAAAATCAGGAGCCCGTACCACGCTTTATTTGGACGGACGACTTAAGTTCATGGCACGACCGTGTTATGTTTATCTATAGCTCAAGATGCCGGGTTATAAAGGGACCATCACAATGCATGAGAGTCGAAAGATAGCCCTGGAATGTGAGGAAGGTGATGCTGCTTATGCTGAGTCTGTCTATGCAACAGAGGAATTGAAGTTTTACAAGGACAATGTTGATCCGGCGGATATGACATCTTTGAAAAAGCCAACTACAGAGCATGATCCGGTGCAGAAGTTTAAGTCGGCCGATGACACCAAACTGGTTGATTTTGTTCCCGGCGACTCATCCAAGCAGTTTAGTATCAATGCTAACTTGGATCCAAAATAGGAAAGCGCGCTCATCGAGTTCATCCTTGAGAACCGGGACATCTTTGCATGGAAACCTTCCGACATGCCGGGTGTACCGAGGGAACTCGCTGAGCAAACTCTCAATATTGATCCAAAATTTAAGCCGGTCAAGCAATTCCTTCGGCGTTTCAACGAGGAGAGGCATAAGGCCATTGGTGAAGAAGTGGCCCGGCTCTTGGCGGCTGGGTTCATTGTTGAAGTTTTTCATCCAGAGTGGTTGGCTAACCCGGTGCTAGTGCTTAAGAAGAATGGCACTTGGCGCATGTGTGTGGATTACACGGACTTAAACAAGGCTTGTCCGGCTGATCCTTTTTCTCTCCCTCGTATTGATCAAATCATTGATGCTACGGCGGGTTGTGAGCGTTTGAGTTTTTTTATCATCAGATCTAAGATGGCAGTTAAGGACTAGGAGAAGACATCTTTCATTACTCCCTTTGGAGCCTTCTGCTATGTGTCTATGCCTTTTGGGCTCAAGAGTGCCCAGGCGACTTATCAGCGATGTGTGCAGAATTGTCTTCACAGTCAGATTGGGCGTAATGTTCATGCTTGTGTGGACGACATTGTGGTAAAATCCAGAGAGAAGGAAACTTTGATAGATGATTTGAAAGAAACCTTCGATAATCTCTGGGTCTACAAGATGATGCTTAACCCGGCCAAGTGCATTTTTGGTGTGCCAGCAGGCAAGCTTTTGGGTTTTCCGGTTTCTAACAGAGGCATTGAGGCTAACCCGGAGAAGATCAAGGCCATCACCTCCCTGGCAAAGCCGGCGTGTATCAATGATGTTCAGCGTCTGGCGGGTCGTATTGCTGCCTTAAGCCGGTTCATAAGCCGGTTGGGTAAGAAGGCCATACCGTTGTATTAGATGATGAAGAAAACAGATAACTTCATCTGGAGTGATGCTGCTAACGACGCGTTTGAAAACTTGAAGAGGCAACTAGCTGAGCCGCCAGTCCTTGCTGCTCCCATTGATAAGGAGCCATTATTGTTATATGTGGCCGCTAACACCCGTGCCGTTAGTGTGGCCATTGTGGTGGAACGCAAGGAGGCTGGCAAGGAATATCCGATTCAATGGCCGGTTTACTACATTAGTGAGGTGCTTATTGAGTCCAAGTAGAGGTATCCACATTGGCAAAAGCTCGTTTATGGGGTGTTCATGGCCAGCCGGAAGCTTAAGCAATATTTTCTGGGTCATCCCATCACTGTGGTTAGTTCTGCTCCCTTAGGGGATATTATTCAAAACAAAGAAGCCACAGGGCAGGTAGCCAAGTGGGCCATTGAGTTGGGGCCTCATGGTTTGAAGTATATGCCTCGCACTGCTATCAAGTCTCAAGCACTGGTGGATTTTATCAACGACTGGACAGAGCTGCAGATGCCTGAAGAGAAGCTGGATAACACATATTGGACTATTCACTTTTATGGGTCCAGGCAATTGGAAGGCTCGGGGGCTGGAGTTGTCTTAGCTTCCCCTTGAGGTGACAAGTTTTGTTATGTTCTAAGGTTGATGTTTCCCTATACTAACAATGCAGCTGAGTACGAAGCCTTGCTCCATGGTCTTCAGATGGCTAAGGAGATGAACTTAAGCCGGGTGAGATGTTTCGGCGACTCAGACTTGGTGGCTCAACAAGTCTCAGGCACATGGGATTCTAAGGATCCACTCATGGCAGCTTATCGCCGTGAAGTTGATGCTATTGCCGGTCACTTCAAGGGTTATCAAGTGGAACACATCGATCGCAGGAAAAATGAGGCGGCTGATGCCTTAAGCCGGTTGGGGTCTCAGCGTAAACCGGTGCCACCTAATACTTTCTTGGATGTTCTGCATAATCCTTCTGTCAAGTTGCCCACAGAGGAATATCTAGCTATCCCTGACCCGGAGGCACAATTGATGGCGGCTCTTCGCGCTATCCCAGATTGGACAATACCATATTTGGCTTACATGACCCGGGGCGAGTTACCTGAGGATGAAACTTTGGCCAGGCAGATAACCCGACGGTCTAAGTCAATGACAATTGCCAATGGCGAGTTACACCATCGCAGTGTCACTGGGGCGTTTCAGCTTTGCGTCTCTCCTGAGGAAGGCCGTGAGATTCTTCATGAGATTCATGAAGGAGATTGTGTTCATCATGCCAGTTCAAAGTCCCTTGTGTTAGGGAACGTAGTAATTTCAAAAAATTTCCTACGCACACGCAAGATCATGGTGATGCATAGCAACGAGAGGGGAGAGTGTGTCCACGTACCCTCGTAGATCGAAAGCGGAAGCGTTATGACAACGCGGTTGATGTAGTCGTACGTCTTCACGATCCGACCGATCCAAGTACCGAACGTACAGCACCTCCGTGTTCTGCACACGTTCAGCTCGATGACGATCCCCGGACTCCGATCCAGCGGTGTCAGCATGAGTTCCACAAGACGACGGCGTGGTGGCGATGATGATGCTCTCACGGCGCAGGCTTCGCCTAAACTCCGCGACGATATGACCGAGGTGGAATATGGTGGAGGGGGGCACCGCACACGGCTAAGGAACAATCCGTAGATCAACTTGTGTGTCCTAGGGTGCCCCCTGCCCCCGTATATAAAAGAGCAAGGGGGGAGGAGGCCGGCCCTAGGAGGGGGCGCGCCAAGTGTGGAGTCCTACTAGGACTCCCTAGTCCTAGTAGGATTCCACCTCCCTTGTTGGAGTAGGAGAAGGGGAAAGAGGGGGAGAGTAAGAAGGAAAGGGGGGCTGCACCCCTTGTCCAATTCGGACCAGAGGGGCGCAGGCCTCCTTCCTTTGGCCTCTCTCCTTATCCCGTATGGCCCAATAAGGCCCATATACTCCCGGCGAATTCCGTAACTCTCGGTACTCGAAAAATACCGAATCACTCGGAACCTTTCCGAACTCCGAATATAGTCGTCCAATATATTGATCTTTACGTCTCGACCATTTCGAGACTCCTCGTCATGTCCCCGATCTCATCCGGGACTCCGAACTCCTTCGGTACATCAAAACTCATAAACTCATAATATAAGCATCATCGAAACCTTAAGCGTGCGGACCCTACGGGTTCGAGAACTATGTAGACATGACCTAGAACTGTTTCCGGTCAATAACCAATAGTGGAACCTGGATGTTCATATTGGCTCCTACATATTTTACGAAGATCTTTATCGGTCAAACCGCATAACAACATACGTAGTTCCCTTTGTCATAGGTATGTTACTTGCCCGAGATTCAATCGTCGGTATCCAATACCTAGTTCAATCTCGTTACCGGCAAGTCTCTTTACTCGTTCCGTAATACATCATCCCACAACTAGCTCATTAATTGCAATGCTTGCAAGGCTTTAAGTGATGTGTATTACCGAGAGGGCCCAGAGATACCTCTCCGACAATTGGAGTGACAAAACCTAATCTCGAAATACGCCAACCCAACATGTACCTTCGGAGACACCTATAGAGCACCTTTATAATCACCCAGTTACGTTGTGACGTTTGGTAGCACACAAAGTGTTCCTCAGAACGGGAGTTGCATAATCTCATAGTCATAGGAACATGTATAAGTCATGAAGAAAGCAATAGCAACATACTATACGATCAAGTGCTAAGCTAACGAAATGGGTCAAGTCAATCACATCATTCTCCTAATGATGTGATCCCGTTAATCAAATGACAACTCATGTCTATGGTTAGGAAACATAACCATCTTTAATTAACGAGCTAGTCAAGTAGAGGCATACTAGTGACACTCTGTTTGTCTATGTATTCACACATGTATTACGTTTCCGGTTAATACAATTCTAGCATGAATAATAAACATTTATCATGAAATAAGGAAATAAATAATAACTTTATTATTGCCTCTAGGGCATATTTCCTTCAGTCTCCCACTTGCACTAGAGTCAATAATCTAGTCCACATCGCCATGTGATTTAACACCAATATTCATATCTGTGTATGATTAACACCCATAGTTCACATCGTCATGTGACCAACACCCAAAGGGTTTACTAGAGTCAATAATCTAGTTCACATCGCTATGTGATTAACACCCAAAGAGTACTAAGGTGTGATCATGTTTTGTTTGTGAGAGAAGTTTAGACAACGGGTCTGCCACATTCAGATCCATATGTATTTTGCAATTTTTCTATGTCAACAATACTCTACTCGGAGCTACTCTAGCTAATTGCTCCCACTTTCAATATGTATCTAGATTGAGACTTAGAGTCATCTAGATTAGTGTCAAAACTTGCATCGACGTAATCTTTTACGACGAACCTTTTAGTCACGTCCATAATCGAAACATATCCTTATTTCACTAAGGATAATTTTGACCGCTGTCGATGATCTACTCCTAGATCACTATTTTACTGCCTTGCCAAAATCAGTGTAGGGTATACAATAGATCTGGTACACAGCATGGCATACTTTATATAACCTATGGCCAAGGCATAGGGAATGACTTTCATTCTCTTTCTATCTTCTGCCGTGGTCGGGTTTTGAGTCTTACTCAATTTCGTACCTTGTAACACAGGCAAGAACTCTTTCTTTGACTGTTCCATTTTGAACTACTTCAAAATCTTGTCAAGGTATGTACTCATTGAAAAAACTTATCAAGCGTCTTGATCTATCTCTATAGATCTTGATGCTCAATATCTAAGCAGCTTCACCGAGGTCTTTCTTTGAAAAACTCCTTTCAAACACTCCTTTATGCTTTGCAGAATAATTCTACATTATTTCCGATCAACAGTATGTCATTCACATATATTTATCAAAAATGTTGTAGTGCTCCCACTCACTTTCTTGTAAATACAGGCTTCACCGCAAGTCTGTATAAAATTATATGCTTTGATCAACTTATCAAAGCGTATATTCTAACTCCGAGATGTTTGCACCAGTCCATAGATGGATCATTGGAGCTTGCACATTTTGTTAACACCTTTAGGATTGACAAAAACTGTGCAGTTGCATCATATACAACTCTTCTTTAATAAACATTAAGGAATGCAGTTTTGTTTATCCATTTGCCAGATTTCATAAAATGCGGCAATTGCTAACATGATTCGGACAGACTTTAAGCATCGATACGAGTGAGAAAATCTCATTGTAGTCAACACCTTGAACTTTGTCAAAAACCTTTTTCGACAAGTCTAGCTTTGTAGATAGTAACACTACTATCAGCGTCCGTCTTCCTCTTGAAGATCCATTTAATCTCAATGGCTTGCCGATCATCGGGCAAGTCAACCAAAGTCCATACTTTGTTCTTATACATGGATCCTATCTCAGATTTCATGGCCTCAAGCCATTTTGCGGAATCTGGGCTCATCATCGCTTCCTCATAGTTCGTAGGTTCATCATGGTCTAGTAACATGACTTCCGAACATGATTACCGTACCACTCTGGTGCGGATCTTACTCTGGAAGACCTCACGAGGTTTGGTAGCAACTTGATCTGAAGTTTTATGATCATCATCATTAACTTCCTCACTAATTGGTGTAGTAATCACTGGAACTGATTTCTATGATAAACTACTTTCCAATAAGGGAGAAGGTACAATTACCTCATCAAGTTCTACTTTCCTCCCACTCACTTCTTTCGAGAGAAACTCCTTCAGAGAAAGGATCCATTCTTGGCAACGAATGTCTTGCCTTTCGGATCTGTGATAGAAGGTGTACCCAACATTTTGGGTATCCTATGAAGACGCACTTTTCCGATTTGGGTTCAAGCTTATCATGTTGAAACTTTTTCACATAAGCATCGCAACCCAAACTTTAAGAAACGACAATTTTGGTTTCTTGCTAAACCATAGTTCATACGGTGTCGTCTCAACGGATTTATATGGTGCCCTTTTTAACGTGAATGCAGCTGTCTCTAATGCATAACCCCAAAATGATAGTGGTAAATCGGTAAGAGACATCATTGATCGCACCATATCAAATAAAGTGCAGTTACGACGTCCAGACACACCATAACGTTGTGGTGTTCCAGGTGGCGTGAGCTGTGAAACTATTCCACATTGTTTCAATTGAAGATCAAACTCGTAACTCAAATATCCATCTCCACGATCAGATCGCAGAAACTTTATTTTCTTGTTATGATGATTTTCCACTTCACTCTGAAATTCTTTGAACCTTTCAACTATTTCATACTTATGTTTCATCAAGTAGATATACCCATATCTGCTCAAATCATCTGTGAAGGTCAAAAAATAACGATACCCGCCATGAGCCTTAATACTTATTGGTCTGCATACATCAGTATGTATTATTTCCAACAAGTTTGTTGCTCGTTCCATTGTTCCGAAGAACAGAGTTTTAGTCATCTTGCCAAAAAGGCACGGTTCGCAAGCATCAAATGATTCATAACCAAGTGTTTCCGAAAATCCATCTTTATGGAGTTTCTTCATGCGCTTTACACCGATATGACCCAAACGGCATTGCCACAAATAAGTTGCACTATCATTATTAACTTTGCATCTTTTGGCATCAATATTATGAATATGTGTATCACTACGATCGAGATCCAATAAACTATTTTCATTGGGTGTATGACCATTGAAGGTTTTATTCATGTAAAATGTAACAACAATTATTCTATGACTTTAAATGAATAACCCTTTTGCAATAAACATGATTAAATCATATTCATGCTCAACATAAACGCCAAATAACATTTATTTAGGTTTAACACTAATCCCGAAAGTATAGGGAGTGTGCGATGACGATCATATCAATCTTGGAACCAGTTCCAACACACATCGTCACTTCACCCTCAACTAGTCTCTGCTTATTCTCAGAACTCCTGCTTCAAGTTACTAATTTTAGCAACTGACCAAGCATCAAATACTCAGGGGCTACTATAAACACTAGTAAGGCACACATCAATAACCTGTATATCAAATATACCCTTGTTCACTTTGCCATCCTTCTTATCCACCAAATATTTAGGGCATTTCCGCTTCGGTGTCCATTTCCTTTGCGATTAAGCACTCAGTTTCAGGCTTTGGTCCAACTTTGGTCTTCTTCACGGGAGTGACAACTTGTTTGCCATTCTACTTGAAGTTTCCCTTTCTTTTCCTTTGCCCTATTCTTGAAACTAGTGGTCTTGTTAACCATCAACACTTGATGTTTTTCTTGATTTCTACCTTCGTTGATTTCAAAGCATCACGAAGAGCTTGGGAATTACTTTCGTCATCCCTTGCATATTATAGTTCATCACAAAGTTCTACTAACTTGGTGATGGTGACTAGAGAATTATGTCAATCACTATTTTATCTGGAAGATTAACTCCCACTTGATTCAAGCGATTGTAGTACCCAGACTATCTGAGCACATGCTCACTAGTTGAGCGATTCTCCTCCATCTTTTAGCTATAGAACTTGTTGGAGACTTCATATCTCTCAACTCGGGTATTTGCTTGAAATATTAACTTCAATTCCTGGAACATCTCATATGGTCCATGACGTTCAAAACGTCTTTGAAGTCCCGATTCTAAGCCGTTAAGTATGGTGCACTAAACTATCAAGTAGTCATCATATTGAGCTAGCCAAACGTTCATAACGTCTACATCCGCTCCTGCAATAGGTCTGTCACCTAGCGGTGCATTAAGGACATAATTCTTACGTGCAGCAATGAGGATAAACCTCGGATCACGGATCCAATCCGCATCATTGCTACTAACATCTTTCAACACAATTTTCTCTAGGAACATATCAAAATAAACATTTGAAAGCAACAACGAGCTATTGATCTACAACATAATTTGCAAAAATACTACCAGGACTAAGTTCATGATAAATTTAAGTTCAATTAATCATATTACTTAAGAACTCCCACTTAGACAGACATCTCTCTAGTCATCTAAGTGATCACGTGATCCAAATCAACTAAACCATAACCGATCATCACGTGAGATGGAGTAGTTTTCAATGGTGAACATCACTATGTTGATCATATCTACTATATGATTGACGCTCGACCTTTCGGTCTCCGTGTTCCGAGGCCATATACTGCTACATGCTAGGCTCGTCAAGTTTAACCTGAGTATTCGGCGTGTGCAAAACTGGCTTGCACCCGTTGTAGATGGACGTAGAGCTTATCACACCCGATCATCACGTGGTGTCTGGGCACGACGAACTTTGGCAACGGTGCATACTCAGGGAGAACACTTCTTGGTAATTAGCGAGAGATCATCTTAAAATGCTACCGTCAATCAAAGCAAGATAAGATGCATAAAGGATAAACATCACATGCAATCAATATAAGTGATATGATATGGCCATCATCATCTTGTGCTTGTGATCTCCATCTCGAGCACCGTCATGATCACCATAAATCACCGGTAGCGACACCTTGATCTCCATCGTAGCATCGTTGTCGCCTCACCAACTATTGCTTCTCGACTATCGCTACCGCTTAATGATAAAGTAAAGCAATTACAGGGCGTTTGCATTTCATACAATAAAGCGACAACCATATGGCTCCTGCCAGTTGCCGATAACTTCGGTTACAAAACATGATCATCTCATACAATAAAATATAGCATCACGTCTTGACCATATCACATCACAACATGCCCTGCAAAATAAGTTAGACGTCCTCTACTTTGTTGTTGCAAATTTTACGTGGCTGCTACGGGCTGAGCAAGAACCGTTCTTACCTACGCATCAAAACCACAACGATAGTTCGTCAAGTTAGTGTTGTTTTAACCTTCGCAAGGACGGGCGTAGCCACTCAGTTCAACTAAAGTGAGAGAGATAGACACCCGCCAGTCACCTTTAAGCAACGAGTGCTCGCAGCGGTGAAACCAGTCTCAGCGTAAAGCGTCTGGCGTAATGTCGGTCCGGACCACTTCATCTCACAATACCGCCCGAACCAAAGTATGACATGCCGGTAAGCGGTATGACTTGTATCGCCCACAACTCACTTGTGTTCTACTCGTGCATATAACATCAACGCGCATAAAACCTAGGCTCGGATGCCACCGTTAGGGAACGTAGTAATTTCAAAAAATCCTACGCACACGCAAGATCATGGTGATGCATAGCAACGAGAGGGAGAGTGTGTCCACGCGTACCCTCGTGAGACCGAAAGCGGAAGCGTTATGACAACGGTTGATGTAGTAAATGCGTCTTCACGATCCGACCGATCCAAGTACGAGCGTCACGGCACCTCCGTGTTCTGCACACGTTCAGCTCGATGACGATCCCGGACTCCGATCCAGCAGGGTGTCGAGGATGAGTTCCACAAGACGACGGTGTGGTGACGATGATGATGCTCTACCGGCGCAGGGCTTCGCCTAAACTCCGCGATGATATGACAGAGGTGGAATATGGTGGAGGGGGGCACCGCACACGGCTAAGGAACGATCCGTAGATCAACTTGTGTGTCCTGGGGTGCCCCCCTGCCCCGTATATAAAGGAGCAAGGGGGGAGGAGGCCGGCCCTAGGAGGGGGCGCGCCAAGTGTGGAGTCCTACTAGGACTCCCTAGTCCTAGTAGGATTCCACTTCCCTTGTTGGAGTAGGAGAAGGGAAAGAGGGGGAGAGGAAGAAGGAAAGGGGGGCTGCGCCCCTTGTCCAATTCGGACCAGAGGGGGGGGGGGGCGCAGGCCTCCTTCCTTTTGGCCTCTCTCCTCTATTCCTGTATGGCCCAATAAGGCCCATATAATCCCCCGCGAATTCCCGTAACTCTCCGGTACTCCGAAAAATATCCGAATCACTCGGAACCTTTCCGAACTCCGAATATAGTCGTCCAATATATCGATCTTTACGTCTCGACCATTTCGAGACTCCTCGTGATGTCCCCGATCTCATCCGGGACTCCAAACTCCTTCGGTACATCAAAACTCATAAACTCATAATATGACTGTCATCGAAACCTTAAGCGTGCGGACCCTACGGGTTCGAGAACTATGTAGACATGACCTAGAACTGTTTCCGGTCAATAACCAATAGTGGAACCTGGATGTTCATATTGGCTCCTACATATTCTACAAAGATCTTTATTGGTCAAACCGCATAACAACATATGTTGTTCCCTTTGTCATCGGTATGTTACTTGCCCGAGATTCGATCGTCGGTATCCAATACCTAGTTCAATCTCGTTACTGGCAAGTCTCTTTACTCGTTCCGTAATACATCATCCCACAACTAACTCATTAGATGAAATGCTTGCAAGGCTTTAATTGATGTGTAGTACCGAGAGGGCCAAGAGATACCTCTCCGAGCAATCGGAGTGACAAAACCTAATCTCGAAATCGCCAACCCAACATGTACCTTCGGAGACACGTGTAGAGCACCTTTGTAATCACCCGATTACGTTGTGATGTTTGGTAGCACACAAAGTGTTCCTCCGTAAACGGAGTTGCATAATCTCATAGTCATAGGAACATGTATAAGTCATGAAGAAAGCAATAGCAACATACTATACGATCAAGTGCTAAGCTAACGGAATGGGTCAAGTCAATCACATCATTCTCCTAATGATGTGATCCCGTTAATCAAATGACAACTCATGTCTATGGTTAGGAAACATAACCATCTTTAATTAACGAGCTAGTCAAGTAGAAGCATACTAGTGACACTGCTTGTCTATGTATTCACACATGTATTACGTTTCTGGTTAATACAATTCTAGCATGAATAATAAACATTTATCATGAAATAAGGAAATAAATAATAACTTTATTATTGCCTCTAGGGCATATTTCCTTCACCTTGTGGCCAAAGCTTTTCGTCATGGATTCTATTGGCTGACGGCTCATGCAGATGCATAGGATTTGGTCAGTATATGTGATGGCTGCCAGAAATTTTCATGGTGAGCTCGGAAGGACATAGGAAAGAGGGATGCCTACAAAAAATCAATTGATTCGTATGTGCCGGCTCAAGAATTTAGGATGATTCCAATTACTTGGCCGTTTGCAGTGTTGGGGCCTTATATGGTTGGGCCTTTTAAAAGTTCCAAGGATAAAAAGACCCACCTCTTGGTGGCGGTTGACAAATTTACAAAGTGGGTTGAAGCAGAGCCGGTCAGTAAGTGTGACGCGGCAACGGCGGTTCAATTCATTAAAAAGGTGATTTTTCCGCTTTGGCTTTCCCCACAGTATCATAACCGATAACGGCATTAACTCGTCCAAGGGTGCTATGAAAGAGTTTTGTCAACGTGAGCATATTCGCCTTGATGTGTCATCATTAGCTCACCCCCAATCTAATGGTCAAGCTGAAAGAGCCAATCATGAACTTTTGAGAGGCATCAAACCCCGGCTTATGGTTCCTTTGCAACGGACGCCGGGTTGTTGGGTGGAGGAGTTACCTTCTGTGATATGGAGTATCAATACTACCCCAATAGGTCTAGGGTTACACGCCTTTGTTCATGGTTTACGGAGCAGAGGCGGTTCTCCCTAGTGACATCAGTCATGACTCTCCTCGTGTGGCGGCTTATGTTGAAGCTGATAATGAACAAGCACGTCAGGATGCACTTGATCTGTTAGATGAGAAGCGTTATCTTGCGGCAGCCCGTTCGGCAATTTATCAACAAGATCTGCGTCGTTACCATAGCCACCGGGTTAAGTCCAGAACCTTTCAGGAAGGTGATTTGGTGCTCCCGCTCATCCAGGATCAGACTGATATGCACAAGTTATCCCCACCTTAGGAAGGGCCCTTTGTGTTCAGCAAGAATTTGAACAACGGGTCGTACTACCTTATCGATATTCGAGAGCATAAAGACTCACGTAAGTCGGAGGAGGAGACCCGCCGGCCGTGGAATATTGCTCATCTTCGGCCTTACTACACTTGAGCCACCGACTCTTATGATGTACATATTTTTGATGATGTACATATTATGATGATTATAATAAAGCAGGGTCTCTGTTGTTTCATCTTCAACAATCATGCGTCTTCGTCATCATAATTTCAAAGACCAAATGGGGGCTGGATCGTATTCGAATCATAGCTATTAACCCCTTGTGGCCGGCTTCCTGGTCGTATTCGAACCATAGCCGTAAACATTTTGATCATTTGGGGGCTTGGACGTATTCGAATCATAGCTATTAACCCCTTTTGGTCCGGCTCGTATTTGAATCATAGCCGTTAAACAATTTGATCATTGGGGGCTTGATTGTATTCGAGTCATGGCTATTAACCCCTTTGGTCCGCCTTCCTGGTCGTATTCGAACCATAGCCGTAAACACTTAGATCACTTGGGGGCTGGATCGTATTCGAATCACAGCTATTAACCCATCTTGGTCCGGCTCATGATCGTATTCAAATCATAGCTGTCGGTACCCCTTTGATCAGCGCAATGCCAAAAACCTCTCGGGGGCTTCCTGATGGTATTCGAATCATAACCCTTTTGGTCCGGCTTCCTGGGCGTATTCGAACCATAGCCTCGTTTTTATCATTTGGCTTGATCTTTTGAACGTTTCTTCGGTTCTTCTTGATGCTATCTTGCTTTCTGATTTAAAGTGATTCAGATTATACACCCTTCACTCTCGGCTCATATTTGAAGCTTACCTGTGGTTTCTATCACCCGGCTTACTAAGAGGCGACAAGTCATGTATACATAATACTATCAAGCACTTGGAAGTATTGGATCCTACAAACTTTGGGTGTTCACCCTTACTGTACAGGTCTCGTAAACCGGTAGCACAATTCAATATCACAGGTACGATATTGCTATTATGTCCAAATTCTGGTTAAACTAGCCTTATCTATAAACTGTTTTAAACATCAGTAGTTCTATGTAAGGTATTATGAACTGTCCTGCGGTAAACCGCCAAGGATTCCTGTGATCTACTTGTGTACAGGATAATTCAAAATTTTCATCTGCGCGAGTTAACATCAGATAATTACCAATTGGCGGCTTAACAACGCTAAGCACAACATAAACATGCACGATGGCACGATAGAGCAAAGTCATTGTTACCCTATTACACAACTCCAAATAGTCAAAAGGATTAACTGTTTTTTCAGAAGATTACAAATATGAGCCGCCCAGCGGATCAATCTTCTTGACGGCCTGACGCTTTCGGGTCATCCTTCTCCGCTTCTTCGTCATGTTCTATTTCCTGAAAGGTTGGTGATGACCAGTCAATGCCACTCAAAGTTTGGAACTCAGCTTCATCATCAATAAGCTTGGACGAGTCAACTTCAGGAGCAAAAGTGTGCTTACGGATTGGGGGGATAAGGGCCTTCACTTTGTAAGACGGAGTTGGCATCTTCTGATTTTCCAAATCATAAGCCGGTTGATACTTGGCGAGGTCTGTCTTGCTGGCAATCAGATTGGCCAGAGGACGTATGTTCTTCACGCAAGCAGCAAAGTCTTTCTTGTCAAATGCAGTGGCGTCCTCCTTAAAGCTTGGATACCCGATAGAGATGTCGGTCGGGTCTAGCTCTGGTAGCCATGCTTTGGCACGGCTTAAAGCAGTCACAGCTCCAGCTCTTGCACATGATCGCTTCATCTCACTAAACCTTTCGGGCAGAACGGAAAGCTTCCTTAACACGTCAACCAAGAGAGTGGGGCTTTCATTAGCTGGAGAAATTGTGGCCAATGCGCGCTGCGCACCGGTGTAAAGCTGCTCCACTAGTGTGTAAACCGCCTTCAGCTTCACAAGCATATCTTGGTTGAGATTGGTGCTTCTGGGGCCTGTATCATAGTTATGGATGGATTAAAAAGCGGTGTATATCATCAAGGAAGATATTCAAATTTGACAGTCATAAGGTGACTTACCAAAGATAGCAGACACCATCTGAGACACCTGGCGTTTGAAGCCAGTAAGATCAGTGGTCGCTTCCTGGAGAGCCGCCTCCGCCTTTTCAGCCCGTTGTGTCAAGGCAATCTTTTCTTTGTCCCAGGCGCTTTTTTCAACTTCAAAGCCGGTTTTCAGTTTTTCTGCCTCACCCACACTGAATTCGAACTTTGAGTTCGCCTTCTGGGTCTCAGCCTCTTGCAGCTCCAGACGAGTCTTCAAGTCAGACAGCTCTGATTGAAGTTGAGCAGTGGTGGTCTGTACATACACCGGATCAAATTCATAATTTAACGTTAGTTCAGCACATTCAAGTCCCAAACCTTTTGCAAGCAACAACACTTGGCACTTGGAGGCTAATGTCTGCCGAAAGTTTTATTTATATGGCGGCTTATGTGAATAAAGTCCCAAGCACTTTGCGAGCAAGAGTACTTGGCACTTGGGAGCTAATGCATATTACTTGTTTTTATTACAACGACCCATTTATGCTACAAACAGCCACAACCGGCTTATGGGAATGGCACAAGCTAGATGCTTTAAGCCGGATTTCTACAGGACTCTATCAAGGAATATTGCTTATGCTCCTAGTTAATCTAAGTCTACAACATATTCATCATAAATAGTAAAATTGGGGGCTGGCAGGATATGCATAACTTAAAGAAGGGAGGAGTTCATACCTCAAATTTTTGGTGAATCTGCTTCACCATGTCAACTTCAAGGTCACGACTACTGTGTACTTGGCTAAGAAAGACAGAGTATATTTCACCAATGCTCAGTTGAGCATAATTGGCAACATCAAATCGCACGTTGCGCAGCTCAAAGTGTTCTTCCTTGTCAGAGTGCTTGGCCAGGACAGTAGGTCTTCCCGGCTCATTAAAGCCGGTCTTGGTGATCTCTACATCATCATCTTGTGCGTCGGCTGTCTTAACAGGGCTTGAAGCTTCAGGATTTAAAGAGTCATTGTTGGCTTGATCAATAGGCGGGTCAACAGTCATTGGTAGAATATCAAGAACCGGCTCAGACGATTCAGGAACAGAGGCATCAGGCGATGCGGTTTGGTGCTCCGGTTCATTGACTTTTGGGTCTTCGACCGATTTATTCATCCTGGCCTTCTTGCTGGGCTTGGCTTTTCCACTGCATGAGTTATAAGAGTTTAGTATAAGTATACAAGGATCATAAAGAGTGAATGATAAGTAAATTGCCATTACCCAGGGGCAGTCTTAAAAGCCGACAGATGAGATTGAATTGAGTCACCGGAAGAGGAGTGAGATGTTTCCTGATAATTTGAATCAGAAGAATTGAGTGGTTGGCGAATGAGACCCGCCAAAGGATAAAAAGAGTTTAAGTCGAGGGTGACCTCATTTTGACGCTTCCTCAGAGTGTTCGGTAAGCCGGAGGATAGTTCTGCATCCTGGCTTATCCGAGTCTGTCACCGGCTCTCGTGCTGCTGTTGCTTCATAAGAAAGTGAGGATCCAAATAAGCTAAGGGGTGTTGTCGTGGAATTGTCACGACAGATGTCCTCTTGCAAGGACTTAGTCGTGGAGCCATCACAACTAGGAAGCTTAAAGGGGTTAATCGGGACAAAGGACACGAGAGGTTTATACTAGTTCGGCTCCTTGCGGTGAAGGAAAGCCTACGTCTAGTTGGGTTGGTATTGCTTGATGTTTCGATGACCAGGGAGCGAGATACGCTATGCCCGGTTCTCAATTGGTTGTTTCTTGCCCTAAGCCGCCAAATGTGTCGTCCCCTTATATACACGGGTTGACGCCTTGGGTGGCCTCTGAAGTCCCGGCCGGCTTATAAACAATGTCCGGCTCGGTGACTAGTTAAATCTACCTCATGATACAAGTCATGCTATTACGGTGGTTTACTACAACGGGCCTTAAGTCGCCTGCAGGCCTTAGGCCCTTTATTGAACTGCCATCCTCATGCTTGGTCTTGGGCTTCTTTCTAGTGAATCTTCTTTGCGTAACCCGGCCCCTCCTGGGCGGCTTACACAAATAGTTATATCCCCAACATTAGGTCCCAGATTGATTTGAACCTGTTCATGTCAATCTTAAAATGCCTTGAAACATAAATCTTTAGTCTTCTGACTGTGCAAAAGGACTTTCTTTAACTGCCGTGACGTCATTTTCTAGATCTGTGTTAACCCGCCATGACGTCATCTTTCCTTTTTTATTCCACCGTATCGTCCAACGGATCTCTGTCTTTATTGACTGTTCCGAAAATCGAGGCGTCGGGGCCGCTGGATAATAATTCTTATCTCCTCGTTTCCCTTTTCGTCTCGCTTATCCTCTCCTTATAAATAGGCGCGACCTAGGTTTCCCATTCTCCTTCTTCCAGTCATCTTCTTCCTCTGGCCTCCTCTCGAGCTCCGCCGCCGCCGCCGTCGACCTTCTTGTCTTCACCGTCCCAGGCCGCTGCATCAACCCGACTCGGTTCAGAAAACGACGGCGAGCTTTCGCAGCTCCTCCAGATCCGTAAGTTCTCTTCCCTTCCTTGCTTAGATCCGCATTAGAAACTTCCTCAAGTTCGTCGGAGTTCATCACCATTGGAGCCAAACCTTTGCTAGTTTTCCTCCTAGATGCCTCTTCCGATTTGAGAATGATATAAAATAGCCGCGATAGTTGTTTTCGCACTTGTCTTGGATAAAAAACAGATCCCTTTCTCTGTGTGAAAGCCTCATTCGAGCCTATGAACACATCTGCGTCAGTTTTTAGGTCTAGAACACTTTCTTATCAGAACAGTCCTTTGATCTCAAATTATAGCAGAAGATTATGAAATCTGTTTTTATCACCCGGAAAACTTCTTGTTAAATGCCCTTAAAAAAACTGTCCAGGTGTCCGGTTTAAAAACTGTCCAGGTGTCCGGTTTAAATGCATACCACTGATCTGTGAACCTTGCCTAATTCTCGTATCTTTAAGAATTTTGAACTGCTCTTAATGCTTGTAGCGGCTTAAATATTACTGCCCAGTTATCCTTATATCATTAGGCCCCTTCGTAAGCCGCTACCTTCAGTAATTTGGATATCTTCTCCCGGGTTAAAATTTGAACCGGAACTTCTTATTTTGTAATAGGCCAACTGTTGTCATGGCTCCTAAAGAGACCAAAGCTCCTGTAACCTGCAACTGGGTCCCATCCACAGTCACTAAGAGTAAACTGGCTGAGTTTGTGAAGTCTGGACATTTGCCAAAAAAGGAGGTCATGTCTTATCGTGTTCCTGACCCATCTGAAGAGAAGCCTCAACCCAAAGAAGAGGAGGTGATAGTTTTCACGGATCACATGAGCCGGGGATTTGCTCCTCCCGGCTCAAAGTTCTTCAGAGAAGTTTTGAATTTCTTGATCTTAGGCCTCAAGACATTGGACCCAATTCCGTGTCAAATCTTTGCAATTTTGAAGTCTTCATGAGGTGTACCGGAGAGGAGCCAAGTCTACTTTTGTTCAGAGAACTTTTTTACTTGAACCGGCAGAATGAACGTGCCAACGGGCCTAGTCTTGAACTTGGCGGTATCTCAATCCAGCGACGGAGAGACTGCCTGTTTCCTTATGCTGAGTTGCCGAGTCACCCAAAAAATTGGAATCAGACATGGTTCTACTGTCAGGACACTTCTTCGGCTGATGAGAAGCCTCTGCCCGGCTTTCGCGCCCTGCGCCTTGAGTCCAACCATCCATCGGCGGATAAACTAACCATCGTTGAACGCCCGCCTCTTAATCCCACCATCAAGAAGATTAAAGCCCTTTTGGGGAATGGTTTAAATGGCATCGATCTGGTCCGAAGTCCGGGTTACTTGGCGGATACTCCCATTAAGCCGCCGCCCGCTTAATGTGTACTTATACAGCGAAAAGAATGACCCAATGTCGTCATAGTCCTGACGACCTACCGCAGACGATGTGGCGGATGCTACAACCCACTACCATCAAGGAGGGCACTATTACTAGCAATGCCTTGGTTTACTTCCCTTCCGCAAAAAGAACCCGGCCCCGCAGAAGTTATCAATCTTAATAAATATTCCTTAACATGTTTACCTTCTTTGTACTTATAATTCCTTATCTTTTCCATAGGCTGGTGATAATTTACGGAAGGTCAAATCGACCACGAGGCTGCCCAACAAGCCAGGGCAGCCAAGAAAACCGAAAGGAAAGCCGCCAAGACGGGAACTTCAAAGAAGAAGAAACCCAGCGCCTCCGATTTGCTCAAATTGGATGACTCTTCTTCAGATGAGGAAGAGATAATCCCTTACTCTCTTAACTCCTTTGTTACTATTTTATTGATATTTCCGCCTTTCAGGAGGATACTGGGAACAACCAAGCTCCTGGTGAAGAGGTAACTATAATCTCCTCCGACTCAGAGCCTTTGCCAAAGCACAAAACCCGACGGGTGACCCGGAAAGTAAGATTTTCACATCCTCTAGCTTATCAAGATCCTCAATTTCTTTTGAAGCAACAACAGCTTGAAAGCCGGAGGCAAACCCGAACCAGTAAGGATGCAGAGCTCTCTTCCGGCTTACCCGACATGAGCAGGAAGCGTCGGACTGAGGTCATCTCCGCCTTACGTTCTGTTTATCCTTTAGCGGGTTTAATTCGTCAACCTCTCAATTCATCTGACTCCAATTATCAGGATACCTATCCGGATAGCTCTGAGTAGAGATACTGGATACGTATAATGGAGCAACAATTTGGAATAGCTCCAAGTGGAACGTGGTAGCAGCATCTATGATATGACATAAAGTTTTGCGAAATACATAAGGATCTGAATATTGCAGACCCGTTGGCTACAACCTCTCTCACAAGCATAAACATGATCAAACCCAGAACTCATTGAGTGTTAATCACATAGTGATGTGAACTAGATTATTGATTCTAGCAAACTCTTTGGATGTTGGTCACATGGCGATGTGACTTGTGAGTGTTAATCACATGGCGATGTGAACTAGATTATTGACTCTAGTGCAAGTGGGAGACTGTTGGAAATATGCCCTAGAGGCAATAATAAATTAGTTATTATTATATTTCCTTGTTCATGATAATCATTGACTCTAGTAGCAGAATGATGTGATGGACAAGACCCAATCCTAAGCCTAGCACAAAGATCGTGTAGTTCGTATGCTAAAGCTTTTCTAATGTCAAGTATCTTTTCCTTAGACCATGAGATTGTGCAACTCACGGATACCGTAGGAATGCTTTTGGGTTTACCAAGCGTCACAACGTAACTGGGTGGCTATAAAGGTGCACTACGGGTATCTCCGAAAGTGTCTATTGGGTTGGCACGAATCGAGACTAGGATTTGTCACTCCGGTTGACGAAGAGGTATCTCTGGGCCCACTCGGTAGGACATCATCATAATGTGCACAATGTGACCAAGGAGTTGATCACGGGATGATGTGTTACGGAACGAGTAAAGAGACTTGCCGGTAACGAGATTGAACAAGGTATCGGGATACCGACGATCGAATCTCGGGCAAGTACAATACCGCTAGACAAAGCGAATTGTATACGGGATCGATTGAGTCCTTGACATCGTGGTTCATCCGATGAGATCATCGTGGAACATGTGGGAGCCAACATGGGTATCCATATCCCGCTGTTGGTTATTGACCGGAGAATGTCTCGGTCATGTTCAAGATGGTTCCCGAACCCGTAGGGTCTACACACTTAAGGTTCGATGACGCTAGGGTTATAGGGAATAGATATACGTGGTTAGCGAATGTTTTTCGGAGTCCCGGATGAGATCCCGGACGTCACGAGGAGTTCCGGAATGGTCCGGAGGTAAAAATTTATATATGGAAAGTTGTTGTTCAGGTTCCGGGAAAAGTTCGGGTTTTTCTGGTATTGTACCGGGAAGCTTCCAGAAGGTTCCAGAGGATTCCGGAGGGGTCCAGAGGTCTTGAAATTGTTCCACCACGTCCAATACAGCAGCATGGGCTGTAAGGGGGCGCCCTAGCCTTAATGGGCCAGGGGCACCAGCCCCCCCAAGGCCCATGCGCATGGGAGAGGGAAACCCTAAGGGGAGGGCCTCCACTTGACTTGGGAGGCACTCCTCCCCTGGCCGCCGTCTAAATGGGATCTAGGGCTGGCCGCCCCTAGGGGTGGAAACCTAGGTGGGGCGCAGCCCCTCTCCCCTATATATAGTGGAGGCAAAGGGCAGCCCAACACACGAAGTTCTTCTCCTGTTGGCGCAACCCTACCTCTCTTTCTCCTCATATCTCGCGGTGCTTGGCGAAGCCCTGCTGGATCACCACGCTCCTCCACCACCACCACGCCATTGTGTTGTTGCTGGATGGGGTCTTCCCCAACCTCTCCCTCTCTCCTTGCTGGATCAAGGCATGGGAGACGTCACTGGGCTGTACATGTGTTGAACGCGGAGGTGCCGTCCGTTCGGCACTAGGATCTCCGGTGATTTGGATCACGAAGAGTACGACTCCTTCAACCCCGTTCTCTTGAACGCTTCCGCTTAGCGATCTACAAGGGTATGTAGATGCACTCTCCTTCCCCTCGTTGCTGGTTTCTCCTTAGATAGATCTTCGTGACACGTAGGAAAATTTTGAATTTCGCCACGTTCCCAACAAATGGCATCATGAGCTAGGTCTATTGCGTAGATTCTTTGCACGAGTAGAACACAAAGTAGTTGTGGGCGTTGATGTTGTTCAATATGCTTACCGTTACTAGTCCAATCTTGTTTCGACGGTATTGTGGGATGAAGCGGCCCGGACCGACCTTACACGTACACTTTACGTGAGACAGTTCCACCGACTAACATGCACTTGGTGCATAAGGTGGCTAGCGGGTGCCGCCTCTCCCACTTTAGTCGGAACGGATTCGATGAAAAGGGTCCTTATGAAGGGTAAATAGCAATTGGCATATCACGTTGTGGTTTCGCGTAGGTAAGAAACGTTCTTGCTAGAAACCCATAGCAGCCACGTAAAACATGCAAACAACAATTAGAGAACGTCTAACTTGTTTTTGCAGGGTATGCTATGTGATGTGATATGGCCAATTGGAATGTGATGAATGATATGTGATGTATGAGATTGATCATGTTCTTGTAATAGGAATCACGACTTGCATGTCGATGAGTATGACAACCGGCAGGAGCCATAGGAGTTGTCTTAATTTATTGTATGACTTGTGTGTCATTGAACAAACGCCATGTAATTACTTTACTTTATTGCTAACATGTAGCCATAGTAGTAGAAGTAATAAGTTGGCGAGACAACTTCATGGAGACACGTTGATGGAGATCATGGTGTCATGCCGGTGACGATGATGATCATGGAGCCCCGAAGATGGAGATCAAAAGGAGCAAAATGATATTGGCCATATCATGTCACTATTTGATTGCATGTGATGTTTACCATGTTTATGCATCTTATTTGTTTAGAACGACGGTCTTGAATAAGATGATCCTCATTAAAATTTCAAGAAAGTGTTCCCCTAATCGCACCGCTATGTTAAAGTTCGTTGCTTCAAGCACCACATGATGATCGGGTGTGATAGATTCTTACGTTCACATACAACGGGTGTAAGCCAGATTTACACACGCGAAACACTTAGGTTAACTTGACGAGCCTAGCATGTACAGACATGGCCTCGGAACACAAGAGACCGAAAGGTCAAGCATGAGTCGTATGGAGGATACGATCAACATGAAGATGTTCACCGATGATGACTAGTCTGTCTCACGTGATGATCGGACACGGCCTAGTTGACTCGGATCATGTAATCACTTAGATGACTAGAGGGATGTCTATCTGAGTGGGAGTTCATTAGATGAACTTAATTATCCTGAACATAGTCAAAAGATCTTTGCAAATTATGTCGTAAGCTCACGCTTTAGTTCCACTGTTTAGATATGTTCCTAGAGAAAATATAGTTGAAAGTTGACGATGGCGATTATGCGGACGTAAGAAAGCTTATGTCCTTAATGCACCGCTCGATTGTCTTTGAACCCCAAACGTCGCCCTGTGGATGTTGCGAACATCGGACATACACGCGTTTGATAACTACGTGATAGTTCGGTTAAGCGGTTTAGAGTTGAGGCACCAAAGACGTTTTTCAAACGTCATGAACATATGAGATGTTTCGAGGGCTGAAATTGGGATTTCAGGCTCGTGCCCACGTCAAGAGGTATAAGGCCTCCAACGATTTTCTTAGCCTACAAACTAAGGGAGAAAAGCTCAATCGTTGAGCTTGTGCTCAGATTGTCTGAGTGCAACAATCACTTGAATCGAGTGGGAGCTGATCTTCCTGATGAGATAGTGATGTTTCTCCAAAGTCATTGCCACCAAGCTACTAGAGCTCCGTGATGAACTATAACATATCAGGGATAGATGATCCTTGAAATATTCGCGATGTTTGACACCGCGAAAGTAGAAGTCAAGAAGGAGCATCAATTGTTGATGGTTAATGAAACCACTTGTTTCAAGAAGGGCAGCAAGAAGGGATACTTCATGAAATGGCAAATCAGTTGCTGCTCTAGTGAAGAAACCCAAGGTTAAACCCAAACCCGAGACTAAGTGCTTCTGTAATAAGGGGAACAGCCACCGGAGCGTAATTACCCTAGATACTTGGTAGATGAGAAGGTGGCGAGGTCGATAGAAGTATATTGGATATACATTATGTTAATGTGTACTTTACTAGTACTCCTAGTAGCACCAGGGTATTAGATACCGGTTCGGTTGCTAAGTGTTAGTAACTCGAAATAAAAGCTATGGAATAAATGGAGACTAGCTAAAGGTAAGCTGACGATATGTGTTGGAAGTGTTTCCAAGGTTGATGTGATCAAGCATCGCACGCTCCCTCTACCATCGAGATTGGTGTTGAACCTAAATAATTGTCATTTGGTGTTTGCGTTGAGCATAGACATGATTGGATTATGTCTATCGCAATACGGTTATTCATTTAAGGAGAATAATGGTTACTCTATTTATTTGAATAATACCTTCAATGGTCTTGCACCTAAAGGAATGGTTTATTGAATCTCGATCGTAGTCACTAGTAGAAAAAGGGTCAAACGTGAAGCACATTAGTGCCGGTTTGTATTTGAGCCGGCACTAATGTATACATTAGTGCCGGTTCCAACAGCTAGCCGGGCCGCTTTCATTAGTACCGGTTAAATGGCGAACCTTTAGCACCGGTTCGTGCCACGAACCAAGTACTAATGAGAGTGGTGGCAGGATGTTGTCGACTGGGGCCCTCCAGGCCCTTTAGTACCGATTCTTGCACGAACCGGTACTAAAGGTCGCCCTACATAAACCCTTCGTCCACCCGAGCTCGCTCTGTTCTTCCCCTTTCCCTCTCCTCTCTGTTCTTCCCTCTTCCTCTCGAGCTCATCACACATTTTTCCCAAAATTTGTCAAGATTTGAAGGCCCCATCCATTCAAATGATCACAAAGGTTAGCAACTTTGTCCTTTCATCTCTCATTGCTAGATTAGCTCTTGCAATGCTTTATATAGTGATTAATTTGTGAGTTTAGTAATTTGGGAGGAAATATATATATGTGCTAGTATTTGATTTATATGCAATTTGAGGTCAAAAATAACACTTAGTTTGCATATGTAGGTGTGTTTTACTTAGTGCCTTCTAAATATCCATCGTAACCACCGTCAATCGCCCGCACCGTCCCGTCGCCGGCACCACCTTGTGTTGAGCCTCTTGTTCATGAAATTTTATATAAAAAATTGATGTTTCGGTGATTTGGATATATAGTTACTCGTATAATTATCTTACCCATACGTTGTTTGTTATACATAGTGCCATGGTTTTGATATCCGTCCCCGTCGGCCCTCGTCCTTGTTATGATTCGGATGTGGTATATTCTCTTTTAAAACTATTTGTTACATTTCGTGTTTATGACAAATTATGCCCATCAAGTTGACATATATATTTTTATCTAGGAGGTATGTGAACTGGAAATTCCAACCGACCCTATTGTCGAGAGGTTAAATTTAGTTGAAAGAGAAAACGAGTACTTGAAAGAAAAATTGAAAAGAATTGAGAGGGAGAAGATGGAATTGGAGTTGCATGTTGTCGATGTAAATGCCGATGATCACAAGATCAAGATGGAGAAAATGCGCTTGAAGATTAGAAAGATTAGAAAATATGCCATCGATAGTGAGGCTTGGTATCATTATGCGTTGGATCAATTGTTACCTTAGTTGCGATCTTGATCGCATTTGTTGTTGCATTTAAATGCTTTAGCTAGAGAGTTATTTGTTTGTTGCATTTAAGTGTTGTATGAACTTTATGTATGAACTTGTATTAATTTGGTCTATTCGGTGTTGTGTAATGAAGATGAGCCGCAATGGATGTACGATGACCGATGCTCTCCCAGTTCGTTGAGGGTGTGCATACTTTTACGCTTCTGGCCGAGGCAAACAAGCGGGCGGATGGTTTTATGCCTTGTCCATGTGCTGGCTGTAAGAATGGTCGCAATTACTCTCGTCAAGAACCATTCACGTCCACCTGTTTGAGTCCGGTTTCATGCCCCACTATAATGTTTGGACCAAGCACGGAGAAACAGGGGTTATGATGGAAGACAATGAAGAAGAAGAGGACGACGACAGCTATCCCGCCATGGGTTCCCTGAATACGATGATACAACAATGGGGAAGAAGCTGAGCCAAGAATGCGGAAGAAGCTGAGCGGCAATGCGGAAAGAAGCTGAAGAAGAGGCATCGGATGAGCCCGTTGATGATCTAGGTCGGGCCATTGCCGATGCAAAGAGAAACTAGCAAGTGATTTGGAGAAGAAGAAGTTGCAGCGCATGTTAGAGGATCACAAAAATTGTTGTACCCAATTGCGTGGGTGACAAGAAAAAGCTGGGCACCACACTGGAATTGCTGCAATGGAAGGCAGAGAATGGTGTATCCGACAAGGGATTTGGAAAGTTCTTTGGTAATGATAAAGGATATGCTTCCAAAGGACAACGAATTGCCCGAGAGTACGTCTGAAGCAAAGAAGGTTGTCTGCCCTCTAGGGTTAGAGGTGCGTAAGATACATGCATGCCCTAATGATTGCATCCTCTACCGTGGTGAGTACGAGGATTTGAACGCTTGCCCGGTATGTGGTGCATTGCGCTATAAGATCAGCCGTGATGTCCCTGGTGATGTCGAGGGCGAGCGCCCCAGGAAGAAGATTCCTGCCAACGTGATGTGGTATTCTCCTATAATACCACGGTTGAAACGTTTGTTCCAAAACAAAGAGCATGCCAAGGCGATGCGATGGCACGAAGAAGACCGTAAGAAAGACGGAAGTTGAGAGTACCCGCTGATGGGTCGCAGTGATGGAGAAAAATCGAAAGAAATGCGGGAAGGAGTTTGTAGATGACGCAAGGAGCGTATGGTTTGGTCTAAGCGCATATGGCATTAATCCTTTTGGGGAGCAGGGAAGCAACCATAGCACCTGTCCTGTGACTCTATGTTTGTATAACCTTCCTCCTTGGTTGTGCATGAAGCGGAAGTTCATTATGATGCCAGTGCTCATCCAAGGCCCTAAGCAACCCGGCAACGACATTGATGTGTACCTAAGGCCATTAGTTGAAGAACTCTTACAACTGTGGAATGGAACAGTGTACGTCGTGGGATGAGCACAGAGAGGAAGAATTTGACCTAAAGGTGTTGCTGTTCGTGACCATCAATGATTGGCCTGCTCTCAGTAACCTTTCAGGACAGACAAACAAGGGATACCGCGGATGCACGCACTGTTTGGATGATACCGACAGTATATATTTGAAAAGTTGTAAGAATAATGTGTACTTGGGACATCGTCGATTACTTCCGAGCAGGCATCCCGTAAGAAAGAAAGGCAAGCATTTCAAAGGTGAGGCGGATCACCGGACGAAGCCTCACCACCGTACTGGTGCTGATGTACATGATATGGTCAAGGATTTGAAGGTGATATTTGGAAAGGGTCCTGGCGGACAACCTTTTCCAAAGGACGCTGACGGACGCGCACCCATGTGGAAGAAGAAATCTATATTTTGGGACCTGCCATATTGGAAAGACCTAGAGGTCCGCTCCGCAATCTACGTGATGCACGTGACGAAGAATCTTTGCGTGACCCTGCTTGGCTTCTTGGGCGTGTATGGGAAGACAAAAGATACACACGAGGCACGGAGGACCAGCAACGTATGCACGGAGAAGGCGGCATACATCGTGGTCATGCAAGCTACGCTCTTACCAAAGAAGAGAAGGAAATCTTCTTTGAATGCCTGCTCAATATTAAGGTACCGTCTGGCTTCTCGTCGAATATAAAGTGAATAATAAACATGGCGGAGAAAAGTTCCGTAACCTAAAGTCTCATGACTGCCACGTGATTATGACGAAGCTGCTTCCGGTTGCATTGAGGGGCTTCTACCGGAAAACGTTCGATTAGCCATTGTGAAGCTATGTGCATTTCTCAATGCAATCTCTCGTAAGGTAATCGATCCAGAAATCATACCAAGGTTCTGAGAATGATTTGGTGCAATGTCTTGTCAGGTTCGAGTTGGTGTTCCCACCATCCTTCTTCAACATCATGGCGCTTGCGTCCTAGTTCACCTATCTTGAAGAGATTAACGTTTTGGGTCCTGTATTTCTACACAATATGTTCCCTTTGAGAGGTTCATGGGAGTCTTAAAGAAATATGTTCATAACCGTCTTTGGGCGGAAGGAAGCATCTCCAAGGGCCATCAAAATGAGGAGGTCATTGAGTTTTGTATTGACTTTATTCCTGACCTTAAGCCGATTGGTGTTCTGAATCATGCATAAGGGCAGATCGATGGAAAAGGCACGCTAGGAGGGAACAAATAATATGTATGGACGGACATTCTCTCACGAAGCACACTGCGCAGTTCTACAGAATTCCGCCTTGGTGGCTCCGTATATGGATGAACACAAGAATTTGCTACGCTCCAAACACCGGAGCGGTCGATGACCGGATTACACGTCAACAAACCAGGAGTTTCGCCAACTGGTTGCGAACCACGTACCATGCATGACACCTCTATTGAAGATGACCTGTACTTGCTGTCCCAGTTACCATCTTGAATATAATGACTTTCAAAGGGTACGAGATAAATGGTAATACATTTTACACGATCGCCCAAGATAAGAAGAGCACCAACAAAAGCAGTGGTGTCCGCTTTGATGCGAGAAACCAAGACGGGAAAGGAAACATATTATGGTTATATACAGGACATATGGGAACTTGACTATCGGCGTGGTTTAAAGGTCCCTTTGTTTCGTGCAAATGGGTCAATATGACACGAGGCGGGGTAACGGAAGACCCAGCGATGCGGAATGACAACGGTGGATCTCGACAATCTTGCGTATGCAGACAGACCATTCGTCCTAGCCAATGATGTGGCACAGGTTTTCTATGTGAAGGACATGTCTACCAAGCCAAGAAAAGAAAAGATAAGGAAGCAAATGCATCGATTTACGATGAGCCAAAGCGGCACATAGTTCTTTACGGGAAGAGAAACATCGTGGGAGTGGATGACAAGACAGACAAGTCAGAAGATTATGAAATGTTTGATGAAATTGCTCCATTCACAGTGAATATTGATCCGAGCATCCCGTTAAATGATGAAGATTTTCCATGGTTACGACGCAAAGGGACACACGCGAAGAAAAAGTTTCACACCCAAAGATCTGGGATGTGATCGGCTTCACTATCATCACTTTCTTCTGTGTTTCACACCCAGAGGGAATCTCTGTAATAGTTAGGGTAGTTATGTGTTTTGGCATTTGAAACGCGAAGAAATTTTATGTGCAAACAAATTCTTTCATACGACTAAAGCAAAAATATTCACAAAGAAACTCTAAATACACAAAAAACACAAAATAAATAAAAAGCCCGCCTACTAGGCCGGAGCGGCCTGCATACGACTAGAAACCCAACCTGTTGTTGGGCTGGGATGCAGGCCCACAAAGGCCAAGTGGGCCTGAGCAACAAAGAACACGTAGGCCCGTGGGCCTGCTTTGGAGAGGAGCTCGAGAGAGCGACCACACGAGGTTTATAAACCGGTCAGTCGCCCCTCGGCTAGCGAGGTGGGACTAAACTTGCCGCACCGCACTGCGGCGCACCCCTTTAGTACCGGTCGTGGCACAAACCCGGTACTAAAGGCGGTCTTTAGTACCGGTTTGTGCCACCACCCGGTACTAAGGGGTCGCTTCCGCCCGCTTGGGCTGGCCAAAACAGACCTTTAGTACCGGTTGGTGGCTCCAACCGTACTAAAGGTGCCTTCTATATATACAACACTTGAAAATTTCATTCTCCCTCTGTTTCTTCCTCTGTTTCCCATTGAAGCACCACCATACTGATCGATCGACGCCGTTACCGCCCCTGTCGCTGCCCCGTCCCCCATCGCCGCCCCGTCCCCGTCGCCGCCCCGTCCCCATCGCCGCCCGTCCCGTCGCCGCCCGGGCCCGTCCCCCATCGCCGCCCGTCCCGTCGCCGCCCTCGTCTCCTTCGCCGCCCGGGCCCGTCCCGCCGCACCGTCCCGATGTCGCTGCCTCCGCGTCACGCCCGACCCGTCGCTGCCCCGGCCGTCGCCTCGCCGTCGTCGTCGCCCCAGAGCTCTCCCCTCTAACCCCTCTCCCTCGCCCAGCGGCCACCATGGGCGCCGCCCTCCGAGCCCATACACACACACACACAAGCATGATGAACACACACACACACGTATATATGTATGAATGCATGTATATATTAGTATATACGTATTTTGTATGTTTAATTAGTTTAGATTTTTAGATTATTATTTTTTCACTAGTATATATGTATAAATGTATGTTAGATGGATATAATTAGTGTTTAATTAGTATGGAATTTTTTTATATAATGTTGTTTTTCTGTTTTTTAATGGATGTATAGAAGTTGTTTTTTCTGTTTTTAGTGTTAGATGCTTAATTAGTATGAAGTAGCATACCACATTTTGACATATGCAATGATAGCATAATTAGTGTTATATAGAAATGTTAGAAATTTTAGTTATCAAAATCCAATCATTAAAAATGTTACTTTTTGCGGGCATATAGCTAGTATTTGTTCTCGACGATGCCCGGCCCGCATCCTCGCCGTCGACACGTCCGCGACGACGTCCGGCTGACCCATGTCCGGGACTGGGCTCCGTCGGGCTAGCACTGGGAGTAGGGCTGCAAACGAGTCGAGTTTGAGCGAGTTAGATTAGGCTCAACTCAACTCATACTAAAATTCGAGCGAGTTCAAATTGGGTGAAGCTCAAGATCGAGCGCTAGAAAGTGGTTTATGCTCAGCTTGTAACGATCTCGAGTCGATCTCGAGCTAGTTTCGAACTAAGTAAGATGATATTTTTAACAATTGAAGGCAATTTTCGAACTAGATTGGCCACAACACAACATCAGAAACTATTATAGAATATTATTTTAATCGAAACGGTGATAATATATCTTTTTCAAGGTAGTTTGTTGTATTCTCTCAATGAAGACAAGTAACTAATAGCAAGAGATCCTTGATGAATTGCCAAGAGAAGAAAACAAAGTTGGATCTACTCCCAAATGTTGACAAAAATAGCAGGATATTTAACACGCAGCTAACCATGTACCAAATTAGGGCCTAATTTTTCTCCATGCTTAATTAAGCTTCCTAGTTTGCTAGTGGATAAAATAAAGAGAAACCATACACCACATATATGATAGTAAATCATCCTATTTCCTTTTAATTTATACTAGGGTTATGTAATATAATTGTATTATATCGAGCTATCGAGCTGAAATCGAGCGAGCCATGGTTGGCTCAAGATCAACTTGTTTCTCGATCGAGCTACAAAAAGGTGCTCATACTCGACTCATTTCTTATTGAGTCGATCTCGAGTCGAGCCAAACAACGAGTCGATCTCGAGCGGCTCATGAGCATCGACCTTTTCTTGCAGCCCTAACTGGGAGGTGCTGCCTGGAGGGGCGCGCCGCTTGATGAGGAACCCGGCCCCGGGTCCCGTCGTCGACCCTGATCTCGTTTGGTGGCGTTTGCGTGGGCCAGTTTCGGTGCGGAGGGAGCCGGCCCCGCCGGAGGTGGTACGTCGCCGTGTCAGGGAGGAGGACGAGCACGTCCATCGCTACATGGTTGCGTTAGAGGGCGGCAGGTTCTCCAATACCTGGCAGTTTCTTGAGGATCTCACTTCAGCTGTGATCCTGTGAGGGTTCCTTCTCTTTGGGTGTCCACAGCCCGCGCCGCAGGAACCGCGAGTGTCCTAGATTCTTCTGTAGTATTCGATCTTTATTAGCTACCTAGCCATTGATGTATTCAAGATTATATCTATTATTCGAGACGATGTATTCGAGATTATATCTATTATTCGAGACGATGTAATTTGAATACTAAATTGTTTTATATTTCTTTTGGATTAGTTAAATAAAAGCTATGGCGGACAATACCGGCAGAGAGGAGAACAGGCCATGTTCGATATGATACGCCATCCTAACGAGCCGTATGATGATCGTAATGAAGAAGATTATGACGGCTCAATTTCTAAACAACACCGGAGAGGGTGATATGATATTCGATCGCGACGACCGAATTGATGAAGTCATGAACTATGATTATGATGATGACGAAGAAAATGTTGATCTTGAAACAACAAAGACCGGGGAGGTATATATATTTATATAAGCGGGGCATCCGGTGATCATCACATGTTTTAAATGACTTGAAGATATATTAACGAATCGATCTTTGTTCTTTCAGCCATCCGGATCGAGCAAATCTTCGTGCAAAAGACGAAACGAGGCCCGAACAAAAAGTTAAAGGAGGGCGTAAAGTACAATATCGAGGCAATCAGACCTAATGGGGAACCATTAGCGCCTAAGAAGATTGCGGACAAGTTCGTTCGTCAGTGCGGAGTTGTTTTGAAGGACCAACTCCCGATATCCCTTCAAGAATGGAGAGAGCCAGAAAAGACAAAAGACAAAAAGACAAAAGGACGCTGCTCCATCGTTCAGATGTTACTTTTGTCGACAAAAGACAAAAAGAACTGCTTTGGGATACTCTCATGGAACATTTCACCCTACCAGATCATTTCACGAAGCGAGATGTGCGAGAAAGTCAAGGACGCTGCTCTTAGGAAGATGGCGGTTGCTTTCAAGAACCACAAGAATCGTGAATGGGACAAGTACGTCAAGGGAGGAAGGAAGACTCCGGTATTCGAGGGAACACTAGAGAACCAACGTGCTCATTGGGACGATTTCGTGAAATTCAAGGATTCGAATTAGCTAAGGAACGGTCGAGAATAAACAAGAAGAATGCCGAAAAAGGATAAGTTCCATAAAATTTGGGGCCGGGTGGCTATCACGGTGGCAATGCCTAAGTGGGATAAGTCCGAGAAAGAGATGGAGGATGCAGGTGTCGGTCCGGTTACTAGGAGCTGGCCCCCAGTGCAGGACTTGGTTCTATGCGCATGGGGGGGAGTTGGACCCGAAGACAGGCAATGTTTCGACGAGGGCAAGTCTGAAGGGAGCCGACGATGCGATACTTGTTGCAATAGAAGAGGCACGATTGGGGGTGTTCCAACCCAACAGAGAGAACGACGAGCTTACGCTGGCGTGCTGGAAATCCTGAACACCCGGGAAGAACATGAGGCAAGGGCGCTATTCCGTGGTATGAGGGGTTTTCAGACTGGAACAACGACTACAGAACCCGTGCGAGAAATAAGATTGCGGAGGAGAAGAAGATGAAGATGGAGGAGGAGCAGAGGAAGCGGGACTATGAATGCCTTCAAGGACTAGAAGCAAGTCAAGCGGAATTGGCAGTCAAATTCCAGCGACAGCAGGAGCAGATCAACTCACTTAGCCAGCAAAGGGGTCTCAAAGAATGCAGCAGCTAGCGGATGATCCAAAGATTGGATAGCACCGCCCCATCCATGCAGAGAAGCAGCGTGGGTTCCGCTCCAGACGACGCAATGCTGGATAGATACCCCGTGGATGACATCACGGATAACACTAACTGCGAGCTACACGCCAAAATGAAGAACATATCCATGAAGGTGGCGGACGCCGTTGCTTTTACAAATCCCCCCAAGGCAACCTTCCATTGCAACCCGATTCCAGCGGGCTATGCTCGTGTCTTGGTTGATGAGGTGGTGGACCCATATTCGGACCTACAGCTTGACATTCCTGGAGGTCACGACGAGCACTTTCTTGGAGAGGCCAAACATCGTGTCATCCTATGGAAAAAGGATTGCATCATCTTTCGAAGGCCACCGACACCGCATCAGCCGACTCCTCGTCAAAGTCCGCCACCGAGTCAGCAGACTCCCGCTCCTGCAAGTCCACCAAGTCCGGCAAAGTGTCGTGCCACTCCTCCTCCAAGTCCGCAAAGTGTCAGGCCACTCCTCCTCCTCCAAGTCCGCCCACAGCGTCAGGGCGTCCACTCCTCCTCCAAGTCCGGCACAACCTCAGGCCACTCCTCCTCCAAGTCCGGCAAAGTGTCAGGCCACTCCTCCTCCTCCAAGTCCGCCACAGCGTCAGACGTCCACTCCTCCTCCAAGTCCGGCACAACCTCAGGCCACTCCTCCTCCAAGTCCGGCACAGCTTCAGGCCACTCCTCCTCATCCAACTCAGCCCCGTCAGCCGTCTCCGCCGCCTCATCAATCGCAGAAGAGACACCCTGCAGCTTTGGTGCGTAGCGATACGAGTCGAGGTAGTATAGGAAGTACAGGCGGAGGCAAGCGATATGATTATGGTCCAAGCCTCATGCCTCTTCCGCAGAGGCCTTATGACAGGTCCGAGGAGGAAAACGCAGCCATATCGAAGGCCCAGGTGGAAGCCCATTTTGCACCGAAACCGCAACCGCCGCCAAGGGAGAAAGTGCCTAAGGAAATGATTGACCACTTCATTCGTATGGCTCAACCACCAGCTCCCAAGCCTGTTGACACGCACTATGAGCGCCACATCGGGAAGTTAAATCGAGCACGCCTACGTAAGGAGGCAAGCTCGGGATCGAGCAAACAACAAGCAGCCGTCGAAAAATGCGGAAAACCATTCCCCGCCTGGGAGAACAAAGCGCGCAATTGATCCCTCGCTTGTTGTGCCAACAACACGTGACGATCTGTACGCCTAATATTATTGTGGGCAAACAGTTTACGTTCGAGATGGGCAATGTGGTAATAACCAAGGACCATATAATGCAGGCTGAAGTTCTCAACATCACTGTTGGACAACTCCTCGAGATCGAGCCCATGCCCGTGCTTAGAGAGGATGAAATAAAACGGAAATATGTCCGGGGCCAACCTTTGGTCAAGCCAGACAAGGTCAAGAACCTCCCAACGAGAATATATGAATTGCATCAATGGTACATGAACATTACCAAGATTTCCAAGCGATTGTCCCTCATGGTGAATGTCAAGGAGGAGCATTACTTCCATGAGAAAGCCCTGTCCGTTGAGTATTCTGAACTGTTTCAGTTATACAATCAAGACGCACTCGACAAATCTATAAATCGATTGCTGTTATTGTCTGTAAGTGATTTCTTTCTGTAATTTAAGTCTCAAGCTAGCTGTAGTGATCCTTTTGATCAATCATTACCTGTAATTATCCTCACTATATTCTTTTCTCGTGGTATTATGCGGGATGAAGATGTATGAAATGAGAAAAGGTGGGCGCTTTGGCATTGGGTTCATTGACCCAAACACCGTTAATGAATACACATGGAAAATAAATCCACATCATCAAAAGGCCGTGAGGACAACATGCTAGAGTTCTTGAAGCGCCTCAAATACAATGAAGATATACTACTTCCTTACAACTTCCAAAGTGAGTCATCTTGTCTTGTACTACAAATTCTCTGTTTTTGCCTACTAGCTAGCTACATGTTTTTGCTTACATATGCCCGCTTAATTAAGACATGCAAACGTGTGTGCATGCAGATTTCAATCGATCTTGTGTATCATTAAAGTTGACGCGGAACAGTTGAAATCTTTGGACTCACTACTCAAAGCAAATCGACTATAACATCTTGTTTGGGATAGTCAATGTAATTTCAATCATTATTAACTATATATCTCGGCCTATTTAGTTCGTCATTTCATGATATGAACTATTTAATAACCCCTTTATTCATTTTGTTTGTCGGCGGGCAGGGCTTGGGCAAGGTTCATCAGCGTCACGGAAGGTGAATGGAAAAAAAGCTTAAATGGTTTTGATCCAAGGTAAGTAATTAAGTAGTACTAGCTAGCTAGCTAGCTGCCATCTCTTTAATTATCATGCTTAATTAATTATTATCTGATCAAATTCCATTCTCGTAAAGGCCCTGCAGCAGCGAGGGACTGATCTGTGTGCATTCTGCGTTTGCGAGAACATTCGCATGATGGCGTCCGAAAGGAGCAGATCTCAAAGACAGAATGGGTACGCTTGTCGTAACACTATTCACAATTTTTACACCATTATCGATATCTAGTCACACAACTAATACACATGCATATTGATCTCCTTCTTAACAGTTCACAGAGGTGCGGGACAAGCTCCTAGAACGGAGCGCCAGAGAAGCACTTCAAGAGGAAATAGCGGGATTTTTGCTCGACCAGGTCATAAATCCAAGGGAGAATACTATTACCCGCTACCGCCCTCATGAAAACCACTTCCAATTGTCATCGTGCTCAAGGCACCAATTAGTCTAATGCCACTTGGCTCAAGGCAACATGCATATGTAGGAGAAATTGTATATAGCTATACATGTGTTTATGTGTGACTTAATTAATATTTTGGTGTGTCAGACATTGATGATATATATATGCATGATTGGTTCTACTAGAAATTCTATATATATATATATATATATATATATATATATATATATGCATAACGTGTACAATGTGTAGTATCGTAAAATACCAGCAAATGAAAAGGAATTAAAATGGAAACAAAAAATTAAATGAAAAAGAAATCATAAAACTAAAAAAACCCCAAACCTTATAGTACCGGTTGGTGTTACCAACCGGTACTAAAGGGCTCCCTGCCCCCGGAGCTGCCTCGTGCCACGTGGTTGGCCTTTAGCACCGGTTCGTGCTGAACCGGTACTAAAGGGGGGGGGGCTTTAGTGACCACACTTTAGTGCCGGTTGTGGACCCGGCACTAAAGGGCGTTACGAACCGGTGCTATTGCCCGGTTCTGCACTAGTGAGTGACACACATTTTCATGCCAAAAGATATAAGATAGTAATGATAGTACCACTTACTTGTGGCACTGCCATGTAAGTCATACTGGTATAAGATGCATGAAGAAGCTCCATGTTGATGGATCTTTGGACTCACTCGTTTTTGAAAAGTTTGAGACATGCGAACCATGTCTATTGGTGTATACGCATGATGAAACTCCATGCAGATGGATCGTTTGGACTCACTTGATTTTGAACCACTTGAGATATGTAAATCATACCACATGGGCAAGATGACTGAAAAGCCTCGATTTTCAGTAAGATGGAACAAGATAGCAACTTGTTGGAAATAACACATTTTGATGTGTGCAGTCCAATGAGTGCTGATGCACGCAGTGGATATCGTTATGTTCTTACTTCACGGATGATTTGAGTAGATACTGAGTGTATTTACTTGATGAAACACAAGTCTGAATTATTGAATGGTTCAAGTAATTTCAGAGTGAAGTTGAAGATCATTGTGGCAAGAGGATAAAATGTCTATGATATGATCATGGAGATGAGTATCTGAGTTATGAGCTTTGGCACGCAATTAAGACATTGTGGAAATTGTTTCACAATTAATACCGCCTGGAACACCATAGTGTGATGGTTTGTCCGAACATCATAGTTGCACCCTATTGGATATGGTGCGTACCATGATGTCTCTTATCGAATTACCACTATCGTTCATGGGTTAGGCATTAGAGACAACCGCACTCACTTTAATAGGGCACCACGTAATTCCGTTGAGATGACACTGTGAGAACTATGGTTTAGAAAAACCTAAGCTGTCGTTTCTTGAAAGTTTGGGGCTGTGACGCTTATGTGAAAAAGTTTCATCGCGATAAGCTCGAACCCAAAACGGATAAATGCATCTTCATGGGATACCCAAAATGGTTGGGTATACCTCCTAATTCAGATCCGGAAGCAAAAGTGATTGTTTCTAGAAACGGGTCCTTTCTCGAGGAAAAGTTTCTGTCGAAAGAATTGAGTGGGAGGATGGTGGAGACTTGATGAGTTATTGAACCGTCACTTCAACAAGTGTGTAGCAGGGCACAGGAAGTTGTTCCTGTGGCGCTTACACCAATTGAAGTAGAAGCTTATGATAGTGATCATGAAGTTTTGGATCAAGTCACTACCATACCTCGTAGGGGGACAAGGATGCGTACTACTTCAGAGTGGTACAATAATCCTGTCTTGAAGGTCATGTTGCTAGACAACAATGAACCTATGAGCTATGGAGAAGCGATGGTGGGCTCATATTCCGACAAATGGTTAGAAGCCATGAAATCCGAGATAGGATCCATGTATCAGAACAAAGCATGGACTTTGGTGGACTTGCCCGATGATCGGCAAGCCATTGAGATAAATGGATCTTTAAGAAGAAGATGGGCGTGGACGGTAATGTCACCCTCTATGAAGCTCGACTTGTGGCGAAGAGTTTTCACAAGTTCAAGGAGTTGACTACGATGAGATTTTCTCATCTCAGAAGCGATTCTTAAGTCCGTCGGAATCATGTTAGCATTAGCTGCATTTATGAAATCTGGCAGATGGATGTCAAAACGAGTTTCCTTACCAGTCTTTGTAAGGAAAGGTTGTATGTGATACAATCAGAAAGTTTTTGTCGATCCTAAGGATGCTAAAAGGTATGCTTTGGCTCCATGATTCTTCTAAGGACTGGAGTAAGCATCTCGGAGTTGGAATGTGCGCTTTGATGAGATGATCAAAGATTTTGGGTTTATACAAAGTTTATGAGAAACTTGTATCTCCAAAGAAGTGAGTGGGAGCACTATAGAATTTCTGATGAGTATATGTTGTTGACATATTGTTGATCAGAAATGATGTAGAATTTCTGGAAAGCATATAGGGTTGCTTGAAAAGTGTTTTTCAATGGAAAACCTGGATTAGGCTACTTGAACAATAAGCATCAAGATCTATAAGATAGATCAAAATTTTTAATAATACTTTCAAATGAGCACATACCTTGACATAATCTTGAAGGTGTTCTGGATGGATCGATCAAAGAAGGAGTTCTTGCACGAGTTGTAAGGTATGAAGTTAAGTGTTAAAGCTCGACCACGGCAGAAAAAAAGAGAAAGGACGAAGGTCGCCCCTATGCCTTAGACGTAGGCTCTACAAAGATGCTATCTTTGTGTCTGCGCTGATGTGTGCCTTGCTACATATCCGCAAGAGGGTACAAAGGTGATCAAGGAGTGGATCACCGGATAGCGGTCAAAATTATCCTTAGAGGAATGAGGATATGTTTCTTGGTTATGGAGGTGATAAAGAGTTCGACGTAAAGAGTTGCGTCGATGCAAGCTTAACACCTATCCGGATAGCTCGCAGTAGAGATACCGGATACGTATAATGGAGCAATAATTTGGAATAGCTCCAAGTGGAACGTGGTAGCAGCATCTACGAGATGACATAAAGTTTTATGTAAATACATAGGGCTCTGAATATTGCGGACCCGTTGACTACAACCTCTCTCACAAGCATAAACATGATCAAACCCAGAACTCATTGAGTGTTAATCACATAGTGATGTGAACTAGATTATTGATTCTAGTAAACTCTTTGGATGTTGGTCACATGGCGATGTGACTTGTGAGTGTTAATCACATGGCGATGTGAACTAGATTATTGACTCTAGTGCAAGTGGGAGACTGTTGGAAATATGCCCTAGAGGCAATAATAAATTAGTTATTATTATATTTCCTTGTTCATGATAATCATTTATTATCCATGCTATAATTGTATTGATAGGAAACTCAGATACATGTGTGTGTACATAGACAACACCATGTCCCTAGTAAGCCTCTAGTTGACTAGCTCGTTGATCAATAGATGGTTACAGTTTCTTGACCATGGACATTGGATGTCGTTGATAACGGGATCACATCATTAGCAGAATGATATGATGGACAAGACCCAATCCTAAGCCTAGCACAAAGATCGTGTAGTTCGTATGCTAAAGCTTTTCTAATGTCAAGTATCTTTTCCTTAGACCATGAGATTGTGCAACTCACGGATACCGTAGGACTACTTTGGGTGTACCAAACGTCACAACGTAACTGGGTGGCTATAAAGGTGCACTACAGGTATCTCTGGAAGTGTCTGTTGGGTTGGCACAAATCGAGACTAGGATTTGTCACTCCGGTTGACGGAGAGGTATCTCTGGGCCCACTCGGTAGGACATCATCATAATGTGCACAATGTGACCAAGGAGTTGATCACGGGATGATGTGTTACGGAACGAGTAAAGAGACTTGCCGGTAACGAGATTGAACAAGGTATCGGGATACCGACGATCGAATCTCGGGCAAGTACAATACCGCTAGACAAAGGGAATTGTACACGGGATCGATTGAGTCCTTGACATCGTGGTTCATCCGATGAGATCATCGTGGAACATGTGGGAGCCAACATGGGTATCCAGATCCCGCTGTTGGTTATTGACCGGAGAACGTCTCGGTCATGTCTGCATGGTTCCCGAACCCATAGGGTCTACACACTTAAGGTTCGATGATGCTAGGGTTATAGGGAATAGATATACGTGGTTAGCGAATGTTGTTTGGAGTCTCGGATGAGATCCCGGACGTCACGAGAATTTCCGGAATGGTCCGGACGTAAAGATTTATATATGGAAAGTTGTTGTTCGGGTTCCGGGAAAAGTTCGGGTTTTTCTGGTATTGTACCGGGAAGCTTCCAGAAGGTTCCAGAGGATTCCCGAGGGGTCCGGAGGTCCGGAAATTGTTCCACCACGTCCAATACAGCAGCATGGGCTGTAAGGGGGCGCCCTAGCCTTAATGGGCCAGGGGCACCAGCCCCCCCAAGGCCCATGCGCATGGGAGAGGGGAAACCCTAAGGGGGAGGGCCTCCACTTGACTTGGGAGGCACTCCTCCCCTCTTGGCCGCCCCCTAGATGGGATCTAGGGCTGGCCGCCGCCCCTAGGGGTGGAACCCTAGGTGGGGGTGCAGCCCCCCCTCTCCCCCTAGATATAGTGGAGGCAAAGGGGTAGCCCAACACACGAAGTTCTTCTCCTGTTGGCGCAGCCATACCTCTCTTTCTCTCATATCTCGCGGTGCTTGGCGAAGCCCTGCTGGATCACCACGCTCCTCCACCACCACCACGCCGTTGTGTTGTTGCTAGATGGGGTCTTCCCCAACCTCTCCCTCTCTCCTTGCTAGATCAAGGCATGGGAGACGTCACCGGGCTGTACATGTGTTGAACGCGGAGGTGCCATCCGTTCGGCACTAGGATCTCCAGTGATTTGGATCGCGACGAGTACGACTCCTTCAACCCCGTTCTCTTGAACGCTTCCGCTTAGCGATCTACAAGGGTATGTAGATTCACTCTCCTTCCCCTCATTGTTGGTTTCTCCTTAGATAGATCTTGGTGACACGTAGGAAAATTTTGAATTTCTGCTACGTTCCCCAACAGATGCTTCTACTCATCAGCCGCCTCCTGAACCGGCCTATGAAATTCCAACGCCATCTTCTGACCCGCCTGCCGAAGATACTTTTTACAGCTCCGATAATCCAGAAATTCCTAGCCCGGTCAAGATGACTGACCCGGAAATTGAAATCTTGAAAAGCCAGTATGTTGAACTGGTGGCCTCATCGTCCTTGCGGATGTAACGCCAAGGAAGAACTTGTCAAACACCGGAAGACCAAACAGGACATCGCTGATTATGCTCACTTAAGCATTAGTGATATAGTCTCAGGCTATCTGAATCAAGTGCATAACAGCCGCGACCTGGAAATTGACATGGTGAAACAAATACAACATAAATCTGAGGTATAACTTATAGTATTTCTCCTGAATCTTACTTACTGTACCAGCCCCCAAGTATACTACTTATAAATAAATATGATGTAGACTTAGGTACCTGCTTACTGTTAGTTCATCCGGTTTAAAAGAAAGGACATTTAACCCGGTCATGATATGATAACTTAAAACGCGTGATATACATTAGCCCCCAAGTGTCAAGTAGCTTTACTTGTAAAGTGCTTGAGACTTTAGTATGCTTAATCCAACATTATAAATTAAAATTTTCTTCAGCATACATTAGCCCCCAAGTGTCAAGTGGCTTTGCTTGCAAAGTGCTTGGGACTTAATGATATCTTACCATAACCTTAATTATAATCCGGCATCAATCGCAGCCCTCCACCAGTCAATTTGAATCAGAGATTGCCGACCTGAAGACTCGTCCGGCAGCCCAAGAACTTGAAATTCAAAAGGCCAACTCCAAATTTGTATTCAGCGTCTCTGAACAAGAGAAGTTGAAGAAAAATTTTGATGCGGAGAAGAAAATCTGGGCCGATGAAAAAACCTCACTTGTGACCCGGGCCGAGACAATGAAGCAGCTCGTCAAGCAATCGCCGAGCTGTCCGCTTAAAGCACCAAATATCTCAAATGGTCTCAAGAATCTTGATGAAGTTATTATGTATAATCGTGAACATCACCATGGTTTCTTTCATGACTATTTCAAATATTATCTCCGGCTTACCTTATATGTATGAACGCAGGCCCCAGGAGCACAAACCTGAAGCAAAATATGCTGATCAAATTTAAGGCGGTGTACACTCTGGTGGAACAGCTATACACCGGGTCACAACATGCTTTGGCCATTGTGGATTTATCAAATGATGCTCCTTATCTCCTGCAGGATGTGCTCAAATGACTTGCCGTGTTACCCCAACGGATTCAGGAGCTAAGGCGGGCATCTGCTAGAGCCGGGGCCATAGCCGCCTTAAGCCGGGCCAAAGCGTTGCTTCCAGAGCTAGACCTGGCAGACGTTGCTCTTGGATATCCCAGTTTGAAGGAGGATGGCTCTGTATTCAATGAATCAGACTTCACCACCTGTGTGAGAGTCGTACGTCCTGTGGCCACCATCATCGGCAATGATATTGATCTTACTAAGTATCAGCCGGGTTACGACAACGAGAACCGGAGGATTCCATCTCCGCATTATGATGACGTCAGCCTGATCCCTCCAACTCGTAAGCATACCTTTGCTCCTAAAGTTGACCCGGCCAGTTTAATAGATGATGAAGCTGAATTTGAAGCTTTAAGCGGCATTGACTGGACCTCATCAACCTTCCAGGACAAAACAGCAGACGAAGAGGTGGAGAAGGATAACCCGGAATCTTCAAGCCCACCAAAGGAGTAACCCGCCTGGTGCTATGTCTTTGAAAAAATGATGCTTCATTATTCAGACTCGGGGAGTCTTGTAATAGGGTAGAAAAACCTCTTATTCTGCCATGCCTTCGCGCATGTTTGTGGTGCTTAATATTGTCATAAACTGTTGTCGTTGTATACTGCTGGCTTATGTAAATTGTTCCTTGACGTCCAAAACTTTCTTGCTTTATCCTGTGTATAAAACAAAAAACAGAATTCCCTGGGCGTCTTACCACATCCGGGGTCATATAGAATAGTGATAAACCGGAGTATGAACCAAAACATTATAAAAAACAGCCGGTTTATGATCATGATCATAATAATATACGTGCTATCTTACTTGAAGCATACCTTACCGGCTTATGTGATCCCAAAAAGCAGACAGTTAAACTTAACTTCTGAAAGTTGGCACATATAATGTTTACCTGGCCCTTAATATTATTTACCCTTACAGAGTAAAATAAACTTAATTTTCAAAGGCCTCTGATTCGAATACGATCAGTAGAACCGTTCCAAAGGGGTTAAGCTAAGATTCAGATACGATCATATAGCCCCCAAGGGCTTTGGCGATGCCGATCAAGTGGGTATCGACAGCTATGTTCTCTTTGGTTCGAATACGACCTATGTTTGAACAGGAAGCCCCCAGGTGACCATTAGAATTGTTTAATGACGATGATTCGAATACGATCTACGTCAGACCCAAAGGGGTTAAGCTATGGTTCAAATATGATCAAGAAGCCCCCAAGTGGGTTTGGCAGTATGCCGATCAATTGGGTATCGATAGCTATGTTCTCTTTGGTTCGAATACGACCTATGTTTGAACAGGAAGCCCCCAAGTGACCATGGCTAGATTCAGATATGATCATAAGCCGGACCAAAAGGAAAGCCGGATTCAGATATGATCCGCTCCCTGTTGGTTGTTTCCACCACCTGATAAAGAAAATACATAATCCTTGAAGGGTGGAAAGAAAAGAGGTCCGGCTTTATTGCTTTATATAATATATACATTGATAGAAAAGAAAAAATAAATATACTCTGAGAGTCGGTGGCTTAAGTATAGTAGGGCCGGAGATGCGCTATGTTCCACGGCAGGCGGGTCTCTTCCTCCGACTTACGTGAGTCTTTGTGCTCTCGAACATCAATGAGGTAGTTTGACCCGTTGTTGAGATTCTTGCTGATCACAAAGGGTCCTTCCCAAGGAGGGGACATCTTGTGCATATCAGATTGATCCTGGATGAGCCGGAGCACCAAATCGCCTTCCTGAAAAGTTCTGCTTCTAACTCGGTGGCTGTGATAACGCCGCAGGTCTTGCTGATAAATCGCCGAGCCGGCTATTGCCAAGTCTCGCTCCTCATCCAACAAGTCAAGTGCATCTTGACGAGCTTTTTCATTATCAGACTCAACGTAAGCCGCCACCCGGGGTGAATCATGCCGGATATCACTTGGCAGAACCGCCTCTACTCCGTACACCATGAAGAAAGGTGTATAACCTGTAGATCTGTTAGGCGTTGTGTTGATGCTCCATAGCACAGAGGGTAACTCCTCCGCCCAACAACCCGGAGTTCGCTGCAAGGGAACTAAGAGCCAGGGTTTGATACCTTTCAAAATCTCTTGATTAGCTCTTTCCGCTTGACCATTAGACTGAGGGTGAGAAATATCCGAAACATCAAGCAGGATTTGCTCTTGTTGAAAGAACTCTTCAATTGCACACTTGGAGAGAATAGTACCATTATCAGTTATAATGTTGTGTGGAAAGCCAAAACGAAAGATCACCTTTTTCATGAACTGAACTGCCGTGGCTGCATCACACTTACTTACCGGCTCTGCTTCAACCCACTTGCTGAATTTATCCACTGCCACCAACAGGTGTGTCTTCTTATCCTGAGACCTTTTGAAAGGTCCAACCATGTCAAGCCCCCAGACTGCAAACGACCAAGTAATTGGAATCATCCTCAATTCTTGAGCCGGCACATGAGCTCGTCGTGAGAATTTTTGACATCCGTCACATTTGCTGACCAGATCCTCCGCATCAGCATGAGCCGTCAGCCAATAGAAACCATGACGAAAAGCCTTGGCCACCAGAGATTTTGAACCGGCATGATGTCCGCAATCTCCTTCATGAATCTCAAGAAGTATCTCCTGACCCTCCGCAGGCGATACGCAACGTTGAAACGCCCCAGTGACGCTGCGGTGATGCAATTCGCCATGAACAATTGTCATGGATTTGGACCGCCTGATAATTTGTCTTGCCAAGGTCTCGTCCTCAGGCAACTCTCCCCGGGTCATATAGGCCAAATATGGAACTGTCCAATCCGGGATGGCGTGAGAGCCGCCACCACCGTGCCTCCGGTGCAGCAATCGCTAGCTCTTCCTCTGTAGGCACTCCGACGGAAGGGTTATGCAAAAGCGTCAAGAAAGGTGTTAGGCGTTACCGGCTTACGCTGAGACCCCCACGGCTCAAAGCATCACCGCCTCATTCTTCCTTCGGTCAATGTGCTCTACTTGATAACCTTTGAAGTGCCCGCCACCGCATCAACTTCACGACGATAAGCCGCCATAAGGGGATCCTTGGAGTCCCACGTGCCTGACACCTGTTGAGCGACGAGGTCTGAATCGCCCAGGCACCTTACCCGGCTCAAATTCATCTCTTTGGCCATCCGGAGGCCATGGAGTAAAGCCTCGTATTCAGCTGCATTGTTAGTACAGGGAAACATAAGCCGGAGCACATAGCAAAATTTGTCACCTCGGGGGGAAGTTAAAACGACTCCAGCCCCCGAGCCTTCCAATTGCCTGGACCCATCGAAGTGAATAGTCCAATACGTGTTATCGGCTTCTCCTTCTGGTGCTCGCAACTCCGTCCAATCATTGATAAAGTCCACCAAAGCTTGAGACTTGATAGCTGTGCGCAGCATATACTTCAAACCGTGAGGCCCAAGCTCAATGGCCCACTTGGCGACTCGTCCTATGGCTTCCCTGTTCTGGATGATGTCCCCCAAGGGGGCAGAACTTACCACAGTTATAGGATGCCCCTGGAAGTACTGCTTTAGCTTCCGGCTTGCCATGAACACCCCATAAACAAGTTTCTGCCAATGCAGATATCTTTGCTTGGACTCTATGAGCACCTCACTGATGCAATAAACCGGCCGTTGAACCGGATGCTCCTTGCCAGCCTCCTTACGCTCCACCATGATGGCAACACTAACAGCTCGTGAGTTGGCAGCAACATACAACAGCAACGGCTCTTTATCAATGGGAGCCGTGAGAACCGGCGGCTCAGACAATTGTCTCTTTAAATCTTCAAAGGCAGCATCAAGACCTCACCTGCATAAAAGTGTCTGCTTTCTTGATCATCCGATATAGTGGTAGAGCCTTCTCACCTAACCGGCTTATGAATCGGCTTAAAAGCGACAACGCGACCCGCCGATCGCTGAACATCATTGATGCGCGCGGTTTAGCCAGAGAGGTAATCGCCTTGATCTTCTCCGGGTTAGCTTCAATGCCCCTGTTTGAGACCAGGAATCCCAAAAGTTTGCCTGCAGGTACACCAAATACACACTTGTCCGGGTTAAGCATCATCTTATAGACCCGGAGATTATCAAAGGTTTCCTTTAAATCAGATATCAAGGTTTCCTTCTCTCTGGACTTCACCACAATTATCCACATAAGCATGAACATTGCGCCCAGTCTGATTGTGGATACAATTCTGTACACACCGCTGATAAGTCGCATGGGCACTCTTGAGCCCAAATGGCATAGATACATAGGAGAAGGCTCCAAACGGAGTAATGAAAGCCGTCTTCTCCTGGTCCTTAACTGCCATCTTGATCTGATGATAACCAAAGTAAGCATCCAAAAAACTCAAACGCTCGCAACCAGCTGTAGCATCAATGATTTGATCAATGCGGGGTAGAGCAAAGGGATCAGCCAGACAAGCTTTATTTAAGTCCATGTAATCTACACACATCCGCCAGGTGCCATTCTTCTTGAGCACAAGCACCGGGTTAGCCAACCACTCCGGGTGAAAGACTTCCACGATGAACCCGACCGCTAAGAGCCGAGCGACCTCCTCCCTGATAGCTTTTCGTCTTTCCTCATTGAACCGCCGAAGAAACTGCCTGGTCGGCTTATACTTCGGATCAATATTAAGAGTGTGCTCAGCGAGTTCCCTCGGGACACCCGGCATGTCGGCAGGTTTCCATGCAAAGATGTCCCGGTTCTCACAGATGAACTCGATGAGCGTGCTTTCCTATTTGGGATCCAAATTGGTATTGATGCTGAACTGCTTGGAAGAGTCGCCTGGAGTAAAGTCGACCAGTTTTGTCTCGGCGGCCGACTTAAATTTCAACGCCGGGTCTTGCTCCGTGGTTGGCTTCTTTAGGGAGGTCATATCCGCCGGATCAACATTATTTTGATAAAACTTCAGCTCCTCTTCGGCACAAACAGATTCAGCATAAGCCGCATCGCCTTCTTCGCATTCCAAGGCTACCTTTTGACTCCCATGCATCATGATGGTGCCCTTATAACCCGGCCTCTTGAGCTATAAATAAACATAACACGGTCGTGCCATGAACTTGGCATAAGCCGGTCGTCCAAACAGAGCGTGATACAGGCTCCTGATTTTGACTACCTCAAACATCAGTTTCTCAGCCCTGGAATCATATTCATCTCCAAAGGCTACTTCAAGCTCGATCTTACTAACTGGATATGCCGATTTACCAGGTACCACCCCATGAAAGACAGTGTTGGGTGTCCTCAAGTCCTTATCAGTCAACCCCATGTGGCGAAAGGTCTCATAATAAAGAATATTGATGCTGCTTCCTCCGTCCATGAGTACCTTAGTGAATTTATATCCACCAACCTGAGGGGCCACCACCAAGGCCAACTGACCCGGGTTATCAACCCGGAGGGGGTGATCTTCCCTGCTCCATATGATGGGCTGCTCTGACCATCTCAAATAGCGGGGAACCACCGGCTCAATAGAATTCACATCCCTCTTATGAACCTTCTGGTCACGTTTGCACAAGTTAGTGGTGAACACATGGTATTCCCCACCATTCAGCTGCTTTGGATGGCTCTGATAACTTTGTTTCTTCTTCTTTGTCCCCCTTGACCGGGCTGCTGTTGATTATAGCCACCTTGACTGGAACTTGAACCACCACCCGGGCCATGAAAGCCTCCGGCCCCTGAGCCGCCGCCTGATCCGAGATTGCCATCAAACATGTTGGAATTCTTGAAAGCCTTCATGATCGCACAGTCTTTCCATAAGTGGGTGGCGGGACGCTCCCGAGTACCGTGTCTCGGGCAAGGCTCATTCAGAAGCTGCTCAAGAGATGGGCCTGAGCCACCAGATCGAGGGGGCGGTCTCCCCTTACGTTTCTGGTTGTTACCTTGTGTAATAGCATTGGCCACAAACTCCGGGTTACCCTCCGCCTTACGCTTGTTGCCTCCTTGACTTACCGGGTTATGTCTTGACCCTTTCCATTGCCGTTCTTCTTTCCCTTCCCTGTCTTTCCCTCCTCAGACGCGGGATCATTGGTAGTATCAGAATCAGCGTATTTGACCAAGGCTGCCATCAGCGTACCCATATCATTGCAATCACGCTTAAGGCGCCCCAACTTCTGCTTCAGCGGCTCAAAACAACAATTCTGATGGAGCATAAGTACCGCAGAGCCGGCATCCATCTTATCAGATGAGTGTATTATTTCCTTGACCCGGCGCACCCAATGAGTTGTGGATTCACCCTCCTCCTGCTTACAATTGGTCAAGTCCACAATTGACATAGACTGCTTGAGAGTGTCCTTGAAGTTCTGGATAAACTGGGCCTTTAGCTCTGCCCATGAATTGATGGAATTGGGAGGCAGACTTTTCAACCAAGACCGGGCCGTTCCATCTAACATCATGGTGAAATACTTAGCCATTGCTGCGTTGCTGACCTCCAATAACTCCATGGCCATCTCGTAACTTTCGATCCATGCCCCTAGCTGTAAGTCGGTCGTGTAATTCGGCACCTTTCGAGGTGTTGGGGAACGTAGCAGAAATTCAAAATTTTCCTATGTGTCACCAAGATCTATCTATGAAGAAACCAGCAACGAGGGGAAGGAGAGTGCATCTACATACCCTTGTAGATCGCTAAGCGGAAGCGTTCAAGTGAACGGGGTTGATGGAGTCGTACTCGTCGTGATCCAAATCACCGGAGATCCTAGTGCCGAATGGACGGCACCTCCGCGTTCAACACACGTACAGCCCGGTGACGTCTCCCACGCCTTGATCCAGCAAGGAGAGAGGGAGAGGTTGAGGAAGACTCCATCCAGCAGCAGCACAACGGCGTGGTGGTGGTGGAGGAGCGTGACAATCCAGCAGGGCTTCGCCAAGCACCACGGGAGAGGAGGAGGAGGAGAGGCAGGGCTGCACCAATAGAGGGAGAAAACTCATGTGTTGGGCAGCCCCCAAGCCTCAAGTATTTATAGGGGGAGAGGGGGCTGCGCCCCCTTTAGGGTTTCCCACCCCAAGGGGTGCGGCCAGCCCTACATCCCATCTAAGGGGGGCGGCCAAGGGGGGAGGAGTGCCTCCCAAGTCAAGTGGAGGCCTCCCCCTTTAGGGTTTTCCCTTTCCCATGCGCATGGGCCTTGGGGAGCTGGTGCCCCTGGCCCATTAAGGCTAGGGCGCCCCCCTACAGCCCATGCTACTGTATTGGACGTGGTGGAACAATTTCCGGACCTCCGGACCCCTCCGGAATCCTCCGGAACCTTCTGGAAGCTTCCTGGTACAATACCGAAAAAACCCGAACTTTTTCTGGAACCCGAACAACAACTTTCCATATATAAATCTTTACCTCCGGACCATTCCGGAACTCCTCGTGACGTCCGGGATCTCATCCGGGACTCCGAACAACATTCGGTACCCACATACAAACTTCCTTTATAACCCTAGCGTCATCGAATCTTAAGTGTGTAGACCCTACGGGTTCGGGAGGCATGCAGACATGACCGAGACGTTCTCCGGTCAATAACCAACAGCGGGATCTGGATACCCATGTTGGCTCCCACATGTTCCACGATGATCTCATCGGATGAACCACGATGTCAAGGACTCAATCGATCCCGTATACAATTCCCTTTGTCTAGCGGTATTGTACTTGCCCGAGATTCGATCGTCGGTATCCCGATACCTTGTTCAATCTCGTTTCGCAAGTCTCTTTACTCGTTCCGTAACACATCATCCTGTGATCAACCCCTTGGTCACATTGTGCACATTATGATGATGTCCTACCGAGTGGGCCCAGAGATACCTCTTCGTTTACACGGAGTGACAAATCCGATCTCGATTCGTGCCAACCCAATGAGACACTTTCGGAGATACCAGAGTGCACCTTTATAGCCACCCAGTTACGTTGTGGCGTTTGGTACACCCAAAGCATTCCTACGGCATCCGGGAGTTGCACAATCTCATGGTCTAAGGAAATGATACTTGACATTAGAAAAGCTTTAGCATACGAACTACGATCTTTGTGCTAGGCTTAGGATTGGGTCTTGTCCATCACATCATTCTCCTAATGATGTGATCCTGTTATCAATGACATCCAATGTCCATGGTCAGGAACCCGTAACCATCTATTGATCAACGAGCTAGTCAACTAGAGGCTTACTAGGGACATGGTGTTGTCTATGTACCCACACATGTATCTGAGTTTCCTATCAATACAATTATAGCATGGATAATAAACGATTATCGTGAACAAGGAAATATAATAATAACTAATTTATTATTGCCTCTAGGGCATATTTCCAACAGTCTCCCACTTGCACTAGAGTCAATAATCTAGTTCACATCTTCATGTGATCAACACTGATAGGTCACATCACCATGTGACCAACATCCAAAGAGTCTACTAGTGTCTTCAACTAGTTCACATCACCATGTGATTAAGTCTCAATGAGTTGTTGGGTTTGATCATGTTTTGCTTGTGAGAGAAGTTTTAGTCAACGGGTCTGCAGTATTCAGATCCGTATGTACTTCGCAATTCTCTATGTCATATTGTAAATGCTGCTTCCAGGTTCCACTTGAAGCTATTCCAAATGGTTGCTACACTATACGTATCCGGTTTGCTACTCAGAGTCATTTGGATAGGTGTTAAAGCTTGCATCGACGTAACCCTTTACGCCGAACTCTTTATCACCTCCATAATCGAGAAACATTTCCTTATTCTTCTAAGGATATTTTTTTTGACCGCTGTCCAATGATCCGTTCCTGGATCATTCTTGTACCCTCGACCGACTCATGGCAAGGCACACTTCCGGTGCGGTACACAAGATAGCATACTATAGAGCCTACGTCTGAAGCGTGAGGGACGGCCTTCGCCCTTTGTCTCTCTTCTGCCGTGGTCGAAGTTTTTAACTCTTAACTTCATACCTTACAACTCGTGCAAGAACTCCTTCTTTGGTCGATCCATCTTGAACACCTTCAAGATCATGTCAAGGTATGTGCTCATTTGAAAGTATTATTAAGCATTTTGATCTATCTTATAGATCTTGATGCTTATTGTTCAAGTAGCCTAATCCAGGTTTTCTATTGAAAATCATCTTTCAAATAACCCTATATGCTTTCCAGAATTCCACATCATTTCGATCATCAATATGTCAACAACATATACTCATCGAAATTCTATAGTGCTCCCACTCACTTCTTTGGAAATACAAGTTTCTCATAAACTTTGTATAAACCCAAAATCTTTGATCATCCTATCAAAGTGCATATTCCAACTCCGAGATGCTTACTCCAGTCCTTAGAAGGATCGCTGGAGCTAGCATACCTTTTAGCATCCTTAGGATCAACAAAACTTTTCGATTGTATCACCTACAACCTTTCCTTACGTAAACTGGTAAGGAAACTCGTCTTGACATCCATCTGCCAGATTTCATAAATGCAGCTAATGCTAACATGATTCCGACGGACTTAAGCATCGCTACGGATGAGAAAATCTCATCGTAGTCAACTCCTTGAACTTGTGAAAAACTCTTCGCCACAAGTCGAGCTTCATAGACGGTGACATGACCGTCCACGTCCGTCTTCTTCTTAAAGATCCATTTATTTCAATGGCTTGTCGATCATCGGGCAAGTCCACCAAAGTCCATGCTTTGTTATGATACATGGATCCTATCTCGGATTTCATGGCTTCTAACCATTTGTCGGAATTTGGGCCCACCATCGCTTCTCCCTAGCTCGTGGGTTCATTGTTGTCTAGCAACATGACCTTCAAGACAGGATCACCGTACCACTCACGAAGCGACGCATCCTTGTCACCCCACGAGGTGCAGTAGTGACTTGATTCAAAACTTCATGATCACTATCATAAGCTTCGACTTCAATTGGTGTAGGTGCCACAGAACAACTTCATGTGCCCTGCTACACACTTGTTGAAGTGACGGTTCAATAACCTCATCAAGTCTCCACCATCCTCCCACTCAACTTTCCGACACAAACTTTTCCTCGAGAAAGGACCCGATTCAAGAAACAATCCATATTGCTTTCGGATCTGAATTAGGAGGTATACCCAACTGTTTTGGGTGTCCTATGAAGATGCATTTTATCCGCTTTGGGTTCGAGCTTATCAACCTGAAAGTTTTTCACATAAGCGTCGCAGCCCCAAACTTTCAAGAAACGACAACTTAGGTTTCTCCAAACGTTGTCATCTCAACGGAATTACGTGGTGCCCCATTAAAGTGAGTGTGGTTGTCTCTAATGCCTAACCCATGAACGATAGTGGTAATTCGATAAGAGATATCATGGTGCGCACCATATCCAATAGGGTGCAACTATGATGTTCGGACACACCATCACACTATGGTGTTCGAGGCGGTATTAATTGTGAAACAATTTGCACAATGTCTTAATTGTGTGCCAAAACTCGTAACTCAGATATTCATCTCTATGATCATATCATAGACATTCTATCCTCTTGTCACGAAGATCTTAAACTTTACTCTGAAATTACTTGAACCATTCAATAATTCAGACTTGTGTTTCATCAAGTAAATATACTCAACATCTACTCGAATCATCTGTGAAGTAAGAACATAACGATGTTCACTGCATGCCTCAGCACTCATTGGACTGCACACATCAAAATGTGTTACTTCCTACAAGTTGCTTTCTTGTTCCATTTTACTGAAAACAAGGCTTTCAGTCATCTTGCCCTTGTGGTATGATTTGCATGTCTTAAGTGATTCAAAATCAAGTGAGTCCAAACGGTCCATCTGCATGGAGTTTCTTCATGCGTATACACCAATAGACATGGTTCGCATGTCTCAAACTTTTCAAAAACGAGTGACTCCAAAGATCCATCAACATGGAACTTCTTCATGTGTTTTATACCAATATGACTCACATGGCGATTACCACAAGTAAGTGGTATTATCATTACTATCTTATATCTTTTGGCATGAAAATGTGTATCACTACGATCGAGATTCAATAAGCCATTCCTTTAGGTGCAAGACCATTGAAGGTATTATTCAAATAAACAGAATAACCATTATTCTCCTTAAATGAATAACCGTATTGCGATAGACATAATCCAATCATGTCTATGCTCAACGCAAACACCAAATGACAATTATTCAGGTTTAATACTAATCTTGATGGTAGAGGGAGCGTGCGATGTTTGATCACATCAAACTTGGAAACACTTCCAACACATATCGTCACTCACCTTTAGCTAGTCTCCGCTTATTCCGTAGCTCTTTTATTTCGAAGTTACTAACACTTAGCAACCGAACCGGTATATTAATACCCTGGTGCTACTAGGAGTACTAGTAAAGTACACATTAACATAATGTATATCCAATATACTTCTATCGACCTTGCCAGCCTTCTCATCTACCAAGTATCTAGGGTAATGTTGCTCGAGTGGCTGTTCCCCTTATTACAGAAGCACTTAGTCTCGGGTTTGGGTTCAACCTTGGGTTTCTTCACTAGAGCAAAGAATCGATTTTCCGTTTCATGAAGTATCCCTTCTTGCCCGTGCCCTTCTTGAAACTAGTGGTTTCACCAACCATCAACAATTGATGCTCCTTCTTGATTCCTACTTTCGCGGTGTCAAACATTGCGAATATCTCAAGGATCATCATATTTATCCCTGATTTGTTATAGTTCATCACGAAGCTCTAGCAGCTTGGTGGCAATGACTTTGGAGAAACATCACTATCTCTGGAAGATCAACTCCCACTCGATTCAAGTGATTGTTGCACTCAGACAATCTGAGCACAAGCTCAACGATTGAGCTTTTCTCCCTTAGTTTGCAGGCTAAGAAAATCATCGGAGGTCCTATACCTCTTGACGTGCGCACGAGCCTAAAATCCCAATTTCAGCCCTCGAAACATCTCATATGTTCTGCCACGTTTCGAAAACGTCTTTGGTGCCTCAACTCTAAACCGTTTAACTGAACTATCACGTAGTTATCAAACGCGTGTATGTCCGATGTTCGCAACATCCACGCATCGACGCTTTGGGGTTCAAAGACACCGAGCGGTGCATTAAGGACATAAGCTATCTAATGTCCGCATAATTGCTACCGCCAACTTTCAACTATATTTTCTCTAGGAACATATCTAAACAAAGGAACTAAAACGCGAGCTTACATAATTTGCAAAAGGTCTTTTGACTATGTTCGTGATAATTAAGTTCATCTTATGAACTCCCACTCAGATAGACATCCCTCCGGTCATCTAAGTGATTACATGATCCGAGTCAACTAGGCCGTGTCCGATCATCACGTGAGACGGACTAGTCATCATCGGTGAACACCTTCATGTTGATCGTATCTACCATACGACTCATGCTCGATCTTTCGGTCTCTTGTGTTCCGAGGCCATGTCTGTACATGCTAGGCTCGTCAAGTTAACCCTAAGTGTTTCGCGTGTGTAAATCTGTCTTACACCCGTTGTATGTGAATGTAAGAATCCATCACACCCGATCATCACGTGGTGCTTAGAAGCGACGAACTTTAGCAACGGTGCACGCTTAGGGGAACACTTCTTGAAATTGTTGTAAGGGATCATCTTATTTACTACCGTCGTTCTAAGTAAACAAGATGCATAAACATGATAAACATCACATGCAATCAAATAGTGACATGATATGGCCAATATCATTTTGCTCCTTTTGATCTTCATCTTCGGGGCTCCATGATCATCATCGTCACCGGCATGACACCATGATCTCCATCATCATGATCTCCATCATCGTGTCTCCATGAAGTTGTCTCGCCAACTATATTACTTCTACTACTATGGCTACCGGTTAGCAATAAACTAAAGTAATTACATGGTGTTGTTTAATGACACGCAGGTCATACAATAAATAAAGACAACTCCTATGGCTCCTGCCGGTTGTCATACTCATCGACATGCAAGTCGTGATTCCTATTACAAGAACATGATCAATCTCATACATCACATATATTCATCACATTCTTTTTGGCCATATCACATCACATAGCATACCCTCGCAAAAACAAGTTAGACGCCCTCTAATTGTTGTTTGCATGTTTTACGTGGCTGCTATGGGTTTCTAGCAAGAACGTTTCTTACCTACGCAAAACCACAACGTGATATGCCAATTGCTATTTACCCTTCATAAGGACCCTTTTCATCGAATCTGTTCCGACTAAAGTGGGAGCGATCGGCACCCGCTAGCCACCTTATGCACCAAGTGCATGTCGGTCGGTGGAACCTGTCTCACGTGGAAGAGTACGTGTAAGGTCGGTCCGGCAGCTTCATCCCACAATACCGTCGAAACAAGATTGGACTAGTAACGGTAAGCATATTGAACATCATCAACGCCCACAACTACTTTGTGTTCTACTCGTGCAAAGAATCTACGCAATAGACCTAGCTCATGATGCCACTGTTGGGGAACATAGCAGAAATTCAAAATTTTCCTACGTGTCACCAAGATCTATCTATGAAGAAACCAGCAACGAGGGGAAGGAGAGTGCATCTATATACCCTTGTAGATCGCTAAGCGGAAGCGTTCAAGTGAACGGGGTTGATGGAGTCGTACTCGTCATGATCCAAATCACCGGAGATCCTAGTGCCGAACGGACGGCACCTCCGCGTTCAACACACGCAGACAGCCCGGTGACGCCTCCCACGCCTTGATCCAGCAAGGAGAGAGGGAGAGGTTGAGGAAGACTCCATCCAGCAGCAGCACAACGGCGTGGTGGTGGTGGAGGAGCGTGGCAATCCAGCAGGCTTCGCCAAGCACCACGGGAGGAGGAGGAGGAGACGCAGGGCTGCACCAATAGAGGGAGAAAACTCATGTGTTGGGCAGCCCCCAAGCCTCAAGTATTTATAGGGGGAGAGGGGGCTGCGCCCCCTTTAGGGTTTCCCACCCCAAGGGGTGCGGCCAGCCCTAGATCCCATCTAAGGGGGGCGGCCAAGGGGGGAGGAGTGCCTCCCAAGTCAAGTGGAGGCCTCCCCCTGTAGGGTTTTCCCTTTCCCATGCGCAGGGGCCTTGGGGGCTGGTGCCCTGGCCCATTAAGGCTAGGGCGCCCCCTACAGCCCATGCTACTGTATTGGACGTGGTGGAACAATTTCCGGACCTCCGGACCCCTTCGAATCCTCCGGACCTTCCGAAGCTTCCCTACAATACCGAAAAACCCGAACTTTTTCTAGAACCCGAACAACAACTTTCCATATATAAATCTTTACCTCCGGACCATTCCGAACTCCTCGTGACGTCCGGATCTCATCCGGACTCCGAACAACATTCGGTAACCACATACAAACTTCCTTTATAACCCTAGCGTCATCGAATCTTAGTGTAGACCCTACGGGTTCGGGAGGCATGCGTACATGACCGAGACGTTCTCCGGTCAATAACCAACAGCGGGATCTGGATACCCATGTTGGCTCCCACATGTTCCATGATGATCTCATCGGATGAACCACGATGTCAAGGACTCAATCGATCCCGTATACAATTCCCTTTGTCTAGCGGTATTGTACTTGCCCGAGATTCGATCGTCGGTATCCCGATACCTTGTTCAATCTCGTTTCCGGCAAGTCTCTTTAATCGTTCCGTAACACATCATCCTGTGATCAACCCCTTGGTCACATTGTGCACATTATGATGATGTCCTACCGAGTGGGCCCAGAGATACCTCTCCGTTTACACGGAGTGACAAATCCCAGTCTCGATTCGTGCCAACCCAACAGACACTTTCGGAGATACCAGAAGTGCACCTTTATAGACACCCGATTCGTTGTAGGACGTTTGGTACACCCAAAGCATTCCTACGGCATCCGGGAGTTGCACAATCTCATGGTCTAAGGAAATGATACTTGACATTAGAAAAGCTTTAGCATACGAACTACGATCTTTGTGCTAGGCTTAGGATTGGGTCTTGTCCATCACATCATTCTCCTAATGATGTGATCCTGTTATCAATGACATCCAATGTCCATGGTCAGGAAACCGTAACCATCTATTGATCAACGAGCTAGTCAACTAGAGGCTTACTAGGGACATGGTGTTGTCTATGTACCCACACATGTATCTGAGTTTCCTATCAATACAATTATAGCATGGATAATAAACGATTATCGTGAACAAGGAAATATAATAATAACTAATTTATTATTGCCTCTAGGGCATATTTCCAACACGAGGTCCCTTGAAATCCTTGGGCAGACGTACATCTCGTAGAGCCGGCACCAGACAAGGGACACCACCGGTTCTAGTGGCCACTCCTGCTCCAACAGAAGTCGTCGAATACTCTGGGAGACCTTCATATGCCGTCTGCTGAGCCGCTTAATCGAGCCGCTGCTCGTTCCTCCCCGACGCAATCGGTCCTGTACCAGGTTATAGCCACCGGGCTGGTGACGACGCTGGGCGTTGCTTGATAAAGCTTCTGACTCCATATGTCTGCTGTAACTTGGGCTCCAGTTTTGACGAGGTGCTAGCCAAGGCTGTGGAGTTGAATGAATCTTGTCCCTGCTGTAAGAATAGGTCTCCTGCTGTGCCAAGGCCGTCTGAATAAGATCTCTGACCCTTCGGGTTTCCACAGCCGTCGGGTCATCACCGTCCACTGGAAGAGCCGCTAGACGCGGCGATGCTGCTATCAAGTTCTCCATGGGGTTGGAGAAGTGGCCCGGTGGTATTGGTATATATCGGGGCGGGGCCATACTCCCGTGAGGAGGTGCCATCTCTCGGGGCTGAACCGGCCCTCCAGCTCCGGGTGTCATAAACTGATTGGCTTTGGGTGGGTTGCTGGGACCAGCTCCGGGTGTCGTGAAAAGATTTCGAGGATCGTAAACCGGAGGCAGACGGGACTGGGTTTTCTGATGTCTCCTTTGAAGGAAATATGCCCTAGAGGCAATAATAAAGTTATTATTTATTTCCTTATATCATGATAAATATTTATTATTCATGCTAGAATTGTATTAACCGGAAACATAATACATGTGTGAATACATAGACAAACAGAGTGTCACTAGTATGCCTGTACTTGACTAGCTCGTTAATCAAGATGGTTATGTTTCCTAACCATAGACATGAGTTTTCATTTGATTAACGGATCACATCATTAGGAGAATGATGTGATTGACATGACCCATTCCGTTAGCCTAGCACCCGATCGCTTAGTATGTTGCTATTGCTTTCTTCATGACTTATACATGTTCCTCGTAACTATGAGATTATGCAACTCCGTTTACGGAGGAACACTTTGGTGCTACCAAACGTCACAACGTAATCGGGTGATTATAAAGGAGTACTACAGGTGTCTCCAAAGGTACATGTTGGGTTGGCGTATTTGAGATTAGGTTTTGTCACTCCGATTGTCGGAGAGGTATCTCTGGGCCCTCTCGGTAATGCACATCATTATAAGCCTTGCAAGCAATATGACCAATGAGTTGGTTACGGGATAAAGCATTACGTAATCGAGTAAAGAGACTTGCCGGTGACGAGATTGAACTAGGTATTGGATACCGACGATCGAATCTCGCAAGTAACATACCGATGACAAAAGGAACAACGTATGTTGTTATGCGGTTCCGACCGATAAAGATCTTCGTAGAAAATGTAGGAACCAATATGGGCATCCAGGTCCCGCTATTGGTTATTGACCGGAGATGTGTCTCGGTCATGTCTACATTGTTCTCGAACCGTAGGGTCCGCACGCTTAAGGTTTCGATGACGGTTATATTATGAGTTTGTGTATTTTGATGTACCGAAGGTTGTTCGAGTCCCGGATATGATCACGGACATGACGAGGAGTCTCGAAATGGTCGAGACATAAAGATTAATATATTGGACGGATATATTTGGACACCGGAAAGGTTCCGGAGAAGTTTGGAGCTCCGGAGGTTACCGGAACCCCCCGGGAGGTATATGGGCCTTATTGGGCCCATGTAGGAGGAAGGGAGAAGGAACAAGGGAGGGGGGCGCGCCCCCCCAAGCCCAATCCGACGTGGGGAGGGGGGCCGGCCCCCCCGTTCCGTTCTCCTTCCCCCTCTTCCTAGTCCTACTACTAGTACTACTTCCTAATACTAGTACTCCTGCCTTCACCCTCCAAATAAGATAAGGAAGGAGAGGGAAACCTACTTGGAGTAGGTTTCCTCCCCTATGGCGCGCCCTTTGTGGCCGGCCACCTCCTCCCTCCCTCCTTTATATACGGGGTGGGGGCACCCTAGGACACACAAGTTGATCCTTGAGATCGTTCCTTAGCCGTGCGGTGCCCCCTCCACCATATTCCACCTCGGTCATATCATAGCAGTGCTTAGGCGAAGCCCTGCGCCGGTAGAACATCAAGATCGCCACCACGCCGTCGTCTTGACGGAACTCCCTCTCCCGAAGCTTTGCTGGATCGGAGCCCGAGGAGCGCCATCGAGCTGAACGTGTGCCAAGAACTCGAGGCGCCGAGTAACGGCGCCGATCGGCTGGATCGCGAGGAGAACATACAACTACTTCCTCTACGTCATCATCGACTCGGAGGTGCCGGAGTAACGGCAACCTTTGGGATCGGCAGGATCGCGCGAGGAGAACGTACGACTACTTCCTCTATGTTGTGATCGCTTCCGCTTTGGTCTACGAGGGTACGTAGACAACACTCTCCCTTCTCGTTGCTATGCCATCACCATGGTCCTGTGTGTGCGTAGGAAAATTTTGAAATTACTACGTTACCCAACAGTGGCATCCAAGCCTGGTTTTAGCGTTGATGTCATATGCACGAGTAGAACACAAGTGAGTTGTGGGCGATACAAGTCATCGCCTACCAAAGATGTCATACTTTGGTTCAGCGGTATTGTGAGATGAAGCGGCCCGGACCGACATTACGCCAGACGCTTACGCGAGACTGGTTTCACCGTTACGAGCACTCGTGCTTAAAGGTGGCTGGCGGGTGTCTGTCTCTCTCACTTTAGTTGAACCGAGTGTGGCTATGCCCGGTCCTTGAGAAGGTTAAACGGAGTCTATTTGACGAAGTATCGTTGTGGTTTTAATGCGTAGGTAAGAACGGTTCTTGCTCAGCCCGTAGCAGCCACGTAAAACTTGCAACAACAAAGTAGAGGACGCCTAACTTGTTTTTGCAGGGCATGTTGTGATGTGATATGGTCAAGACGTGATGCTATATTTTATTGTATGAGATGATCATGTTTTGTAACCGAAGTTATCGGCAATCGCGTGAGCCATATGGTTGTCGCTTATTGTATGAAATGCAACGCCTACGTAATTGCTTTACTTTATCACTAAGCGGTAGCGATAGTCGTAGAAGCAATAGATGGCGTAAACGACAACGATGCTACGATGGAGATCAAGGTGTCGCGCCGGTGACGATGGTGATCATGACGGTGAGATGGAGATCACAAGCACAAGATGATGATGGCCATATCATATCACTTATATTGATTGCATGTGATGTTTATCCTTTATGCATCTTATTTTGCTTTGATTGACGGTAGCATTTTAAGATGATCTCTCATTAAAATTATCAAGTAGTGTTCTCCCGAGTATGCACCGTTGCCAAAGTTAAATCGTGTCGAGACACCACGTGATGATCGGGTGTGATAAGCTCTACGTCCATCTACAACGGGTGCAAGCCAGTTTTGCACACGCAGAATACTCAGGTTATACTTGACGAGCCTAGCATATGCAGATATGGCCTCGGAACACGGAGACCGAAAGGTCGAGCGTGAATCATATAGTAGATATTATCAACATAAGATGTTCACCATTGAAAACTACTCCATCTCACGTGATGATCGGTTATGGTTTAGTTGATTTGGATCACGTGATCACTTAGATGACTAGAGAGATGTCTATCTAAGTGGGAGTTCTTAAGTAATATGATTAATTGAACTTTAATTTATCATGAACTTAGTCCCGTAGTATTTTGCAAATTATGTTGTAGATCAATAGCTCGCGTTGTTGCTTTCATATGTTTATTTTAATATGTTCCTAGAGAAAATTGTATTGAAAAATGTTAGTAGCAATGATGCGGATTGGATCCGTGATCTGAGGTTTATCCTCATTGCTGCACAGAAGAATTAAGTCCTTAATGAACCTCTAGCTGACAGACCTATTGCAGGAGCAAATGTAGACGTTATGAACGCTTTGGCTAGCTAAATATGATGACTACTTTATAGTTTAGTGCACCATTCTTAACTAAATATAATCGGGACTTCAAAGACGTTTTTGAAAGTCATGGACAAAATGAGATGTTCCAGGAGTTTAAGTTAATATTTCAAACAAATACCGAGTTGAGAGATATGAAATCTCCAACAAGTTCTATAGCTAAAAGATGGAAGAGAATCGCTCAACTAGTGAGCATGTTCTCGCATTGTCCGGGTACTTCAATCGCTTGAATCAAGTGGGAGTTAATCTTCCGGATAAGATAGTGATTGACAGAATTCTCTAGTCACCAACACTAAGTTACTAGAACTTCGTGATGAACTATAGTATGCAAGGGATGACGAAAACGATTCCCGAGCTCTTCGTGATGTTGAAATCGGCGAAGGTAGAAATCAAGAAAGAGCATCAAGTGTTGATGATTGACAAGACCACTAGTCTCAAGGAAAAGGGCAAAGGGAAGAAGGGAACTTCAAGAAGAACGGCAAGCAAGTTGCTGCTCGAGTGAAGAAGCCCAAGTCTGGACCTAAGCCCGAGACTAAGTGCTTTTGCTGCAATGGAACTGGTCACTAGAAGCGGAACTACCCCAAGTATTTGGCGGATAAGAAGGATGGCAAAGTGAACAAAGGTATATTTGAGATACAGATTATTGATGTGTATTTTACTAGTGTTCAGAGCAACCCCTCGGTATTTGATAATCTGGTTCAGTTGCTAAGAGTAGTAACTTGAAACGGAGTTGCGTAATGAATAGAAACTAGTTGAAGGGGAAGTGAAGATGAGTGTTGGAAGTAGTTCCAAGATTGATATGATCATCATCGCACACTCCCTATACTTTCGGATTAGTATGGAACCTAAATAAGTGTTATTTGGTGTTGAGCATAAGTATGATTTGATCATGTTTATTGCAATACGGTTATTCATTTAAGTAAGAGAATAAATCGTTGTTCTGCTTACATGAATAAAACCTTATATGGTTACACACCCAATGAAAATGATTCATTGGATCTCGATCATAGTGATACACATATTCATAATATTGAAACCAAAAGATGCAAAGTTAATAATGATAGTGCAACTTATTTGTGGCACTGCCGGTTAGGTCATATTGGTGTAAAGCGCATGAAGAAAACTCCATGCTGATGGACTTTTGGAATCACTTGAGTATGAATCATTTGATGCTTAAGTAACCGTGCCGCTTTGGGCAAGATGACTAAAACTCCGCTTCTCGAACAATGGAACAAGCTACTGACTTATTGGAAATAATACATACCGATGTATGCGATCCAATGAGTGTTGATGCTCGTGGCAAGTATCGTTATTTTCTGACTTTCACAAGATGATTTGAGCAGATATGGGTATATCTACTTGGTGAAACATAAGTCTGAAATAGTTGAAATGTTCAAAGAATTTCAGAGTGAAGTGGAAAAAATCATCGTAACAAGAAAATAAAGTTTCTGCGATCTAATCGCAAAGACGAATAATTGAGTTACGAGTTTGGTCTTCAATTAAAATAATGTGGAATAGTTTCACAGCTCACGCCACCGAACACCACAATGTTATGGTGTGTCCGAACGTCAGAATCGCACTTTATTTGATATGGTGCGATCTATGATGTCTCTTATCGGTTTACCACTATCATTTTGGGGTTATGCATTAGAGACACCTGCATTCACGCTTAATAGGGCACCATCTAAATCCGTTGAGACGACACCATATGAACTATGGTTTAACAAAGAACCTAAGTCGTCGTTTCTTAAAAGTTTGGAGTTGTGATGCTTATGTGAAAAAGTTTTCACCGATAAGCTCAAACCCAAATCGGAGAAGTGCGTCTTCATAGAATACCCAAAGGTAACTATTGGGTACACCTTCTATCACAGATCCGAAGGCAAGTTTTTCGTTGTTAAGATGGATCCTTTCTAGAGAAGAAGTTTCTCTCGAAAGAAGTGAGTGGGAGGAAAGTAGAACTTGATGAGGTAATTATACCTTCTCCCTTATTGGAAAGTAGTTCATCACAGGAATCAGTTCTAGTGATTCCTACACCAATTAGTGAAGAAGTTAATGATGATGATCATGAAACTTCAGATCAAGTTGCTACCAAACCTCGTAGGTCTTCCAGAGTAAGATCCGCACTGAGTGGTACGGTAATCCTATTCTAGAAGTCATGTTACTAGACCATGATGAACCTATGAACTATGAGGAAGCGATGATGAGCCCAGATTCCGCGAAATGGCTTGAGGCCATGAAATCTGAGATAGGATCCATGTATGAGAACAAAGTATGGACTTTGATTGACTTTCTCGATGATCGACAAGCCATGTTAAATAAATGGATCTTCAAGAGGAAGACGGACACCGATAGTAGTGTTACTATCTACAAAACTCGACTTGTCACAAAAGGTTTTTGACAAGTTCAAGGTGTTGACTACAATGAGATTTTCTCTCGTAGCGATTCTTAAGTCCGTCTGAATCATGTTAGCAATTGCCACATTTTATGAAATCTGGCAAATGGATGTCAAAACTACATTCTTTAATGGATTTATTAAAGAAGAGTTGCATATGATGCAACCGTAAGTTTTCGCCAATCCTAAAGGAGCTAACAAAATATGCAAGCTTCAAATGATCCATCTATGGACTGGTGCAAGCATCTCGAGTTGGAATACATGCTTTGATAAGTTGATCATAGCATATAGTTTTATACAGACTTGCGGTGAAGCCTGTAATTACTAGAAAGTGAGTGGGAGCACTACAAAGATTTCGATAAGTATATGTGAATGACATATTGTAGATCGGAAATAATGTAGAATTATTCTGCAAAGCATAAAGGAGTGTTTGAAAGGAGTTTTCAAAGAAAGACCTCGGTGAAGCTGCTTACATATTGAGCATCAAGATCTATAGAGATAGATCAAGACGCTTGATAAGTTTTTCAATGAATACATACCTTGACAAGATTTTGAAGTAGTTCAAAATGGAATACCAAAGAAAGAGTTCTTGCCTGTGTTACAAGGTGTGAAATTGAGTAAGACTCAAAACCCGACCACGGCAGAAGATAGAAAGTGAATGGAAGTCATTCCCTATGCCTTGGCCATAGATTCTATAAAGTATGCCATGCTGTGTACCAGATCTATTGTATACCCTACACCGAAGTTTGGCAAGGGAGTACAATAGTGATCTAGGAGTAGATCATCGACAGCGGTCAAAATTATCCTTAGTAAAATAAGGATATGTTTCTCGATCATGGAAGTGACAAAAGGTTCGTCAAAGGGTTACGCCGATGCAAGTTTTGACACCGATCTGGATGACTCTAAGTCTCGATCTAGATACATATTGAAAGTGGGAGCAATTAGCTAGAGTAGCTCCGCGCAAGAGCATTGTAGACATAGAAAAATTGCAAAATACATAACGGATCTGAATATGAAAGACCCGTTGACTAAGATTCTCTCACAAGCAAAACATGATCACACCTTAGTACTCTTTCGGTGTTAATCACCTAGCGATGTGAACTAGATTACTGAATCTAGTAAACCCTTTGGGTGTTGGTCACATGGCGATGTGAACTATGGGTGTTAATCACATGATGATGTGAACTATCGATGTTAATCACATGGTGATGTGATCTAGATTATTGACTCTAGTGCAAGTGGGAGATCAAGGAAATATGCCCTAGAGGCAATTATAAAGTTATTATTTATTTCCTTATATCATGATAAATATTTATTATTCATGCTAGAATTGTATTAACCGGAAACATAATACATGTGTGAATACATAGACAAACAGAGTGTCACTAGTATGCCTCTACTTGACTAGCTCGTTAATCGAAGATGGTTATGTTTCCTAACCATAGACATGAGTTGTCATTTGATTAACGGGATCACATCATTAGGAGAATGATGTGATTGACATGACCCATTCCGTTAGCCTAGCACCCGATCGCTTAGTATGTTGCTATTGCTTTCTTCATGACTTATACATGTTCCTCGTAACTATGAGATTATGCAACTCCCGTTTACCGGAGGAACACTTTGGTGCTACCAAACGTCACAACGTAATCGGGTGATTATAAAGGAGTACTACAGGTGTCTCCAAAGGTACATGTTGGGTTGGCGATTTCGAGATTAGGTTTTGTCACTCCGATTGTCGGAGAGGTATCTCTGGGCCCTCTCGGTAATGCACATCATTATAAGCCTTGCAAGCAATATGACCAATGAGTTGGTTACGGATAAAGCATTACGTAACGAGTAAAGAGACTTGCCGGTGACGAGATTGAACTAGGTATTGGATACCGACGATCGAATCTCGGCAAGTAACATACCGATGACAAAAGGAACAACGTATGTTGTTATGCGGTCTGACCGATAAAGATCTTCAGAAATTGTAGGAACCAATTTGGGCATACATGTCGCGTTATTGGTTATTGACCGGTGATGTGTCTCTTTCATGTCTTCATTGTTGTCGTACCTTAGGTTCCGCACGCTTAAGGTTTATATGTCTGTTATATTATGAGTTTGTGTATTTTGATGTACCAAGGTTGTTCGAGTCCCTGATATGATCACGGACATGACGAGGAGTCTCGAAATGGTCGAGACATAAAGATTAATATATTGGACGGATATATTTGGACACCGGAAAGGTTCCGGAGAAGTTTGGAGCTCCGGAGGTTACCGAACCCCCTGGGAGGTATATGGGCCTTATTGGGCCCATGTAGGAGGAAGGGAGAAGGAACAAGGAGGGGGCGCGCCAAGCCCAATCCGACTGGGGAGGGGGCCGCCCCCTTCCTTTCTCCTTCCCCTCTTCCTATTCCTACTACTAGTACTACTTCCTAATACTAGTACTCCTTCCTTCCCTCCAAATAAGATAAGGAAAGGAGAGGGAAACCTACTTGGAGTAGGTTTCCCTCCCTATGGCGCCCCCTTTGTGGCCACCACCTCCTCCCTCCCTCCTTTATATACGGGGTGGGGGCACCCTAGGACACACAAGTTGATCCTTGAGATCGCTCTCAGCCGCAGTGCGGTGCCCCTCCACCATATTCCACCTCGGTCATATCATAGCAGTGCTTAGGCGAAGCCCTCACGCCGGTAGAACATCAAGATCGCCACCACGCCGTCAGGCCGACGGAACTCCCTCTCCCCGAGCTTTGCCGGATCGGAGCCCGAGGAGCGCCATCGAGCTGAACGTGTGCCAAGAACTCGGAGGCGCCGGAGTAACGGTGCCGGGATCGGCCGGATCGCGAGGAGAACGCATAACTACTTCCTCTACGCCATCATCGACTCGGAGGTGCCGGAGTAACGGCAACCGATCGGCAGGATCGCGAGGAGAACGTCGACTACTTCCTCTACGTTGTGATCGCTTCCGCTTTGGTCTACGAGGGTACGTAGACAACACTCTCCCTTCTCGTTGCTATGCCATCACCATGGTCCTGTGTGTGCGTAGGAAAATTTTGAAATTACTACGTTACCCAACATCCTTCTCATGACCTCATTGGATGCGTTCAGACTCATATTAAGCTGGAAAGCCTCTGACTGGAGTTGCTGCGCTCGTGCGTCCAAAGCCGCCCGCTCCGTAGCTAACCTGGTGTCCTCAGCCGCCAAGGCCTCCTTGGCTAGGGCTATCTCCTCACGCACCTTGGCCACCTCCGCGTTATGTTCATCTGGATTTGCAGGAATAACCATGGTGGTTAACAGGGTCATCAACTTGTCCATAAGATCCATCAAGACTGAGCTCAAGGGCACACAGTGGTCTCCTCGCCTGCCGCTCCTCGACCCGGATGTTATTGCTGTTGCGGCCGTCGAGTTTTGACCGGGTTGAGTACCAGCCATGAAGACTCCTCGCCCAGCTTGGCGGCTCATAGAAATCCGGAATGCTAGAGTCGCTGTAACAGCCCCCAAGCATGCCCTCTTGGACCTGATACAAGGAATCTGTTGAACCGGAGGACGAATCGTCATCCGATGGGACGGCCGTCTCTCCGCCATCTTTAGATCCTTCAGAAAGTGCCTCTCCGTGAACACAGCCCAGGAAGGCATGCTTCATGATAGGTTGAACTCGGGCGGGTTTCGCACGCTGAGCCGTCTCGACGAGGTCGGTGCAGTTGTCCGGCTCCGGGCCCGGCTCACCAACCCAGCCGATGAAGACGTGGATTCCGCCAAATGGGACCCGCACCAGTACTCAATTGAGTCGGCCTCGTGGCCCCAAATTCGTTGTCGATGTAGATCTTGCCGCGACGACTCTTGGTCATCCGCCCATCACAGATCCCTTGAGCCCTTCAAGCTGCCCTTCAAGAACTCAACCATCGCGGCGCCGCCCCACGGTGGGCGCCAACTGTCGTGGAATTGTCACGGCAGATGTCCTCTTGCAAGGACTTAGTCGTGGAGCCATCGCAACTAGGAAGCTTAAAGGGGTTAATCGGGACAAAGGACACGAGAGGTTTATACTAGTTCGGCTCCTTGCGGTGAAGGAAAGCCTACGTCTAGTTGGGTTGGTATTGCTTGATGTTTCGATGACCGTGGAGCGAGATACGCTATGCCCGGTTCTCGATTGGTTGTTTCTTGCCCTAAGCCGCCAGCAGGTCGTCCCCTTATATACACGGGTTGACGCCCGGTGCCTACAGAGTCCCGGCCGGCTTATAAACAATGTCCAGCTCGGTGACTAGTTAAATCTACCTTATGATACAAGTCATGCTATTACGGCGGTTTACTACAACGGGCCTTAAGTCGCATGCGGGCCTTAGGCCCTTTATTGAACCGCCATCCTCATGCTTGGTCTTGGGCTTCTTTCTGGTAAATCTTCTTTGCGTAACCCGGCCCCTCCTGGGCGGCTTACACAAATAGTTATATCCCCAACAGGTGTGAAAATCTTACTTTCTGGTTTACTCTTCGAATTTTTTGTCTTGGCAAGGGCTCGGAGTCGGAGGAAATGATATTTACCTCTTCTTCAACCGCCTGACGTCCCGTGTCATCCTGATGATAATCAGTGTCAATAAGATGGTTGAAAAAAGGTGCCAAGAGAATCAAGGGCTACCACCGACTCAGAGGTGTCGTCCAGCTCAAGCAACTCAGAAGCACTCGATTTCTTTCCCCTCTTCTTGGTGGCTCTCCAGGCGGCTTTCTTGGCCTTCCTGACCCTCTTTGCAGCTTCATGATCATATTCTTTCTTCCAAAAGTCGTCATCAGCCTGTGAAAATCATCAAGGTTGAATTAAAACAAAGTATTAAGGGTGAAGGTAAAATAGCTAGTTCGGCGGCTTACTTTTGGTGCCGGGTTAGACTCGCAGAAAGGGCTTAGGCCCATCTTGCTGCAATCTGCTGGGCTCTCATTCAGAAGAGACTTTGTCATCTCATTGATGAGGTCATCAGTTAACTCCTCGGAGCTGTGGTGTAGTGGATCCTTTGTGCTACCGGTGTAGGTGCACATTAAACAGGAGCGGCGACTCAAGGGGATAATCCGCCATGCGACCCAGCATCGAACCAAGTCAATGCCAGTTAAGCCGTTCCCCAACAAAGCCTTAACCTTGGCAATGGTAGGGGCGAGTCTTTTGCGTTCAGTGGCTGTCAACTTGTCAGGGAGAGGATGGTTTGATTCAAGATGCAGGGCACGAAAGCCGGGCAGCCCGTTCTCATCAACCGGAGAGATATCCTTGCAATAGAACCATGTTTGATTCCAATCCTTGGGATGACATGGCGGCTGCGCATAAGGGAAAATACGTCTCTTCTTCGCCGGATTGAGATCCCACCAAGTTCCAAACTAGGTCCATTGGAGTACTCGTTCTGGCGGTTCAAATAGAAGTACTCTCTGAATAACTCCACAGTGGGCTCCTCTTGAAGGTAGACTTCGCAGAACACTTGGAAATTGCATATGTTGGACAGGGAATTGGGTCCGATGTCTTGAGGATGAAGGTTGAAAAAGTGCAGAACGTCCCGAAAAAATTTAGAGTCGGGCGGTGAGAAGCCCCGGTTCATATGATCAGTGAAGACAATGACTTCGCCTTCCTTGGGCTGAGGTTTCTCTTCTTCCGGCTTGGGGGCGCGGTAAGACATGACTTCTTTGGCAAATAACCAGTTTTCACAAAGTCTTGAAGTGTGTTTTCCGTGACGATGAAGCGAACCCAGTTACAGGAAGTGGTTGTTTTGGGCGGCATTATGAAGAAGGAAGCCTAAAAAGGAAAAAGAATAAAGTTTGTCGGTTCAAATTAAGCCGGACGGAAAGTATTACAGCACATATTCAAATGGCGGATTAAAAAGGGGCTTAATGGTATATGACTAGTTACAGCAGGTTATCTAAGCCGCCATGAGCAGCTTAATGTCTATCAAAAGAGAAATCTATTGAGCATTGCAATTAACTACAGCCGGTAATATGAGCCGCCATGACTAGGTGGATTTGTCAAGATGCAGTTTTTTGCTAAGTACCATACAAACAGGTTTCACAGATTGCAATTATTATTTCGGATCAGTGGCGGTTTAGAAAAAGGAAATAAATCAAGACCTAAAACCACCACAGGAGAGTTCATAAGATCTAATGAGATCTCTTTTCAAGGAAAAAGGGTCCGCTGGTATTGAAGGAAAGGGCAAAACTCCTACCTGCGCAAGTTTTATGCCGTCTTCAGATCAAAAGGTGCCATGGTTGAAGAACTACGACGAACTACGAAGAACATGAAAAAGCTCAGAAACCCTAATGCAGATCTGGGGTACAGGAGAGCGAGTACTTACAGATGCAGATCAGCTGCGGAGGAGCGCCGCCGTTCTCTGGTTCATTCAGGGTGATGCAGCGTCCAAGGACGAGGACGACGGGGTGCTTCGCGGCAGCGACGGAGCTCGAGTACAGGAGAGTCACAAGAGGAGGAAGATGAAGGAGAGAGGAGAAAATGAGAAGAGGCCATTCGTGGCTATTTATAAGGAGAAGGCTAATAAGTGGGTACGAAAAACGAGGAGGCCAAAAAACATGGTTATCCAGCTGCCCAGGCGCCTCGATTCTCAGGACAGTTATTAAAATAAAGATCCGTTGAGATATGTTGGATATTGTGTGAATTAATGACAGGTGACGTCATGGCGGGTTATCACAAATCCAGAAGATGACGTCATGGCGGGTTATGAACTCTTGCACGAATGAAGAAGGGAAGATTTTTTCTAAATATTGAAGATTGACATGAACCAGTTCAAATCAATCTGGGGCCTAATGTTGGGGATATAACTATTAGGTATGACCCGCCCAGGAGGGGCCGGGTTATACCTATGGCGATTCATCATATGAAGTCCGCGAGGATATTAAAGATGGCGGTTTAGTTAAGGGCCCAAGGCCCAAAGGCGACTTAAGGCCCGTAGGGGTAAACCGCCATATATGTAAAGACTTGTATTGTAAGGCATGTAAAAATAGTCACTGAGCCAGACACGTTATCTATGAGCCGGCTCGGACTCCGTGAGCCGCTGGGCGTCAACTTATGTATATAAATGGACGATCCGGCGACAGTTCAAGACAAGAAACAACAGATAGAAAGCTAGGTCAAGCGGATTCGCTCCCTGGTAATCGAGACATAAGCAATACCACCTCAAACTGGATTAGGCCTTTACCTTCACCGCAAGGAGCCGAACCAGTATAAACTCCCGTTTCCTTTGTCTCGTTTAACCCCTTTAAGCTACCTAGTTGCAATGGCTCCACGACTAAGTCCTTTTGCTAGGACATTTGTCGTGACCTTTCCACGACATTAACCGATGATTAATGCTTGCGCATGTTGCATTATACTTTATCGAATGTGTTTGTAATGTCTCGGTTCACCTTGACATCCCCTTCTTAATGATAGGAACATGTTTGTTGTCATGGACACATATATTATGATCTCCTTTCATGTCAGCTGTGAAACATGGGAGATGAGATAGGGACATGGGAGAGCTGCAAACACATGGATACCGTGACAGGTTTCACGCGGGGGTGCTGAGGGGGCGGGGGGCGACGAAAAATCAAAGGGCACATGCGTCCCAATCAGACAGCTTGCGAGTTGCGAGGCAGATGATCCTACAAGCAGATGGCTGGTGCTTAGTATGGGTTTCTTTTGTGGGTAGGAACAATGGACTTTCTTTGACTAAGCTAAACACGTGGTAGCTGTGTTCGAATCCGCTTAGTTGTACTGGTTTTACTAACAATGAAAACATGAAGGAAAAGAAAAAGCATTGCATAGCATTAGTACAGACACGCTCATATACACGCGCATACACTCACCCCTATGAACACACAAATGCACACCCTACCCCTATGAGCACCTCCGAGAGACTGAGCCGGCATATCATCTTGAGATTTACGGCCACCAGATGCCTCGTCGTCGACGGAACGTCTCCTCCCACTGAAAGCACATCGCCGAAAATCCTGAAATAAATCGAATAATGCGAGCATCAGGATTTGAACCCTGGTGGGTTGAGAATACCACTGTCCACCTAACCATCTCAACCACAGGTTGGTTCGCATGTAAAAGAGGAGTTATAACGACAAAAAACTGTAGCGGCATTTTCCACGTGTTTTGGGTAAGACTTATGCAACATCTTTTCTTTTTTGATGGGAACCCCCACCCTGTATTCGGCGTCAGTAAAACCAGTGGCAACTGAGTGGAACAACATCGTGCATCCAACCACAGCTACCGGAAAAAAATTATATAAGACCAGCCCTCATATAAATCAGGTGAGACCCGCCCTGATGGATGACATGTGGCATTCACAAATCACAAAGCATCTAATCTCTTCCCCCCTGATTTTAGGTGGGGGTGGAGTGGATGCTTTGTGATTTGTAAATGCCACGTGTCTCACCTGCTACCCATGAGTTTGACTTAAACATAGAAAGCTATTTTTTTTTCTATATCAAAATAAAACCGGTGCTAAACGTCCGCCAGCTGATTCTTTCTAGGATCAGCCGTCCCATGAGTTGTCCGATTGGGACGCACGCGCCCTCTGTTTTTTATTTGCAAGCGCTGCAGCCACAAACGCTCAATGTGATACGATACATATGTTTTTTCTTTGAACTCTGCTATACAAACGACACCACCCCTTAGGTACGATTCTCGTCCGACATTGGCAATCAAACCGTGCATAGGTGAGATTAAGGAAAGTGCTCTACACACGACGGTCCACATACAATTCGGGCACGATACCTACTACTATGAACGGCGGTGATTTAGCAAAATGTTGTGCACCGTGGCAGTGGCAGTGCGGCGGCGGCCAGCGGCGAGGAGGCCGCGGTGCAGCGGACGCCCGAACGCCGGCATCGACATGCGCGATCTTCTCCTTCCTTCCTCTCTGTTTGCTCGTCAAAGCTTTGCTTGTCCCTCACGTCGATTGGATGCTGCGCGCTTAAATATTGCTGCTACTGGAGGCCGGCCGATACGCACGGCACGTGTGCAGGTCCAGCTCCAACCGACCGACCCGAGTCCAACCGCATACATAATCCAAATTCCAAAATACAGCAAACATCTACTCTTTCCGTTTCAAAATACTTTCACCGTCCGAAAAAACTTGTCCCAAACTTCTTTCTCAAATGGATGTATCTAGCACTAACTTAATGCTAGATACATCAATTATTCATTTGAGGGACAAGCTTTTTCGGACGAAGGAAGTATTTGTCTTTCTAATGATTTCAAATGTACTACAACATACAGATGTATGTAAACATATTTTAGAGTGTAGATTCACTCGATTTGCTCTGTATATAGTCACTTGTTGAAATCTCCAGAAAGACAAGTACTCCCTCCGTCCGAAAATACTTGTCCAAGAAATAGATGTATCTAGATGTATTTTAGTTCTAGATACACTCATTTGTATCCATTTCTATGACAAGTATTTCTGGACGGAGGGAGTATTTGGGAATGGTGGGAGTAGTTCATGCTAATCGATAAAGTGCAACATATAGGACACACCATCACACACCCACCGGGACGAGGTTAGGCGGAGAGAACCTTATTTTGTCTTCAAGAAATCGTCGTTGCCTCGTCTTCATGAGCATAGCGACCCCAACAAAACTGAAAGAAAAAAACACACTAAAAAACGGAGCCTTCTCGCCGGCAAGGGCTACGATTCACCGCGCCTCCATGATCCTAGAGTCATAGGAGACGAAGCGGACCAGCAGCGGCGCTGGTGAGAGGCTGATGAAACCCTAATCGAGAGTCGCCTGGGTCTTTGCCTCACACGAGAGAAAAGCAGTTCGGTCAATCAAGTTCGAGTTATCCTTGAGGGAAGAATGATAGGATTAAGTTCCGGCTTATGAATATCACCTACGTCCTCTCTGTTGACGAGTGGTGTCATCTTCATCTTTTATGATCCACTCATCAGAGGCTCACAACATCTGCACCATATAGCTGTTTTGTGGCAACTCCATAGCCATACCATATTTGTTGAACAATCCCCAAATCGGCCTGGATGGATGGCAACAAAGCTTCTCCACATTCCCTCATGCTTCGTTTATTTCAACAGTACATAAACATCAACTTTGCGTCATGTAGCAACTGAATAGGGCCAGCAGATTAAACTGTAATTCGAGAATAAATGTCCAAGGCAACACCACCACCATGTTCCCACGCACACACAGAAAAGTACAACATCAACTGGGTAGAGTTCAACAGATCTAAACTCATGTTAACCTGACATCCTTGAGAAGTCTTGCAGCCATGGCCCCGGACCTTCTGATTTCCCAGTCGTCCATGTCTTCTTTTGAAGCCGTACATGATTCAGCCTTCACTCCCAGATCTTCGTCTTCTCCTGGGTTGGAGGCATCGTCATCCTCCTCCTCCTCGTTGTTCCCATTGCCGTTGGGTCCGGCCTCGGGGACCAATGAAGCCTTGAGGTCCATCATGTAAAGATTTATGCTAGGATGTTGATATTTAGCATCCATCTGTGCAAGAATTCAGAAACCATCTTTAATACTGCTGCAAACAGGCCGAGGGGAAATAATAATCAAGATACGTACCTTTGACTTGGATACAGTTTTCACATTAAAGTTGATTTTCCACATCTCCATCATCTGCTCATGGACAGTGGTGGAACGGATCTCGTACCCTAGCTGCTTATCAACCAGTTACTCCGTTGTGCTCTTTTACAGATCTTCTACAGGGGTATAAAAATACTACTACTTGGACAGGGGAAACAACATACCAGTACTTTCGTCTTAGGCCCAGATAGTGCAATAATTGTCTCCAGTAGAGGTTGCAATAGATGTTCTGAATAAACCTTGAAAACACACAAAAGATGAAGTGGTAAGTCTCTGTGTTGTCTAAGGACATGATGAAGTGGAAGGCTCTGTATTGTATACTGATATTATATTGAATGTCTGTCATCTGCGTTTCAATTTCACTATGTTCTCAGCATTTCTATTTCTATTCATAGCGTATGCCTTTTTTTCATAACATCCATGGATAAATATTCCCAAGAATCTGTAATGTGGGGCATCCTCTACAGTTTTCCGTTCAAAAAGAATCTGTAGTGTGACAAAGTTTTTCTTCTTCTATAGTTAGGTAAATACTTGAGAGGTTCCATATTAAAAATATATTAATTAAGTTGGGTAAATACTTGAGAGGTTCACTACCAAAAAATATTAATTCGACTATGCAGAGGTCCTGGGCAATGTTTCTAAGATCAGTCAATTCGATTCAGCACACAATCTTGCATAATATGAAAACAGGATACACAACTTGAGGGGCAAACTTGCACCAAACAACAAGTGCTGCGTCAGAGAGCTTACAACATCAGTCCCAATGATGTAATCGAATGGAGGCTCAACGGCTCTGATATGTTCTTTATTCCCCCAATCCAATTCTGCAACCGTAACTGAGCCAAAGGAACCTATTTGGAAAATACACTTTGTAAGAACTAGGAATGTCCAAGTGTGGTCAGTATCCCTATCCTATACTAAAATTTAGCTAACCACTAAGGAGCACAACATGAGCTCTGCATTCAGAACTGTAATGTAATGACCATAATATCTTCACAATATCCGAAATTAAAGATATGAATGCTGCTTTCATTGGTTCTCTTTGATAACAAACCTGAGTCAGGATTAGACTGCGCAATCCACGATTTATTGCGTTCAACATTCCTCATGAGCAGCGGGAGCACCTCAACCTGGTCAGTTGTAACAACATCACAACCGAGCAATGCCATACCTGAACGACAAATAAAGATTATTTCCCTTGAGAGAGAACCTCCAAGATCCAGATATCTCTAAAAGGACAATGAGATTCAGCTTACCGAGCCCGGCTAGGCCACAGCCAGCTCCTAACTCGATCGCTCTTTTTCCTTTCAATTTAGATGGACAAAACCTACCTTTCCTGCTATTCTTTTCCTGCAGATATAAAGTCAGGCATTGACATCAGCACCAACAAATCAAGCTTAGAAAACGCAGAACTGTTAAGGAGAGCTCGGAACTAACGGCAGGCCATTACCAGGAATTTGGCGAACACCATCGACGCGTCCCATACCGTCGTGCCGAGGTGCTTCGAGTTGGGGTCCTGCAGACAGCGAAAAATTCAGACTTCATGAGAGTGGCAGCACAGAAGAAGCTATGAATACCACATCGCGTCAGGGAGCACGACGACCTGAGAAATATGCAGGCGGTGGCCCATCAGTTCCAGCGTGATCGCCGACGTGCTCGGGGAGTTCAGCCTGCCATCAGATGCCACCGTAGGTGAGACCGGAATACACAGAAGATAAGTGGAGCAGCCCAAAATCTCTACTAAAACTACAGCTAGATGCAGAACCGGGAGGAGGGGCGGCTTGTTGCGAGAGGGAGAGATTGTTTAGGTGTCGCGTGCTTGCCTGTCGTAGTCCATGGAATCCGGCGAACTTTCCGGCCGGAGCTCCGGCGGCGTCGAGGGTGCGGCGGCGAGGGTTTGGGGGAGGACCGGAGGGAGCGAGGAGAGCGGCGTCTAGCTGGGTCGCGGAGGCCCATACTTTTGTACAGATGGGCTTCAGGCAATGACCTCCAAGCCCACGTCTACGTGTCCGATTCAAACGCCAGATGAGCGGCGGCGCGTCTCCCCCCACCTCTCCGGCGGCACCGACGCCGGCGGCGACGAGGCCTCGCCTGTCGAGGTTCCGCCGGGCCGGCAGCGCCGTCGCGGCCGCCGCTCCGGGAGGCTTCCTCCACCTCTCCCTCCTCGCCTCCCTCCGCCGCCGGCCCTCCCTCCAGGCGCACGCGCAGCTCCTCCTCCTCGGCCTCCCGCTCCCGGCGCACGCCGCCTCGCGCCTCCTCCGCCCGCACCTCCGGTCGGGGCACCACCTCGCCTCGCTCCGCCTCTTCCTCCAAATCCTGCGCGACCGTGGACGGCCGCCCAAAGCCTCCCTGGAGACGCAGGCGGAGGCCGTCCCAAACTCCCACTCCCTCTCCGCCGCCCTCGCGGCCTGCGCCCACCACGCGTCCCCCTCCCCCGGCCTCTCCGCCCACGCCTTCCTCGTCAAGTCCGGCTACGCCTCCGACCTCTTCGCCGCCAACTCCCTGCTCCACTTCTACGCGTCCTTCGGTTTGCCCTCTCTGGCGCGCAGGCTGTTCGATGAAATGCCGACAAGGGACACCGTATCCTTCAACACTCTGATCGGGTCATATGTGCATGCATGCTGTGTTGGCGATGCTTTCGGAGTATTCAGGGTTATGGTGGACAGAGGATTGCGGCCGGATGGGTGGACCATCACGGCGCTGTCGGGCGCATGTGTGGGACTGAAGGATTTGAGGGTGGCAAAAGCGTTGCACGCGGTTGCCATGAGAGCGCTTCGGCCTGTGGTGTTTCAGTCACAACAGGTGGCGATCGTGCTGGTGGACATGTATGCGAAGTGCTGGGGGCTGGCGCTTGCCAGGAAGGTGTTTGATTTGGCAGGGGAGAAGGCAAGGGACGTGAGGTTATGGACCATGATGGTGTCAGGGTATGCAAGGTCTAGGGAGCTTGAGATGGCTAGAGCGTTATTCAATGAGATGCCAGAGAAGGATTTGGTCGCATGGACGGCTCTTATTGGTGGATTCGTGCAGTTTGGCAGGTCCAAGGAGGCATTGATGTTATTTGAGGAGATGGAGGAGGCAGGAATTGAGGCTGATGGAGTCACAGTAGTTAAAGTTCTTTCAGCTTGTATTCAGTATCGTTCGTTCGATGTGGCAAAGAGGCTTCATCATCGTGTGATGCATAATGAAATGATTAGCACAGATGCAGGACTTGCTACTGCCTTAGTTGACATGTATGCCAAGCATGGGTTCATACAGACAGCTATGGATGTGTTTTCTGGTGTGGATGACAAATTTAAGACAGTGGAGTTGTTCAATGCTATGATAGGCGGACTAGCTCATCACAATTCTGATGAGAAGGCTATTATGCTTTTTGATGAAATGAGATCGCTCGGGCTCCATCCTGATAAGATCACTTTCACGGCAGTTTTGTGTGCATGCAGCCGCGGTGGCTTAGTGACACAAGGGTTTAAGATCTTTAATTCGATGGTGGGCAAGTATGGTGTAGAACAAGATATTAAGCATTATGCTTGCATGGCTGATCTCCTTGCAAGAGATGGACGGCTTGACGATGCTTACCGTTTTATCCAGAACATGCCTTTCAAAGCAAATAGTGTGGTCTGGGCTTCTCTTAGGAGAGAATGTGAGATCCGTGGGAATATGAGGATTGGAAAACTTGCAGAGGAGGAACTTCTTCGGTTTGATCCTAGCTACAAACCTGAAACTGAAAGCCTCGTCTTGTCTGACATATTTTCAGATGGAAGGAAACAGAAAAGGGCTGCAATGGTGAGAAAGGTTATACGCCTCAAACCTAAGCACAAGCGTACAAAGTAGCAGTGTAGTTTTTTCAGACACAATATGAGTGGGGGAAAGACTGCTCCCAACATAGTGAGATGGTTTCTGTAGCCTTTGGGTTGCTCAATTTATTCTAAGGCCCTAAATGCCAATAAAAATTGTCAGTAATCTTCGGATGCATGCTGGTTGTCATTCTTCTTTCAAGTATCTGTGAAGATATACAGCAGAGACATATGTTTGAGTGATGGATCCAGGCTCCATCAAATGAAACAAGGGTCATGCTCTTGCATGGACAACTGGTGACGCTAATGCAAATATTCTGGACAAACTATGGCCGTTATGTTCACAAATTGCAGGCAAGCCTCTCTTTGTTTTTTGTTCTTCTCTGTGCAGTACATGCGTAAACTAATAATGAGTTCAAAATGTTGGAGATCCAAAACAATCCACCTGTTAAACATAAGTGAGTTGATCAAAACCAACAACTCGCAATTTAGTGCAGATTGACAGCTGACCTAACTCTGTCAGAATAATATCTGAACACTCCATGGTCAAGGTGTTGTTAAACCGCAGAAAAAAAACACAGAGAGAAGCTCACAACTGCTTGGTGCAATGGCAAACTACTGAATTTTCTTAATCTTTTTTTAAATTTTATTTGTTTTCAAATAAAAGCCTGTATTTTCAAATTACTTCTACAATTTTAGACCTGCATTTTATTGCGTTGCCTTTTTTTCTCAATATTGATGTTGTTCTTTTTTCGCTACTACTGATAATCTGAAGTCAGATTGACTCGAACTAATTTCTTATTGGAAGCTCCCCTTTTCACCCACAAGAATGTCAAGAAGGTGATGACCAACCACAACAATAGCTACCTTTTTGTTTGTGCTCTCTGTATATCATACTACAATCACACTCTTTCTGGAGAATCAAATATCACGACCAGGCTTAAGACAAGGTCTAAATGATCATGGCAAAGGTATGTTTTTCAAGCATCTAAACGTATATACAGATCCATGGTACAAGTAGCTCTTCATATTGTTTTGAGGTTGAGGTGTTCTTATGAATATGTGACAGGAACAATACGAGAACAACATGTCAAAGACTTATGTTCTGAAAGTCAGCATGCACTGCCAGTGCAATGGTTGCATCAAGAAGATCAACGACGGGGTGAAAGAGATCGCCCTTTCAGAAGGTACATATGCACGTTGTTTAAATGAGCATCTCTTTGTGATAGACTGATAGTATACATCTGTTTTTATGTGTGATTGTTGCACATGTCTTCTGTTGCACTGCCTTTGTGAATGATCTAAATTTTGGCCTTCATGGTTATGAAGGGGTGGAGAGGGCTGACCTGGTGGCGGAGATGGCAGAGGTGATTGTGGTCGGCAGAATGGACCTAGAGAAGCTCTGCTGCTTGCTGCATGAACTAACGCAGAAGCATGTGAAGATAGAAACCAAAAGAACCGTATCTGAAGGAGAAACTGCAGCTTCTTGGGAAACCAAGAACCGCTTTGGCCAGGTACCATTATTTTCAGGCTAATAAGTCGACCGTCCATCAAAATTACGATGATAAAATGAATCAATGCTATAGATCTAATGATGGTGGTAGGAAATACAGAGCTGTCTGCTGTTAGATCGGTCGAGCATTCGTTTCAGTCCTATTGATGCAGTTATTCCTTCATGTTCATCTTTCGCTGGGTAAACAATAGGTACATACTCCCTCCGTTCCTAAATAATTGTCTTTTTAGAGATTTCAACAGGTGACTACATACGGAGCAAAATGAGTGAATCTACACTCTAAAACATGTCTACATACATCCGTATGTTGTAGTCCATTTGAGATGGCTAGAAAGACAATTATTTGGGAACGGAGGGAGTAGGAGTTAGGACACAGAATGTACACATTGCACCAAATTAGGTAGGTCACCTGCTGAGCTACCCATTTCTTGTAATCGATGTTGCCCAAACACACACATCCAGAGTACAACCACATCATGCTCGTATTTGCCTCCATTTCTCAACTGCTACATGCCAAGTAGGGAGATAGTAGGTCACCAGCTATGAACCATCTGATGTACGATGCACTGCATGATCATCTCAATTTCTCCAACTGAACCTTTCAGGCTACTTCCGGCTTGTTCGCTTTGGACACACCGGAGGAAAGCCCAGAAACACCTGCTACGCCAAGCGCAGCACCAATTCCCGAGGCATGGAGGAGCCTGACCGTGCCGTCCCAGAGATGCGCTTACCGTTGGTCGCTACCTTTGCCCGGCGCACCCGGCGTGTGGGCTGCATCTGACATCAAGGGGATAATGGCGGTCTACGAGCTCTGAAGGCTTATTCAACAGCACAGCCAGCAGAAGCTGCTGCACTATGCCGTCACCTTCGTTTCATGCTAGCCGATTTGTAGTCGCACAAGCATTTTCTGCCAAGAGCTTTAACCGACGTGTTCTTTGTTTCTAACCATGGCTTAATGACATGGGCATCGGGGCATGCTCTCTTTTGCTTTGTTGTTAATCCGCGATGCTTTGTATAGTCATCGGCATTGCTTGTATCAACACGGGTTAGATTGTCATGTTGTGCAGTAGTAGATAGGAATCCAGGGAGAAGTGTAGGAACTGGACATGGAATCCCAGGTCCTATGGGTTGATGAGCTGGCTGGAGTTAGTGGGGAGTCTTTGCTGCTGCTCTGTTTTATTGCTGCTACGAGTTGTGCAAGTAAATTTAGTCTAAGGCCGTAAAATATCAATAAAAATTGTCAGTAATCTTTGGATGCATGCTGGTTTTCATTCTCATTTTAATTATCTGTTGAAGATTTACAGCAGAGAATATTTGTTTGAATGATGGAACCAGGCTCCATGAAACGAAACAAGGGCCATGCTCTTGCATTGACAGCTGGTGATGCTAATGCAAATATTTGTGGACAAGCCATGACATTATTTGTTTCTTTTCTGTGAAGTGCGTGCGTTAACCAAGCATGTGTTCAAAATGTCGGAGATCTAAAAAATGCACATGTTAAACTTAAGTGAGTTGGTCAAAACCAACAACCCACAGTTTAACGCAGATTGACAGCTGACCTAACTCTGTGGGAATTATATCTGAACACTTCGTTTTGGCCCTGTCTATGCAGTGTTACTCCTTCATGTTCGTCTTTCCCTGGTGAAAAAATAGATGCATATGACACTGAATGTACACATTGCACTGAATTAGGTAGGTGCGCTGCTGTAATTTCTTGTAATCGATGTTGTTTGTGCTCAAACACCCACACAAAGAGTAACACCACACACCATGTTTCGTCTTCACCTCCATTTCTCAACTGCTACGAGCCAAGCAGGAGGCTAGTAGGTCGCCACGCCAGCCATGCGCCATCTGATGTACTCCCTCCGTTTCTTTTTACTCCGCATATAAAGTTTGATCAAAGTCAAGCTTTGTAAAGTTTGACTAACTTTATATTAAAGAATATCAACATTCACAATATGAAATCAATATAACCAGATGCATCATGAAATGTATTTTTATACTTTGTAGATGTTCATAATTTTCGATATAAATTTGGTCAAACTTTATGTAGTTTGACTTTGACCAAATCTTATATGCGGAGTAAAAAGAAACGGAGGGAGTACGTGATGCACTTGATGGTCGTGCCAATTTCTCCAACTGAACCTTTCAGGCTCGTTCCGGCTCATTCGCTCCGGAGACACCGGAGGAGAGCCCAGGAAGACGGCGGAACGGGCCTCGGACAAAGACATTCCCGTTGTCCCGGGCCAAGGCCGCCGATGCGAGGCGTGGAGGAGCCAGACCGTGCCTTCGGGGAGATGTGCGTAGCGCTGGTCGCCACCCCCTTCCTGCACACTAGGCGTCTGGACCGCGTCCGACGTCAAGGGGACCGTGGCGATGTATGTAGTGCAGAGCAGCGCCCGATCCACCTTATAATCGTCTTGCTCATATTTAGGCCCTGTTCGGAACTTCCTCGCTCCGCGGAGTCGGGGAGCTGGGTTTTGGCAGCTCCGCCCTAATTAAGCTAAAGTATGGTCCGCTCCCCGGGAGCGGAGTTAAAGGAGCCGAGAGAAACCGAACGCAGCCTTAGTTCAGGTTGAACTAATCTCCTGTTTTTGCGGGACTTTGCGGGATGCCAGTTTGCATCCCTAGGTGTATGAGCTCTGAAAGCTTGTTAGGGCATGGCCAATGCATAGTCCCAGGGTGATGCCTCATCTGCCATGTAGGATCGGATAACAGAAAAAGTAGGTTCGGATGGGGAAGCAGGGTCCTCTTCAAGAGGCGGGTGCTTAGAGGAAAAAAAATATGGTCCGGTGCATAAAGTTGGAAAAGTTGAAATGGAGAGGAGGGATGCATGTGTAGTGAGAGTCACTTTTTATTTTTTAATGAGGACCACTAGTGATAGCTTCCATTGAAGAGAAAAAGTCAACACATATGCCTCAAATTACTTTTTATCATGAGGCATACATATACATATGCCACCATTGTACATGCCCTTACACAGCACACCATCACTTTTCTGCCGAACTCCGTCGTGCGCATAGCATCATGCTAGCTGACTTGCTGTCGCGCAAGCCGCAAGCGTCTCTTTTCTGCCAGCCACGAGCTGTAACCGTTGTGTAGTTTGTTTCTGCCCTACCCAGGCCTTGATGATTTTGCTCCATCCATAATTCGCGAGGCTTTGCATAGATGATCATCAGCATTTGCAGAAAAGCCAAGACAGAAGAGGAACCGAGGTTGGAGTGCGCAAGGCATTTGCCAGAGTTCATGGATGGAATCCTGTGGTTAGGACCCTATCTTGCAGCGCTCTATCTGTGGAACTTGATGTATTTTCACTGGTCTGCAATTTCTGGAGCTCGTGTTTGAGTGCTTCGTCATGTTTGCACTGCCTAGTTGCCTCTAAGCTTACATGTCTTTTTCCACACACCAACCAAGTGCTATTGTACTTCCTAAAAAACATACTAGTTTGATGAGCATTTATAGATTACTAGTACTTGGACAGTTATTAGTAATATTAAATTACTCTACCAACATGCTCATTTGATTATAAAACATTCTCTGCTATCCAGCAAATCAGGTACGTATGGATTATGTGTTATCACTTGTTTTATACTCCCTCTGTAGTACGAGTATATATGAGATCTCGATCGGTCTTATTGAATTGCACTCCCCACTCTCAACAGCCATAAGCAACCAGTATATATACATATAAAAAAAAGGCACATGCCCCCGTACTGACTAACCTTTGAAAAAAAAACTAACCTTTGACAAATCCAGCATCTTAACCAGCATTGAAACTTTTTCTTTTTTTGAAACGGAACTGCAGGGGCTCTGCCTATGCACTAAAGATTTACTAGGAAGGTACAGGGAAGAGATACAGGTCCAAAGGAAAAGGGAAGAAAAAACAAAAAATGATGTACAGGGGCGTACGTGACACTGCAGTGCTAGGTCCATCAGCTTAAGGTCTGCAGATATCAGACAGTTAACAACACGACACCATTGGCTTGCGATTCTTTTGGCAATGGCGTTGTCTCTCGGTCGGTGCTTGTGAGGGGCCCCATCCGAACCCAGCATGGTACGTTGCACGCGTACTATGCAAAAAAAAATTATATTAAATTTAGTATAAAGTTGGGTCGTCTATTTTAGAACGGAGAGAGCATATAAAAAAAAGGTATGCGCATGGAAGCGAGCGCCATCCACGCGGTCGCTCCGCGCAGCTCCATTCAATCCCACGCGATGTTAATCGTGCGTGCACGATGTGGATGAAACTTGTCTTTGTTGTAGCGGTAACGCCTGATGCGTTTTGCGTTGGATTCACGTGTGCAATGCGACGCCAACGCAGCCGGCAAGCCAACGACAATGATGCAATGTCGAGCGGTATTTCCAGGAAATTTGGGGCCCCTTTACAAGGTACTCGTATGAATCACTTGTAATGTGAGTGATTTGAGCGCTACTTCCTTGTATCAGGTACGATTGCTGCTCCCGGTCTTTTTGTGTGCAATGTCCAATTTTCATGGACGGCACATTTAATTGTGTGTCACATCATCTAAAAAATCTAGTTGACATGCATGGTATTACTTATGATACTCTCATTACGACCCGTCTTAGAGAAACCAGGCCGAAGCCGAACTGTTAGGCCAAACAAAATAAAACCACACGTATAGACGAACGCGCAGGTGAATTGTGATCATCTCAGTGCGTTCTTTGGTTTCCTTGCCGGTCAAGTAGACGATGGCCGCGTTTGGTCCCAGCCCGATGCAATGTTTGCCGCGTCAAAAAGCAAAATCACATATAAATAAAGGGAGAGCCTTCCAAGTTCACCCACCTTAATTCGCTCATTATAACTCGGTCTAGCTAGTCTCAGTGAGCAAGAGGGGGAGGGAATCACTCCGGTCGATGAGCAAAGCGGGGAGCGCCGGCGGGGGAAAGAGCGGGGAGAAGGCGGTCGCGAGGGAGTTCGTGCTCAAGGTGGCCATGCACTGCCGCTGCCAGGGGTGCACGCCCAAGCTGCGCTCCGCCGTGAATAAACTACGGCGGCAGCCGGGCGTCGTGACGGTGGACCAGTCAGCCACGGAGGCCGCCGAGGAGTTGCGGGTGGTGGCTGCGGCGGACCCCGAGGGCCTCCGCAAGCTCGTCAACAAGGCCATGGGCAACAAGAAGAAGGTTGACCTCGTCTTAACCCCGCCCAAGCCCATCAAGAAGACCTCCGGCCGCGGGAGCAGCGGGAACAAGGACCCTCGCCTCGTCGACGCCCGCCCGGTCCAGGAGCGGCAAGCCGACGACCCGTGTCCGCCCTCGTTCGGGGAGGGGCGGGTGCTGGCCACGGCGGACACCGAGCGCCTCCGCAAGCGCGTCAACAAGCCCACGGGCAAGAAGGTCGACAGTCTCATATTAATCCCGCCCAAGTCAATCAACAAGAGCTCCGGCAGTGGGAGCAGCGAGAAGGCGGAACCTCGCCTCGTCAACGCGCACCCGTGCCCGGCCTCGTCTGGGGAGGTGCGGGTGCTGGCCACGGTGGACACCGAGCGCCTCCGCAAGCGCGTCAACAAGCCCACGGGCAAGAAGGTCGACATCATCTTCCCGCCCAAGCCCATCAACAAGAGCTCCGGCGGCGGGAGCAGCAAGAAGGAGGACCCTAACCTCGTCGACGCCCCCGCGATGAAGGAGCTACAAGCCGACCCGCAGCTCGAAGCGGTGCCCGTCAGCGACAAGGCGTACTCGTGCCTGCCCACGTCCTACTACCCGGGCGTGCTTGCGGTGGAGCAGAAGGCAACGGAGTCCAAAGAGGAGATGCGGGTGCTGGCCACGGGGAGCTCCGAGCGCCTCAGCAAGCGCGTCAACAAGCCCACGGGCAAGAAGAAGAAGGCTGACCCCGTCTTCACACCAAAGCCCATGCCCATCAACAAGAGCTCCGGCGGCGGGAAGGAGGGCCCTCGCCTCGTCGACGCCCCCGCGGTGATGGAGCTGGAACCTGACCCGCAGCTCGAGGCGGTGCTCGCCAACATGTGGCGTGTACCACCGTCGCTGGACCATCATCGTCAGTACGTCGGCCATGGCGCGGCCGCCGCGTTGGCGGGGAACAACGACCAGCACCACCGCGTCGGCCATGGTCTCGCCGCCGCCGCCGCCGGGGCGTACCCGTGCCCGCCCTCGTCCTACTACCCGAGCCAGGCGGAAGCGTCCGCGTCCGCGTACCCTACCCCGGCGCCGGCCCCACCTGGGTACTACTGCCCTCCCAGCGCGCCGCCGTGGCCATTTGGCCTCGACTACAACTGATGGAGCAGCCGAGAGATGTGCTCGCGAGAGTCGGAGGCGAGCGCGTACGCCGAGACTAGATCACGAGACCACACACACACACACACACACACACACACACACACACACACACACACACACACACATTATTTATATTTAATTCTTACACTCCTTGTCTAGACTACGTATAGTACTATGCCATGTGTGCACTATGTACCCTTTTGTTTTGTGTAGACTACGTGTAGTACAAAGAAGCGAGGGGTTCTTTTTAAGATTGATTTTGAGAAGGCGTTTGACAAGGTTAAATGGTCTTTTCTTTTTCAAACTCTTAAAATGAAAAAAAATCCCAGACAAATGGATAAATTGGGTAATGAAAACTGTGATGGGAGGAAAGGTAGCTGTTAAGGTGAATGGAGAAATCGGACCTTATTTCAAAACACATCAAGGATTGCGGCAGGGTGACTCGATGTCACCCTTGCTTTTTGATCTTGCTATGGATAATTTAGCTATTTTGATGGATAGAGCGTTTGAAGGGGGTCTGGTCTGTGGCCTGGCCAAAAATCATAAAGAGAATGATGTTTGTATTCTGCAATATGCAGACGACACTATACTCCTTTTCCAAGATGACTTGGAACAGGCTAGAAACATCAAGAGAATCCTAAGTATTTGTGAAATCATGTCGGGGCTGAAAATCAACTTTCATAAAAGTGAAGTAATATGTGTGGGCTTGGAGGATGATAGAGCTAAACTTTTTGAGGAGATTCTCACTTGCAAAAGAGGGGAACTCCCGTTTAAGTATCTTGGAATCCCAGTCGATGATCGTAGGTTGAAGAATAGTGATTGGAATCCTTCAGTTAACAAAACTGAGAAGAGAATGGGGGGCTGGCTAGGGAGGTTTCTTAACATGGCTGGGCGTACGACCCTGATTAATTCTTCCCTGACTAGCCTAGTCCTTTTTATGATCTCCTTCTATGGGTTACCAAAGGGAGTAAAAAAAAGATTGGACAGGCCCAGATCGAGTTTTCTTTGGAGTGGTGAGGAAAACAAGCATAAGTATCATCTAGTTGCCTGGGAGAGAGTGTGCAGACCAAAAGATTTAGGTGGTTTGGGGATTTTAAATTTGGATTTTATGAATACTGCACTGCTATCCAAGTGGCTGTGGAAGCTTTTTAATGAAGAAAGCTTATGGCAAAGATTGTTGTGGGATAAATATGTTAAGAATTTCACCCTCGGACAGGTTAATAAAAAACAAGATGACTCGCATTTTTGGCAGGGATTGCTAAGATGCAAACCTTTGTTTTTGAACTGTTGCAGATTTAAGGTGGGAAATGGAAAGAAAACCAGATTTTGAGAAGATTTATGGCTGGGGAAACAGAGGTTATCTGACGCTTTTCCTAGTTTATACAATATTTCCCTAAATCAACACATTACAGTGCATGAAGTTATTTCCTCCAAATTGTCTACTCTTCGTTTTAGAAGAGCGTTGGTGGGGCAAAGAGAAATTCAATGGCGAGACATGACTGAATTGTGTAGATTAGTGAAGTTAACTGAGGAGAGTGATAAATTACACTGGATTCCTGACAAAGCAGGGGTTTTTAGTGTGAAATCTTTCTACTTTGTTCTTCAAATAGGAGACAAATGGCCTAACAGTTTTCTTTGGAAAGTTAAAATTCCTCCGAAAATCAAAACCTTTGTCTGGTTGGTCTTGAATAAGAGTATACTAACTAGAGATGTTCTGTTACATAGAGGAGGGAAATGTGAAACGAAATGTCTTTTTTGTAACGAAAAAGAATCAATCAACCACTTTTTTTTCGGTGTCCGCTTGCTAGATATATGTGGAACGTAGTCAGTTATTGCACTGGATTCAGTTGTGATTTCAGTGACATGGACTGCGCAAATGGGAAAGAAAATTGTAGTGGATTCAGTTGTGATTCAGTGCACTGAATCCAGTGCAATTGTTGGGAATCATGTCACTGAAATCACAACTGAATCCAGTGCCGCAGATGCTATTATTGCTCTACGCTGCTCCTGCTTTGTTTTTGTACTGGCCGGTCTCTCGCAGCGACATCGCATTCACTCTGCTAGCAAGCAACAACATAAGAAGATCAAGCAACAACCTAAGAACATCGAGGTGGGCTAGACTAGATAGATCAGACATTGACTGGGAAAATATATAGAATCAACCACGCACCCATCATCCAAAAGGCTCCAGCTCTAATTAATGCTTACACTCACTACCTGAGAAAACCTGGTGCACGCTAACACATCGGGTCGACTCCCCTCGAGCGACGCCAGGGGGCCTCAAACCCTAGCTGCCAGACTCCCCTCATTCCGTCCCTAGCCGCCGCTGCCACCGACAAGGGCCGTGGTGGCGGCGGGCCCGGCACCGATCCAGGGCGGGCGGGCGTCACGGTATCCCCTGTGAGGCGGAGGAGGCGTTTCATGTAGGGAGGCCGGTGGCGACAGTCAAGGCACCCTCCTACTGCGTGGCGGGGATCGAAGCCTCCATGGCCGGCGATGACCTGAGATTGGGTGGCGGCGATGGCGGCGCTCCATTCAGCAAGGGTGGCGGCTGTGTGCATATGGGTGGCAACGATGGCTGTGGATCTGGCATCCTGCCCAGATCCGTTACGGTATGGCCTTGGCCGACCGATGGGGCGAGGAATACCGGGTGAGGGGCGACTGGAGGCTCCCTTCCGGTGTGCTGACGGCAGCCCTCGTATCCCCGGCGAGGCTCCGGTCGGCTACACCCAAACCGCGAGATCGGGGGGTGAGGACGTGTCTTCTAGTGAAAATCGCATCGACCACAGTCCGACGTCTGTGACGTTGTTCACTTCTCGAGGCATCATTGTTGCAGGTCGTGGCACCCCACTCGTGATGCACCCGGGAAAATCCTAGATCTGGGTCTACCAGATCAGACGATGGTGGCACCTTCGATGCTGTTATCCCTCCTGGGGGCATCATTTTGTAGCAAGTGTTGGCTGGAGGGGACAAGAGGAGAAGAGGTGTTACATCTACCGCAAGGCCGACGGTGGATCCCGGCGGCATGGCGCTGCAGAGGTTCGACGATGGGCGCGTGTGGACGGATACGTGCAGGATGGCGGAGTTGTCTGGTCCCGTGGTTGCGCTAGCGCCAGGCCAGGCAAGGTCGATGCGTCCATTCCTGCTCTGGAGATGGACCGGTGGAAGATGGCGGTGGCAGCCTCTGAGAGTGCGTCGGACTAGTGTGTGACCCAGTCCAGGCATGTGGCTGGGCCGTGCAATCCGGCTTTAGATGTTAGGCTTTGGTGCGATGTCTGTTTGCTATTAGGCTCGGATAGTCGGCGCACCTTCATCAAGGGGATAGGAGTAGCAATATGTGTCAGCTAGATGGTGGCTTCAGTCATACTGATGTATTACTTTGTATGGTCTTTGTGAATAATTAATAAAATGGTTGCATGCATCATCAGATGCAGAGGCCGGGGAAATATCCTTCTTTAAAAAAACACTAAGAGTAGTATATGCATGGGACTGCTTTACTATTTAAGTTATGGTTTTGCTAAAGCACATCTTGATGTGTCCTAAGTATTGCATATCTAAGTGCTATGCCATCGATTTTACGCGAAAATTCAGATGGGTATCTCCTTATTTCTTTTTCGCAATAGCTACATATCAATCGCTTGGCTTTCGAATTCTGATTGCAGAAAGAAACATGCACAGGGGAGGAAGAAACTCGCCAAAGGGGAGGAAGAAGCTTGTTGGGCAGGCTACCCCAGTATCGATCTTAGGGTGTCGGGTGGGGGCGTGTTGTGGCTTAGACGGAGAAAAAACTCGGCACACCGGGGGGCTAGAGGGATGGCCGTGGACGGTCGTTGAGGAAAGGGCAGGCCGACCAGGTTGGCATGGGAGCGCGGCCGGCCACGGGTGGAAGAGGACGGCGGCTAGGCCCGTGGTACGTGCGGTGGTTACAGGGAAGAAAATGAACTAGAGATCTGGCTGGAGGTTGAAGAAATCAATCTGGCCGTTCATTTCGAATCTGACGGTTGAAAACAGATCGACTGACTCAAATCAAAATTTCAGTCAACTTACCCCTAGCCAATCCCTTTCTTTTCCTTCTTCTTTTTCATGTTTGATTGAGACACCGATATGCAATACTTAGGGCATCTCCAACACTGACCTGTAAATTTGCTCTGGCATCTGTCCGAGCTAGGGGACCAATCCACAGAAATTGATGCCGGAGGCCACCATCCAGTAATGCCCGCATACATTTCAACCGTTGTTTGAACTAAACGGACGAAACTCATACAAACACGGCTGATTTCAGATTCATTACATTTTGGACAATTTTTAACTAAAAATTATACCGGACTAAGGTAAAACTAGTCTACGACCGGCGCCGGCGGATATCCATTCCCACGAGACGGATACCCTTGACTAGTCTACGGCCGGCCCCGGCGGATCTCCATTTTCTTCCCCATGTCCGACAACCCGCTCATCAAACTGGCGTGAGTCCCGGAAGTATATGCTTCATCACAAAGGATGGCTCGCTTCCCCATGTTCGGCAGCACCACTCATCGAAGTGGAACCGCCGGCATGTGCTTCAGCCTGAGGGGAAGGGGATGACCGGGCAAGACACCAGTTGTGCACATGATACGTCTCCAATGTATCTCTAATTTATGAAGTATTCACGCCATGTTTACAATAATTTTATATGTTTTTGGTATGATTTGATTAGAACTGAACCGGACTGACGCTGTTTTCGGCAGAACTACCATGGTGTCTTTTTTGTGTGCCGAAATAAAAGCTATCGGAATGGGCTGAAAATTTACGATGATTTTTTATGGACCAAAAGCGACCCCCGAAGCACCCGAGCTGGGCCAGGAGGTGACCGAGAAGGCCACAAGCCTGGGGGGCACGCCCCCGAGCCTGTGGGCCCATCACGCACCCCCTTGACGTGAGACCCACGCCAAAAATTCCTATAAATACCCAAAACCCCGTAAAGAACCCAAGATGAGAAGTTCTGTCGCCGCAAGCTTTTGTATCCACGAAAACTCAATCGGGATCCCCTTCCGGCACCCTACCGGAGGGGGAAATCATCAGCGGAGGCCATCTTCATCATCCATGAGGAGGGAGTAGTTCATCCTTGGGGCTGAGGGTATATACTAGTAGCTATGTGTTTGATCTCTTTCTCTCGTGTTCTTGATTTGACACGATCTTGATCTACTGCGAGCTTTGTTAATATAGTTGGATCTTATGGTGTTCTTCCCTCTCTACCTTCTTGTGATGAATTGAGTTTTACCTTTGAGATTTTGTTATTATCGGATTGAATACTTTTATGGATTTGAGAACACTTGATGTATGTTTTGCGTATGAATACCAGTGGTGACAATGGGGTATCATATTGATTCACTTGATGTATGTTTTGGCACTCAACTCGCGGATTTTCGAGGTGACATTAGGGTAATCTATGCATAGGGGTTGATGCACATTTTCGTCCTTGTTTCTCCGGTAGAAATCTTGGGGCACTCTTTGAGGTTCTTTGTGTTGGATTGAATATTATGAATCTAAAGTTGTTTGATGCATATCGTATAATTGGCCCACGGATACTGATGCGGCTTGAACTACGTCGGTATTTCCCCAAAGAGGAAGGGAAGATGCAACACAACTACGGTAGGTATTTCCCTCGGTGATGAGACCAAGGTGGACACAAACCACCTGGGCGTGCCAGGAGGGAGGGGGCGCGCCCTGGTGGGTTGTGCTCCCCCAGGGACCGCCCTTCGGTGGTTCTTGGCTCCAGTAATTATGTTTTATTATATAAAAAATCCTCGCAAAGTTTCGTTTCAATCCGAAAACTATTATTTCTGCATAAAAAACAACACCATGGTAGTTCTTCTGAAGCATGCACCGACGAGAGAAGGCCGGGTCGCCGGCCAACAGGAGCCCCGCTTTCCGGCGGTGCGGCTCGCGTGCCTGCCATGGCCCAGATCCGGCGAAGTCAGCTGGAACCAGACGCGTCCGCCACCGCCTGGTGTCGCCCTTCGCGGCTTATCACACGGCCGACCCGCCGACGCGCAACCACGCCGGAGTACAGTCGCGTGTACGGATTTAAGGTTTCAAAATTAAGGCATCCGAGGAGCTAATTTGAGGTGTGACCAATCAATGCCTGCGTATGCGTACGGGCCGGACGACGGGATTTGCTGTCTGCGACGATAAATGCTCTAAGAGCATGTCTAGTAGAGCCCTTAAACCCTAAAAAAACAGAAATAACCGTTTATTACGGGTTGGGCGGAAAAAAACGCGTAGACTAGAATCCCTTAACCCTTAAACCCTTCAAAAAATTTAAGGATCGGACCTGCAAACCCTCTCCCAACCTGTAGAAGTGATGATTGGGGGGAAAAATCTACCCCAACCCTCACTTCGATCCGGCCACATGCGGGAGGGAAATTTCCCGTCCCCAACCTCCTCCCGCGCCTCCCCCGAGCCGCCGCCGGCCGCATCTCGGGCCTCCGCCGCCGTCGCACCCTCGCACCGACCCGAGCTGCCTCCAGCCGCATCTCGGGCCGCCGCCGCCGTCCCGCCCCCGAGCTCCTCCACCGCCGCCGGCCGCATCTCAGGCCACCGCCGCCGGCCGCATCTCGGACCACCGCTGCCGTCCCGCCCTGAGCTCCTCCACCGCCACCCCGAGCTCCTCCACCGTCGTCCCCGAGCTCCTCCACCGCCCCGAGCTCGTCCACACCGCCGGCCTCCTCCACCGCGGGCCGTCCAAGGTGAGCTCCCCTCCTCCTCATCCCTTTGTATCCACACCGCCGGCCTCCTCCACAGCGAGCTCCGGCCGGCCCTGTTTCCTCTATTTTTGTTACGGAGCAACACTACATTTTTTGTTTTGTGTTGTGTAGATGGATGTGTTGTCCGATGATTTCGGTTTACCGCAATCTCTTTGATTGCATGCATTGGAAATGGAAAAAATATCCAAAGGCATGGCAAGGAATGTATTGCGGTAAAAGCTGTGATGCTACCATTGTGCTTGAGGCCCGGCATCGGAGGATACATGGATTTGGCATGCATTTTTTGGTTTGCCGGGAACACTCAATGATATCAATGTGCTCAATAGATCTCCTTTGTTCAAAAGATTAGTTTCTGGGGATGCTCCAACTTGCAACTACAAAATAATGGACAATGAATACTCAATGGGATACTATCTCACCGATGAAATTTACCCCGATTGGGCAACTCTTGTGAAGTCCTTCAAGGAGAAAAATGGGGTGCCCTTAACTAGAAAAGAGGCTCATTTCACCAAGGCACAAGAGGCAGCCCGCAAGGATATTAGTTCGGGGTCCAACTCATTTTTGGGACAAAAAAACCTTGGAGAACATCATGAAATGTTGTGTGATTCTACACAACATGATCATCAAGGATGAGAGAGGGTTAAAACTGCCTTGTTTCTATGACAATGTTGGTACTCGTGTGCAACCGGAAATAAACCCTTGTCGCGTACAAGCTTTTCTTGAAGCACATCGTCAGATTGAGGATGCAAACACTCATGCTCAGCTCCGGGATGATCTAGTAGAGCACCAGTGGCAGTTGGCTGGGCGGCGCCAAGGCCCATGATCTACCTTTGTACTTTTCTATGTCATATTTGATTCGAACAATTATTGTAATTTGCTTCAAAACATTGTTGTAATAAATTGAATGATTATTATGTGTTTGAAAGTACTATCTGGTGTTATTGAGATGACGAAAATTGTGATATGTCAAATGACAATTTTAAGGGTTGGGGTTGGGGCAAAGACTAGAACCCTTAAACCTTAAAAATGTTAAAAATGATCAATTCTTAACCCTTAAAACTAGTTATAGATTTAAGGATTTGAGGGCTCTACTAGACAATGCTCTAATGGTGCCCTGAGATCACTCACCGTGGCGTGCGACCGGAACGTCAAAATAGTATGGCTTTGGAACACGCACGCGCCCGCGGAGGCGGAGGGGACCCCTACCCTACCCACCCAGATGTCCCCACCGCCATGTTTCAAATGGGATCCGTGTGCTCCGCGTGTGCTGCCGCTATGAGTGATCATGTTATGAATTGCGCTGTTCCTTCCTGCCTCCCTTCCCCCGCCTAGACGCACGGCCATCAGTGATTAAGGAAAACTTGTTAGTCCTGACCAATCATGCATGGTGTGGTGTTTCTGACCACCCCACTCACCCAGACCAGCAGCTAGCAACCATCGGCTACTTACTTTCCATTTCAAAACTAGCCACAACCCACTAGCCAGTGCCGGATTGTTCTGGCTCGTAAGATGCCAAGACGAGCTAGCAGAGCAGGTGGGAGTCATAGGAGCATCAAATTGTTTATGATCCCACTCGTTCAGTGCGTTCCTTCCTTCCTTCCTTCCTTGCAGGTGAAGAAAAGCAAGGGCACGACACGACGCGGCTACCCATCTCTATGCAACGCCCACCTCCATCTTCTATATATGCACATTGCACAATAGGACTTCATAAACAGCCCTCCAAGTTCGCCCACACCTCCGTACCTCCGTCCTCCCCGGCCTTCGCTACGGCACTCGATCGAGTTTCAGTGGGAGAGGGAGGTAACCAGTCCCGTCCATGGGCAATGGGAAGAGTTCACGCAGATACAGGGACCACGGGCGCTCTGACAGCGAAAGCAGCGAGGAGGAGGACGACGCCCCGCTCACCATTTCGAGCCCCAAGATCCCCCGCAAGAAGGTCGGCGCCGTCGTCCCGCCCAAGGCCATGGAGAATAGCACCCCCGCCGGGGGCAGCAAGAAGAAAGACCCTCGCCTCGTCGGCGACTCCGCGGTCCAGGAGCCGCAAGCCGACCCGCAGCTCACCCCCAAGATCCCCCGCAAGGGCCTCACCAATAAGGTCACATCCAAGAAGGACGACGCAGTCGTCCCGCCCAGACCCAGGGAGAATAGCTCCCCCGAAGGGGGCAGCAAGAAGACAGACAGTCGCCTCGTCGACGTCTCCGCGGTCCAGCGGCCGCAAGCCGACCCGCAGCTCGCGGGCCACGAGATCCCCCGCAACCGCAAGGGCGTCAACAACAAGGTCACAAACAAGCAGGTCGACGCCGTCGTCCCACCCAAGCCCATGAAGAAGAGCTCCGCCAGCGGGAGCAGCGAGAAGAACCCTCCCCTCGTCGGCGACTCCGCGGTCCAAGACCGGCAAACCGACCCGCAGCTCATCAAGAAGGTCGTCAACAACGAGTCCACGGAGAAGAAGTTCGACACTATCATCCCGCCCAAGACCATGAAGAAGAGCTCCGCCAGCAGGAGCAGCGAGAAGAACCCTCCCCTCGTCGGCGACGCCGCGTTCCAAGACCGGCAAGCCGACCCGCAGCTCACCAACGAGACCGCCAAAAGCTCCCGCAAGCGCGACAGCAAGTCCATGGACAAGAAGGTCGACACTGTCGTCCCGCCCAAGCCCATGGAGAAGAGCTCCGCCGGCCGGAGCAGGGAGAAGAACCCTCCCCTCGTCGGCGACTCCGCGGTCCAGGAGCCGCAAGCCGACCCGCAGCTCACCAAGGCGGACCCCAAGAGCTCCGGCAAGCGCGACAACAAGACCACGGACAAGAAGGTCGACACCGTCGTCCCGCCCGAGCCCATGAAGAAGAGCAACGCTGGCGACAGCTGCGAGAAGACGGGCAGTCGCCTCGTCGACGTCTCCGCTGTCCAGGACCCACAGCTCGAGGCGGTGCTCGCTGAAATGCAGCGGCACCACCATTGTCATTGTCAATACGTCGGCCATGGCACGGCCGCCGCGTTGGCGGAGAACAACCACCATCACCAACAGCAGCAGCCGGGTCTCGGCGCCGCCGCCGGGGCAGAGCAGTGCACGTCATCGTCCTACTACAAGGGCGTTGTGGCCGCGGATCTGGTGCCGACAGAGGCCAGCGAGGGCGTTGTGGCCGCGGACCCCGTGCGCCGCCACAAGCGTGTCAACAGGGCCAACAACATCGACCTCGTCGTCCCGCCCAAGCCCACCAAGGACTCTAGCCTCGCCGACTCTCCCGTGCTGCATGCCGACCCGCAGCTCGAGGCGGTTCTCGCTAACATGCAGGAGCAGGCGCTGCAAGCCGACCCGCAGCTCGAGGCGGTTCTCGCTAACATGCAGCAGCAGGCGCCGCCGCCGGCGCATCATCGTCAGTAGGTCGGCCATGGCCTGGCCGCTGCATTGGCGAGGAACAACCACCACCATCAGCTGCAGCAGCCAGGTCTCGCCGCCGCCGCCGGGGCTTCCCCGTGCCATACCACGGTGCCGGCATCACCAGGCTACTACTGTCCTCCCAGCGCGCCGCCGTGGCCCGAAAGCCTCGACTACAACTGAATAACTGATGGAGCGGCCGACCGGAGCTGGTCGCGCTCTTCCTTGGAATTTACTTGTCACTAGTTTCGTATGAACATGTGTGCAGACCGTTGAAACTACTGCACACACTCGGGAAATACCTAATGGTTCCCGGGGACATCTATCCTCGGAATCTCACCGGTCATCCAGCCGGGGCTATTAGTATATTACCTTGTCTTCTTTTGTATTATCGCTTTACCTGTACAAGCAGTCCATGTATTTGATCCGGTACGACCTGTACCGGCTGCTGTCCCACTCGCATTTAACCAGCTACTACCTCCCCACCCATCTCTGTGTCAAGCACTGTTCATGTCGGAATGCAGCAGTGCACAAACCGCGTCTGGCCCCTTCCCGGATGGTTGTTGTTCTCTATTTTGTACTCCATCGAGACAAATGCATACACTTACAGATAAGCGGCTTGATTACTCGCTGATAAATATGATTACTCCAGACATCATCTACGTACTTTTTGTTTCATATTCACCTTCCAAGGATTAGTACTAATAATAAATGACGCACTAGTTTCATTTATATTAACTGCCACATGACACTAAAAACTAATTATCTAGATTCATGTTTTTCCCTTGCTATGAATATACCTATAATAGCAAATAAATTCTGGCTTTCTCATTGTGAAGTCAACGCAGCTTCTTTTATTGTGAAAATTTATATACTATTGTGCAAGTTAGTCCAATTTATTCTAAAAATAGTTTCTTAGCTATCTTTACTTTTTGTTTAACCATTAAAAAAACACCATACATGGTACATATTTACCCAGGAAACATTGGGTTTTTCCCCACCAAAAACTTATTAGATCGTGTTACTGCAATATTCTCCCCCCGGTTAAACCAGCAACCTATACTTTTCCACCATTTATTTATTACATTTTCGTTTGTTCTTATTAGTACATTTTTTGGTAATTAACTAAATATTTCCCTTGTACTTCGGAAAATAAAATACTCCCTCTGTTCCTTTTTATAAGGCCTTGAAGACAATTCAGACAATATAAAAAATAGCTCATTTCTAGCTGTCTGAAATGACTTACAAAGACTGCATGCAATAGATTTTGTAATTAAAAATTAGACAATAAAGGAGATCCTACAGCCAAATCACATGTTTTATCACTACACACGACGGGTATTGAGCAAGACAACTTCAATCGGACAAAGTTTGTCATAACGGAAAAATAATTAATCTCATAGTTTCCTAGGTTCTTAAACCGACCAAAAAAACCACGGACGCAAATTTCTTGTACTCGTTACAATGGTGTATGGGGACACCTACACCCTATGTACGACAAAAGTATGTAATTCCACAATAAGTCAATAGTTTCTGCAATTGTTTTTCCAAATAATATTGATTTTTTATTGTAGTCATTGGAGATAATCAACAGAAAGAAATCTCCTTCTACTACTTTTATCAAAGCACTCTAATATTTTTTCAACAAAAATATATGGATAGTGAGCTATACTACGGGAAATCCCCTTTCGCTCCCGCATGTATATACCCCCTATATGGGGATTATTTTATAAATAATTAAACAAAAAGTTAAAATAGTTCAAAAGTATTTTTAGGCTAAACTTGACTTACTTGCGCACTAGTATATAAATTTTCACGAAAAAAAAAACCTTGACTTCACAGCGTAAAAGGCAAACTTTATTTGCTATTATATGTCACTATTCACGCTATTTTGATCAAAAATTTGTCTTCTTTGGAAAGAAGTAAAATAGAAATTCTCTTTTTGTGGAACTTTTCTCACTAGTACAATTGAAGGTCAAGTTTATTTCAAAAATACTTTCATAAAATTTTGATATTTTGTTGAATTTCTAATTTATTTTTCCATTTAGGGTACATATGTACCGAGGAACCAAACGTTCCCCTCCGCTATACTACCAATTAATTTTTGTCTTTCCTTCGCTTTTAAGTTAACTTTGCTTATTTTCCCATTAACAATTCTATACTACTTCTAAACCTACTCACTTATTCTGTCAAACCAGTTCTTAACTTTTATACCTTTCATTTGTTTATTATAAATTTACCTACATAGGGTGAATGTACAAACACGGGATTATTTACCTCTCGACCGTATCATTACAAAATATACTTAAATCCACCAGGGGGACAATTTTATTTTATATGAGAACCGCAAATTGGTCACTTATCCAAATAGCATATAAAAATCTTTTTTATGACTGCCAAATCTATTTCCTTAAATAAAATTTTAGCAATATTAATATGATCACAAGTTTCATTACTCCTTTATTCATTACATTAATAAAATTGACCACGCCAACTTAACTACATACAATTTTGCCATTGTATTTCGTAAGTTGTCAACGGCGCTCTCTCACCACACAACGCTAATGTTTATATTTATTCTTACGATCACTATCACAACTACCGGATTTGCTGTGTTCCATGCCATCTACCATTTTATACGCAAATATAAAACATAAAAAGGTATGGGTGCCACAGAATTCAGCTGCATTTAACTAAGTAGTACATAAAACATCCATCATCCATGTTATATATTACATTTTGGGGTTCCAACCACTTGGGCACTCGGTACTTCATTCTAGCATCATTGGACTCCATCTCATACACAACACCATCCGAATTGATTTTTTAGTTTCCCGTTATTTTATGCAAGTAACCCCCTTCAAACTTAAATCTACTTTTCATACTTATTTAATTAGTCCCATTTTCCTGCCGATCCTTGCAAAACTTGACAATTTAGTTCATTTGTACCACACGCAAAGACATTCTTACGGCGCCCACTTAACCAAGCTACGTTGACGACAAGCCTCTGGCAAAGACCTCCTTCTTGCAAAAAGGTGGAGTGTTCCTGCAGTACAGCATTTATCCATGGACGATGGAAAGCGCGTCGTCCCTGCCGGCAGATCCTGTACCAACCTGTTCCACCGCCTAGTACAACACTGTTCGTCAGGTTAATAATCAACTTTCCAACTTTCCCTACAAACCGTATAGTCCCAGACGCTATTTTATCTGCCAATCGCGATGCACCTATTGACGCATTGGATAACAGGGACACATGTCCCCATAGACCAAACGTTCGCCTCCGCACACACTCTCGCTTTGCTTGTGGATGTGGCTAGATCGGCTTCTTGTTTCAAATATATTTATATTGTTCTCTTTTAAACCTGCACTTTATTGTGTCCTTGTTTCAAATATGGAATCAGATTGAGCATGACTCGGACTTATTTATTATTGCAAGCTCTCCTTTTCATCCATAAGAGCATCTCCAACAGACGCGCAACGAGCGGCACGCTAAGAGCATCTCCAACAGCAGCTGCAAAAAACGCGCGCGGGGGGTAAAATAAGATTTTAGCACACGGGGGGCGGTTTCAGGCGCTCCAACGAAGGCGGGAAAATCAGGCGCGCGGGAAACGATTGCGCGCTCAGGGAAAAAGCAGGCGGGCGGGCGCTAGATTTGACGCGCCGGCCACTGTTGGAGATGCTCTAACAGTGTCAGGAAGGTGATGGCCAACCACAACAATAGCTAACCTTCTTGTTTGTGCTCCACATTTTTGCTCTCAGTATACTACAATCACACTCCACTTTAGCTACATTACAGTCAGCTGACTTTTCATTTTGTAGTCAGTTGATTTTTTGTTCATTGGATCATGCTTTGAGATCTGTGATGTTTTCATTTTTTTTCTGTTAATTCTGTTGTTGGGCTGGGCTGCAAGGAATCGATTGATGCGTTGTTTTGGTCAGCCGAATCGGTACCAGGCTGATTTCTTTGTCTTGGTTGCGCCTGTTTAATTATGGGCTGCATATTTCCTTTTTTATTACCTTTATTGGTTATAATTTTGTTTTTGTGAGTTTTTGGCTCGGTATAATTATATACATACAAATACTATATAATATGTGCCAAAATTTCATGATTATACGATTATTTTTGCATATTACGAGAAAATGCAATTTCGGTGCAAAGTTGTGCATAAGTTTTTGTTATAATTTTATTTCTTCTTAAAGAAAATACGAAGTCCACTAATTCATTCTTTTTCAGAAAAAAATCATTATTTTGATATTATTTTAGTCTTTACTTCATTTTCATTCTAGTTTCAGGCTAATATCAATGCCAAATTCATTTGTTCTTAGATTTGTTTTTTAGAAAAGTTCCAGTTTTATATGATTATTCTTGCATATTGTAAAAAATCGCAATTTCTATGTATATTTTGTGCAATTTTTGTCAGTGTTTGTTTTAGATTCTTTTTCCCAGTTTTTTTTCTTAAATGGTAATACCAATGCTCCTCATTCATTCTTCCTTTGGAAATTTAATTCTTTTTTATGGGTATTTTTGCTTCATTTTTTATTTCTGTTTTTTGTTTCTATGGATTTTCCTTTTTCTTTCCTTTATTGGTTTTTTTGTTTTTTTGTTGATTTTTGGCTGAGTGTAATTATATACAAACAAATAGTATATAATATTTGCCAAATTTCACGATTATGTGATTATTTTTACATGTTACGATAATGTGCAATTTCCGTGCGAAGTTGTGTGTAAGTTTTTTTAATCTTTTTCTTAAAGGAAATACATTATTTCAGTTACACTACGTGTAAATTATAGTAGAATGCGAAAAATTGCATTATTATATGCTTATTCTTGGCATATTTCAATAAGAGCAATTTCAGTGCAAATTGTGTAAAAGTTTTTTCTTTTTGATTTTGTTTCTTCTTAAAGAGTTTCATTCTTTCTTAGAAAATTTCATTATTTATATTTTGTATTAATTTTTTCTGAAAGGGTAATACCAATGCCACGAATACAATCTTTCATAGAAAACTTCATTTTTTATTGTTTTATTTTTATTTTGTTTTACTTTTCACTATTATATATTTATTCTTGCATATTATAAAAAAAAGCAATTGCTGTGTAAGTTGTGTTCAATTTTTTCATCATTAGTTTGATTTATTTTCCATTTTCTTTCTTTTCGAATGGTTATCCCAATGCCAATAATTTGTGCAAATTTAATCCGTTTCTCCTTTAAAAAGTTATGTTAGTTTTGTATTAGTTTTAGCATTAGTTATGGTCCGTTCGCACAACCAAAAAGCTAATGATGAGTTGATACGTCTCCAACGTATCTATAATTTTTTATTGTTCCATGTTGTTATATTATCATTTTTGGATGTTTTACAATCATTTTATAGTCATTTAATATCATTTTTTGGTACTAACCTATTGACATAATGCCCAGTGCCAGTGCCAGTGGGGTGGTTGTTGTCGAGGATTTCGAGAGGAGAGAGGGGGAGAGGGGAGTAGGTAGTGCGAGCGGCGAGTGGGGAGGAAGAGTGGTGGGCAGACATGTTTTAATGCCTGGGAAACCGAAACAACTAGTGATATCCAACACACGCTCATGACGCAGCCGGGCGCAACGCACGCTACAGACAAAAGGGTCCACAACCTAATGATAACTAGTATGGCCGATGGTAGTCAAACAAATCACTCATACTATCCCACTGGCATTGCGCACAGGGTTACAACCCACGGGTCCTGGTTTCGAGCCCCAAGCCTCACTTTTTTATTTATTTTCTAGTTTTTGAAAAATCTCTTGACTCTAATACTAGCTGAACTTGCAAATTCATTTTTTTTAGATTTTACAAATTCTGTTGACTGTAAATAGCCGAACTAGCAAATTCAGTCACCCTAGCAATGACCAAATTCTGTTAGCTACATCAAGGCAAATTTCGGCAAGGCCAACTGCAATGACCAAATTCTGTTAGCTACATCAAGGCAAATTTCGGCAAGGCCAACTTCAGTTAACTAGCAAGGCCAAATTCAGTTAACTACAGTAAGGTAAATTTCAGCAAGGCCAATATGCAGTAGAATTTAGTCTACATTGTTATCCCCCATTCAGGAACTTCCCTCCAAATATTTAGATTAAAAAAGGGCAATGAATGCCAATGTTTGGCATCAAAAAATAGGCAATGCTTGCCACTGTTTGCCACCAAAAAATAGGCAATGGATGCCACTGTTTGGCATCCTTAAAAGGTCAGTCATTAAGTTACATCACTCTAGGCCTTAAAAAAATGTCACTGGCAACAACCAGGTAATCAGGGAGCAGGTGCCACCAAATCTTCAGGATGAGCATTGAGATCAGGTATTTGGCTACTCCTGTTGTCGGTGTCAAAACCGGCGGATCTCGGGTAGGGGGTCCCGAACTGTGCGTCTAAGGTTAATGGTAATAGGAGGCGGGGGACACAATGTTTACCCAGGTTCGGGCCCTCTCGATGGAGGTAATACCCTACTTCCTGCTTGATTGATCTTGATAATATGAGTATTACAATAGTTGATCTACCATGAGATCCTAGAGGCTAAACCCTAGAAGCTAGCCTATGATTATGATTGTTGTTGTCCTACGGACTAAACCCTCCAGTTTATATAGACACAGGAGGGGCTAGGGTTACACAGTCGATTACTGAGAAGGAGATCTACATATCCGGATTGCCAAGCTTGCCTTCCACGCAAAGGAGAGTCCCACCCGGACACGGGACGAAGTCTTCAATCTTGTATCTTCATAGTCCAACAGTTCAGCCAAAGTATATAGTACGGCTATCCGAGGACCCCCTAATCCAGGACTCCCTCAGTAGCCCCTGAACCAGGCTTGAATGACGATGAGTCCGGCGCGCAGATTTTCTTCGGCATTGCAAGGCGGGTTCTTCTCCAAATCCAGAGTACCTGTTGTAATGAGTAGTGTCCGACTTCCCATTAATGTTGCACTCCTCAACTTCTGTGCTTTAATAATGGCTACCTCCACGTGTCGAGCGAATGCGAGAAGTCGGGGCATTTTTACATTTGCCAACCTGACCATGTAAGTAAATCGTCTTATTTAAAGAGACGGGGATCCTCGGATCCAAATCACACCATCCTCCCCCAGCGAGTATCCATCAGAGCGCGCCCGGAAAAAACCGTCCCATCATGGTCGGCCGTCGCAGCTCCTCCTCTCGCTCCCGTAGCACTAAGCCATGCGATTGGGAGAAGTGTTCCGTCCCCCACAGCCGATTGGTAGAGTTGCAGACCCAGGGGTTTCTCCCGCCTGCGTATATGGTCCCCGTCCGAGCCGGACTAGCCACTTACAACGGCGGGGAGCAAGCGGAGAGTTTTCCCAACCCAACCAGGGGGGAGCGGGTATGCCTTGTCCCTTACTTGCTGAGGGGACTCGGATTTCCAATCCATCCGTTCCTCCGCGGGCTCTTGGAGTTCTATGGCCTCCAGCTGCATAACTTCACTCGTGCCTCCATATTACACATCGCCGGCTACGTCGCCTTTTGCGAGCTGTTTCTGGGCTGCGGAGCTCATTTCGAGCTATGGAACAGGCTATTTTGCCTCGTACCCCGCACTCAGGAGGGGTCAATATATCAAGTGGGCGGAGCCAAAATATGGCACATCGCCGGGATCGGGTACCTGTCCGGTACTCCGAAGAAGACATCCGAAGACTGGCCTTCGGAGTGGTTTCATATGGAGGACATCCCCCTTCCGGACCCTATTCGGATGGGCCTTCCTTAGTTTGCAAATTTCCCCGTTGAAGAAATGCCACAGCTGGCGCCCCCGGAGCCCCCAGGAGGAAGATAACAGAGAGGTCCTTTACTTGATGGGCAGGATAAAAACGCTAGCCAAATCAGGACTGACAATAATCGAGGTTATGTCAATATGTATAATGCGGGGCGTACATCCACTTCAGTATTGGGGGAAACCCATGTGGCACTTCAATGGAGAAGACGATGCCACCCGCTGCGGTCGTAAAGGTCCGGACTCCGCCGCCGCTCGGGCAAAAATACTGTCTGATTTGTACAAAGGAGAAGAAGAGGAGTTCATCTGTATTAAGCCACATGATGGATTCTCCATGTACAACCCCCCAAGCTAGGTGAGATGCTATCTTTTACACCAGTCCTTTTTGAAGGAAATATGCCCTAGAGGCAATAATAAAGTTATTATTTATTTCCTTATATCATGATAAATGTTTATTATTCATGCTAGAATTGTATTAACCGGAAACATAATACATGTGTGAATACATAGACGAACAGATAGTCACTAGTATGCCTCTACTAGACTAGCTCATTAATCAAAGATGGTTGTGTTTCCTAACCATAGACATGTGTTGTCATTTGATTAATGGGATCACCTCATTAGGAGAATGATGTGATTGACATGACCCATTCCGTTAGCTTAGCACTTGATCGTTTAGTATATTGCTATTGCTTTCTTCATGACTTATACATGTTCCTGTAACTATGAGATTATGCAACTCCGTTTACGGAGGAACACTTTGGGTACTACCAAACGTCACAACGTAATCGGGTGATTATAAAGGAGTACTACAGGTGTCTCCAAAGGTACTTGTTGGGTTGGCGTATTTCGAGATTAGGTTTTGTCACTCCGATTGTCGGAGAGGTATCTCTGGGCCTTCTCGGTAATACACATCACATAAAGCCTTGCAAGCATTGCAACTAATGAGTTAGTTGTGAGATGATGTATTACGGAACGAGTAAAGAGACTTACCAAGAACGAGATTGAACTAGGTATTGGATACCGACGATCGAATCTCGGGTAAGTAACATACCGATGACAAAGGGAACAACGATATCGTTATGCGGTTTGACCGATAAAGATCTTCGTAGAATATGTAGGAACCAATATGGGCATCCAGGTTCCGCTATTGGTTATTGACCGAGAATGGTTCTAGGTCATGTCTACATAGTTCTCGAACCCATAGGGTCCGCACGCTTAACGCTTCGATGGCGCTTCATTATGAGTTTATAAGTTTTGATGTACCGAAGGTTGTTCGAGTCCCGGATGTGATCACAGACATGACGAGGAGTCTCGAAATGGTCGAGACATAAAGATTGATATATTGGAAGCCTATGTTTGGACTTGGAAAGGTTCCGGATGAAAACAGAAGTTACGGAACACCGGGGTTACCGGAACCCCGGGGTCAATGGGCCTTGATGGGCCATAGGGAGAAGAGGAAGGGCCGCCAGGGCAGGCCGCACGCCCTCCCCTCTAGTCCGAATAGGACAAGGAGAGGGGGCAGCGCCTCTCTCTCTTCCCTCCCCAATCCTATTCCAACTCGGAAAAGGGGGGGGAGTCCTACTCCCGGGGGGAGTAGGACTCCTCCAGGCGCGCTCCCCTTGGGCTGGCCGCACGCCCCCCTTGCTCCTTTATATACGGGGCAGGGGGCACCCTGAACACAAGTTGATCTACGGATCGTTCCTTAGCCGTGCAGGCGGTGCCCCTCCACCATATTCCACTTCGGTCATATCGTCATGAGCTTAGCGAAGCCCCGCGCCGGAGAAGTCATATCGTCATGAGCTTAGGCGAAGCCCTGCATCGGTGGAGCATCATCATCGCCACCACGCCGTCAGGCCGACGGAACTCATCCCCGACGCTTTGCTTTGGATCGGAGCCCGGGATCGCCATCGAGCTGAACGTGTGCGTAACTCGGAGGTGCCGTCGTTCGGTGCTTGGATCGGTCGGATCGTGAAGACGCATTTACTACATCAACCGCGTTGTTATAACGCTTCCGCTTTCGGTCTACGAGGGTACGTGGACAGACACTCTCCCCTCTCGTTGCTATGTCATCACCATGGTCCTGTGTGTGCGTAGGAAATTTTTTGAAATTACTACGTTCCCCAACAGTGGCATCTGAGCCTGGTTTTATGCGTTGATGTCATATGGCGAGTAGAACACAAGTGAGTTGTGGGCGATATAAGTCATACTGCTTACCAGCATGTCATACTTTGGTTCGGCGGTATTGTGAGATGAAGCGGCCCGGACCGACATTACGCCAGACGCTTACGCGAGACTGGTTTCACCGCTTGAGCACTAGTTGCTTAAAGGTGACCGCGGGTGTCTGTCTCTCTCACTTTAGTTGAACCGAGTGTGGCTACGCCCGGTCCTTGCGAAGGTTAAAACAGCACCAACTTGACAAACTATCGCTGTGGTTTTGATGCGTAGGTAAGAACGGTTCTTGCTCAGCCCGTAGCAGCCACGTAAAACTTGCAACAACAAAGTAGAGGACGCCTAACTTGTTTTTGCAGGGCATGTTGTGATGTGATGTGGTCAAGACGTGATGCTATATTTTATTGTATGAGATGATCATGTTTTGTAACCGAGTTATCGGCAATCGCAGGAGCCATATGGTTGTCGCTTATTGTATGAAATGCAAGCGCCATGTAATTGCTTTACTTTATCACTAAGCAGTAGCGATAGTCGTAGAAGCAATAGTTGGCGAGGACGACAACGATGCTACGATGGAGATCAAGGTGTCGCTACCGGTGACGATGGTGATCATGACGGTGCTTGGCGATGGAGATCACAAGCACAAGATGATGATGACCATATCATATCACTTATATTGATTGCATGTGATGTTTATCCTTTATGCATCTTATATTGCTTAGATTGACGGTAGCATTATAAGATGATCTCTCACTAAAATTATCAAGAAGTGTTCTCCCTGAGTATGCACCGCTATGAAAGTTCTTCGTCTTTGAGACACCACGTGATGATCGGGTGTGATAGGCTCTACGCTCAAATACAACGGGTGCAAAACAGTTGCGCACGCAGAATACTCAGGTTAAACTTGACGAGCCTAGCATATAACAGATATGGCCTCGGAACACGGAGACCGAAAGGTCGAACGTGAATCATATAGTAGATATGATCAACATAGTGATGTTCACCATTGAAACTACTCCATCTCACGTGATGATCGGACATGGTTTAGTTAATTTGGATCACGTAATCACTTAGATGACTAGAGAGATGTCTGTCTAAGTGGGAGTTTTTAATATGATTAATTAAACTTAAATTAAATTTATCATGAACTTAGTACCTGATAGTATTTTGCTTGTCTATGTTTACTGTAGATAGATGGCTCGTGCCGTTGTTCCGTTGAATTTTAATGCGTTCCTTGAGAAAGCAAAGTTGAAAGATGATGGTACACTACAAGGATCCGAGTCTATTGCAACAAAATAGTTCGTCGCAATACATGCCGATTTGTGGCGATAAGTACCTATTGCCACGAAACAACATTCGTTGGCAACCGTTGCGACTGGACACATGGTAATAAGTTATTGCCACGAAAAAGCAATCGTGGCAATAAAGTGTGCTATTGCAACAGCCATGTGGGAAGTTGCCACATGTTTTCTCGTGGCAACACTGACCTGATGCCACAATTTGCTTTGTGGAGATAGCTTTAATGCAACATGTAACGAATCATGGCGACTGATAGCTTGTGGCGATAGACATTTGTGGCAACAACCTATGCCCACGACGTTCGTTTCGTGGCGCTTACTCTTTTGTGGCAATAGGTAATTGTGGCAATAAACTATGGCAACAATCCTTGTTTTCGTAGCATTAGGCATTTTGCTACGAACCGCTACACTTGTGGCACTAACTTATGGCAACAAATATTCCAGTCGTCGTAATAGGAAATTGCAACATACCGGTTTTGGTGGTGATAAATAGGCATCACAATGGGTGAAATATTTGTAGCAAAAAACTATTGCCACAATTTAAACTTTTCGTGGTGCTAACATGTGGCAACCGAAAGTGGGTTGTTGTAATAGCCTATTGGAACCGTAAAAAAATATACAGGCATTCAATTACAATATTCAAAACCATATGTATATTATGTAAATTTATAAAATTCCTAATTCTCGTAGCAAATATCCATCAAATGAAACTCATATGTAATTTAGCCATCCTAATTAAGTGCCAAGACTAAAATGTCCGTGATCTAGAGTCCAGTCGAGCTAGTTCTTTTGATCCTGCAATCAAGAAATAAAAAAATTAGTTCTAGTTCATGAGTCCAACATAACATACGCCATACAATTATTCCAACCCCATTGTTAAAAAGAACTATCGCTAGACTAACATGAGTGATACTGTGTCAGCAAGCAAGTAACTGGGGGATCAGAACAGTTTCACAAGTAAATGTCTAAAACATAAGCACAAGTACATGTACTAAAAGCTTCTTGATTTAAATTGTTACTCAATCTATAGTTTCAGTTAAGTTCATGTCCCTAGCTAGCACATATTTATTTTTTTAAGCTGTGACTCACAAAAATATGGTATGAAACTGAAACCTGCAGAAACCAATAATCCAACGTCTTATATTTTGATACAGAGGTAGTACATTACCAAAATATGGTACGAAACTGAAAGGTATATGTTAAGCTATGAAATAAAAATATTATTATGACATTGGTACATGTTTTAGAATTAGATTTAATAAAAACACAAAAATGTTAGATCATTCAGCAACTTCTTTGTAACTAATGCTAAAAGTTCAGGTGGCTTAACCTTCTTAGGAGAAATGACCCAATGTGCTATATGTAGTCATCAGTTTAGCTAATGTATTAAGCCATCTATGCGAGTGAACATATAGCAGAAGACTGGGTAATTCCTAATTAGTGTATTCTAGTTAATTAACCAAGCATAGCAAGAAAACCAAAATGAAAGAATCGGTCCAAAAGAAAATAGAAGAGCATGTGCATTGCACAGAGAGACAATAGTAGGAATAGTATATAAAATCAATGGAAGAATCAGTACAAAAACAATGTATCTATACGTTGATTTTCTCCCAAAGGAATGATGTAGTTATGTGGCAATAGGAAGAGGAATTAAGAGAGGTAGAAATTTATCGAGAGGTGAAACAATTATGCATACCTATAGAAGCCAAAATTCAAGTCCAGCTTGCAATAGCAGGAGCAGTTAAAATGTGAAACAACACGACCATACTGAAATCGGAGGAAGTTATAATCATTTTAAATTCTAGATAAAGATTATGCACCCTATTTTCGATCTACGTACAAATAGTATGGTAATTAAGTTTGCTAATATTTTTCTTGCAGTTCCTACTCTAAAGTATTAGACATCTACATAATCTGAACCCTAATATATCAGCGCATCAGGAGCTAACTGATTAAATCGAAGAGTCTAATATGGGAGAAAGCAGAACTAAAACTGCTGCATTCAAAATCTTGTATCCTAAAAAGTGCAAACAATGAATCAATTTCAAACACTGAGACTGTTCTGAACTAACTACATATCGTCTAACCATTGGTAAATGTACAGTGAACGTAGATGTTTAGCAAATTGAACTTTTTATAGTTTTTAGGTCACACATGGGTTCGAATTGGAAATCACATTCAGCTTGCAAGTGGTAGGCCAAGTAATTATAGGTGTAGGGAATGGATACGTGCATTAGAATTTGAAAGATAAGGTAATACGTCCACTGACCATCTTACAAATTTGATTCCCAACTTACTTTGTTAGGCAGTAGGACTCGGCAGTTTGTTTTGGCGAGATGTTAGAAGCCTCCAGCTGTCACCGACATCTCTGTCTGAATTGCCTGATTTCTGGAGCCATCACCTCTATGTTATAAAATTCTGATTGTAATTGGGAGGGACGCATGCAGGTACCCATGACTTGCAAAAAGGATATACGCTGATGATTGGATCTAGATCGGCGTCTTCTGCGGACAGTCCGCAGCAGAAACTTCGACACGTGAGACAGCTGCTCCTGCTCGCCCACGGGCCACTCCAGAATTCCAGAGAGATGGCTATACATGAATCTGCATAGAGAAAAGATTCAGTTTGGAAGATTAGAAATTTGATGGAGATTAAGTATGTGTTGGAGAAGGAAAGCTAGCATCGTGTGATCTCTTTTCTTTTTCCCTATAATTTTAGAGAGAAAAGATTGCGTAAAGGGACAGATCGATCTAATTGGCTGCCAATTGAAGCAGGAGAGTAGGGAATACATAAAAAAATGACTGATCTACAGCGCTCGCTATAGAGGTTCAGGGATGCATCTTGGTGATGAACCTGGTCACAGCGTCTCCACCTCCGGGTCGGCCATGTGGAGAGCAACCCCGACGTAGCAGGCCAGCACTGTGCTCGCGATGCAGGGGAGAAGACGGAACTCCGTCGGCGCCGACGCCAGACCGCATCGCTGCCGCTGGCAGCATGGCTGAGGATTATCGAAGACGCCCGCATCGGCGGGCGCGGAGGAGAGGGAGGAGGGCGCCGTTGACTCCGGTGTGGTTGCTGGGTTGACGCTGTGATGATGCCGGGGAACCAGGGAGGTGAGCTCAGATCCAATCGCCCATGAAGATGCCCTGCGATTTGGTTTAGAATAGTAATCATGGGTAGTTTTTTATTTTGAGAACTAATCGTGGGTAGTTATGAAGGATGTTTAGCGGCAAGGATAAATAGACTTTATTTTTTTGGTGGGAACACAAAATATTGGCGCAAACTAAATTAGGTGTTGGGAAAGTAATTCTTTTTGGAGGGAATGTTTAGAATAATGACATGAATTAGAAAGATAATATTTCAAAGCAATATGAGATATATATGCTGCTTAAAATATTGTTACTAAAATATGTTTGTAAAAAGTTATTTCTTGATGAAAAACCACCAAATCCGAGAATCATTGAGGGGCGATCCAGTGCCCTCCTCTCTACCGTTCTTGCTGTCTATATTTGTATTTTTCTTATTTAGACATTGTTGTATTTAGTATACATGTATGGTAAGTATAAGTAGTTCAACATGATCAATCCATGGCATCATATGTTTAGAGGATACGATATTTTGCGTTGTTGTTGTCATTGAGTGTTTTCAAATCTCAACAAATCTTCTCACGATCGTCATCTTTCCTCCAAACTAGATACGGAGATTCTAGACAAAATTGTCTCACGCTCGTCATCTCCCCTGAGTCCGGTGGTAGTCGGCGTGTGGGAAGCTCGCATCCATTGCCGACGGAGAGGCTCGAACTCGCGGGCGAAGGTCGGGAAGAGGGGCGGCGGAATTGCTTGGTCAGCACCGAGGATGGAGGAAGATGGCGACGGGAGCACATCCCACCATCGAAGGTCACCCGCCTCCTGACGTAGCTGCTAGAAAGCCAAATCGCTCAGCCGCGACCCTTCACATCGTGACGCCCTTACCCGTCCATCCGTCTCCAAGACGGATCCACGTGCGTGGGGGCGAAGGAGCCCTATCGCCGCCGCTAGGCGGACTTCACCCAGTCATGCCTTCTGGAGGCAGCAGGGAGGGGAGGAGGGGGAGGCGGGGCGCTGGGAGGCGGCTAGGGATCCGTCCCGTCGCCTGCGGGTGCGACTCTGGAGGGAGTGATCTCAACATCTTTCATCTTAGGAAAAAGTCCATTTTAAACCTTGAACTTGTAGAGATTCGGCAAAACGAACCCCCATGTTGAAATCCCTGTCGATTGCACAATGAACTATGCAATCCCGGTCTAAATCAAACCCTGACAGATGTCAACCGAGATTCGCCTGACTAGTGGGCTAGAAAGAGGCAGTCTTGACCAAGGCGCGCTGGGTCGGCCCATTTTTTTATGTTACACTGCTAAAAAATCTAATGCGTGAAACTTTTTTCTTTTTTATATAATGCGTGATTTTTTTTCTTCTTTTCCTTTTTTATATAGTCCGTGAAAAAATATCTAATGCGTGAAACTTTTTTCAACTTGTTTTTCAAAATTTTGAACCTTTTTACGAATCTGGTGGACATTTTATAATCCACGAAATTTTTCCAAAATCCGTGATTTTTTTTTCAAAATCATTGAACTTTATCTAAATCCGTGGGTTTTCAAAATTCATAAAAAAAATCTAAATTGATGAAAATTTCCCAAACCTGTGAACTGTTGTTGAAAATTTATGAGTTTTTCTAAATTGATGTTTTAAAAAAATGAACTTTCAGCCGCAGTGTTCAGCACGGTGTGCACCCTACCCCATGCTGGGCTGGTACATTTTTCTATTACACATCTAAAAATATTAAATGCAGGAAACTTTTTCCTTTTTTATATAATCCATGAAAGATTATTTAATTCATGTTTTATCTTTTTTCTTTTTTATATAATACGTAAAAATTATCTAATGGCATGAAACTATTTGAAATATTTTTCCTCAGTTTGTGAATTTTTTTACAATGCTCGTGCAATTTTTATAATCTCTGAAAATTTTGAAATCCATGAACTGTTTTTTCTAAATAGATGAAAATTTTCCAAACCTATGAACTTTTTTTGAATATTGATGAGATTATTTGAAAATCTATGATTTTTACATTTATGAACTTTAAGCCGCAGTGTTGACGACGGTGTCGTTATTTTTTTTGCCAAATTCATAATCTTTTTTTGTTTCCGTGAACTATATCGAATATTTAGAGTTTTTTCCATTTCCGTGAACTAAAGAATGGTCAAATAGGACTAATTTTGTTGTACTATACAACTAAGTAAAGTTAACGTAGTGGTTAATAGGCACAACTATCAACGTGCTGCACTTCGATTCTTGCTACTCGCATATTAACATTTTTTTCATTGTGCGTTCTCTGTAGGTTGCTGGGCTTCACAGAATGCACGAATTGGATAGCCTGCTGGGCCAGACTGGGCTCGCCCAGTTTTTGTCGGTGCACTACCAATCCTGGGCGCAGCGAAATTCAATCGTTACAGGGGTAGCGCGAAAAAAGGGAAAAACACCTAAAATTAAATGGTTCTTTTGTAGTCGCGTTAAAATAAAAGGGAAAAACACCTAAAAACACCTACGAGATTCGATCACGCGCCTTAAGAATTGCGAACACGCATGGCTAACCACCTGACCTACTCTGCGGTACTTATCAACAACAGGGAGAACACTAAAAATACATTTGTAGTCGCGTAATTTATTCCACATGTAAACGTTTACTCTAACGCTTTGACTTTTATTTTTTTTAAATATTTTCGAAAAAGCTCATGAATTACAGAAAAGTTCTTTTGTTTTGAAAAATAAAATCAATTTTGAAAAACAGTTCAAGATTTTTGAGAAACATTTCTATCGATTTTCAAAAATAGTTCACAAATCTTGAGAACAAAGTTCAGAGATTTGAAAAAAGTTCATCAAAAAATCAAAAAAAGTTCATCAATTTTGAAAAAAGGTCACCGGTTTTGAAAAAAGTTCATCAATTTTGGAAAAAATAGTTCACGAAGTTGAAAAAAGTTCATCGACTCTGGAAAATGTTTACAAAAAAGGGAAAAAAATTCATCAAACTTGAAAATAATTTATCAAAATTGAAGAAAACTTCATCAAATCTGCAAAAAGTTCATTGATACTGAAAAAGTTCATTGAAATTCGAAAAAAGTTCATCAAATTGGAAAAATACTTCATCAAATTTGAATAAAAGTTCGTCGAAATACAAAAAAACTTCATCCATTTGAAGCAAACGTTCATTTATTTGTGAACCAATTCATCGGACCAAGACGAAGGAAAAAAGAAAACGAAAAAAATTAAAATGATAAAGTACGAAGAACGAATAATAGATGTAAAAAGTGAAACCTAATCAGATCCCGTCTAGTGGTCGCGTGGTTACGCCAGCCGTCCTTGTTGAGGCAGGTAGCCGGTTCGTATCCTGTCAGCGCCCTTTTTTGCGGATTAAGACACTACAGGAAACACGTAGATGGGCCGGCCCAGGACGCTTCGGGGGTGTGCGCCCGTTTGCGCCCATGCCTTTAACGGGCGCAACAGGCGCCGAATAGGATTTGCCACGATACATAATCCCCGTGTTCCAAACGACCCTAGGTTCGTTTTAGACCGGAATTGCATAGTTTAGAGTACAATTGACAGGAATTTCAATGTTGGGGTTCGTTTCACCAAACCTCTACAAATTCAAGGTTTAAAATAGACATTTTCCTTCATCTTACCGGACAGTTCGTGGAGGGGTCCTTTGCGCCAGAGTAGGTCTAACATAATCATGTTGCGTCGCTTTTTTAAACAAAAATCATAAAGATTCAACCATGTAAATTATCAACCAAACCAATTTAGTTTTGAGATTTACTTATTGGCATATCACAGATTTGTCAAAAATAACCTATTCTTTAATTTACTATTAAAAAATGTATTCATACCTAGGCGTGCGGTTCTAGATGACTTGGTGATAAGTGGACGTGTTACTGTTGTATTCCATCCACATGTGACTGTTGTAGGATCATAAAATGTGCTCACTGAGACGATGGGCGTGTGAGAATTTGTTGTTGGAAGAACTTCATTGGTCGGGTGGGCTGCAAAGCGAAGACTAAGATTGTGATGTTGTTCTGCGGTCGTGATGACATGACCCGATTGTTTGTTGACAGAATTTATCCAGAGTTTAGCGAACCATATGATTCAACCTTTTTAAATCAACTTAAGTACATGAGACACTAGTCATCAGTGACTGAATTCTTAAACGGGTTGCAACTCCGAAGTTTCGTTTCAGGTGTAGTTAATCTCGCAGGTATAAGATATTTAGGATGAGTACCCCATACTTTTAGCAACACATGTACATCCAAGTGGTTTGAACTTTGATCTACAACAGTGACACTAGCGTTCGAATCCCTGCTCATGCGAAATCATCCACATTTTTTTGGGTTTACTTCGCGGTGGCCGGCCCCACTTGTCATCTCCCCTAGAGGTCGCCGTGGATGTCACCCCGCACCAGTCAGCCCCGAGCCCGCAGGTCAGCGGCTGCGGCTATAGAAGTCCTCGGTCAGATTCCTCTCCAGATCTAGATCATGTATTTTTCACACCAGGGCCCCTCTATTTTCGACTTCCATCTGACAAGTCCATGTTTTTTGCAGAAAACACAGTAGGTTTAAAATGGCAACAACTTGCCCATTTCAAATCCAAATGTTAACATATATTCCTATCAAGAAAGTGTGTTCTATCCATTTATAAACTTTTTCCACTTTTTTGGTTAATGAAAATTGGTGCAATTAAAATATATTTGAATTACTCCTTAAAGCTTGCAAAAATCATAACTTAATATCCATAAATTTGAATAATATATTTTTTCGTTGGTTTACTTGTAACTGCAACGTCACACCGATGTTGCAATATCTTTCGGAATATTACCACAAGTAGTTATTCCGTTGAAACACGTAATCTCTTTACAACAAAATGACTGCCTCGCGCAACGGAATTTGTTTGTCGCAATATCGCTACCATATTGCAACGCAGATTTGGTTTGTTGCAATAGGTAGCCAGTTTTTTGCAACAATATTTGTAACTAATGCAATGACACGTCGATGTTGCAATATCTTTCCGAATATTGCCACAAATAGTGATTCTGATGAAATACGTAGTCTCTATTACAACAAAATGACTACCCTCGCGCAACAAAATTTGTTTGTCGCAATACCGCTACCATATTGCAACACCAACACAGTTCGTTGCAATATGAGTCCTCTATTGCAACAAAGTTAGTATTTATCGTAACCAAACTAAGTTATGGCAATATGCACAGCCTATTACCACAATCGGAGAATTTGTGGTAATATTGCATTTTATTGCAACAAAATGTAGTTGTAGCAATAAATTTTGTTGCAATAGACCGGAATCTTTGTAGTGGTAGCAATTACACGGACTGGGTCCGTAACTTGAGGATTATCCTCATTGCTGCACAGAAAAATTACGTCCTGGAAGCACCGCTGGGTGCCGTGCCCGCTGCGAGCAACGCCGAAGTTGTGAACGTCTGGCAGAGCAAAGCTGATGACTACTCGATAGTTCAGTGTGCCATGCTTTACGGCTTAGAACCGGGTCTTCAACGACGTTTTGAACGTTATGGAGCATATGAGATGTTCCAGGAGTTGAAGTTAATATTTCAAGCAAATGCCCGGATTGAGAGATATGAAGTCTCCAATAAGTTCTATAGCTGCAAGATGGAGGAGAATAGTTACGCCGGTGAACATATACTCAAAATGTCCGGGTATAATAATCACTTAATTCAACCGGGAGTTACTCTTCCGGATGATAGGGTCATTGATGTAATTCTCCAATCATCGCCACCAAGCTACAAGAGCTTCGTGATGAACTATAATATGCAAGGGATGACCAAAACAATTCCCGAGCTCTTCGCAATGCTAAAAGCCGCGGAGGTAGAAATCAAGAAAGAGCATCAAGTGTTGATGGTCAACAAGACCACTAGTTTCAAGAAAAGGGCAAAGTAAAGAAGAAGAGGAACTTCAAAAAGAATAGCAAGAAAGTTGCTGCTCAAGAGAAGAAACCCAAGTCTGGACCTAAGCCCGAAACCAAGTGTTTTTACCTGCAAGCAAACCGACACTTTGGAAGCGGAACTGCCCCAAGTATTTGGTGGATAAGAAGGATGGCAAGGTGATCAAAGGTATATGTGATATACATGTTATTGATGTGTACCTTACTAATACCGCAGAGTACCGGGTATTTGATATCGGTTACATTGCTAATATTTGCAACTCAAACAGAACTACGGATTGCGAAGATTAGCTAAGGACGAGGTGACGATCTTGGCGTGGGAAATGGTTCCAAAGTCGATGTGATCGCGGTCGGCACGCTACCTCTACATCTACCATCGGGATTAGTATTAGACCTAAATAATAGTTATTTGGTGCCAGCGTTGAGCATGAACATTATATCTGGATCTTGTTTGATGCGAGACGGTTATTCATTTAAGTCAGAGAATAATGGTTGTTCTATTTATATGAATAATATCTTTTATGGTCATGCACCCTTGAAGAGTGGTCTATTTTATTGAATCTCGATAGTAGTAATACACGTATTCATAGTGTTGAAACCAAAAGATGCAGAGTTGATAATGATAATGCAACTTATTTGTGGCACTGCCGTTTGGGTCATATCGGTGTAAAACGCATGAAGAAACTCCATACAGATGGGCTTCTGGAATCACTTGATTATGAATCATTTGGTACTTAAGTAACCATGCCTCATGGGCAAGATGACTAAAACGCCGTTCTCCTAACTATGGAGCGAGCAACTGATTTGGTCGGAAATCATACATACCGATGTTTGTGGTCCAATGAATATTGAGGCATCGCCTTGGCGGGTATCGTTATTTTCTCACCTTCACAGATGATTTGAGCAGATATGGGTATATCTACTTAATGAAACACAAATCTGAAACATTTGAAAAGTTCAAAGAATTTCAGAGTGAAGTGGAAAATCATCGTAACAAGAAAATAAAGTTTCTACGATCTGATCGTGGAGGAGAATATTTGAGTTATGAGTTTGGTTTACATTTGAAACAATGTGGAATAGTTTTCGCAACTCACGCCACCGGAACACCACAGAAATGGTGTGTCCGAACGTCAGAATCGTACTTTACTTGATATGGTGCGATCTATGATGTCTCTTCTTGATTTACCGCTATCGCTTTTGGGGATATGCTTTAGAGACGGCCGCATTCACGTTAAATAGGGCACCATCTAAATCCGTTGAGACGACACCGTATGAACTGTGGTTTGGCAAGAAACCAAAGTTGTCGTTTCTTAAAGTTTGGGGCTGCGATGCTTATGTGAAGAAACTTCAACCAGATAAGCTCGAACCCAAATCGGAGAAATGTGTCTTCATAGGATACCCAAAGGAGATCATTGGGTACACCTTCTATCACAGATCTCAAGGCAAGATTTTCGTTGCTAAATTCGGATCCTTTCTAGAGAAGGAGTTTCTCGAAAGAAGTGAGTGGGAGGAAAGTAGAACTTGATGAGATAATCAGATTCTGCTCCCTTATTGGAAGGTAGTTCATCACAAGAAACGGTTCCTGTGACAACTACACCAATTAGTGAGGAAACTAATGATGTTGATCATGAAACTTCAGATCAAGTTGCTACCGAACTTCAGAGGTCAACCAGAGTAAAATACGCACTGTGAGTGGTACGGTAATCCTATTCGAAGTCATGTTACTTGACCATGGCGAACCTACAAACTATGAAGAAGCGATGGTGAGCCCAGATTCCGCAAAATGGCTGGAAGCCATGAAATCTGAGATGGGATCCATGTATGAAAACAAAGTATGGACTTTGGTTGACTTGCCCGATGGTCGGCAAGCCATTGAGAATAAATGGATCTTTAAGAAGAAGACTGACGCCGATGGTAATATAACTGTCTATAAAGCTCGACTTGTTGCAAAAGGTTTTCGAGTTCAAGGGGTTGACTATGATGAGACTTTCTCACCCGTAGCGATGCTTAAGTCTGTCCGAATCATGTTAGCAATTGCCGCATTTTATGATTATGAAATTTGGCAAATGGATGTAAAACTGCATTCTTGAATGGATTTCTAGAAGAAGAGTTGTATATGATGCAACTGTAAGGTTTTGTTGATCCAAAGGGCGCTAACAAAGTGTGCAAGCTCCAATGATCAATTTATGGTCCGTGCAAGCCTCTCGAGTTGGAATAAACGCTTTGATAGTGTGATCAAAGCATATGGTTTTATCTGAGACTTTTGGAGAAGCCTCAGATTTACAAGAAAGTGAGTGGGAGCTCAGAGCATTTCTGATATTATATGTGGACGACATATTATTGATTGGAAATGATATAGAATTTCTGGATAGCATAAAAGGATACTAGAATAAAAGTTTTTCAATGAAAGACCTCGGTGAAGCTGCTTACATATTGGGCATCAAGATCTATAGAGATAGATCAAGACGCTTAATTGGACTTTCACAAAGCACATACCTTGATAAAGTTTTGAAAAAGTTCAAAATGGATCAGGCAAAGAAAGGTTTTTACCAGACATAAGGTGTAAGATTGAGTTAGACTCAATGCCCGACCACAGCAGTAAGATAGAGAGAAAATGAAAGATGTTCCCTATGCTTCAGCCATAGGCTCTATCATGTATGCAATGTTGTGTACCGGACTGACGTATGCTTAGCAGTAAGCTTGGCAGGAATGTACCAAAGTAATCCTGGAGTGGATCACTGGACAGCGGTCAAGAACATCCTGAAATACCTGAAAAGGACTAAGGATATGTTTCTCGTATATGGAGGTGACAAAGAGCTAGTCGTAAATGGTTACGTCGATGCAAGCTTTGACACCGATCCGGACGATTCTAAATCGCAAACCGGATACGTGTTTTTATTAAACGGTGGAGCTGTCAGTTGGTGCAGTTCTAAACAAAGCGTCGTGGCGGGATCTACATGTGAAGCGGAGTACATAGCTGCTTCGAAAGCAGCAAATGAAGGAGTCTGGATGAAAGAGTTCATTTCCGATCTAGGTGTCATACCTAGTGCATCGGGACCAATGAAGATCTTCTGTGACAATACTGGTGCAATTGCCTTGGCAAAGGAATCCAGATTTCACAAGAGGACCAAGCATATCAAGAGACGCTTCAATTCCATTCGGGACCAAGTCCAAGTGGGAGACATAGAGATTTGCAAAATACATACGGATCTGAATGTTGCGCACCCGTTGACTAAGCCTCTTCCACGAGCAAAGCATGATCAGCACCAAGACTCCATGGGTGTTAGAATCATTATGTGTAATCTAGATTATTGACTCTAGTGCAAGTGGGAGATCAAGGAAATATGCCCTAGAGGCAATAATAAAGTTATTATTTATTTCCTTATATCATGATAAATGTTTATTATTCATGCTAGAATTGTATTAACCGGAAACATAATACATGTGTGAATACATAGACGAACAGATAGTCACTAGTATGCCTCTACTAGACTAGCTCATTAATCAAAGATGGTTGTGTTTCCTAACCATAGACATGTGTTGTCATTTGATTAATGGGATCACCTCATTAGGAGAATGATGTGATTGACATGACCCATTCCGTTAGCTTAGCACTTGATCGCTTAGTATATTGCTATTGCTTTCTTCATGACTTATACATGTTCTCGTAACTATGAGATTATGCAACTCCGTTTACGGAGGAACACTTTGGTACTACCAAACGTCACAACGTAATCGGGTGATTATAAAGGAGTACTATAGGTGTCTCCAAAGGTACTTGTTGGGTTGGCGTATTTCGAGATTAGGTTTTGTCACTCCGATTGCCTGGAGAGGTATCTCTGGGCCTTCTCGGTAATACACATCACATAAAGCCTTGCAAGCATTGCAACTAATGAGTTAGTTGTGAGATGATGTATTACGGAACGAGTAAAGAGACTTACCAAGAATCTAGATTGAACTAGGTATTGGATACCGACGATCGAATCTCGGGTAAGTAACATACCGATGACAAAGGGAACAACGATATCGTTATGCGGTTTGACCGATAAAGATCTTCAGAGAATATGTAGGAACCAATATGGGCATCCAGGTTCCGCTTATTGGTTATTGACCGAGAATGGTTCTAGGTCATGTCTACATAGTTCTCGAACCCGTAGGGTCCGCACGCTTAACGCTTCGATGGCGCTCATTATGAGTTTATAAGTTTTGATGTACCGAAGGTTGTTCGGAGTCCCGGATGTGATCACGGACATGACGAGGAGTCTCGAAATGGTCGAGACATAAAGATTGATATATTGGAAGCCTATGTTTGGACTTCGAAAGGTTCCGGATGAAAACAGAAGTTATTAACACCGGGTTACGGAACCCCGGGGTCAATGGGCCTTGATGGGCCATAGGGAGAAGAGGAAGGGCCGGCCAGGGCAGGCCGCCCCCTCCCCTCTAGTCCGAATAGGACAAGGAGAGGGGGCAGCGCCTCTTCTCTCTTCCCTCCCCAATCCTATTCCAACTAGGAAGGGGGAGTCCTACTCCCGGTGGGAGTAGGACTCCTCCAGCGCGCCCTTGGGCTGGCCGCACTTCTTGCTCCTTTATATACGGGGCAGGGCACCCCGAACACACAAGTTGATCTACGGATCGTTCCTTAGCCGTGCGGTGCCCCTCCACCATATTCCACTTCGTCATATCGTCATGAGCTTAGGCGAAGCCTCGCCGGAGAAGTCATATCGTCATGAGCTTAGGCGAAGCCCTGCGTCGGTGGAGCATCATCATCGCCACCATGCCGTCGTCTTGACGGAACTCATCCCCGACGCTTTCTGGATCGGAGCCCGGGATCGCCATCGAGCTGAACGTGTGCGTAACTCGGAGGTGCCGTGACGTTCGGTGCTTGGATCGGTCGGATCGTGAAGACGCACGATCGCATCAACAGCGTTGTTATAACGCTTCCGCTTTCGGTCTACGAGGGTACGTGGACAGACACTCTCCCCTCTCGTTGCTATGTCATCACCATGGTCCTGTGTGTGCGTAGGAAATTTTTTGAAATTACTACGTTCCCCAACACTTTTCGCATTCTTCATCACAAATATTTACCTTGCCAATTCATAGCAGGAACTACGAAAAGTTGTGTGGGAGGTCCACAACCCGTCTCGATCCACAGCCAGAGGACCCCGACCGGCCCCTCGACCCCGGACTTGAAGAAGATCCGGACATATTTGTTGAGCTTGTCGACAGGAAATTTTACCAGTTAAGCTGTGACAGTGCCTTGGTGGCCATCATAGTTGATTATCCTGGCCTACTCCCTGCATCACATGTAAGTAAAATCGGAGTCCTAACTTCCGAGAAGGATCCCCTCTTTGCGCCTTACCCACCGCACATGTATTGCGTTTTACAGGGAAGGCCAACGGGGCGCCGTGCCGAACCTGTGGTGACTCACCAACAAGGGGCACCGAAGCCGGGTAGGCTTAAAAGGAAGGCGATCAGGACCGAGACGCCATCGCAGAGGTATGATAAAAAAACCTGCTTTGTGATTATCGTCTTTAAAATGTAATAATGTCTATAGTTCCTGGCAGAAAACGCCGCCGGATCAGGTTCGGAGAGCTCGCCACACGCTTCCACCAAATTAACTCCGAGCCGGACTTAGGGCCAGAGGCTAACGCGGGGACAACACCAAATGGTCCTCCTACAGAGGATGCGGATAGACTGTCCGCTACGAATTCCAAAGTGGAGAGCGCCATGAATCACAGGCGTCGCCAGGCCGTACTCCGCGACCCTAATTTCTCTGAAGAGGCGTTCAATGCCTTCAACTCAGGAGACGCGTACATTCGAGCTGCTCAAGATGGCCTTGCCAGAGCCACGGACCAGTATGTAAAGGATACTCGGGTAAGAAAATCTGATAATTATGTATATCAATAGCCCCTGAGACTTGAAACAGTTGGCACAACTGATTTAAGGATCATTGTATGCATAGGTTCTTACGGAGAAGAATACCCGGTTGTCTCAAGAGCTAGAGGAGTGCAAAGCCCAGCTACGGGCCGCAGTTGCCGGAATGGAGGAGTCCAAGAAGGCCTCATCTGGTAATACTTGTCTTGATCGAAATGAATGTAATGACGTGTACCAGTTAGTATTCGGCATGAATGCAAATCTAACAATAGATTCTGCAGACAATCCTGGAGGTAACCCGGAGATCGTACCGGGGGATGAGCAACATGCTCAACGACAGCTAGAGGCTGGTGAGCGCATGCTTACACAGGTTATTCGAGAGAAAAATGATCTCCAGGATGCCCATACCCGGCTGCGCGTTGAACTAAAAGATGTTTGAGCCCAACTTGCTAACTCCGTGAAGGAGAATAAGAGGCTTCGACGCGGCATTTTTAGTAAGTGCTCGAACGAACCTTTATAAAGTTCGGCAAAGAAACGGGATAACAGAATTATGTCTGTAGGTATGCTGACAGGTCGTCCTGAAGAGGAGATGCCCGGATATGCAGGCGATATTCTACAAGAGCTCACAACCGCATTTAACAAGTTCGGTAGGTGATTCGGTATTGCCGGGCCTTGTGGCCATCCGCCTCCCTGCCAGAGGCATGGGGAGCTTGTAGAGATGCTCAAGGAACGCGGGCGCGCTTCGATTATGGAAGATACCGCCTGCCGACAAGGTGCAAGGAAGCTCGGGCCATGGTGAAGACGCGATACACCAAGGCTGACCGAACCACATGGCGAGGTCGGACTGAGGGTCGGATGGGAAAGAGATCCCCGTTAGTCTGGTATATGACCAGGTAGGTTTAGCCGCAAAGTATTCCCAATAGGATTGTAGGCTAGACAGCCTGTTGGATGGTATAGAAGAAGAATTTAGTCAGTCTAAGTGACTGTGTACTTCAAATGACATATTTTGTCCCTAGCCGGATTGTAAATCATTTGTCATGGCGGACCTTTTCGCTTCAACCTCCGGACCCGACAGTCTGGAGTGTATCCGAATACTCTCTCAGTTATGTAAAAACCGAGTGCAGCGTGGAAACCAAATGTAGGGGTCATAAGTGCTTGAACAGACAAGTACCCAACTAGCTATGTTATATTACATGGATAGTAAGAAACAACTTCCAGGGAGAATAGTTCCGTTACAGGTTCCTTTCCCTGGGTGCGCATGCATTAATGTGCATGTCCGAACTACGAAAAGAGACGCGGGATATAAACATCTGGGGGCATGTGTTGCAATAGGTAACAAACATCTTTTGTTCACCGACCAAATATTCCCTTAAGAATGCTAGCTTTCGGCTTCACCCAGTCTGAGGTACACATCCGGCTGACCCGGCAGTAACAATCGCAGAGGTGCTCCCCCTATGCCCTAGCCGAACTAACGGGAACGTAGGGCATAAACACAAGAGCCAGGCAACCGAGCTTGGCCAAAACTTAAGTCATATCGATGCATATAATGGCGAAAAAAGGTACATATGGGGAAGCGGCACATATGTAGTGGGCATAAAGCCCGGGAGATAATTATTTTAAGCTTCTGTATAAGAAGCCCCCAGGTATAATGAGCGTGCATGGCGCGTCAAGATTGTGTAGTCAAGACACACTTTAAGCTTTTAAGGCCATAAAGAAAAAGGAAGAAAGAAAGAAAGAAAGAAAGAAAGCGGATATAAAAAAGTGGAGGTAAGGAGACGAACACAGACTCCAGCACTAGGCATAGAATCTTCGGAGTCTGGCCGTATTCCATGGGTTTGGCTCGAGTCGATTGTCAGATGCGTCACGCAGATGGTACGCTCCTCCGGTGAGAACTTTATCGATGATGAAGGGATCCTCCCACTTGGGCTTGAGCTTGTCATTTTTCTTCTCCGGTAGGCGTAGAACGAGTTCGCCTACGTTATAAGTTTTGGCCTGTACTTCTCTGCTTTGATACCTTCGAGCCTGTTGCTGATAGAATGCGGAACGGGCTTTCGCGATGTCGTGCTCCTCCTCCAGGGCATCTAAACTGTCATGCCGATCAAGCTCTGCTTCTTTCTATCCATACATGCACACTCGAGGTGAGTCATGAATTATATCGGAGGGCAATACCACCCCTGCGCCGTACACCATAAAAAATGGTGTGTATCCGGTAGTGCGATTCGGCGTGGTCCGCAGCCCCCATAGTACAGGGTCGAGCTCCTCCATCCAGTGTGTATCTGATTCCTTCAGGGATCGCACTAGTCTGGGTATGATGCCGCTCATAATAAGACCGTTTGCTCGTTTGACATGACCGTTCGTTAGGGGGTGATAGACGGAGGCGTAATCGAGCTTAATGCCCATGTTGCCGCACCAAGTTTTCACCTCGTCGGTTGTGAAGTTGGAGCCATTATCGGTGATGATGCTATGGGGGACACCCTAATGGTGTACAACCCCGGATATGAAGTCTATCACTGGTCTGGATTCGGCTGTTTGTTTGGCTTCTATCCATCTGGTGAATTTATCCACCATGACCAACAAGTATTTTTTCTTATGGCTTCCTCCTTTAAGGGGTCCAACCATATCGAGCCCCCAGACCGCAAAGGGCCACGTTATGGGGATTGTTTGGAGGGCGGTAGGTGGCATATGGCTTTGATTTGCAAAAAGCTGGCAACCGACGCAATGTTGGACGAGGTCTCAGGCGTCTGCTTCGGGCTTTCGCCAAGAGAAACCTGCATTTAAAGGCCTCGCCATAAGGGCCCGAGCTACGGCGTGGTGGCCACCGAGTCCAGCATAAATTTCGGCCAAAAGCTGTCGTCCTTCCTCTTCGGAGATGCACCGTAGGAGTACTCCGGTAGCGCTTTTCTTATAAAGATCTCCCTCGTAAACCTTGTAGGCTTTAGAGCACCGCACAATGCAGCGTGCCTCATTTTGGTCCTCAGGGATTTCTTGCCTATTTAGGTAGGCTAAGAAGGGTTCCGTCCACGGGGCGATAACAACCATAATTACGTCGGCCGAAGGTGTTATTTTGGTGGCGGAGCCTCCGATTACGTCAGAGTGTTCGGGATCTGGGATCGTGTTCGGATCCGGACTAGTATTGTCGGTCTCCCCTTCCCACACCACGGATGGCTTGAACAACCTTTCCAAGAAGATATTAGGTGAACGGGGTCGCGCTTAGCACCGATGCGGGCGAGGATATTCGCCGCTTGATTGTTTTCTCGGACCACATGGTGGAATTCGAGCCCTTCAAACCGAGCTGACATTTTGAGGACGGCATTGCGGTAAGCCACCATTTTTGGGTCCTTGGCGTCAAAGTCTCCATTTATTTGAGATATTGCAAGGTTCGAATCCCCACACACTTCTGGACGTTGAATTCCCCTGGAGACTGCCATCCGAAGACCATGCAACAGAGCCTCATATTCGGCTGCATTGTTGGAGTCTGTGTGTAGTATTTGGAGTACGTATTGGACTGTATCTCTGGTGGGGGATGTCAGGACAATGCCTGCCTCGCACTGCATAAAGCATCTTGGAGCCGCTAAAGTGCATGATCCAATTGAGTACGCGCTGCACTTTTTAGGGAGTTCGGCTTCATTCATTCGGGCGACGAAGTCAGCCAAGATTTATGCATTTAATGGCTCGCCGTGGTTTGTATGTTATGTCGAACGGGTGGAGCTCGATAGCCCATTTAGCAATCCGGCCCATGGCATCGTGGTTATTTAATATATCGTTGAGTGGTACTTTAGAGGCCACCTTGATTGAACACTCTTGAAAGTAGTGTCGTAGTTTCCGGGATGCCATGATGACCGCGTATGCTATCTTTTGATAATATGGGTACCGTGATTTGCATGGAGTGAGGACAGTGGATACATAGTATACCGGCTTTTGAAGCGGGAATTTATGTCCATCCGTCTCTCGTTCGACGATGAGTACTGCGCTTACAATATGGTGTGTTGCAGCTATATATAACAGCATGGGTTCACCGATATTTGGCGCGTCCAGGAGTGGATTGCTGGCCAAGAGGGCCTTTATTTCTTCCAGTCCGACCGTAGCCGCATCCGTCCACTCAAAGTGTTCGGTGCGTCAAAGAAGGCGATAGAGAAGTAGTGCCTTTTCTCCTAATCGGGAGATAAGGCGGCTTAGGGCAGCACGCATCCAGTTAATTTCTGGATTTGCTAGAGGTCTGTTGGGGTAGCCAACTGTGACAGAGCTCAGATTTTAGCCGGATTTTCTTCAATTCCTCTATTGGAAACGATGAAGCCCAAGAGCTTTCCGGCAGGTACGCGGAAAACACATTTTTGCGCATTGAGCTTGATGTCATATGTTCGTAGATTGTCGAACGTAAGCCTCAAGTCGTCTATTAAAGATTCGACATGTCTGGTTTTGATGACCACATCGTCTACGTATGCCTCGGCTGTTTTGCCGATTTGTGTTTCCATGCATGTCTGAATCATGCGTTGATAGGTTGCACCGGCGTTTTTGAGCCCGAAAGGCTTGGTGTTAAAACAGAAGGGGCCGTATGGAGTGATGAATGCCGTTGCGGCTTGATCTGGCTCCGCCATCTTGATTTGATGGTATCCGGAGTATGCGTCGAGAAAGCACAATGAGTCATGTCCTGCGGTAGCATCGATGATTTGATCGATGTGGGGGGAGGGGGAAGGGATCCTTGGGGCAAGCCTTATTGAGGCAAGCCTTATTGAGGTCCTTGAAATCGACACATAGGCGCCAGGATTTGTCCTTCTTTGGTACCATCACCAGGTTTGCTAGCCAGTCCGGATGTTTTATTTCTCTGATGAATCCGGCCTCGAGTAACTTGGCTAGCTCTACTCCCATGGCTTGTCGCTCAGGTTCTGAAAAGCGTCGAAGAGTCTGCTTGACCGGGTTGTATCACTTTAGTAAGTTCAGGCTATGCTCGGCCAGCCTGCGTGGGATACCTGGCATGTCTGAAGGATTCCAGGCGTAGATGTCCCAATTCTCATGCAAGAACTCTCGTAGTGCGGCGTCTATTGTGGGGTTCAGCTGTGCCCCGATGGATGTTGTTCTTGTAGGGTCAGTTGAGTGGACCTGGAATTTAACTATTTCATCCGCTGGTTTTAAAGAGGAGGACTTGGGTCGTTTGTCGAGTATCACGTCGTCCCTGTCCATAGTGGAGCGCAGCGCAGTTAGTTCTTCGGCCCCGAGGGCTTCGGATAATGTCTCAAGGGCCAGTGCGGCGGTTTTATTTTCGGTGCGGAGTGCTACATCCGGATCACTAGCTAGAGTGATGATTCCATTGGGCCCAGGCATCTTGAGCTTCATGTACCCGTAATGGGGTATAGCTTGGAAGCTCATGAATGCATCCCGCCCTAAAAGGGCGTGGTATCCGCTACTGAACGGGGCCACTTGGAATGTGATTTCTTCGGACCTATAATTCTCCGGCATGCCGAATACCACATCTAGTGTGATTTTTCTCGCACATCGTGCCTCTCAACTAGGGATGATACCTATGAAGGTCGTGCTGCTTTGCTCAATGCGGCTCTTGTCTATTTCCATTTTGTTGAGAGTTTACTCGTAGATGAGGTTTAATCCGCTGCCACCGTCCATGAGCACTTTAGTAAGCTGGAAGCCGTCCACAATTGGACTAAGGACCAAGCGGCTGGTGCTCGGACTGTTCGAAATTGAGGTTCGTCACTGGCATTGAAGGTTATGGCCGTGTCGTTCCATGGATTTATTGCTGCAACGTGGCAGACTTCGGCGAGGCTGCGGAGTGCTCGCTTACGCCTAATATTTGAGGCGAAAGTCTCGAAGACTATCAGTACTGTATTGTTATTTTCTGCGGGATGGTGCTCTGCGGTATTGTTGATGAGGAGATCCTCGCCGCTCTTCGCCACCTGCCGGAGTATCCAACATGCTCTGAGGCTGTGTGTTGGTATGGTATCCGTGTACTGTGAATTTTGCATGGCCCATTGAGCCATCCCTCCAATACGGTTCCACGCCCTGTAGTGGGCTTTGATTTCTTTGTAATTGGATCGGGTGACTTGCGAGAGTGCACCCTTTTGGTTCGGACGAGGGGTTTAATGAGAGCCGGAGGATCCCAGAATTTTGTTTGGGTTTTCCGGGCGCTTTCCATCGCACAGTACTTCTGTACTATGGCCGCCAAGTCAGCGAAGTGTGCTATGTCACGGCGACTTATGCCGTTGAGGATTCCCTTGTCCATGCAATTTTGGCAAAAGAATGAGATTGCGTCTTCCTCGCGACAGTCCTTAACCTTGCTCATTACAAGGAGGGATCTGGCCCAGAAGTGATGTACTTTCTCTTGGGGCTCTTGTCTAATATGGGAAAGATCACTTGTGTCTGGGTGGGTGGGTAGATTTAAGTCCAAACCCTGACCCGATCTGAGACCCGGGGGGCAGAGGAGCTTCTGAGCTTGGCAGCTCGGGCTCCGGGATGTTGCCCAATTTTTCTGGCCCGCTGTCCGATTCTAGGTTTGGATCCTGGGCCATGTCCTCCCGTAGACCGGTATCCGGCTCGGAAAGCTCGGAAATCCGGACATAGTTCGCCCTCAAAATAGAGGAAGAATCACTGCATTGCTCCTCCACCACCGCTATCTGATGGGTGACCGATGGAGAGTTAATCTCACTTTGGTTGGGTTTAAGCCCGATCCGATCATAGTCCGTAGTGACTCCTAGGGCGGTGATGCGATCCAAGAGCTCGTTCCGGGAGGAGAGCTCCATTGGATCCATCTTCTCGGTGAATTCCGAGTTGACGTGGAGGCTGTTCTTGATGACATGAGAAGTCGTCATCGGTGCAGCGGCCGAACGGGCGGTCATGACGAAGCCGCCTAGTCGGAGAGTTTGGCCTATAGCCAGGGATCCCCCAGAGGTGATGTTGTCCTTGACAACAAGGCGAGCCATCAAGACTTACCGTGACGGCACAGTGGAACTCTCAATGAAAGCACCAATGTCGGTGTCAAAATCGGCGGATCTCGGGTTGGGGGTCCCAAACTGTGCGTCTAAGGTTAATGGTAACAGGAGGCGGGGGACACAATGTTTACCCAGGTTCGGGCCCTCTCGATGGAGGTAATACCCTACTTCCTGCTTGATTGATCTTGATAATATGAGTATTACAAGAGTTGATCTACCATGAGATCGTAGAGGCTAAACCCTAGAAGCTAGCCTATGATTATGATTGTTGTTGTCCTACGGACTAAGCCCTCCGGTTTATATAGACACCGGAGGGGCTAGGGTTACGCAGAGTCGGTTACAAAGAAGGAGATCTACATATCCGGATTGCCAAGCTTGCCTTCCACGCAAAGGAGAGTCCCAGCCAGACACGGGACGAAGTCTTCAATCTTGTATCTTCATAGTCCAAAAGTCCGGCCAAAGTATATAGTCCGGCTGTCCGAGGACCCCCTAATCCAGGACTCCCTCACCTGTCATCTCCAAACAGCAGCCAATATGCCCTCTCACTTGGAATGCCTCCTCTCCCTCTCCCCGTAGCTGCATCTGGATTTCTTCCTGCTGTTCCTCTCCCCGCAGTAGAATTTTGCTGCTCCTCTTCCTCTCCAAGCATGTACAATTCTTCCTGCTCTTCCTCTGCCTACATCTAGAGCTGCACCTCTTCCCCTGCCTACATGTGGAGCTGCACTTCTTTCCCTGCCTGCATTTGGAGTTGCACCTCTTCCTCTGTCTGCATATGCATTTCTTTGTCTTTTATTTGCTCTTCCTGTAGCAGCATCTCGTGACCCTTCTTCTCTGTGATCTACTGTGGTTGCCCTTGTCTGCCTGCCAATGATCATCTCTGTGGTGACCATTGGATGAGGTATTGCAGCACCAGCAGCAGCAACAAAGGCAGACTGCTCTGGCAGTGGGCCATATACCCTTTCAGGAGCTCTTCTAGCAATATCTCTTTGAGCCATGCTGAACACCATACTTGTTGGTGAATCAATTGGGTCCAACATAGGATCTACATTGTTTGGGAAAATGTTTTGCACATATCCATTTAAGCACATTCCGTTTTATTCAGTTAAGTTTAGATACAATGAGTTAAGTACAGTACATATGCAGTTAAATTCAATACTCATATACCTGAAGAAAGGAAGGGTCATCATAGTTGTCATCAACTACCTCTGCCCCATCTTCAATGAGAGTTTCCTGCCATTTGTAATGGCCCTTTGTTGTGATCAGCTCTGCCACAGATTGAGCAGTGCATTGTAACACCTTTTCTGTTCAAAACCCTAACACCATTCTTGATCATCTCCTCTGGAGTTTTCTTATGTTTTCTTGGCCCTTCCCAACTATTTAGTAAACACTGGTGGATGCACCTTGTACCCATTCTATATCTCCCAATGCTTTGGGTCTGCAAGAGGAACAAGCGTGTATCCATATGCCTTGAGATATGTCTGAACTGTGTAGCAGTCATGAACCAATGTATGTGGGTTAATCCTGTTAGGGAACGTAGCATAAATTCAAAATTTTCTACGCTTCACCAAGATCAATCTATGGAGATTCTATCAACAAGAGATAGGGGAGTGCATCTTCATACCCTTGAAGATCGCGATGCGGAAGCGTTGCAAGAACGCGGTCGGTGGAGACGTATACGAAGCGATTCAGATCGCGGCCGAATCCGATCTAAGCACCGAACAACGGTGCCTCCGCGTTCAACACATGTGCAGCCCGGTGACGTCTCCCGTGCCTTGATCCAGCAAGGAGAGAGGGAGAGGTTGGGGAAGACTCCACCAAAGAGCAAGACAACGGGCGTGGTGGTGATGGAGGAGCGTGTCACTCCGGCAGGGCTTCACCAAGCACTGCGAGAGACGAGGAGGGACAGGGGTAGGGCTGCGCCAAGAGAGAGGGAGACTCGTGTTCTTGGCAGCCCCAAAACCCCCACTACATATAGGAGGAGGGGAGGAGGGTGAGCCCCCTCTAGGGTTCTCACCCCTAGGGGGCGGCAGCCCTAGATGGGATGGAGGGGGCGACCAAGAGGGGGAGAGAGGGGGGGGCGCCCTAGGGTGGGCCTTAGGCCCATCCGCGCCTAGGGTTTCCCCTCTCTCCTCTTTGCTGCGCCTTGGGCCTTGGTGGGAGGCGCACCAGCCCACTCAGAGGCTGGTCCCTTCCCAGTCTTGGCCCATGCAAGCCTCCGGGGCTGGTGGCCCTTCCTGGTGGACCCCCAGAACCCTTCTGATGGTCCCGGTACATTACCGGTGAAACCCGTAATACTTCCGGTGACCAAAACCTCATTTCCTATATATTATTCTTTACCTCCGGACCATTCCGGAACTCTTCATGAGGGATCTCATTCGGGACTCCGAACAACATTCGGTAACAACATACAAAACTTCCCTATAACCCTAGTGTCGGTGTCAAAACCGGCGGATCTCGGGTAGGGGGTCCCGAACTGTGCGTCTAGGCGGATGGTAACAGGAGACAAGGGACACGATGTTTTTACCCAGGTTCGGGCCCTCTCGATGGAGGTAAAACCCTACTCGGCTTGATTAATATTGATGATATGGGTAGTACAAGAGTAGATCTACCACGAGATCGTAGAGGCTAAACTCTAGAAGCTAGCCTATGGTATGATTGTTTGTTCGTCCCTACGGACTAAAACCCTCCGGTTTATATAGGCAATCAAGAGGGTTAGGGTTACACAGAGTCGGTTACAATGGTAGGAAATCTACATATCCAGACGCCAAGCTTGCCTTCCACGCCAAGGAAAGTCCCATCCGGACACGGGACGAAGTCTTCAATCTTGTATCTTCAAAGTCCAGGAGTCCGGCCAAAGGCTATAGTCCGGCTATCCGGACACCCCCTAATCCAGGACTCCCTCAGTAGCCCCTGAACCAGGCTTCAATGATGACAAGTCCGGCGCGCATATTGTCTTCGGCTTTGCAAGGCGGGTTCCTCCTCCGAATGCTTCATAGAAGATTTTTAACACAAGGATATTGTCCGGCTCTGAAAAATAAGTTCCACATACCACCGTAGAGAGAATAATATTTACGCAAGTTCAATCTGCTGACGTATTCCGCAGCGTGACATCACACCACGGCCAAGCCTTTATTCGAATCGTTTTTACTGTCCCACCTTAGCGCGTTTAGCGAGGCGGTTTCCTTGGCACGTCTTATCAAAGCAGATATCGTGTCCCCTTATTCTGGGATTCTCATCAATACGGGCGTGGGTAACCCAACCGCGCCATTGATTACGGCGCTTGGGAGATAAGCGAGTTTTATCAGGACGGTGGGGACGCATAGCTTTGTCCGTCCATATAAGGGGATAAGGATCCACTTTTTCACACACGCCTTCTTCCTCCTTTGCTTATCCATTTCACAAGACTTTCGAGCTCCAAATACCAAGTCCGCACATCCCACCTCAACCTTCTCCAACTATGTCCGGAGCGGAGGCAAGTGGATGGCCTCCTCCGTCACGGAGGGGCACGTCAAAAAGCTGTGGAAGGCCGGATACTTGTCCGACGACATCGCGCATCGGCTCCCCGACAAGGGGCAGCTCATCCCCACCCCCAGGCCCCATGAGAGTGTGGTGGTCCTCCCCCACATCCTCCCAGGACTAGGGTTTCCACTTCACCCATTTGTCCGGGGGCTCATGTTCTACTACGGCCTAGATTTCCACGATCTAGCCCCGAATTTCATCCTCAACATCTCGGTGTTCATCGTCATGTGCGAGGCCTTCCTTCAGATCCAGCCCCACTTCGCTTGTGGTCAAGACCTTCAATGTCAAGCCGAAGGTAGTGGGCGGCCGCCAAGCAGAAAAGTGGAGGTGCCATGGTGGGCAAGAAGGCCAACGACCTATGGCTCGAGGGCTCCTTCGTGGAGACCATAAAGGGGTGGCAATCGGGTGGTTCTACATCACCGAGCCGCGACTCCAAATGGGCAGCGGCCCCGAATTCGATTTGGCTTCCCTACACGGCTCACCTCATGGAAAGAGACGGCCTGACGTGGGTAATTCGGAAGAGCCGACCGGACTCCAAACCTCAAGGTCCAAACTCGGTGGACAAGAAGCTCAAGCTTCTCAACATAGTCCAGGTTATGCTCATCCGCCGAATCCTCCCATGCCAGCAATGGGCCTTCAACTTGTGGGAGTTTGATCCGGCATAGCACCGAACCTTGAGCCGGCTCTTCGATACTACGTACGAAGATGCCTGGAAGGTGCTGTTCAAGGGCGCTGAGGCTCCCGCATCCGCTACCAAAGATCGCGGATTCAGCTCGCAGCATCAACCAGCGAGGTAAGCTATTTTACCCTTTACGGGACTCTTTTTTCATAGTTTGACTCTATGCGGAATCTAAAACTCCCTCACCTTTGACAGATCGGCAGAGTCGTCCGGACAAGTTAACCGTCCGGCTCCCTTGCCAAGACTCCAGCCAACGCCCGCTGACGGGAGCCTGGTTCCGGCACCGTACGTGGTGCCGGAGAAGAAGGCCAAGAAGAAGGCAACGGGAACTCGGAGGAGTTCCCGGTGCCAGGTGTGGTCGGACTCATCGTCCGATGACTCCGAGGCGGACTCCTCCCGCGAAGACGAGGAGGAGGAAAAAGAGGCCTCTCCCTCAGCGGGGGAGAGAAGAATAGGAAGGCCGCCCCAACTGGGGAGGCCGGAGGGTACAAGAAGGGAAGGACCCTCCCTCCGGACTACACCACCAATGCTGACAACGGCGGAGAGGAGTGGCCACCAAGGACCAAGCCCCTAGCAAAATTGTAAGTGTCCGGATACCAGAATAACTCATGGCGTTCCATTTGTCGCACAACATCTTCTAACGCCGAATATAACCATGCAGTCCACCCAAGGACAGGCTAGACGCTTGCCGAGCGGCTCCTCGGATTCGCCGGATGTGAATAGCACCTCACTCCCGACCGCCTCGCCTCCTCCCGCCATGGATGACGCCGGGTGGAGTCCCAAAGGGGACCAGCCAGAGGAGGTGGCCTCGAGGCGCCAGCAAGGCGACCTCCCGAACTCCGGCAAGAAGGGGATAAAACCCCAAAGGGCTTTAAGTCCGCCCGTGTCGGACTCCATACCGGAACCTTCTGGTTCCGAGTCCGACAGCGACCCCTTCAGAAGAAGGGCAAGATCATGACGCCGGTGACCTCCGCCCAACCGGAGGCACCGGGTGATTTGATGGAGGCGCTTAATGCGCTTCCATCGACGAGGAGCACCGCATCGTTATGAGTGTGGTGATCCGCATACCGATCCACCAAGAGCGGGCTTATCAAGCATGTGCAAGCCTTCTAACAAAGCTTTGAGGTATGTATTTAAGATATGTAAAAATATTACCGTGACAGACAAGAGTTCTCGATGCTCAGTTTGGTGTTCGGAAAGAAATAGCCAAACTGAGGATCTAAAAAGATATACGCAGGAGTCTAACATAAGTATGTCAATATGGGAATGCAGGCTGCGCTGCTGACCTCTGCCGCACTGACTGCGGAGGTTGATGCATTAAAGCAGAGCCTCGAGCGGTCCGAGAACGAGCTCGGACTTGCCAAGAAGCAGCTCGAGGACAAGGAAGGTAAGTAATACCTTATGGGAGTATTTAAAAGATGTGGTTGCAAAAGATGACAGGAATAACATGAATACTGCAGGGGCCATGAACGAGGTGGCGACCCTGAAGGAAGCGGTGTCCAAGGCCGAAAGCAATGCGGCCACGGAGCGCACCGAGCGAGAGAAACAGGAGGCGCGGGTGGCGGAGGTGTGGCAAGAGCTCCAGGCTCTCGTGGAAAAACACGAGAGTTTGGAGCGTGACTCAAAGACTCGAGAGTCCGAGCTCGCCTCGGCCCTTGAGAGCGCCAAAGCCGCTAAGGCCGAAGCCCAAAAAGCCCTCCAGGAAATTGAGGTGATGAAGAAGATAGCGCCGGGTAAGGCATTCTATATGCAAAGCAAGCATGTGAAAGTGATTTATCTGTTAGTTACCTGAATTCACAGATCTGCCCCGCAGTGTGTCTGATGCTGCCGCATTCTACTGTGCCGAGGAGGGAAGCTCGACGAAGAAGGTGTTCTGGTCTCAGTATGCTGAGGCCGGACACCCGGTGCCCTTAAGCGTCCAGTTGAAGCAGCTGATCGAGCTCCATAAGGTGGCCGAACAGGCCATGAAGGGCCTCATAGTTCACCGTGGCCTAAGGAAGCCATGCCTGGAGCAACTTCGGCTGGTGAGGCGGCCGTGGACGCCTGTCCATGGGTTGACGCTGCCAAGCGCCTCCGCTTGCATCGAAGGTGCTCAGAGGGCCCTTGCCCTTGCTAAGGTGCACTGGGGCAAGATGGACGCTGAGAAGCTTGTGACGGACGGACCATCACCATGCAAGGAGCATCGCAAGCCTGAAATGTATTATGAGGGCGTCCTGAAGGGTGACCGCCTTATAGCGGATGAATGTTCCAAAGATGTAATATTTGAGTAGACTCGCATTTGTTATCATGTATGCTGAAAACTTGTTCATATGCGCTAAGCAACACTTTTGAATTTAAAATATTACCTTCTGTGCGGCCGTGTATTAAATTTGAGAGATGGCGAAGTCGTCGGCTTCAAATTTCATGCCACGAAAGTGTCGGGTGTTCGGGATAAACTTGAGCGCTCTTGTTCCCATTCTTGGGTCCTTCGAGGGAGGCGCCAACGCAACGAACAAGGCAACCGGACTATAATGCTTGAACACTCTCACTTAGCCATAGAATTCTATAATTTTAAATTTCGCGAAGCCCCTAGTATTCTAAGACCGAGTTCGGGCGCTATCCACGCCTAGGCCGGACAATGCCGACTCCTCGCCTAAGCGGCATAAGTCTTTAGGGACTCGAAACCTCTCGAACAGCCGACCGGCTCTCGCCTCTATCATGACGGTTAGTTTTAGCTTTCCACCGAGGTGCTTAACCTCGCTCAACCGAGGCACAATCGCAGTGGTTCTCCCAAATACTACCTTAGCCGATATAATGTAACGTAAGGTACCAAAACATGGGAGCCGCAAACCCAACTATCGACCCAAGACATGATTCGGAGTCGATGCATATAATGTTATAAGTTCGGGTGCCGCACTTGTGAAAGTGTTCGGACTTATCACACCATGTTGTGGGGTACTTAAGCCCTCGTGTATTGCCCTGCACTAAAGTGTACAGCTTGCACAATGTCATAAATGAACATATATATATATAGAAAAAAAGAATTCAATAATAGGCGGCTATGTATTGTTTATTCAAAAGGTGCGAAGAGCGTAACGATACAAATAGTGCGATAAGCAAGGGACGGGACTTTTTAACATGTCCCCCTCTAGGGGTAAGCTGTGGGATGGTATGTAAAATAGGTATACTAATCGTAATAGAGATCACCTGGACACTCGATGTAGCTTTATGCTTCCCTGGTTGTTGCATCTTGCGTTTGGCGATTCTACTGCCGGACAGGGCTTCGTGAGAATGGAGTCCTGAAAGTAAAAAAAAGAGAAGAAAAGAAAATAATGACACAATCGGGAGCCCCTGGTGCGGTTGAGCCGCATTCTGGGCATGCCGTGGTCGTGCCCCTTCCCCTATGCCCATGGTATTTCCAGAGCGTAATTATGTACGCGTGGTACTGGTTTAGCAATTTCGCGAGGGTCGGGCTTGGGACGCATTGCTATGCGCGTTTCTAACATGCCAGCGGTCTTGTTGTAGGTTACTCCGGCGGCTTGATGGTGTCCGGACGCTTAATAGCCGGACTCGAGAATTGCCTTAAGAGGTCGCTTTGTACTTTCGCCGAGGGTTGGCCAGATGCTCCTCCGTCCGGAGAGAGCGCTTTGGTGTTCCATTGACCGTAATGACCTCGAGGACCGCATCTTGAGCTTGAGATATGCGTAGTGCGGCACCGCATTGAACTTTGCAAATGCGGTTCGTCCGAAAGCGAAAGGCGTGATAGCCGCCGCGAATGGGAATATGTCAAGATTAACTCCTCGCTTCGAAGTTATCCGGGATCCGAAGACCATTTCAAGTGTAACCGAGCTCGCATAGCTTGGCCTCTACACTGGTATGACGCCTTTAAAGGTCGTCTTCGTGGGTTTAATCCTTGATGGGTCTATGCCCATTTTGCACACTGTATCCTGATAAAGTAGGTTCAGGCTGTTGCCGCCGTCCATTAGGACTCTAGTGAGGTGAAATCCGTCAATGATTGGGTCTAGAACCAATGCGGCGAATCCACCATGGCGGATGCTAGTGGGGTGGTTCCTTCGATCAAAAGTGATCGGGCAGGAAGACCACGGGTTGAACTTTGGGGCGATCGCTCCATCGCATATACGCCCCTTAGTGCACGCTTCCGCTCCCTTTTGGGTATGTGGGTTGCGATATCATGTTCACCGTCCGCACTTGTGGGGGAAGCCTTCTGTCCTCTATTGTTCGGCCGGGGCTCCTTCCTCACATCGCTATGCAGCCCCTTGTCATTGTTTTCGCATTTAACTTGCTCGTCGCTTGAACACCCAACAATCCCCTGTTGGTGTGGTTGGCTTTTTTGAAGTGCCGTGGTATCTGGCGCGAGCGATCGAAAGTATTCGGTCCAAATTGACGGGCCCGAGTATTTCTTTTAAATGGCTTTTTCCACGACCGGGTTTAGAGCCTCAATCCGGCATTGACCGCCAGATCCTCAGCATTATCGCCAAGCACGCGGCGCTTGTGCTTGTTGCGACGCGACCTGCCACTGCTGTCCTTGGTATCCGAATTACCAGGGCTCTTGGTCATGTTGTTACCACGAGCTAGCCAGCTGTCCTATCCCGCGCAAAAGCGGGTCATGAGTGTTGTGAGGGCTGCCATGGATTTCGGCTTTTCCTCCCTAGGTGCCGCAAGCCACTCGTCATGGATGTTGTGTTTGAAGGCTGCAAGGGCCTCGTGATCCGCCAATCAACAATTTGATTTTTCTTGGTTAGGAACCGTGTCCAGAATTGTCTGGCCGATTCCTCTCGCTGCTGAATTATGTGGCTTAGGTCATCGGCATCTGGTGGTCGCACATATGTGCCCTGGAAATTGTCGAGGAATGCGGCTTCCAGGTCTTCCCAACAACCGATTGACTCTGCTGGCAAGCTATTAAGCCAATGTCGGGCTGGTCCTTTAAGCTTGAGTGGGAGGTATTTGATGGCGTGTAGATCATCACCGCGGGCCATGTGGATGTGAAGGAGATAGTCCTCGATCCGAACCGCAGGATATGTTGTGCCATCGTATGATTCAATGTTTATGGGTTTGAAACCCTCAGGGATTTGATGATCCATCACTTCATCTGTGAAGCATAGTGGGTGTGCGGCACCTCTGTATTGGGCTATATCACGACGCAGATCAAATGAGCTTTGTCTACTGTGTTCGGCCCGGCCGGAGTTGCCATATCCGACGTGACGGTTATCGTCACGTGTCGCGAGGCGCCCACGTGATCCGTAGATCGATCTTGTTTGCCTTGCCTTGTCCTCCAATATATCTCGCAGGTCTGGCGCATTTCCCCACGCCTTTGTATTATTTGAGCGGCGTCAGGGTGCGGCTTGAGTTGAGGGCCAAGAGGCCTCTCTGTCGCGGCCACGAGGTGGTCGGTCAGCCGTGTCATGCACTGGTGATGTAGGTTTGGGTGCTTCCTCCTCTAATCGGGGTAGCAGCCTGCGTCTTGTGTAGCTCTTGGAGGGGCGCTCGAGTTCATACTCTTCGGCCGCAAGGACTTCACCCATCCGCCGCCTAGCAAGTCTTGGTCAGCTCTAAGTATTGTCGCTTTTTCTTGAGGCTGTTTGTCGTGGCTGTGAGCCTGCGATTGAAACGCTCTTGTTCGACGGGATTCTCGGGCATGACGAATTCGTCGTCGTCGAGGCTTGCCTCATCTTCGGAGGGGGGCATGTAATTATCGTCCTCTACCTCTTTTCTCGCCGCCTCTCATAAGGGCTGGCTTCTCCATCCTCCCCGCACCGAATCCTCGCCGAGGGGGTTGTCTTCGCACCGTCCCGGTGTTATTGTCTCCCGTCTTAGGAATCACCGCTTTTGATGTGGCGGATTTAGAGGGCGCCACGACGCCGGGCGCTTAGGCTGTTTCTTGAGGGGTCATCCTCCATTGCTCCATCGCCATTCGCATCTTTTGGGATGTCCACCATGTATATGTCGTATGACGAGGTGGCCTTCCAAAGGCCCTGTGGGCGCTGGTTCTTGGTCGCCTCGCATCGTCGTCCATACCGCCGATGTCTTCGGAGTCAAGTCGAGCATGTCGCTTAAATCATCGGCAAGGCTACGAAGTGGGTGGTGTGTGGGCTTTGATTTTCTTCGTCGTCTGATCCCAACCTTCCCGACCATAATCCGCCAGGCTCTCCGATAAAGAGAGAGACTTTAGTGAATTCAGATGTCGCCAAAGGGCGAAAAGTCAAAGATGTCCGCAGCTGTGAATTTATGATCGGCGCCTCAATCGGATTCGATTGGGGCGCGGAAGGCTCGGAGTCCGGAGAGGAGTCCGCGCTTTGAGTTACGAAGCCAGATAGGATCGGTAGGTGTACGGCTCAACCGCCGTAGAGATTGAAGCCGCCGAGGCGGTGTCCAGCCACCCGTCCTCGATCGGCGTAGTCGGCTCCGAGCTAAAGGTCGGAGCGGACACTAGTGCGTTTCTCAGACACTGCTCGCGGCAGAGCTAGATCATGCCCTCGTGATGGCGGGCGGCGTTTGGTCAGGGTTTGAACCCGTCAAGATCAAGTCTCCGCGACGCCACCGTGTAGTTCAAACTTCCAAATCGACCAGGTGGCGGGCGTAGCTTTCAATCTGCTCCAGATGGCTGTTTAATTGCCCGCAGTGCAAAGCCGCCGAATACGAAGATCTGTCCAGGGAGAAAAGCCTCACCATGGAGCGCATCGTCGTTGATGATCGGAGGAGCCATCGGGCCTAAAGATGACGACACAGAGGAACTCTCAATGAATGCACCAATGTCGGTGTCAAAACCGGCGGATCTCGGGTAGGGGGTCCCAAACTGTGCGTCTAGGCGGATGGTAACAGGAGACAAGGGACACGATGTTTTTACCTGTGTTCGGGCCCTCTCGATGGAGGTAAAACCCTACTCCGCTTGATTAATATTGATGATATGGGTAGTACAAGAGTAGATCTACCACGAGATCGAGAGGCTAAACCCTAAAAGCTAGCCTATGGTATGATTGTTGTTCGTCTCCACGGACTAAAACCCTCCGGTTTATATAGGCAATCAAGAGGGTTAGGGTTACACAGAGTCGGTTAAAATGGTAGGAAATCTACATATACGTATCGCCAAGCATGGCTTCCACGCCAAGGAAAGTACCATCCGGACACGGGACAAAGTCTTCAATCTTGTATCTTCAAAGTCCGTGAGTCCGCCAAAGTCTATAGTCCGCTATCCGGACACCCCTAATCCAGACTCCTCACCTAAGCGCCATCGAACCTTAAGTGTGTAGACCCTACGGGTTCAGAATCATGCGTACATGACCGAGACAGCTCTCCGCCAATAACCAATAGCGGGATCTGGATACCCATGTTGGCTCCCACATGTTCCACGATGATCTCATCGGATGAACCACGATGTCAAGGATTCAAGCAATCTCGTGATACAGCCCAATTGTCAATCGATGCGTTATTTGCCCGAGATTCGATCATCGGTATCCCAATACCTCGCTCAATCTTGTTACCAAAGAAGTCACTTTACTCGCTCCATAATGCATTATCCCGTGACTAACTAATTAGTCACATTGAGCTCATTATGATGATGCATTACCGAGTGGGCCCAGAGATACCTCTCTCACACGGAGTGACAAATCCCGATCTCGATTCGTGCCAACCCAATGAGACACTTTCGGAGATACCCGTAGTGAACCTTTATAGCCACCTAGTTACGTTGTGACGCTTGGCACACCCAAAGCATTCCTACTATCTGGAGTTGCACTATCTCATGGTCTAAGGAAATGATACTTGACATTAGAAAAGCTTTTAGCAAACGAACTACACGATCTTGTGCTATGCTTAGTATTGGGTCTTGTCCATCACATCATTCTCCTAATGATGTGATCCCATTATCAATGACATCCAATGTCCATGGTCAGGAAACCATAACCATCTATCGATCAACGAGCTAGTCAACTAGAGGCTCACTAGGGACATGTTGTGGTCTATGTATTCACACATGTATTACGGTTTCCGCTAATACAATTCTAGCATGAACAACAGACAATTATCATGAACAAGGAATTATAATAATAACCATTTTATTATTGCCTCTAGGGCATATTTCCAACAGCCTCCCACTTGCACTAGAGTCAATAATCTAGTTCACATCACTATGTGATTGCAATGAATCCAACACCCATTGGGTTTGATCATATCTCGCCAGAGAGAGGATATTAGTCAACGGGTCCGAATCTTTCGTGATCCGTGTGCTTTACAAATCTCTATGTAATCTCCTAGATGTAAATTTACCACGCTATTTGGAACTATTCCAAATAACTGCTCTACTATACGTATCCGGTCTACTACTCAGAGTCATCCAAATTAGTGTCAAAGTTTGCATCAGCGTAACCCTTTACGACGAACTCTTTTACCACCTCCATAATCGAGAAAATTCATTAGTCCACTAGTTACTAAGGTTAAGTTTGACCACTAACATGTGATCCATTCCTAGATCACTCTTGTACCCCTTGACTGACTCATGGCAAGGCACACTTCAGGTGCGGTACTCAACATAGCATACTGTAGAGCCTACGTCTAAAGCATAGGGGACGACCTTCGTCCTTTCTCTCTCTTCTGCCGTGATCAGGTCTTGAGTCTTACAATACCCACCCCATATAACACAGCCAAGAACTCCTTCTTTGCTGATCTATTTTGAACTCCTTCAAAATCTTCTCACTGTATGTATTCATTTGAAAGTACTATTAAGCCACTACACCTAATCCGTCACAAATGAGTGAAAATCTGTCATCAGTGCCCTTGCATGACGGACTTGAATTCCGTCATGTATATCGCGTCATAATTTGACATTGTGCCTTCCTTGACGATTCTTGTCCGTCATGGATCTATCCCAAGCCAGCGGTGGCCCTAACCAGTGTGACAGAACAAGCGGTGATAGCCTGACGCCACGTTTGATTTTCTATTCGCCAATTGGAATGATGTGGCCGCCTACGTGGATACTACTTTTCGTTACAGAAATCGTCATGAATGTAGGCAGAATTTAAATATGGTCAAACCAATTACTTTCGGCCCAATTTTGACACAATATATTTTTTAGCCAATTTTGGCCTAAAGAGAAAGTAATTTGAAACAGTTCACACAATATGCAGCAAACTGCATGTATATATTTTTCTCAAAAAAATTCTATGTGTATATACAACATAGCAGTTTACAAATCCGCCATGTAATGATAATTTACAACATAGATTCACTAAATATATCACACAACAAGGTTAAGTAGCACTACAATCCAGTTTACATCAACAAAACATATAAACTTTCGAGGCTGTTGTTCAGGTTCTTCGTCGACTCTCCTGATGGCAAGTATCACATCATGTCATGGCGCTGGATTATGTTGGGTAGCACTATGTAGCCCACTACCCATTCATACCTAGCATATTTAAAAGAACATTAGGTATTTGCAGATTAATAGATAGTAGAGACAAGAGTATTACAACAAGTAAAAAAATGTATTACATGTTCTCTTGGCCAGTATTGGGAGTATTATTACTTATAACAGGAAAAATAATGAAATGAAGCAAACCAGTATATTTGTATAGAAGGTGACAAGAACTACAAATATAATTTATTACATGGCTTACAAATTACATCATGGTTATAAGGTACTCCCTCGTTCGAATACTTGTCATCAAAATAAATAAAAGGGGATGTATCTAGACATATATTAGTTCTAGATACATCTCTTTTTATCCATTTTGATGACAAGTATTTTTGGACGAAGGGAGTACATGCTAAATCATAAAACATGAACACCAACAGTAAGTGTTATTATGAACTGGATCACCTTGCAACACCCAAATGCTCTAATCTACCCACTTGACCAGCATAGTGTTATTTATAACAGGAAACGATAATGAAAGGAACTAGTATACATGTATACAAGACAACAAGAGGAACAAGAAATCAGAGGGAGAGTCAAGTCATAGTGAAATCAAGGACATAAGAGGGAAGATAAATTTGACTGTTTTTATGTAAAATAAAGGTTCAGAAATGTGCAGAGATATTCAGTGTTGGACGCTATAAGACCATACTTATTTTTTGTATACATTTACTTAAAATGAATATTCTAATCTTGTTAGCTAGTTGTCAAGCAAATTATTTATCAAAACGTTTACTGCAAATTTACGTAACACAACACTTTCTTGAAGACATCGGACAGTTCATATAAAGAATATGAACCATGAGTTAGAGACAATATTTTCTAAATATTAAGTTATGAATAGTCAGTCAAACAATGTAAACTGGATGTACAAAATTAACCAGATAAAGAGCATTAAAACATTAAGCCGATATATGCTTGTGACAAAAAGGGCCTTAAAAGTGCAGAAGCCTTTCTAGTGTGAACTATATAACTCTATAAAGGGACAAGAAATTCTTTATAAGACATAACAGAAATTACATTCAGAAAGGGAAATATATACTTTGATGCTCTAAGTTTATTAGTTCTATGGTAATTGTTGAATTACAAAACAGGATTACACGAACATAGAGGAAAAGGAGCAGAAATTTATAGAAATGAGCGCAAGATTTAAAGCTTTCACATGCTCAGCTCCATTCCCATGAATAATAGAAAAGGTTTGTAGACAAATGCACTTCTATATATCCCACAAAAAAGAAAAATGCAGTTTTATAGGACATGCAGAAAAATTGATAATATTCCAAAAGACATGAAAATAACTAACTGAATATACACTTCTTCATATATAAGTGAAATTGAATGTCATGGTAAGACAGGCTAAACCTTAGGACATGCTAGCATGTTAATGTACTGTAAACCTCAGGAGACGCTAGGGTGTTAATCTCAATCCACAATTGTAGTGGATGATTGTAGGTGTCTCATCTGTTCAATGTTGATTTGAAAGCTGAGATCATGTTACACAAAACAAACTTCTACGGAAACAACGCAAGAGAAGGGGAAAAGTAAGACTTAATTAAGTATTCCACTAAATAAACATAGTACTGCTATAAGCAATTATCAGTTACATAAGTAGAGAGTTGGCATAAAATTATGTGACCGATATTATTATATGCAATATAATATAGCAATCTAATATAGGTCCATGATAAATCGATCAATATATGATGCTAATTGATAGCCGAGAAACAAACATAGTAAAAAAAATTGAATTACTGACTTGCCAACAAGAACAACCACCCAAAACAGAAGAGGGGGCTCTAGGTTGGCTTGAAGTAGATGCACAACCGCCGTTCCTGCCGTGCTCCTCTATGTTGGCTGCTGGCCAGCGGCGGCCAGAGGGATGCACGTGTCCATACACTAGAGTTAGGCGATGAAAGAATAGTTCAGAATATGTATTTACCTCCTGTGTTTCGTCACCATGGATCACCATTGCAGGGAAGCCTCTGTTGTATAGCCAATATCTCAATTAATCCGCTTCTCGTTTTGTCTCCACAAAAACCAATGTTAGTCTGTTCAGGCTAGAAAAACAAGAAAACTAGCATGAGAAAAATCTTAAAGAATAATAGTAAATAAACCCAATTGTTACAATCCAAGATGGCAGCAAATAATACCATATTGGTGAGTACGACAAGGTGCAATGAACAAAATATGTAATATTTGCTGCAACCAAATGATGGTATTAAGTACGTTTCACGGATCTGACACTAAACTTTACGTAATTAGCGCAAGAGCGAGAGTAGGCGAGGAGGACTGATCAACAAAATGATGATATCAGATAGAAAGTTTGCATAAATATATATAAGAGAAGCAGTGTAATAGCAGCCCTAGTTAACAATCTTACTCTTGGTCAAACGATTGAGTGAGATTAATGGATTACTTTTATTCCACAATAAGAAAAATCCAAGGAACCAACAGAAGCATCTCATGGTCACTTAATTATTAAATTATTAGTTGCTTAACTAACTAGCGGATCTCACAAATTCTACGCTGCTAGTGCTCGCATGGTGAGAGAAGAAAAAAGGAAGTAGCAAACAGTACTAGTCTATTGTTGGCTGTAGCTTACGAGTACCAGGAACAAAGTGGCCCCCTTTCTCTCTCAGGTTCAGTCCAAGAGAAAAGGATAGCCCCTGGAGAACTACGTTCCAGTAGAGTAGTAATCACTTAGAAAGAAAAGAAAAAACAGAGCGAGAAGGGTCAACCTTATTATTCTCTGCAGAATCATGGTGGTCGGGGCGGAGGACCTGGCCATCGAGCTCGTCCAGCTCGTCGGGCTGGAGTGTGTAGTCCCGGTGGTCCACTTCCATTGAAGTGAAGAGGCGGAGAGGTCCTGCTGATCTGAATCGAAGCAAGAAACTTTGATTGGGGATGGGATAGAAAATGAAGTAATGAAGGAGAGAGGAGACAGTGGGGGGAAGCAGGGAGGGACCTTGTGCAGGTCGTTGACGTCGCCGGAGAGGTCGAGCTCAGGCCTCCCGCAGGTCACGGTCCTCGTCCTCTCCTCATCCGGCGCTTGCTACTCCAATCTTCAGATGGCGAGGCAGCTGCGCCGCTTGGGAGGAGGGAGGCCCCTGTCGCGGATCCATGGCCCAGGTCGTGAGCAGCAGAGGCGCGCCATAGCGGCTAGGGTTGGTCGCCGCTTCCATCGGGCCGGTGCAACCGCGGTAGCCATGGATCTTGGGCGGAGAGGTGGAGGTGGGGAGGTGGAGGCGGATGACGGGGCCGAGGAGAGGCGGGGTGTGCTGGCGGCGGATGGAGAAAGAGATTGGGGACGAGAGTGTGTTAGGGTTAGAATTTATACGGGGGAAACGTTTCGGGCTTTAGGCGGGCTTTAGTGGGCTTGTGGGTCTGTACTGGGCGGTTCATGACGAATTCCTAGATTGTCACCGGAAATCCGTCATGAATTAACAGGTTTCTTGTAGTGAGCATTTTGATCTATCCTTATAGATCTTGATGCTCAATGTTCAACTTAATCCAGGTTTTCCATTGAAAAACACTTTTCAAATAACCCTATATGCTTTCCAGAAGTTCTACATCATTTCTGATCAACAGTATGTACTCATCAGAAATTCTATAGTGCTCCCACTCACTTCTTTGGAAATACAAGTTTCTCATAAACTTTGTATAAACCCAAAATCTTTGATCATCTCATCAAAGCGTATATTCCAACTCCGAGATGCTTACTCCATTCCTTAGAAGGATTCTTTGGAGCTATGCATACTTGTTAGCATCTTATAGGATTGACAAAACCTTCCTTGTATCATATACAACCTTTCCTCAAGAAAATCGTCAAGGAAACAATGTTTTGACATCCTATCTGCAAGATTTCATAAATAATGCAGTAACTGCTAATATAATTCCAACAGACTCTTAGCATCGCTACGAGTGAGAAAGTCTCCTCGCAGTCAACTCCTTGAACTTGCCAAAAACATCTTAACGACAAGTCGAGCTTTCTTAATGGTGATACTTACCATCATTGTCCGTCTTCCTTTTAAAATCCATATGTACCCAACAACCATCAAGTAGTTCTTCCAAAGTCTATACTTTGTTTTCATACATGGATCCTCTCTCGGATTCTATGGCCTCGAGCCATTCATTGGAATCCGGGCCCACCATCGCTTCTCCATAGCTCGTAGGTTAATTGTTGCCTAGCAAGATGACCTCCAAGACAGGATTACGTACCACTCTGAAGTAGTACGTATCCTTGTCGACCTACGAGTTTTGGTAGTGACTTGATATGAAGTTTCATGATCAATATCATCAGCTTCCACTCCAATTGGTGTAGGCGCCACAAGAACAACTTCCTGTGGCCTGCTACAGAAACCAATCCCATGAACCTTTGAATTCTAGTTCCACCCAGCACATTGCAATGGGGAAAATGCAGTCATTAGGATCAATTCCAACAGAACTAAGCAGCACTCCTTTAAACCTTGTTTTCATGTGCCAACCATCAATGAAGAGAATAGGCCTGTATCCCTTTAGCCATCCTCTCGTACATGCATCATATGACCAATACAATGTTTTCAAACATTTCCAGCCCATTGGAAATTGTGTATCTGTCACAAGTGTAGTTGTTAGCAGGAATGTAAACCCTAGGTTTTTGCTCCTTAGCTCATGCCCATAATCCCATAGACTGCTGAACTGCTCTTCCTCATCACCATGGATCTCCTTAAGTGCTTGCTTTCTAGCCCTAGCCAGCTTCCATTTATTAAGACTAACATTGAATGCCTTTGTTATTTTCCTTGAAAATGTTCCAAGTGACATATTCTGGTCATCTCTGAACTCATTAATGAAAAAATTACAAAGGATTTTTGCTGCCAAATCCTTTAACTTCCCCTTCTTCTGGCACTTACGCAATGCATTGTAGGCCTTGATAACAAAATCTCTAGTCTTGTTGTCATTTCCAGCCTTATGCACCCATGGGCAACCACCCTGACAAACTGCCTCTAATCTGATCTTGTCATTCTTCACCTTGTTGATCTGCACTCTATTCCTTATTGCATATGCCTTAAGAGATTTCCTCGGCTCAACCTCATCAGCAAATATGATACCTAATTTAAATACAGGGGATTTCATGTCCACCGAATTGAAAGCTTTGAACTTGTACTGAAGTTCATCTTCTGCTTCACTGGAGAGGTTGAGATCTTCATCTTCAAGTACATAGTCATGCTCAACCTCTACCTCCTCTTGCTCAGCCTCTTCATCAACATCAAAGTTAATGTTCTCTTCATAAAGATCATCATATCCATCATCTATGTCATAATCACTGTCACTAAATTCTGAATCTGGTAACACAACATCTTCAATCTGCAAATTTGGCTCTACACCAGCAACCAACAAGTTTGGGTGAGCACCATCGTTAAGCATGTTTAGCTCTGCACCATCTGTCAGCAAACTTGGGTCAGCACCATCATTAAGAAAATTTGGATCTGCACCATCTGTCAACAAAGTCTTTACTTCTGTTCCATCAGCTGTAACCTCTGAAATTACATCTTCAACATTCACAGAAATGATGATGTGATTAGATGTTGCACTGGCTGCACCAACAATTGAGTTGGTCATTCTGACAGGAATTTCAACTGATGACATCTTCACTATCAAATCTTCTCTGAAATTGCTGATGAAGTCTGAATGGTCAACCATAATTGCAAGAACTTTGTGCTGCACACTAGCTGTAATCAAATGCTGCAAATCCTCATCAGTTCTAATTCTCACCAAGCCACCTGAAATTGTTTTCTCAAGTAAGCACCAGTAAATTATGTTCTCATTGACATGATATCGCAATCATGTTAGGTGGTCTTCTAAGACTGCATATCAAAATGTGCAAGCATCAACATAGTCTAGCACCTCCAAACAAGAGTTATAGTACTCTAGGTCACTGATGGGTACACGGAAAATTCCACCATGCTCCAGCCCAAAGGTAAAGAAAGATGTCCGAACACTTTGTCCCATTCTTTGAATCACAAACTGCATCCAAAAGTGCATTAATTCAAGGCAAAATTCAGTTCAAAGGCATCTAACAATGAATTCGCGACACCAAACTCTTATTTGCACAAATTTAGTTAAAAATTCAAGAAACTGAATATAACACGTAAATTTTAACACCGAATGCTTAATCGCATGTATTCGCTTAAAAGTTCGATAAGTACACACTTTCGCTAATCAATTTAAGAAACATCATAAATGTACCATGAACATAAATGACCTAGAAACCACATAAATTGTCAAACATATATATGATTTTTTTAACATTGATTGGAATACAATAAACTGAAGAAATTCAGTTAATTATGCAGATAGCAGCACAAATTCAGATAACTTCTGTCACTAAACTACTTGCAATGCTCAACCTTTTCTTCAACACTAAGCTTTGGAATTTATGAAAACCATATGACTAATTCCATAGGCTTTGGGCCACCTTATTCATCAAAAACATAACTCAAAGGTCAGTATTGTAGGAATATAACTCAACATCATCATAAATGAACTACAAAATTCAGAAATTTAGCGGTACAATGCATGTAAGAAAATCTATGACAAAACCCTGCGACAAAACTCCACATGAATTGGATACGATTTTCCAAATAGGGTGCTTGCACAAAACAACACTACCTTCATGCCCGAAACCCATACCTTGCTGCTGAAATCCTAGACTAAATGCATAGCTCAAAACCCTAGCTTTACCGGTAAGAATACAACATTACATCATCACAACACTACATAACCATAAATCTACCTCCAAATCAGACGGATCCGCCAGACTTGGCCGTACTAAGCCCGACGACATCGAAGAGGAACAAGGGAGAGGAGGAGCAGAGCAGAGGTCAACTAACCATAGTCCTGAGGGAAGACAAATGGCAATGGACTAGGTGAGCGGAGGGAGGCGGCTCCCGATCCGAAGAGCTCCGGGACGCATCCATGGTTCTGACGTCAAGAACGGTCGCGCCCTCAAGGTGAAGAAGAATGGAGAAGGTGGGAACGGATGGATAAGATACATGAGTTGCCCCGACATAATTAATTTAGGTGCTCCCGAGTGACTCTAGAGGCTGCCATGCGGGTTGATTAGAGAGAGAGGCAGGGGGTCTTTGCAAAAACGCGTGCGCCGACCGGCTCGGGCCCGAGCCGTCCAGTTGTCGAGCTCTGATTGGTCCAGGACCAAAGTTGCACATTGGATGCAAATTATAGGACTGGATAGGTGCATTTGTAAAATGTCCATCTCGTCAAGCTGTGACAGCACGGACGGAACACGCAAGGCAAGGCAGGTCCTACGCGTCGTCAAGCCGGCCCGGTCCCGGTAGTAGAAAGCCATTAGGCTGGTCATAGTGGGGAGTAACTTAGACTAGTAACATGCATATGTTACTAGTCTATGTTACTACCTCTATAGTGCATAGTATCATAGATTAGTATCATAGGTGGTCTCATTTATTGCTATGCATGACACATAGTAGCATCATATTTATTATGTTACAGTATCTACCTATGTTACTATGATCATCTCTTTCTTTTTTAATTGCCTGCCACATAAGCATATTTGCGAGTTCCAAATGCATTATACTATTTATGTTACCCTACTATGGCCAACCTTAGATTATGGAAGGAACATGGGCTAGAGATGATGAGATCACCGCAGGTGCAGTGTGTGCCGATCGATCGGGACGCCAAGTCCTCGGCGTCAATGTCAACCACGCGTCTCCCTCTCGCCCATGGAGTAGAGAAGACATGCAAATTAAAGCCGTTACCCTACAAATGTTTTACCCGATGCATGCATGGCCTTTGGTCCGTGGGTGGATATCTGATGATACGGCACATTAGATGATACGGTGATCTCGTACCATCTTGGATGTTAGATCTTGACTATAGGGACAGGATTGATCAACCTCTTCACCACTGGAAAATATGCATAGGGCACCCTGTGTTTTGCCGTAAATGAGCGACTCATCGTATCCTGGCCGTCACATGCGCCTTTGAACAGAATCCTGCTCGTGCCCCCGCCACCGCCGGGCTTTTTCCCACCGCCACCGGCCACCATGACGCCATGCCCCAACCACTCTCGCTAGCCCCGACTACACACAACCTATTCAGCTCCACCGTGTGCGCCGAACCCGTTGCTCAGATGAGATCCACGCTCGACAGTACGATGGGAGGCGAGACAAATCTCTCCCCACCGCCACCGAACCGGAGACTCTACGCAGCGAGGAGCAGGTAAGAAGCAGCTTTCTTCATTGGCTTCGACCAATTTATGTTATTCGACTTCTTGATTTTGCTTTTGGTTTAGGATTGGGTGTCGGTATTTGGGAGTCGCTTCCTTCGGACGATTCCTCTACGAGCCATCGAGTGGGTGCCATGGCGCAAATCCTAGTTGTGCCGCCGGCTACCATGGGTCATGTCCGATCATCACCAGCATTGAGCTCGATTTATCGGTAGAAGGCAATTTGTCGCTGCCGATTGCAGCGGTCGGAGCTCGCTCGCCTCCTCCAACTGTGGTGATGTGTGCATTGGGGGTTATCGCCCAACCAATAGTTGTAATACGGCGGCAGCCCGTTCATCAGGAAGTGCAGCACATATGGGAGGATCCGAGCTCTATCTGGTTAGTTTATCCTCTAATCTTGTAGTAGTGTTCATGCAAAGATCTAGTTTTCGGAATAAGATTGTTCTGTGAGTTGTTGTCGTCACAGGCTGCAAAGAAATGTAGCCCTTAATGAGCGGAAGCATGCCATGAAAGATTGTGCAGAAGTTTGAGCATATATAGGCATGCAAGAATGCGCTTCTTTGTTTGACAAATTCCTTCAACGAGTCATGGGTTAGTATTAGACAGGGGCTGGAGTATCACAACTTCTAGGCTTGATGTGGCAAAAAATTTAAAACTGAAAGACAACTGAAGCTATTCTCAGTTCCGAGCAACTCGAGTTAGAAAATTTTAAAGGCCCTTTATCAATTTTTATATGCATCGCTATGCTATTACACAATTTCATGACATCTAGTAACTAGTATCACATCTATTAAATAGTATCAAGCAGGCTGAGTACCTGTCTAAGCATTATCGCAAGAATTTTGTTTTCATGAATTTTGTTTACCTCTAACAGTCTCATCCTTAAGATCCTGACGCTTGGTACATAAGCATTTGTTGATAGCTTGGTACGAATTCTTCCCTGGCCAATCATTAGGGGGTTGCACATAGACTCAAGAAGCAGATGCCATTATATTATTATTTTTCATTTCAGTTAGTTAAGCCAAAGATTTATTTATTATCTTGCTTCACTAGTGATATGTAAGACACTGAGATTTAGAAGGTGCATAAGCTTCCACACCAACAATCGTTGGGAACAACCAGAGTCATGCATTCTTGGGTCAAAACATTTTCTGGATTTGAAAATAGTATGGGCGCAAATAACTGGGCTCCTTAGGTGAAAAGATACAGTGACTTTGCTGTCATTTAACAAATATTATGAATTAATAAGATGTCAACACTGTTATTCTGAACAAGATAATGATGATGTGGAGGGGGAGTAACAATAATTTCATACTTGTCAAGCTGAACTCAGTACATGTTCACTGCCACGTTGTTGCTTATATGTGCCGGTAGGGTTGTACTGCTGTCCAAGTTCTTGCCATTTCAAATGAATATGGTGCGGCTACATGTAGCTTCAGATGCTTGTTATAGCTAATTGCCAGGATAGTTAAGCTTACATTCTTAGCTTTGTGGTTTGTTGGTGTCCAGTGCACATGCTAATGGTGACTTGTAGGGCAAATAAATTAGATGCAAAATTATGATTGACGGCTATGCAGCCAAATCAGAACTAGTGGCTCCTATCATGTGACGAATGTATTTGGAAAAAGAAACTCAGGAAGGAACTATGTACAAGTGCACAAGGAGTTTTGCTCAGCAGAAAGCAAAATTGAAAAAGGTATGCAACAGGTTTTTCAGATTAATATTCTGCAATCATAAATATCATGTTCAATTAGAACTGCAGATCTTTCTCTGAAAGGATGTCATATTGTGAACAACAACCTTTTGTATCTACAACAAAATTTTGCTATCTGCACTTGCAACAGCTTCATAATTTTCTCTCATTTTCCTCGCGGTGGATCTTCTTTTTCTTTAGTTGTGCAGCACCAACAACTGCCGATTTAGCTACCACTGTCGTTTCCACAGACATAAGCAGGCTGTTACGAAGAAGGTGAAAAACCAGTACCTAGGCGGCGAGGGGAGCTCGGGAATGCTATGGGACCCGAGAGCATCTTCAAGTCCAGGTTATGGATGAGCTTTCTCGGCGAGTCATGCGCAGCTGACGCGTATGCTCCTTTCGTCCATGCCAAAGTTGAGTTGCAGTCCTGCTGCATCTCAAGAAGTCGAAGACCAAGTGGTTCTCATGGTGTTCATGATGATTATGCGTCTGTTATTTTGCGGAAATGCCTAAACAAAAAACTTTTCTTGTCTATTTTTGTCGTAGTCCATTTTTTTGATTCAATGAATTCATGATAGGCAAGGCATAAAAAATGGAGTGAACAGAAATTCATTCGTAAACTCGAGATATTAATGTTAGAGCATCAAGCATGTAAATCGATGTACTAATGAGGCAGCCCATGTTTTGGCAAAATCTGGTGAAGATGATGCTAGGTCTTGCTTGTATAATAGTGTCCCTGATGTTATCAGGAGATTGTTTGTAATGATGAGATTATGAATGAATGATAGTTGATAGGGTTCTGCCCATTGTCCCAAAACTGATCGAAATATGTTTGTGTAGCTGGAACCACACCTATTCCACCGCTATTCTACATGCATTATCAGCTTTGGGTTGATTTCTGTCATCACGTACAGAACTGGCTAATTGATGTCCTGAGTGCTATCCTACACTGAGAATACACTGCTTGCACATGCTAATCTGTTTGATTCTGTTCCGGGCGCATGTCGATCTGTTCTTCCGCCATGTGGACTTGGGCAATTTTTGCAAAAACATGCTGCTTTCTTGGGGTAAGATGCAAATGTTCCAAGGGGGAACATGTAAAGATGCTAGCAACTTGATCTTGTCCCTTCTTCTCACATCTAACGCACCACATGGTCTTGTATCATCGTATCACCCTATGCAATATCACCGATATTTTCCCTTGGTCCGGGGTGGATATCTGATGATACGGCACATTAGATGATACGGTGATCCCGTACCATCTTGGACGTTAGATCTGGACTATAGGGACAGGATTGATCAACCTCTTCCCCACTGGAAAATATGCATAGGGCACCCTGTGTTTTGCCGTAAATGAGCGACTACTGTGTATCCCGTCGTCCTGTGCGCCTTGAACAGAATCCTGCTCGTGCCCCCGCCACCGCCGGGCTTTTTCCCACCGCCACCGGCCACCATGACGCCATGCCCCAACCACTCTCGCTAGCCCCGACTACACACAACCTATTCAGCTCCAATTGCAGCGCCGAACCCGTTGCTCAGATGAGATCCACGCTCGACAGTACGATGGGTGGCGAGACAAATCTCTCCCCACCGCCGCTGGAACCGGAGACTCTACGCGGCGAGGAGCAGGTAAGAAGCAGCTTTCCTCGTTGGCTTCTGGACCAATTTATGTTATTCGACTTCTTGATTTGGCTTTTGGTTTAGGATTGGGTGTCGGCGCTGGGAGCTGAAGTCGGTTTCCTTCAGACGATTCCTCTCTCGAGCACCGGAGTGGGTGCCATGGCGCAAATCCTAGTTGTGCCGCCCGGCTACCATGGGTCATGTCCGATCATCACCAGCAGCTGAGCTCGATTTATCGGTAGAAGGCAATTTGTCGCTGCTTGCAGCGGTCGGAGCTCGATCTGCCTCCTCCAACTGTGGTGATATGTGCATTGGGGGTTATCGCCCAACCAATAGTTGTAATACGGCGGCAGCCCGTTCATCAGGAGGTGCAGCACATATGGGAGGATCCGAGCTCTATCTGGTTAGTTTATCCTCTAATCTTGTAGTAGTGTTCATGCACAGATCTAGTTTTCGGAATAAGATTGTTCTGTGAGTTGTTGTCGTCACAGGCTGCAAAGAAATGTAGCCCTTAATGAGCGGAAGCATGCCATGAAAGATTGTGCAGAAGTTTGAGCATATATAGGCATGCAAGAATGCGCTTCTTTGTTTGACAAATTCCTTCAACGAGTCATGGGTTAGTATTAGACATGGGCTGGAGTATCACAACTTCTAGGCTTGATGTGGCAAAAATTTAAAACTGAAAGACAACTGAAGCTATTCTCAGTTCCGAGCAACTCGAGTTAGAAAATTTTAAAGGCCCTTTATCAATTTTTATATGCATCGCTATGCTATTACACAATTTCATGACATCTAGTAACTAGTATCACATCTATTAAATAGTATCAAGCAGGCTGAGTACCTGTCTAAGCATTATCGCAAGAATTTTGTTTTCATGAATTTTGTTTACCTCTAACAGTCTCATCCTTAAGATCTGACGCTTGGTACATAAGCATTTGTTGATAGCTTGGTACGAATTCTTCCCTGGCCAATCATTAGGGGGTTGCACATAGACTCAAGAAGCAGATGCCATTATATTATTATTTTTCATTTCAGTTAGTTAAGCCAAAGATTTATTTATTATCTTGCTTCACTAGTGATATGTAAGACACTGAGATTTGGAAGGTGCATAAGCTTCCACACCAACAATCGTTGGGAACAACCAGAGTCATGCATTCTTGGGTCAAAACATTTTCTGGATTTGAAAATAGTATGGGCGCAAATAACTGGGCTCCTTAGGTGAAAAGATACAGTGACTTTGCTGTCATTTAACAAATATTATGAATTAATAAGATGTCAACACTGTTATTCTGAACAAGATAATGATGATGTGGAGGGGGAGTAACAATAATTTCATACTTGTCAAGCTGAACTCAGTACATGTTCACTGCTACGTTGTTGCTTATATGTGCCGGTAGGGTTGTACTGCTGTCCAAGTTCTTGCCATTTCAAATGAATATGGTGCGGCTACATGTAGCTTCAGATGCTTGTTATAGCTAATTGCCAGGATAGTTAAGCTTACATTCTTAGCTTTGTGGTTTGTTGGTGTCCAGTGCACATGCTAATGGTGACTTGTAGGGCAAATAAATTAGATGCAAAATTATGATTGACGGCTATGCAGCGAAATCAGAACTAGTGGCTCCTATCATGTGACGAATGTATTTGGAAAAAGAAACTCAGGAAGGAACTATGTACAAGTGCACAAGGGAGTTTTGCTCAGGCAGAAAGCAAAATTGAAAAAGGTATGCAACAGGTTTTTCAGATTAATATTCTGCAATCATAAATATCATGTTCAATTAGAACTGCAGATCTTTCTCCTAAAGGATGTCATATTGTGAACAACAACCTTTTGTATCTACAACAAAATTTTGCTATCTGCACTTGCAACAGCTTCATAATTTTCTCTCATTTTCCTCGCGGTGGATCTTCTTTTTCTTTAGTTGTGCAGCACCAACAACTGCCGATTTAGCTACCACTGTCGTTTCCACAGACATAAGCAGGCTGTTACGAAGAAGGTGAACAACCTGGACCTAGGCGGCGAGGGGGAGCTCGGGAATGCTATGGGACCTGAGAGCATCTTCAAGTCCAGGTTATGGATGAGCTTTCTCGCCGGCGAGTCATGCGCCTTCGGCGGCAGATGCTCCTTTCGTCCATGCCAAAGTTGAGTTGCGCAGTCCTGCTGCATCTCAAGAAGTCGAAGACCAAGTGGTTCTCATGGTGTTCATGATGATTATGCGTCTGTTATTTTGCGGAAATGCCTAAACAAAAAACTTTTCTTGTCTATTTTTGTCGTAGTCCATTTTTTCGGTTCAATGAATTCATGATAGGCAAGGCATAAAAAATGGAGTGAACAGAAATTCATTCAGAAACTTCGAGATATTAATGTTAGAGCATCAAGCATGTAAATCGATGTACTAATGAGGCAGCCCATGTTTTGGCAAAATCTGGTGAAGATGATGCTAGGTCTTGCTTGTATAATAGTGTCCCTGATGTTATCAGGAGATTGTTTGTAATGATGAGATTATGAATGAATGATAGTTGATAGGGTTCTGCCCATTGTCCCAAAACTGATCGAAATATGTTTGTGTAGCTGGAACCACACCTATTCCACCGCTATTCTACATGCATTATCAGCTTTGGGTTGATTTCGCCATCACGCATGTAATCGGCTAATTGATGTCCTGAGTGCTATCCTACACTGAGAATACACTGCTTGCACATGCTAATCTGTTTGATTCTGTTCCGGGCGCATGTCGATCTGTTCTCTGCCATGTGGACTTGGGCAATTTTTGCAAAAACATGCTGCTTTCTTGGGGTAAGATGCAAATGTTCCAAGGGGGAACATGTAAAGATGCTAGCAACTTGATCTTGTCCCTTCTTCTCACATCTAACGCACCACATGGTCTTGTATCATCGTATCACCCTATGCACGGTATCACTCGATATTTTCCCTTGGTCCGGGGTGGATATCTGATGATACGGCACATTAGATGATACGGTGATCCCGTACCATCTTGGACGTTAGATCTGGACTATAGGGACAGGATTGATCAACCTCTTCCCCACTGGAAAATATGCATAGGGCACCCTGTGTTTTGCCGTAAATGAGCGACTACTGTGTATCCCGTCGTCCTGTGCGCCTTGAACAGAATCCTGCTCGTGCCCCCGCCACCGCCGGGCTTTTTCCCACCGTGTGAGTGTTGTCGCCATGAGTGTATCATTTTTGCTGTGGTACTGCTACTCCAACAACCAATCATGCACGTCCACTGGTCTTTCTCTCTCTCTCGCTCGTCTCGCTCTATATACAGCCCTTACATCTGACCCTCTGCTTCCTTCCTCATCACCTCGAAGCTTCATCGAGTGAGAGAGGCAGAAACCAGCCGTCCATGGGGAACGCGGGTAGCACCGTGGGAGAAGGCGATCGCGAGGGAGCCGGTGCTCAACGTGGCCATGCATCGCCACTGCGAGGGTGCACGCCCACAGGCGCTTAGCTCCGCCGTCGGAGCCTCACTCACCGCACGCGGCGTTGTGAAGGTGCTTTGGACCGGTCGGCGACGGAGGCCACCGAGGAGGTGCGGTCTTGGCCACGGCCGACCCCGAAGCGCCTCGCAGGAGCCTCCACAGGCCACCAGCAAGAAGAAGGTCGACCTCGTCCTTATCCCGCCCAAGCCCGTCCAGAAGAAGGAGAACCCTTGGGCTCCTCGACGTCGCCCCCAACCCGCAGCGCCAGCCGGTCCTTCGTGACCACAGCGGCAACGACAAGAGGAACCACCAGCAGCCGGGTCTCGGGGTGTACCCATGCCCGCCCGTGCCCTACACTACAACACGGTTGACAAACAAAGGCATTTTCCAGGCGGCACTAAAAAAATTGCCTTAGATTACCTGTCTTAAAGGCGTTCTGTAGAAAATGCCTTCAAAAGTCCCTCGTTGGCAGGCGTCTATGAAAACGCCTCCAAATATTCACAATTAATGGCATTCTGAAAAACGCCTTCAAAGGTCCCATGTATACGAAGCGTTTTGCCAAAAGCTGTTGCAGATTTGGAGGCATTTTAGGAATATGCCGTAATATATTAGTACTCCTGCAACCAACCTCGCCAGCTGGACACGTATGCTTCAATCGGATTTATGAGCAGACTGGTGGATTAGCTGGCATGCAATACCTGCTTGTTCGATTCATGGTAGTATGCGTTTTCTTTTTGCGTGGGCATCCACACTCGGAACACAATGTAGCAATCTACTTTTAGTCCCATACTGCTGAGCTAACAAAAGTTTGACCAGTTTAAAAGGAGAACTGCATAATGCGTAATAAGAGTTTTTGTCTACGTCTCAGTCGACTGAGACTAGTCAGTTGAAATCATCCAACAGTAGCCCAGCCCATTTTAGTTTCTTAACAAGGCTGGTACTTTTTTCTACTGTTGCTGGGCCGGCCGTGTTATTGCAGCCTAATGCCTTCATTTTTCCGGTTGTTGTGTGCTCTTGGGCCAGCGATTTTTTGACTCTATCCAGAGTTTTTGCTGATGCTTCTCGTTCTGGCACACTGGCCGGGCCAGTAGTTAACTTTTTTTTTTGTAGTTTTACGGGGAGGGCCAGTAGTAACCTTAGATGTCTCAAAACAAGTAGTAACCTTAGCCGTTTGCATGATTTTCCTACCATACGGCATGTTGTTGTTTTCCGTTTGGTTTTTCTGTTTTTGCTTTTATTTGTTAAATGTTTATTTCCTTTGAAAAATCATATATTGGCTCATCGTAAAAAAGAAATGAAAGCTTTGTTTACATTTATAGTAATATTGGAAAAAATTGCTTGTTTATTTTTTAAATTATTCATCATGTGTTGAAACAAATATTCTTAAAGACATCATGTATATTAAAAAAATGTTCACGCTGTGTTTACAAAAATAGAAAATAACTAATAATACAAAAAAATAAGCAGAAATAAAATAAAATATGATAATAATAGTAGTAGTGATAATAATAATAATAACACCACAAAAGTTGCACTTTGAAAGACGTGTAGTTGTAGTTGCGGTGACATTGTGTCTAGTGAATGATATGCAAATGTCCCCCTCCTGACAAAAACATCACCGAGTTGTAGTCACGTTGAAGACATGCAATTTCAGTCGGGAGTGACACATGCAGTGGTGTGTTTAATGACAGACATGAAAAGAAAAAAAGTTCCACACCGATAGTAGACATGTAACTACGCGCAATTTAATTTACATGCAATTGTGTGTGATCGATGTGTGTGCAAATAGGTGGTAATATTTTTGAAAAAAAACTAATAGAAAACAGAAAAATGGGGAAAAGAAAAAAGAAAATGGGAGCCTGGCGCGATTGCAACACGAAGCAATGACAAAAGGAACAAAAAAATGCTTGCTTCAACACATGCCCAACCCAAAAAAGAAACACTCGTACACCACAAAAAAAGGCCCGACGAAAAAAAGAGAAAACGGGCGACACTTGCAGTTGCATGCCTAGTATAAAGCATGCAACTATGCCCCCTCTCCTGCCGCCCTATGGGGAAATGAAGGTCAGTTGCAGTCGGATGGTTAGACATTAAGTTGCAGTTGGGGGCGATGCTTGGAGTTGCGTACCTAGTGTCAGACATGCAATTGGCCCCTCTCCTGCTGCCCTACAACTAAAGAAGGCCAGTTGTAGTCGGATGGGTAGACATGCAATTGCAGTCGAGAGTGACACTTGCAATTGTATGCCAAGTGTTAGACATGCAACTTCCCTGGCTCTCTCGACGCCCTTCGACAAAACAAAAGTTCAGTTGCAGTATGGGGGGCGACACGTGCAATTGCATGCCTAGTGGCCGACAAGCAAGTGCCCCCTCTCCCACCACCAGCTGACAAAACAAAGGCCGGTTGCAGTTGGATTGGTAGACATGCTGAAAGATCGAGGATGTCGCCTAGAGGGGGGGGGGGGGTGAATAGGCGTTTTAAAATAATTACGGTTTAGGCTTGAACAAATGCGGAATAAACCTAGCGGTTAATTTGTCAAGCACAAAACCTAAAACAACTAGGCTCACCTATGTGCACCAACAACTTATGCTAAGCAATATAAGCAACTATGTGATAGCAAGATATATGACAAAGAACAATATGGCTATCACAAAGTAAAGTGCATAAGTAAAGGGCTCGGGTAAGAGATAACCGAGACACGCAGAGACGACGATATATCCCGAAGATCACACCCTAGGGGATGCTAATCTCCGTTTGGAGCGGAGTGGAGGCACAATGCTCCCCAAGAAGCCACTAGGGCCACCAGTAATCTCCTCACGCCTCGCACAATGCAAGATGCCGTGATTCCACTAAGGGACCCTTGAGGGCGGTCACCGAACCTGCATAAATGGCACCCTTGAGGCGGTCACCGAACCCAGACACTTTGGCAACCCTTGGGGCGGTCACTGAACTCGCAAATTGCTCGGGCGATCTCCACAACCTAATTAGAGACCCCGACGCTGTCTTGAGCTTTACACCACAACGATTGAGCTCGAACACCACTAACCGACTAGGGCGCCCAAGCACCCAAGAGGAACAAGCTCAAGGGCACCAAGCACCCAAGAGTAATAAGCTTCTCGACTTGTAACTTCCACGTATCACCGTGGAGAACTCAAACCGATGCACAAATGCAATGGCAAGGGAACACAGAGTGCCCAAGTCCTTCTCTCTCAAATCCCACCAAAGAAACTAATGCTAGGGAGGAAAGTAAGAGGAAGAACAAGAAGGAGAACACAAAGAACTCCAAGATCTAGATCCAAGGGGTTCCTCACATAGAGGAGAAAGTGATTGGTGGAAGTGTGGATCTAGATCTCCTCTCTTTTCCCTCAAAAACTAGCAAGAATCCATGGAGGGATTGAGAGTTAGCAAGCTCAAAGAAGGTCAACAATGGGGGCAAAAACGAGCTCAAGAGATAGGGAACCATTGGGGAAGAAGACCCCCTTAAATAGGTCCCCACGAATCTGCCCGTTATGTGCAGAAAACTGTAGGACCGGTACAACCGGTGCACGAACCGGTACAACCGGCCAAAGCAGAGGAAAAACCAACCTGGGAAAAGCTCTAAGCGGTACAACAGCCTGGGGAACCGGTAGTACCAGTTAAACCGGTTAAACCGGTCAACAACCGCCCAAGAACCGCTCCAAAATGTAAACTAGTCCGGTGGTAGAGCGGTACATGGCCGGTACAACCTCCGGACCAATCGAGGCGGTACAACCGCTCCAAACACCGGTTGTACCGGTCAACCGGTACAACCTCTCTACGGGGCGGTACAACCTCTCTATGTAAAACAGGCAATATCAAGACGAGGGATACCAATTAAGATGGCAAAACCTCGTAAATATAAGCAAGAGGAAAATAATCTTCACCACACAAGAGTGCAACAAGATGCAACGACAGAGGACACGCACTCAAGGCAAAAGCTTTCACGGAGCCACCAAAGAAATAACAAAAGAGAGACAAGGTGGACGTGGAAGAAAGGATATCATCTAGAGATGTAATTTCTCTCAAGTGTATAATGTTCTAGGTAGACGAAATCATGATGATATATATCTACAAAGAAGGATGTACACCGAAATAGTTACAACAAGAAGGAATGAGATATCCAAAAGGAAGTCATACATATACCAATAAGATATTTGCTTGAAAGCATAGCACTTGGCTAGATATGGTCTTATTGTATATAAATGAAGTCCAAACACACATCCATCAAAGGCATCACAACTAGCAACAAGAGATCATCGTTGGGATGCTTTGAGAAAGGAAACAAGTATCACAAGATATGAAATGAATATCATGCCAAGATGCAACCTACACAAGGTTGAATGCAAGAGGAGAAAGCATGAATAGATACTTGTTACCGAGATATCATTGGAAGGATGTAGTAGATACCAATTGAAGGTAGATAGTAGTTCATTGATCATCCTTGCTTGACTCCAGTATGCACATGGTGACAACACCTTCCTTGTGAGTGAGCCGAGCATCCAATGCATCTCCAAATGTTCCTAGAATAACAACATAAACTAAACGGTACCCAAACTCATCGGGACCAAATAGTTAGAAACACCAATACATAGGACAAACTCCACATAAATATGTGCATATAGATATGAAAATGAATTGCATGCACATCTCATCCAAATTGAGACTAGGTGGAGTTCCCCTATATATTGAGTCAACGAAAGAAAGCAAGCCAAATAGAATACATGAAGTAAATATGCATGCTCAAAACTTTCAAGAACCGATACCAAAAGACAAAGAAATGCCAAGTGAAAAGGATACCAAATGGAGAAATCATCACTTGGAAGATATCATTAAAGATACATCAAGGAATGAGATGTCCATTGATACACACTAAACTAAAGATGTCAAACTCCCAAAGAGAGGATGGTTCCAAACAAACCAAGCTCTCAACAAAGTTTCATGATGGCACAAAGTACCAAAAAGAAATGGCTTGCCTTCCACCAAAACACACTTGATAAGGATCACAAGAAGAGTGTTCTAAAGAAAATAGGATAGCTCCCCACGAGTTGTGCATTATATAGGATTTGCATTTGAATACAAAATGCACAAGGTGGGATCACTACTTTCACTATATCTAGAAAACACTAGACAATAACAAGAAATAAATAAGATCCACAAGTGGTAGGGAAGACACCGAGTTGACACAAACCTTGGCAAGAGAAAAGGCAAATAAAAACAAAACCAAAGTAAAGATGATCAACAAATTCTACCACACATAAGTGACTACCAACTGTCAAAAGACAAGAAGTATTTGAAAATAATTCCGGTGGTAGATAACAAGGACATCCAACATCATCTTCACAACAAACACAAGCAAATTGCAACTTGTAGAGCTAACATGCCACCTAGGAACAAGATAATTTACAATATCAATTCTAGGTGACAATATCTCAAATGTACACATTTTCTAGGCTTGTAATATGCACTTAGCATATTACTCCCCCATAATGTGATACCAATAATAACTTAACAAGAGGCAATAAGAGGATCCAACACGAGATAATCGATGGAATTTTTAGAATCTGAATTTCTCATGAGAGATATACCACCTAGCGACTAGATAATCTTGTAATAGCAATACTAGATGGTATTCCTCATGCACACACATTTATAGGATTGTGAGGTGCACAAAGCACATAACTCCCCCAAAATGGGATGTTCCATTGATCTCTCACACGAGCCAACTAGGATACAAACAGGAAGCAAAAAGGCTCAACCACGGCCTTTGCATACATGATGTGCAAACCAACACACACATACTTGATTGCTCAAGATAAGCAAGTTGGAAGCGCAACATATACAAACACATGCAAGGAATAAAACCAAAACATGCAAGGGGCAAGTAACTTTCAAGGTAAACAATTTAAGTACAAGTTACCGCAAGGAGGCACATTGGATATAAGATATAAACTAGATGATTCAATTGACTTGGGTTGAGACAATCAGAGTGATGAAGTCCCTTAATTCTTCATAAAGTATCCAAGTCTCCAAAGCCCTCCAACAACACCTATTGATCAAGTTTGAGCTAGTTGGTCCCCAACCAAGTTGGGTCCTAAGAGGTTAGTCACAATAGGCTTGGCTACCCAAATGGTTCTTTGCTTCAAACCACTTTGAGTACCAACAAACTTGGCAACCACATTGCCAACCTTATCCTTCCCAAGAGAATAGACATCATCAATAATAATTGGGTTGGATAAGTTACCACTAGTGCATGAAGAAGCGAGGTGACCTTTCTCACGGCATAGGTAGCAACGTCTACTCTTCACTTTCTTCTCACTTGATTTCTCAACTTGAGAAGCATTAACTTGAGTCTTCTTGGGAAGAGGCCTTTCTTCAACTTGAGGTTGAGCATGTGATTGAACTTGTGCCCTCTTCCCCTGTTGCTTGACACTAATGGCCTTCTTCTTCAATGGGCAAGATCTAACATGATGCCCTTCTACTTTGCACTTGAAGCAAACAATCTTGGCCGAATTCTTGACTTGTTCTTGGCCCTTCCTTTTGTTCATCTTGGACTTCTTCTTCTTATTGGAGTTGAATCCAAGTCCACCTTTGTCATTGGGGATTTTTGCACACTCAAGATATTGTTGAGTGTGGATTTCCTTCATGACACTTTTCTAAGTCTTTCTTCAAAGAAGTGACTTGGGCCTTGAGCTCTTTGATTTCCTCTACACGGTTAGTCTCAACACAAGTACTAGAGGAAGTATAAGCTTCATCGTTAGAGCAACAAGGCAAGGAAAGCAATTCATCACAAGATGTACCAACATTGTGAGTAGATGAATTACAAGGACTAGCACATGGCAATATACTATTTTGACTAGAAGTAGTGCTAGTACCCACATGAGGCTCACTAGATGTTACCTTAGCAATCATGGCCTCATGAGCTATCTTTAGCACACTATGGGATACTAGAAGATCATCATGAGAGCTTGAGAGCTTTTCATGACTTTCTTCCAATTTCCCATAATTGCTAGATAGCACCTCAAGTTGAGCCCGTAGCTCAACATTCTCCTTCAAAATGGATGCTTCACACGAGATAGAGTTAGTAGCACAAGCATCATCATTCGCAACAAGAGGAGAAGACAACTTGGCAAGCTCTTTTGAATATGAAGCTTTAAGTTGAGCATGAGACTCGGTGAGTTTGATGAGCTCACTCTTAATGACCCTTGGGCCATTTTCGAGGTGCTCAAAGTCCTCAAGGAGTTTAGCATGCACAACTTCAAGCTCCTCATTTTTAGTTTCAAAATCATTGGCCACCTCAAGACATGCAATTGTAGTCGAGGGCGACACTTGCAGTTGCATGCCTAGTGTCAGACATGCAACTCCCCCCTCTCCGATTGCTCGCCAAGAAAACAAAAGGATAGTTACAATCGGGTGGATAGACATGCAGTTGCAGTCGGGGCCGACACTTGCAGTTGCATGTGTAGCGTCAGACATGCAACTGCCCCCTCTCCCACGGCCTACCGACAAAATAAAATGTCAGTTACAGTCGTTTGGGTAGACATGCAGTTACATTCAAGGCGACACTTTAATTGCATGCCTAGTGTCAGACATGCAACTGCCCCCTCTCCCGCCTCTCTTCGACGAAACAAAAGTCAGTTGCAGCTAGGTGGGTAGACATGCAATTGCAGTTGGTGGTGATGCTTGCAGTTGCGTGCCTAGTGTCAGACAGGCAACTACCCCTCCTTTCCCGCCGTCCTCCGACATAACAAAAAGGTTAGTTGCGGCCGGGTGGGTAGACATGCACTTGCAGTTGCATGCCTAGTCTCAAACTTGCAACTACCCCCCGCTCCCGTCCACTAGCAAAACAATGGTCAGTTTTAGTTCGCTGAAAGTTATTGAGTTACTATTGTGATTTTAAATTCCTCACATACATAGATGCCAACCGCTACCCATGTTCTTGTGCTTGCAACGACTCAAGAAAACTTCATAGACCATCGCCTGAGCGCATAAAAAAACAAACAACACGAGATGTTCACAAGGATATGAAAAATGACATATTTTATGACCAGACAAGCAAACAATGGTTTCTTAACTAGGATATGAAAAAAGCAAACATATATGCATAGATGATATGAAAAAGAAACAATTACTAACAAACATATGCATAAGTGGAGACTTTTTCTTATAAGTGGATATATTAACAGGATGTGGTCACAAAAATTGAAAATGAACATATTCTGATGACTAACAAACAAATTCTGCTACTGTTAAAAAAGAAACATTTCAAAAACTAGACAGAAAAACAAACATACATGCATACCTCTGGAATGTCTAGAAAACTAACAAAAACTCTGCATTGACTAACAACAAATTCTGTTGCATTCAAAACAAAGAAGCATTTCTACATGGAACTACTACAAACTCTCCTTGAAAATACTAGACCACCCAGCCTAAAAATTTGGGGGGGGGGGGTGGTCTCTGCTTGAAAAATACTAGAAACTTTTCTTGAAATACAATATGTACTTGATCCATACAACTGGAATTTAGAAAAAAATCCCACCCAAATATACAGTATAGCAAAAAAACACAAAAAGGGGAAACACATGGAGATATTCTCTCCGCTTGAAAAAAAAGTATAGCAAAAAAGGACACACGTGGAGATATCCTCTGCTAAGAATGGGGAAATGGAAATAAAACTCACTAATCTCTGTTGATCCAAAATATATTTTGACTACTGGTAAAAAAGAAACTATTAATCTGCACTTTGTCCAAACTACTAGAACAACAAATCCCCCACGAATGGGAAAAATGAAGATAATTATTAATCTCTACTTAAAATAACCTACTGGAACCAACAAACAGAAGAAATTGGAGAAACACCTACTCTCAGATCTACAGTATGATAGCTAAAAAAAAGAAATAAGAGGAACGCCTAACCAGCCCAGTGAACAGCCCACTGAGAAAACCTCCCATGTCCCCAGACACAAAGAAGCCCGATAAACAAACAAACAAACAAACGAAAAAACGGGCTGGACACATGCATTACACATGCTGAAACAAGATAACCCACTTCCTTTTCTCAAAAAAAAAGATAACCCACTTCCAGCGCGAATCCTGAAGCAAACAAAGATCCGACGGATGGCGCGTCGACTGAGACTTCACTAAATCTCAGTCGACTAAGATTTAGCGAGTCCGTTAAAATAATGGAAGCTAAAAGGGACAAAAAAATAAACTAAAAATGAGACAATAAAAAATAATAACAAAAGAAAGAAAAATGGGAAAAGAGAAGACATACAAATGATAGATAAAATGAAAAAAGAAGGAAAATGAAGAAAAAGAAAAGACAAAGAACGACACAACAACAGCCCAAAAACACACATTGAGAATTTGAGATGCAACCTGAAAAAAATAAAACAAAATGAGAAAGACCTGCACACATTGCCTGTTACATACAGAGATAACAAAAGTGAGAAAGCCACCACGCGAAAACAAAAAACGGCCCAACCAACGGAAGACACAGACAAACAGAGAACCGGGTTGGACGCTCTTCTTAGCAGGCTGAAAACGAGACAACCAACTCTCCAACATGAATCTTAAAGCAAGTAATAATCATACGGCTGACACGTCGACTGAGTCGACTGAGATTTAGCGTCACCGTAATAAGAATTATGTAACCTAAACAGAAGAGACGATGTGCAGTATGATTATGTTTAGCCCTGTGTCGGACAGCGCTGCATGCGCTTTGAGATCCAGCCCGGGCGACCAGCTTTTACAATATGACTCACACTTGACCAACCACTTCTATCTAAGAAAATACTTAGGTAGGGTCAATCTTCCTTTGGGGTTTACGCGTCCTAGTCCGAACCATTGGATCGATCAGAAGAAGAAAGGGGTTTACGCGTCCTAGTCCGAACCATTGGATCGATCAGAAGAAGAAAGGCAAAGGAATTGAAAGGTAGAGTAAGAAGCGTCTTATATTATGAGACGGAGAACCATTGAATCGATCAGAAGAAGAAAGGCAAAGGAATTGAAAGGTAGAGTAAGAAGCGTCTTATATTATAAGACGGAGGGAATATTAGATAGGCAAAGCCGGCGGACGGGGTCTCGTCCCGACTGCTGTACTTTCTTTACTTACCCAGTCCAGTTGCTGGCGTTTTGGAAAATCGCCACGATTTAAGCACGGAGGCACAACGAAAAGTGCCTTCAAAGACCTGAGCATCGGAGGCATTTTTCAAAAACGCCTACATAGGCCTTTCCCTTCGCGATCGTCTCTAGCGTTTTTCTCAAACGCCTTGGTACATCTTTGAAGGCATGTTTCTTCCTTTCAAAGGCGTTTTTTAGTGCCTCTTAATTTGTGCTGTGTTGTAGTGCTACTACCCCTACCCGTGCCCACCCGCGTCCTACCACCGGGGCCAGCTGCCGGCCCTACTCGTTCGACAAGTTTTTCTCCTGGTGTCAGCACCCTTCAGTCTTCGTCCTTTATGAAAATGGACCACCCGGCAATCCAATGGTAGATTGGTGGAACCATTTCCATAGGATCACTGGATAATTTTTTTCTCAAAGATTATATCATTCATATACCTCCACCATTTTTTTCCGAAAGGAGGATGACCCCCGACCTCTGCATCTGGGAGATGCATACGGCCATTTTGTTGATAATTCTTGAGGACCTTACAAAGTATAACAACAATATGCATGAATCTGCCATCTTGGCAGCATCTGCCGCTACTCCTATCCAAATGATGAAGGGGTGCAAGCTGGGCCACATACCCATAACTCTCACCTAAGCCTAACATCTAAAGTCGGAGGCCCCGACCGAGCCATCTGCTGGGTCCGGAGCTCAAACCGGTCCGACGCACTCACATGTGTCGTCGCTGCCATCTTCCATTGGTCCCTCTTCAGAGCAGATTGAGGTGACAACCTTGGCAGATCCTCCGCCATTGACGCCATCACGATGCCAAACGACGACCTCCACCTACGCGAACCTTGGCAGGTCCTCCGCCATTGACGCCATCATGATGCCAAACGACGACCTCCACCTACGCGAGTCCATCTCCAAGCAATGGACGTAAATCCATGCTAGGAAAGGGCCGCACCACCGCCGTCACCACCACCCACAAGCGCCACCCAACCCCAAGGTTCCCAAAGCGGCGCCTTCAAAAAGGAAACGTCGCCATGAGCACCGCTGCGCCCAACAGAGTTAGGGCTTTCGCCCGGGAGACCTAGGGGAAGGTGAAGTGAGGAGATCAGTCCATACCGACGCCTCCAAGGAGGGAAACGATGTGTTGGAAATATGCCCTAGAGGCAATAATAAATTAGTTATTGTTATATTTCCTTGTTCACGATAATCGTTTATTATCCATGCTATAATTGTATTGATAGGAAACTCAGATACATGTGTGGGTACATAGACAACACCATGTCCCTAGTAAGCCTCTAGTTGACTAGCTCGTTGATCAATAGATGGTTACGGTTTCAAGACCATGGACATTGGATGTCATTGATAACTGGATCACATCATTTGGAGAATGATGTGATGGACAAGACCCAATCCTAAGCCTAGCACAAAGATCGTAGTTCAGTATGCTAAAGCTTTTCTAATGTCAAGTATCATTTCCTTAGACCATGAGATTGTGCAACTCCCGGATACCGTAGGGAATGCTTTGGGTGTACCAAACGTCACAACGTAATCGGGTGACTATAAAGGTGCACTACGGTATCTCCGAAAGTGTCATTGGGTTGGCACGAATCGAGATCGGATTTGTCACTCCGTGTAAACGGAGAGGTATCTCTGGGCCCACTCGGTAGGACATCATCATAATGTGCACAATGTGACCAAGGGGTTGATCACGGGATGATGTGTTACGGAACGAGTAAAGAGACTTGCCGGTAACGAGATTGAACAAGGTATCGGGATACCGACGATCGAATCTCGGCAAGTACAATACCGCGGGACAAAGGGAATTGAATACGGGATCGATTGAGTCCTTGACATCGTGGTTCATCCGATGAGATCATCATGGAACATGTGGGAGCCAACATGGGTATCCAGATCCCGCTGTTGGTTATTGACCAAGAACGCCTCTCGGTCATGTTCGCATGTCTCCCAACCCGTAGGGTCTACACACTTAAGGTTCGATGGCGCTAGGGTTATAAAGGAAGTTTGTATGTGGTTACCGAATGTTATTCGGAGTCCCGGATGAGATCCCGGACATCACGAGGAGTTCCGGAATGGTCCGGAGGTAAAGATTTATATATGGAAAGTTGTTGTTCGGGTTCCAGAAAGGGTTCGGGTTTTTTCGGTATTGTATCGGGAAGCTTCCAGAAGGTTCCGGAGGATTCCGGAGGGGTCCGGAGGTCCGGAAATTGTTCCACCACGTCCAATACAGTAGCATGGGCTGTAGGGGGCGCCTAGCCTTAATGGGCCAGGGCACCAGCCCCCAAGGCCCATGCGCATGGGAAGGAAAACCCTAAAGGGAGGCCTCCACTTGACTTGGGAGGCACTCCTCCCCTTGGCCGCCCTAGATGGGATCTAGGGCTGGCCGCACCCCTTGGGTGGGAAACCCTAAAGGCGCAACCCCTTTCCCCTATATATACTTGAGGTTTTGGGGCTGCTGGACATAGGAGAACTTCTCCCTCTTGGTGCAGCCCGCCTCTCCTCCTCCTCCTCTCCCGTGGTGCTTGGCGAAGCCTGCCGGATTGCCACGCTCCTCCACCACCACCACGCCGTTGTGCTGCTGCTGGATGGAGTCTTCCTCAACCTCTCCCTTTCTCCTTGCTGGATCAAGGCGTGGGAGACGCCACCGGGTTGTACGTGTGTTGAACGCGAGGTGCCGTCCGTTCGGCACTAGGATCTCCGGTGATTTGGATCAGGATGAGTACGACTCCTTCAACCCCGTTCTCTTGAACGCTTCCGCTTAGCGATCTACGAGGGTATGTAGATGCACTCTCCTTCCCTCGTTGCTAGTTTCTCCATAGATAGATCTTGGTGACACGTAGGAAAATTTTGAATTTCTGCTACGTTCCCCAACAATAGCATCATGAGCTAGGTCTATTGCGTAGATTCTTTGCACGAGTAGAACACAAAGTAGTTGTGGGCGTTGATGATGTTCAATATGCTTACCATTACTAGTCCAATCTTGTTTCGACGGTATTGTGGGATGAAGCGGCCCGGACCGACCTTACACGCATTTACGTGAGACAGGTTCCACCGACCGACATGCACTTGGTGCATAAGGTGGCTAGCGGGTGCCGCCTCTCCCACTTTAGTCGGAACGGATTCGATGAAAAGGGTCCTTATGAAGGGTAAATAGCAATTGGCATATCACGTTGTGGTTTTGCGTAGGTAAGAAACGTTCTTGCTAGAAACCCATAGCAGCCACGTAAAACATGCAAACAACAATTAGAGGACGCCTAACTTGTTTTTGCAGGTATGCTATGTGATGTGATATGGCCAAGAGGAATGTGATGAATGATATGTGATGTATGAGATTGATCATGTTCTTGTAATAGGAATCACGACTTGCATGTCGATGACTATGACAACCGGCAGGAGCCATAGGAGTTGTCTTAATTTATTGTATGACATGCGTGTCATTAAACAAACTCCATGTAATTACTTTACTTTATTGCTAACCGGTAGCCATAGTAGTAGAAGTAATAAGTTGGCAAGACAACTTCATGGAGACACGATGATGGAGATCATGATGATGGAGATCATGATGATGGAGATCATGGTGTCATGCCGGTGACGATGATGATCATGGAGCCCCGAAGATGGAGATCAATGGAGCTATATGATATTGGCCATATCATGTCACTACTATATATAATTGCATGTGATGTTTATTATGTTTATGCATCTTGTTTACTTAGAACGACGGTAGTAAATAAGATGATCCTTACAACAATTTCAAGAAGTGTTCTCCCCTAACTGCGTGCACCGTTGCTAAAGTTCATCGCTTCTAAGCACCACGTGATGATCGGTGTGATGGATTCTTACGTTCACATACAACGGGTGTAAGACAGATTTACACACGCCAAACACTTAGGGTTAACTTGATGAGCCTAGCATGTACATGCATGGCCTCGGAACACGTAGACCGAAAGGTCGAAAGCATGAGTCGATAGTAGATACGATCAACATGAAGATGTTCACCGATGATGACTAGTCCGTCTCACGTGATGATCGGACACGGCCTAGTTGACTCGGATCATGTAATCACTTAGATGACTAGAGGGATGTCTATTCGAGTGGGAGTTCATAAGATGAACTTAATTATCCTGAACATAGTCAAAAGATCTTTGCAAATTATGTCGTAAGCTCGCGCTTTAGTTCCACCGCTTAGATATGTTCCTAGAGAAAATATAGTTGAAAGTTGACAATGGCGATTATGCGATCAAGAGAAAGCTTATGTCCTTAATGCACCGCTTCGGTGTCTTTGAACCCCCAAACGTCGTCTGTGGATGTTGCGTAACATCGACATACACGCTTTTGATAACTACGTGATAGTTCGGTTAAACGGTTTAGAGTTGAGGCACTAAAGACGCGTTTTGAAACATCGCGAACATATGAGATGTTTCAAGGGCTGAAATTGGAATTTCAGGCTCGTGCTCACGCCAAGAGGTATAAGACCTCCGACGATTTTCTTAGCCTGCAAACTCAGGGAGAAAAGCTCAATCGTTGAGCTTGTGCTCAGATTGTCTGAGTGCAACAATCACTTGAATCGAGTGGGAGTTAATCTTCCATGAGATAGTGATGTTTCTCCAAAGTCATTGCCACCAAGCTGCTAGAGCCTCGTGATGAACTATAACATATCAGGGATAGATATGATGATCCTTGAGGTATTTGTGATGTTTGACACCGCGAAAGTAGAAATCAAGAAGGAGCATCAATTGTTAATGGTTGGTAAAACCACTAGTTTCAAGAAGGGCAAGGGCAACAAGGGATACTTCATGAAACGGCAAAAACAGTTGCTGCTCTAGTGAAGAAACCCAAGGTTGAACCCAAACCCGAGACTAAGTGCTTCAGAATGAGAGGAACGGACATCAAGCGGAACCACCCTAGATACTTGGTAGATGAGAAGGTCGGCAAGGTCGATAGAAGTATATTGGATATACATTATGTTAATGTGTACTTTACTAGTACTCCTAGTAGCACCAGTGGTATTAGATACCGGTTCGTTGCTAAGTGATAGTAACTCGAAATAAAAGGTACGGAATAAACGGAGACTAGCTAAAGGTGAGCTGACGATATGTGTTGGAAGTTTTTCCAAGCTTGATGTGATCAAGCATCGTGACGCCCTCTACCAACGAGATTGGTGTTAAACCTAAATAATTGCATTTGGTGTTTGCGTTGAGCATAGACATGATTGGATTATGTCTATCGCAATACGGTTATTCATTTAAGGAGAATAATGATTACTCTTTTTATTTGAATAATACCTTCAATGGTCTTGCACCTAAAGGAATGGCTTATTGAATCTCGATCGTAGTGATACACATTTTCATGCCAAAAGATATAAGATAGTAATGATAATACCACTTACTTGTGGCACTGCCATGTGAGTCATATTGGTATAAAACGCATGAAGAAGTTCCATGTTGATGGATCTTTGGACTCACTCGTTTTTGAAAAGTTTGAGACATGCGAACCATGTCTATTGGTGTATACGCATGAAGAAACTCCATGCAGATGGACCGCTTGGACTCACTTGATTTTGAATCACTTGAGACATGCAAATCATACCACATGGGCAAGATGACCAAAAGCCTCGTTTTCAAAGAAATGGAACAAGAAAGCAACTTGTAGGAAGTAACACATTTTGATGTGTACAAATCCAATGAGTGCCGAGGCATGCAAAGTGAATATCGTTATGTTCTTACTTCACGTATGATTCGAGTAGATGTTGAGTATATTTACTTGATGAAACACAAGTCTGAATTATTGAATGGTTCAAGTAATTTCAGAGTGAAGTTTAAGATCTTTGTGACAAGAGGATAGAATGTCTATGATATGATCATAGAGATGAATATCTGAGTTACGAAGTTTTGGCACACAATTAAGACATTGTGCAAATTGTTTCACAATTAATACCGCTGGAACACCATAGTGTGATGGTGTGTCCGAACATCATAGTTGCACCCTATTGGATATGGTGCGCACTATGATATCTCTTATCGAATTACCACTATCGCTCATGGGTTAGGCATTAGAGACAACCGCACTCACTTTAATGGGGCACCACGTAATTCCGCTGAGACGACACCGCTTGGAGAAACCTAAGTTGTCGTTTCTTGAAAGTTTGGGGCTGCGACGCTTATGTGAAAAAGTTTCAAGTTGATAAGCTCGAACCCAAAGCGGATAAAATGCATCTACATAGGACACCAAAAAATTTTGTTTATACATCCTAATTCAGATCCGAAATCAATAGTGATTGTTTATTGAATATGTTCATTTCTCGAGTAAAAGTTTGTCTCGGAAAGTTGAGTGTGAGGATGGTGGAGACTTGATGAGGTTATTGAACCGTCACTTCAACAAGTGTGTAGCAGGCACGTGAAGTTGTTCTGTGGCACCTACACCAATTGAAGTCGAAGCTTATGATAGTGATCATGAAGTTTTGGATCAAGTCACTACCGTACCTCGTAGGGTGACAAGGATGCGTACTAATTCAGAGTGGTACGGTGATCCTGTCTTGAAGGTCATGTTGCTAGACAACAATGAACCCTACGAGCTATGGAGAAGCGATGGTGGGCCCAAATTCCGACAAATGGTTAGAAGCCATGAAATCCGAGAGAGGATCCATGTATCAGAACAAAGCATGGACTTTGGTGGACTTGACCGATGATCGGCAAGCCATTGAGATGAATGGATCTTTAAAAAGAAGACGGACGTGGACGGTAATGTCACCGTCTATGAAGCTCGACTTGTGGCGAAGAGTTTTTCACAAGTTCAAGGAGTTGACTACGATGAGATTTTCTCATCCGTAGCGATGCTTAAGTCCGTCGGAATCATGTTAGCATTAGCTGCATTTATGAAATCTGGCGGATGGATGTCAAGACGAAGTTTCCTTACCGGTTCGTAAGGAAAGGTTGTATGTGATACAATCAGAGAGTTTTGTCGATCCTAAGGATGCTAAAAGGCATGCTGGCTCCAATGATCCTTCTAAGGACCTGGGTAAGCATCTCGGAGTTGGAATGTGCGCTTTGATGAGATGATCAAAGATTTTGGGTTTATACAAAGTTTATGAGAAACTTGTATTTGCAAAGAAGTGAGTGGGAGCACTATAGAATTTCTGATGAGTATATGTTGTTGACATATTATTGATCAGAAATGATGTAGAATTTCTGGAAAGCATACATGGTTATTTGAAAGGTGTTTTTCAATAGAAAACCTGGATTAAGCTACTTGAACATTGAGCATCAAGATCTATAAGGATAGATCAAAAACGCTTAATGGTACTTTCAAATGAGCACATACTCTTGACATAATCTTGAAGGTGTTCAAGATGGATCACCAAAGAAGGAGTTCTTGCCTGAGTTGTAAGGTATGAAGTTAAGAGTTAAAGCTCGACCACGGCAAGAAAAGAGAGAAAGGGCGAAGGTCGCCCCTATGCCTCGCACGTAGGCTCTATAGTATGCTATCTTGTGTACCGCACCGGAAGTGTGCCTTGCCATGAGTCGGTCAAAGGTACAAGAATGATCCAGAATGGATCATTGGACAGCGGTCAAAATTATCCTTGGAGTAAATAAGGACATGTTTCTCGATTATGAAGGTGATAAAGAGTTCGGCGTAAAGGGTTACGTCGATGCAAGCTTTAACACCTATCCGAATGACTCTGAGTAGCAAACCGGATACGTATAGTGGAGCAACCATTTAGAATAGCTTCAAGTAGAACATGGAAGCAGCATTTACAATATGACATAGAGAATTGCGAAGTACATACGGATCTGAATACTGCAGACCCGTTGACTAAAACTTCTTTTACAAGCAAAACATGATCAAACCCTAGAACTCATTGAGACTTAATCACATGGTGATGTGAACTAGTTTAAGACACTAGTAGACTCTTTAGATGTTGGTCACATGGCGATGTGACCTATCAGTGATGATCACATGGCGATGTGAACTAGATTATTGACTCTAGTGCAAGTGGGAGACTGTTGGAAATATGCCCTAGAGGCAATAATAAATTAGTTATTATTATATTTCCTTGTTCACGATAATCGCTTATTATCCATGCTATAATTGTATTGATAGGAAACTCAGATACATGTGTGGGTACATAGACAACACCATGTCCCTAGTAAGCCTCTAGTTGACTAGCTCGTTGATCAATAGATGGTTACGGTTTCACGACCATGGACATTGGATGTCATTGATAACGGATCACATCATTAGGAGAATGATGTGATGGACAAGACCCAATCCTAAGCCTAGCACAAAGATCGTAGTTCAGTATGCTAAAGCTTTTCTAATGTCAAGTATCATTTCCTTAGACCATGAGATTGTGCAAATCCGGATACCGTGAGGAATGCTTTGGGTGTACCAAACGTCACAACGTAATCGGGTGACTATAAAGGTGCACTACGTGTATCTCCGAAAGTGTCTGTTGGGTTGGTACGAATCGAGATCGATTTGTCACTCCGTAAACGGAGAGGTATCTCTGGGCCCACTCGGTAGGACATCATCATAATATGCACAATGTGACCAAGGGGTTGATCACGGATGATGTGTTACGGAACGAGTAAAGAGACTTGCCGGTAACGAGATTGAACAAGGTATCGGGATACCGACGATCGAATCTCGGGCAAGTACAATACCGCTTAGACAAAGGGAATTGTATACGGGATCGATTGAGTCCTTGACATCGTGGTTCATCCGATGAGATCATCGTGGAACATGTGGGAGCCAACATGGGTATCCAGATCCCGCTGTTGGTTATTGACCGGAGAACGCCTCGGTCATGTCTCATGTCTCCCGAACCCGTAGGGTCTACACTTAAGGTTCGATGACGCTAGGGTTATAAAGGAAGTTTGTATGTGGTTACCGAATGTTGTTCGAGTCCCGGATGAGATCCCGGACGTCAAGAGGAGTTCCTAATGGTCCGGAGGTAAAGATTTATATATGGAAAGTTGTTGTTTGGGTTAGGAAAGGGTTCGGGTTTTTTTCGGTATTGTACCGAAGCTTCTGAAGGTTCCGGAGGATTCCGAGGGGTCCGGAGGTCCGGAAATTGTTCCACCACGCCCAATACAAAGAGCATGGGCTGTATGGGGCGCCTAGCCTTAATGGGCCAGGGGCACCAGCCCCCAAGGCCCATGCGCATGGGAAGGGGAAAACCCTAAAGGGGAGGCCTCCACTTGACTTGGGAGGCACTCCTCCCCCTTGGCCGCCCCTAGATGGGATCTAGGGCTGGCCGCACCCTTGGGGTGGAAACCTAAAGGCGCAGCCCCTTTCCCCTATATATACTTGAGGTTTTGGGGCTGCTGACATAGGAGAACTTCTCCCTCTTGGTGCAGCCCTGCCTCCTCCTCCTCCTCTCCCGTGGTGCTTGGCGAAGCCTGCTGGATTGCCACGCTCCTCCACCACCACCACGCCGTTGTCTTTCTTGCTGGATGGAGTCTTCCTCAACCTCTCCTCTCTCCTTGCCGGATCAAGGCGTGGGAGACGCCACCGGTTGTACGTGTGTTGAACGCGGAGGTGCCGTCCGCTCGGCACTAGGGATCTCCGGTGATTTGGATCACGATGAGTACGACTCCTTCAACCCCGTTCTCTTGAACGCTTCCGCTTAGCGATCTACAAGGGTATGTAGATGCACTCTCATTCCCTCGTTGCTAGTTTCTCCATAGATAGATCTTGGTGACACGTGAGAAAATTTTGAATTTCTTTCGTTCCCCAACACGATGCCCTCAGCGTTGCCGACGGGCGCTGGCCCGCCATGGCCGCCGTGAATTTCACCCAATTAGATCTCCCCACCAAAGAAGCATTCTCGCATGTAATCGGCGTCCAAGAGGAAGCGCGGCCCGACCAGGCTAGCCCGCACGCCGAACTGTGGAGGAAGGGAGGCGCCAGATCGCGCACACCGACTGCCGCCGCCGGCCGCCAACGACCACCGGATCCCGTCGCCCGCGCAGCCGGGACACTAGATCCACCAACTGCACGGCTGTTAACCGGCCATGCCTTGCCAATGAAGCCGCCGCTCCAGATCTGGGGTTCCCCACACAGGAGCAAGGCAACCGAGCCCCCCCCCCCCCCCTAGGGTTGGGAGGATGAGAGTGTTAAACTAAGTGTTGTATGTGCCAAAACATGGTAGCAATGCCAACAATTACCAATTTCTTACTTTCTTTTAGGAAGCTCATTTAGAGCTTGAAATTGGAACATGCAAGCGTCAGAGTCCCCAACGCCGCAATGTTGATGTGGGGTACAACAATGCTACATCAACAAAATATTACGGTTTTTTTCACAGAGTGATAGGTGACTTGTAGGTTTTGATTGGATTACGGGCCGGGGAGGGAGGGGCACACCCACCTTTTCTGAGAAAAAAAAGGGCCCTGCCCCCTGAAATTGAAATTCAAGGGTGGAGAGAATTTAGAGGAACGACCCACAATATAATTGGTTTTTTTACTGGACCCATAATAATATCGTAATAATCCCGTTGGTTTAGCATTTTTTTTTATGTGGGGTGGTGTGTCATGGTGTATCCTCCTCCTCACGCGGCGCACCAAATCACCACATGCACGGCTCTTATCACCTCACCAAACTCCAGTCAGTGGGCTGGCGGCTGGGTTCTCTTTTTTTCGGAATTTACTAAACACAACATGAGCTGGGGTCTTTTGCACTTTGCAGTGTGTGCTATAGTGCCAAGTCAAGTCGTTAAGGTGACGGAACATGCACCCATCTATCTCACGCGGCAAGACACGTACATGCATGCATGGCCCGGCTTGTGCAGTACCACGTTGACCGGCTGGTCGTGACCGTGACTCCCCCGTCTACACACCACACTCTCTCACTACACCTGGCAATCTTGTTGGCTCGTCATGTCCAGTGGTCTCGTCCTCGTCTCGTCTCGCATCTTCTTCAAGTTCATGCCGGGCTAACATGCAGAGCGCTGAGGGCACTTGTGGTTCTGTGTCTCTGACACGCGGGCCTGCGGTGAGCTCATGTCTTGTTTTAACAAAAACGAGTACCTTAGCACACCACCGTGCTCGTTTGCAGTTTCAGAATAAATAGGAGAGCACTTACTTGTGAATGAGCAGATGGGGCGAGAAGACGAGATCTGCAAGCCTCCCGGGGAATCGGGGATGCAGATTGGGCAAGAAGACGAGGAGTGTGCAATCCTGCCGAGATTATAATTCTGTCAGACCCTTTGTCTTCGGAATGGAGCGGCCATCACATTTCTCTTTTAGAGCATGGTTAATAATATAGCCAGTTGTTCGCTATAAGACAGTGCCATGTCATCTACAGCCTATCTTATAACCAACATGTATAATAGTATATCAAAAGAGTGTATTATTTTTTTTATTATGTGGCCACTTTTCATTCTCATAAGGTTCAGGAAGACGCTGCTAGAAATTTCTTCTTCACTTAAAAAGCCCGCTTACCTTCTCTCTTCTCTTCTCTTTCCTCTAACTAAACAGAAATATACCAATTTAATCTTTATAGCCCGCTTACTCAGCTCTATTGTACTTGCTCTTAGGCCTCACTCGGTTTGAAGAATTTATACAGAAAAAGCATATGAACAAAGATTTTCAGGGGGAAATTTCCTATAGATGGATTGGGTTTGTAGGAAACGCATACGGGAATTTCGTAGGAATACTATTCATTTTCTATGCTTTCGGAGAAATCTACACATCCACTTGAAACTCATTTTGTGTGTAGGACCGAGGCACGACAATTCCTTAGGATGAAAGTGCCATCCTATCAACTTCATGCACTATTCCTAGATCCTACGTTTTGATTTTCTCCAAACCGAATGACGCGTTAAATGTGCATTACGTGCATTGCGCCATACAGGTTGGTAGCTACAGCCAGATAATATACATTCGTGACAAAGGCTGTAAACGAAACTGATGACCAATTGGAAAATAGTAGGCCCCCTAAAAATAACTGTAATTTGCACGGTACGACGCCCACAATCAACAGATTCGTGTGCATCGGTTAAAAAAACTTCAGATTTTGACATATGCGAGTTCCAAAGATAGACAAGAAAAGCTGAGACTTATTCTCTATCCCCGGGTCACTAAATAACCGACAAGCCTTGAACATATCAGTTTATGTAGATGTGATTCTCCGCGTCCATTACAAACGTCACTCCAGCTGCATGAACTTCGAGGAATTCTGCCCAGATAATACCTCCGCCATCACCACCAGATCTTTTTGTCAATATCCATGTCGCCAGTGTTATAGCTCGCCCTTTTTGAGAAGAACCGCGCCCTGGATAAGTGGTTAGTTTATTATTTAAATGAAAATAGGAGAGCAAATAAGCAAGTTACACAAAGGAAAACAAGAATGCTAATTCTCATTCTCCTTAAAATTAATGCTAATTCTCTTTGTTCCAAGAACTGGGTTCTGCTTCGGTGCAAACTCTTTCAAATATCAATGGTGGAGATTAAAACAAACATCTTCATCAAGAAGGGTACGATAGTATCTTAAACCTGCTGAAACTCTCGGCTATCTGTCGTGTTGTTAGGGGTGCATAGCAGCGTCCTGCGTAGACCCGCCAAAGTGATGAATTAGTACAACTTAGCCTAACAACACCACAGCCTAGCTAGAACTAACTTTTTCTCATTTGTATACGGAGCGGGACGGGTTCGGGCGCAGCCCTGCATCCCTACGTGGTGTACATCATTGTGTATTTAGACCCGGTGTTGTATGAATACCTCTAACACCTATACGATTGTACATCTGTACATGTTTAATACGATATCTTACTAATCTCTTCTTTGTTGTCTAGTTATTATTTAATTTAAAGCCACTTCCATACACCCTCTGATTCCTCGTTAGCGCTGACGGTACACAGTATTTCATAGATGGTCGATGGTGTACCGAGTGGCACGGGAAGGCAGGCTGTTCTAAGTGCTAAACTGGTGGTACGAAAGAAACTGCACAGTGCGTGCCAAGTCGATCTATGGCGTCAACCGTCAAGTCAAGCACGCTCATGGTCATGGAGAAGTGAAACAAATTACACTTTGCTCGTGCCAGCCTGGCTCCGTTGCCAAGTGGTTAGTGTACTAGAAGATAAGATCGACCAAGATGTCTCACTCACACAGGACCTAGCCTAGCTAAGGGTACACCCAAATCCACCTCGTTTCGGCCGAAAGCGGCACCAAGATCCGAGCGTGGCAGGGTTCGTCGCAGGACTCACTACTACTAGCAGGTTGTGATGGATCGGTCTTGTTCAGTGGGAGTTGCTACTATAACTAGCAAGGAAGCCGCGACCTAGGCGTCAAGCGAGTCAGCCAACGACGCTTGGGACTGGGACATACTCATGTCATGTCATGGCATGGTTCATTGCATCAGGCCCGGTCCGGCCAACGCCGATGTGATTGACCCGTGCTATCATACGCACGCCCAAGATCCACAAGATCTCTCGCACAGCGCCTAATGTCAAGTGGTCCTAATGAGGAGCTAGCGACGTGAGTTGCCTGCCACACAACACTCACTCACTACACTTGGCACACAGAGAGAGAGAGAGAGAGCAGACAAAAAGAGTGACGCCAATCGTGACCCGTGAGTCGTGCGAGCTGGATCCCCTGACGTTGGGCCACTCACGTGTGGGTCCAGGTCCATGGGCAGTACGTTATATAGCCATCCTAGTTTACGTTTGGCCACTTCCATTCCATGTTCCATTCCCTGCCTACTCCTCATTAGCTCTCTGTAGTTTGTACTCGAGGAAAGGATCGACCGATCAAGTCATGGGGAACAAGGGGAGCAGCAGCGTAAGCAACTTGGGAGAGAACGAGGGCGGGGAGGCCGCGACGGCGAGGAAGTTCGTGCTCAAGGTGCCGACGCACTGCCGCTGCCTGGGGTGCACGGGCAAGCTGCGCGCCGCCGTGACGGAGCTCGCCGTGGCACCGGGCGTGCTGGAGGTGGACCAGTCCGCCGCGCTGGCCACCTGGGAGGTGGCGCTGCTTGCCACGGCGGACCCCGAGTCCCTGCCCAAGCGCGTCAGCAAGGTCATGGGCAAGACGGTCGACCTCATCTTCCCGCCCAACAGTGAGAGCTCCGGCTCCGGCGGTGGGAGCAGCGTGAGGGGTGACCAGCCGCCGCCGCCGCCGGGCCATCGTCAGTACGGGAGCTACGTGGATGCGCACCCTCCTCCGGTGCCGTCCTACTACCCGGGCCCGCCGCCCCATGCTTGGGTACCGTACGTGCGCCCTGCTGCTCCGGCGCCGGCTCCACCTGGCCCCTACTGGCCCAGCGCGCCGAGGTGGCCCGGCGGCCCCGGGTACTGATCGATCAGATCGATCGATCGAGCGGCCGAGCAGAGCCGGCCGCGCCAGTCGGAGACGAGCACGTACGCCAGACCTGATCACGAAGACGACGATGATCCACGTAAATATATACCTATATAGACATGTATACCTTTATGCTTATACGTATGTGCCAGCAGCTATAAAATGTTCCATGGATCATTACTGATTAATAAACGTGCCCGAATAAGCCTGCTATACATTTTGTAAGTTCCGTCGTATGCATATGTTTGCAGACCGTTGATGCTATGATCATTCTCCTCTGTTGGCTTTGTTGGCAATATATGGGGGGCGGTACCTAGGGCTAGGGGCATGCATACGTACACGACGCTGTGGTGCGTCTCTGTTAGGCTGAGCTGAGCTCAAACCTCCTCAGAGGCCAACAACGTTTTTAACTGTTAAGAGTAGAGATGGAAGGAAATCAACAGGCAACAAAATGAATCAAGTGCAATCTTTATTCACAAATGGTAACTGCTATTTATACACGTCGATCCAAAGAACATGAACCAACTGGCGTAGCAACCGTCGGCAGTTTGCGTATAACAAGGGATTAAATCAAAATTAACTAATAACTTGATTAATTCTCAACACTCCCCTAATCAGTGCATATGACTGTTATCATGCATCCTTTTGTTCAAGTCTCCTCCAAAAACACTACGAGGAAAATATAAGGAGATATACATAATATGTGACGAAATAGTGGCAATTTAATGAAAGATTTAATTTCATAAAGGCCACGGCCACCAGAGTAGAGTGGAGGAAGGCTAGCTAGCAGATAATACGGCCGGCCGCGAACATGCATAGAATCAACCATGATGCATCGTCCAAAAGGCCGATCGGCCGATCTGATCTTATCCTGATAGTGGTACGGTGTGTGCATAGTGTTCCAGCTCTAATGCTTGTTGATCAGCAGCGATAACGCACTCACTGGTACGTAGATACGTGGACAGACACTCTCCCCTCTCGTTGCTATGCCATCACCATGGTCTTGCGTGTGCATAGGAATTTTTTTGAAATTACTTCGTTCCCCAACAGTGGCATCCGAGCCTGGTTTTATGCGTTGATGTCATGTGCACGAGTAGAACACAAGTGAGTTGTGGGCGATATAAGTCATACTGCTTACCAAAGATGTCATACTTTGGTTCGGCGGTATTGTGAGATGAAGCGGCCGGACCGACATTACGCCAGACGCTTACGCGAGACTGGTTTCACCGCTCGAGCACTAGTTGCTTAAAGGTGACCGCGGGTGTCGCTTTCTCTCACTTTAGTTGAACCGAGTGTGGCTACGCCCGGTCCTTATGAAGGTTAAAACAGCACCAACTTGACAAACTATCGTTGTGGTTTTGATGCGTAGGTAAGAACGGTTCTTGCTCAGCCCGTAGCAGCCACGTAAAACTTGCAACAACAAAGTAGAGGACGCCTAACTTGTTTTTGCAGGGCATGTTGTGATGTGATGTGGTCAAGACGTGATGCTATATTTTATTGTATGAGATGATCATGTTTTGTAACCGAGTTATCGGCAATCGCAGGAGCCATATGGTTGTCGCTTTATTGTATGAAATGCAACGCCATGTAATTGCTTTACTTTATCACTAAGCAGTAGCGATAGTCGTAGAAGCAATAGTTGGCGAGACGACAACGATGCTACGATGGAGATCAAGGTGTCGCTACCGGTGACGATGGTGATCATGACGGTGCTTGGCGATGGAGATCACAAGCAGTGATGATGATGACCATATCATATCACTTATATTGATTGCATGTGATGTTTATCCTTTATGCATCTTATCTTGCTTTGATTGACGGTAGCATTATAAGATGATCTCTCACTAAAATAATCAAGAGGTGTTCTCCCGAGTATGCAACGTTGCTAAAAGTTCAGAGTACCCGGACACCACGTGATGATCGGGTGTGATAAGTTCTACGTCCATCTACAACGAGTGCAAAACAGTTGCACACGCGGAATACTCAAAGTTAAACTTGACGAGCCTAGCATATAACAGATATGGCCTCGGAACACGGAGACCGAAGGTCGAGCGTGAATCATATAGTAGATATGATCAACATAGTGATGTTCACCATTGAAACTACTCCATCTCACGTGATGATCGGACATGGTTTAGTTGATTTGGATCACGTAATCACTTAGAGGATTAGAGGAATGTCTATCTAAGTGGGAGTTCTTAAGTAATATGATTAATTGAACTTTAATTTATCATGAACTTAGTCCCGTAGTATTTTGCAAATTATGTTGTAGATCAATAAGCTCGCGTTGTTGCTTCCCTATGTTTTTTTATATGTGTTCCTAGAGAAAATTGTATTGAAAAATGTTAGTAGCAATGATGCGGATTGGATCCGTGATCGGAGGTTTATCCTCATTGCTGCACAGAAGTATTATGTTCTTAATGCACCGCTAGGTGACAGACCTGTTGCAGAGCGTATGCGCACGTTATGAACGCTATTGGCTAGCTCAATATGATGACTACTTGATAGTTTAGTGCACCATACTTAACGGCTTAGAATCGACTTCAAAGACGTTTTGAACGCCATGGACCATATGAGATGTTCCAGGAATTGAAGTTAATATTTCAAGCAAATACCCGAGTTGAGAGATATGAAGTCTCCAACAAGTTCTATAGCTAAAAGATGGAAGAGAATCGCCAACTAGTGAGCATGTTCTCAGATTGTCCGTACTTCAATCGCTTGAATCAAGTGGGAGTTAATCTTCCGTATAAGATAGTGATTGATGTAATTCTCTAGTCACCAACACTAAGTTACTAGAACTTCGTGATGAACTATAGTATGCAAGGGATGATGAAAATGATTCCGAGCTCTTCGTGATGTTGAAATCGACGAAGGTAGAAATCAAGAAAGAGCATCAAGTGTTGATGATTGACAAGACCACTAGTCTCAAGGAAAAGGGCAAAGGGAAGAAGGGAACTTCAAGAAGAACGGCAAGCAAGTTGTCGCTCGAGTGAAGAAGCCCAAGTCCGGACCTAAGCCCGAGACTAAGTGCTTTTGCTGCAATGGAACTGGTCACTAGAAGCGGAACTACCCCAAGTATTTGGCGGATAAGAAGGATGGCAAAGTGAACAAAGGTATATTTGATATACAGATTATTGATGTGTATTTTACTAGTGTTCGTAGTAACCCTCGGTATTTGATACTGGTTCAGTTGCTAAGAGTAGTAACTTGAAACGGGAGTTGCAGAATAAACAGAAACTAGTTGAAGTGGCAGTAAAGATTAGTGTTGGAAGTAGTTCCAAGATTGATATGATCATCATCGCACACTACCTATACTTTCGGGATTAGTGTGGAACCTAAATAAGTGTTATTTGGTGTTGAGCATAAATATGATTTGATCATGTTTATTGCAATACGGTTATTCATTTAAGTAAGAGAATAAATTGTTGTTCTGTTTACATGAATAAAACCTTATATGGTTACACACCCAATGAAAATGGTTCATTGGATCTCGATCATAGTGATACACATATACATAATATTGAAACCAAAAGATGCAAAGTTAATAATGATAGTGCAACTTATTTGTGGCACGCCGCTTAGGTCATATTGGTGTAAAGCGCATGAAGAAAACTCCATGCCGATGGACTTTTGGAATCACTTGATTATGAATCATTTGATGCTTATGCGAACCGTGCCTTTTGGGCAAGATGACTAAAACTCCGTTCTCCGAACAATGGAACAAGCTACTAACTTATTGGAAATAATACATACCGATGTATGCGATTCAATGAGTGTTGATGTGGTGGCAAGTATCGTTATTTTCTGACCTTCACAAGATGATTTGAGCAGATATGGGTATATCTACTTGATGAAACATAAGTCTGAAATAATTGAAAAGTTCAAAGAATTTCAGAGTGAAGTGGAAAATCATCGTAACAAGAAAATAAAATTTCTGCGATCTGATCGTGGAGATAAATATTTGAGTTACGAGTTTGGTCTTCATTTGAAACAATGAGAAATAGTTTCGCAACTCATGCCATATGGAACACCACAGCATAATGGTGTGTCCAAAAGTCGTAACCGCACTTTATTGGATATGGTGCGATCTATGATGTCTCTTATCAGCTTACCACTATCGCTTTAGGGTTATGCATTAGAGACAGCTGCATTCACGCTTAATAGGGCACCATCTAAATCCATTGAGGCGACACCGTATGAACTATGGTTTAACAAAGAACCTAAGTCGTCGCTTTCTTAAAGTTTGGGGTTGTGATGCTTATGTGAAAAAGTTTTCACCTAATAAACTCGAACCCAAATCGGAGAAGTGCCTTCATAGAATACCCAAAGGTAACTATTGGATACACCTTCTATCACAGATCCGAAGGCAAGTTATTCGTTGTTAAGGTGGATCCTTTCTAGAGAAGAAGTTTCTCTCGAAAGAAGTGAGTGGGAGGAAAGTAGAACTTGATGAGGTAATTGTACCTTCTCCCTTATTGGAAAGTAGTTCATCACAGAAATCAGTTCCGGTGATTCCTACACCAATTAGTGAGGAAGTTAATGATGATGATCATGAAACTTCAGATCAAGTTGCTACCAAACCTCGTTGGTCTTCCAGAGTAAGATCCGCACCAGAGTGGTACGGTAATCATGTTCTGGAAGTCATGTTACTAGACCATGATGAACCTACGAACTATGAGGAAGCGATGATGAGCCCAGATTCCGCGAAATGGCTTGAGGCCATGAAATCTGAGATGGGATCCATATATGAGAACAAAGTGAGGACTTTGATGGAGTTGCTCATGATCGGCAAGCCATATTATATAAATGGATCTTCAAGAGGAAGACAGATGCCGATAGTAGTATTACTATCTACAAAGCTCGACTTGTCGCAGTACGGTTTTCGACAAGTTCAAGGTGTTGACTACAATGAGATTTTCTCAACTGTAGCGATGCTTAAGTCTGTCCGAATCATGTTAGCAATTGCCACATTTTATGAAATCTGGCAAATGGATGTCAAAACTACATTCTTCAATGGATTTATTAAAGAAGAGTTGTATATGATGCAACCAGTAAGGTTTTGTCAATCCTAAAGGAGCTAACAAAATGTGCAAGCTCCAAATGATCCATCTATGGACTGGTGCAAGCATCTTGAGTTAGAATAAACGCTTTGATAGTGTGATCAAAGATATGGTTTTATACAGACTTTTGGAGAAGCCTGTATTTATAAGAAAGTGAGTGGGAGCACTACAAAGATTTCCGATAAGTATATGTGAATGACATATTGTTGATCGGAAATAATGTAGAATTATTCTGCAAAGCATAAAGGAGTATTTGAAAGGAGTTTTTCAAAGTAGGACCTCGGTGAAGCTATGCATAAATTGAGCATCAAGATCTATTGAGATAGATCAAAACGCTTGATAAGTTTTTTCAATAAGTACATACCTTGTCAAGATTTTGAAGTAGTTCAAAATGGAACAAATAAAGAAAAGTTCTTGCCTGTGTTGCAAAGGTGTGAAATTGAGTAAGACTCAAATCCCGACCACAAAGAGTAAAATAGAAAAGAGAATGAAAGTCATTCCCTATGCCTCACCATAGGTTCTATAAAGTATGCTATGCTATGTACCGCACTCTATTGTATACCTTGCTCTGAATTTGGCAAGGAGTACAATAGTGATCTAAGAGTAGATCATCGGACATTGGTCAAGAACATCCTTAGTAAGGACTAAGGAAATATTTCTCGATTATGGAGGTGATAAAAGAGCCCGTCAGTAAAGAGTTACATCGATGCAAGCTTTTTACACTGATCCGTATGACTCTAAGTCTCAATCTGGATACATATTGTAAGTGGGAGCAATTAGCTAGAGTAGCCCCGCAGAGCATTGTAGACATAGAATATTTGCAAAATACATACGGCTCAATGTGACAGTAATTCGCTGACTAAGCTTCTCTCACGAGCAAAACATGATCATCCCTTAGTACTCTTTGGGTGTTAATCACATAGCGATGTGATCTAGATTATTGACTCTAGTAAACCCTTTGGGTGTTGGTCAAATGTCGATGTGAACTATGGGTGTTAATCAGATACTTATGTGAATATTAGTGTTGAATCACATGATGATGTGAACTAGATTATTGACTCTAGTGCAAGTGGGAGACTGAAGGAAATATGCCCTAGAGGCAATAATAAAGTTATTATTTATTTCCTTATTTCATGATAAATGTTTATTATTCATGCTAGAATTGTATTAACCGGAAACATAATACATGTGTGAATACATAGACAAACATAGTGTCACTAGTATGCCTCTACTTGACTAGCTCGTTGAATCAAAGATGGTTAAGTTTCCTAGCCATAGACATGAGTTGTCATTTGATTAATGGGATCACATCATTAGGAGAATGATGTGATTGACATGACCCATTCCGTTAGCTTAGCACTTGATCGTTTAGTATATTGCTAATGCTTTCTTCATGACCTATACATGTTCCTGTAACTATGAGATTATGCAACTCCTGCTTAGGAGGAACACTTTGGTACTACCAAACGTCACAACGTAACTGGGTGATTATAAAGGAGTACTACAGGTGTCTCCAAAGGTACTTGTTGGGTTGGCGTATTTCGAGATTAGGTTTTATCACTCCGATTGTCGGAGAGGTATCTCTGGGCCTTCTCGGTAATACACATCACATAAGCCTTGCAAGCATTACAACTAATGAGTTAGTTGTGAGATGATGTATTACGGAACTAGTAAAGAGACTTACCGGTAACGAGATTGAACTAGGTATTGGATACCGATGATCGAATCTCGGGTAAGTAACATACCGATGACAAAAGGAACAAACGATATCGTTATGCGGTTTGACCGATAAAGATCTTCAGAGAATATGTAGGAACCAATATGGGCATCCAGGTTCCGCTATTGGTTATTGACCGAGAATGGTTCTAGGTCATGTCTACATAGTTCTCGAACCCGTAGGGTCCGCACGCTTAAACGCTTCGGCGACAGCTCATTATGAGTTTATAAGTTTTGATGTACCGAAGGTTGTTCGAGTCCCGGATGTGATCACGGACATGACGAGGAGTCTCGAAATGGTCGAGACATAAAGATTGATATATTGGAAGCCTATGTTTGGACTTCGGAAAGGTTCCGAATGAAAACAGGAAGTTACCGGAACACCGGGGGGTTACCGGAACCCCCCCGGGGGGTATATGGGCCTTGATGGGCCATAGGGAGAAGAGGAAGGGCCGGCCAGGGCAGGCCGCGCGCCCCCCTCCCCCTCTAGTCCGAATAGGACAAGGAGAGGGGGGGCGGCGCCCCCCTTCCCTCTTCCCCCTCCTCCAATCCTAATCCAACTAGGAAAGGGGGGGAGTCCTACTCCCGGTGGGAGTAGGACTCCTCCAGGCGCCGCCTTTGGCTGGCCGCACTTCTTGCTCCTTTATATACCAGGGGGGCACCCCATGACACACAAGTTGATCTACGGATCGCTCCTTAGCCGTGCAGCGGTGCCCCTCCACCATATTCCACTTGGTCATATCGTCATGAGCTTAGGCGAAGCCTCGCGCCGGAGAAGTCATATCGCCACGGAGCTGAGGCGCAGCCCTGCGCCGGTGGAGCTTCTTCATCGTCACCACGCCATCGCATCGACGGAACTCATCCCCGACACTTTGCCGGATCGGAGTCCGGGATCGCCATCGAGCTGAACGTGTGCGTAACTCGGAGGTGCCGTGACGCTCGGTGCTTGGATCGGTCGGATCGTGAAGACGCACGACTACATCAACCGCGTTGTTATAACGCTTCCGCTTTCGGTCTCTGAGGGTACGCGTGGACGTACACTCTCCCTCTCGTTGCTATGCCATCACCATGGTCTTGCGTGTGCATAGGAATTTTTTGAAATTACTTCTCCCCAACAAGGGCATCCGAGCCTGGTTTTATGCGTTGATGTCATGTGCACGAGTAGAACACAAGTGAGTTGTGGGCGATATAAGTCATACCGCTTACCGGCATGTCATACTTTGGTTCGGCGGTATTGTGAGATGAAGCGGCCCGACCGACATTACGCCAGACGCTTACGCGAGACTGGTTTCACCGCTTGAGCACTAGTTGCTTAAAGGTGACCGGCGGGTGTCGCTTCTCTCACTTTAGTTGAACTGAAAGTGGCTACGCCCGGTCCTTGCGAAGGTTAAAACAGCACCAACTTGACAAACTATCGCTGTGGTTTTGATGCGTAGGTAAGAACGGTTCTTGCTCAGCCCGTAGCAGCCACGTAAAACTTGCAACAACAAAGTAGAGGACGCCTAACTTGTTTTTGCAGGGCATGTTGTGATGTGATGTGGTCAAGACGTGATGCTATATTTTATTGTATGAGATGATCATGTTTTGTAACCGAAGTTATCGCAATCGGCAGGAGCCATATGGTTGTCGCTTATTGTATGAAATGCAAACGCCATGTAATTGCTTTAGTTTATCACTAAGCGATGGCGATAGTCGTAGAAGCAATAGTTGGCGAGACGACAACGATGCTACGATGGAGATCAAGGTGTCGCTACCGGTGACGATGGTGATCATGATTTGCAGCGATGGAGATCACAAGCACAGGATGATGATGACCATATCATATCACTTATATTGATTGCATGTGATGTTTATCCTTTATGCATCTTATCTTGCTTTGATTGACGGTAGCATTATAAGATGATCTCTCACTAAAATAATCAAGAGGTGTTCTCCCGAGTATGCAACGTTGCTAAAAGTTCAGAGTACCCAGACACCACGTGATGATCGGGTGTGATAAGTTCTACGTCCATCTACAACGAGTGCAAAACATTTGCACACGCGGAATACTCAGGTTAAACTTGACGAGCCTAGCATATAACAGATATGGCCTCGGAACACGGAGACCGAAAGGTCGAGCGTGAATCATATAGTAGATATGATCAACATAGTGATGTTCACCATTGAAACTACTCCATCTCACGTGATGATCGGACATGGTTTAGTTGATTTGGATCACGTAATCACTTAGAGGATTAGAGGAATGTCTATCTAAGTGGGAGTTCTTAAGTAATATGATTAATTGAACTTTAATTTATCATGAACTTAGTCCTGGTAGTATTTTGCAAATTATGTTGTAGATCAATAAGCTCGCGTTGTTGCTTCCCTATGTTTTTTTATATGTGTTCCTAGAGAAAATTGTATTGAAAAATGTTAGTAGCAATGATGCGGATTGGATCCGTGATCGGAGGTTTATCCTCATTGCTGCACAGAAGTATGATGTTCTTAAGGCACCGCTAGGTGACAGACATGCGAGGTGAGCGTATGCGCACGTTATGAACGTTTGGCTAGCTCAATATGATGACTACTTGATAGTTTAGTGCACCATACTTAACGGCTTAGAATCGGGACTTCAAAGACGTTTTGAACGTCATGGACCATATGAGATGTTCCAGAAATTGAAGTTAATATTTCAAGTAAATACCCGAGTTGAGAGATATGAAGTCTCCAACAAGTTCTATAGCTAAAAGATGGAAGAGAATCGCTCAACTAGTGAGCATGTTCTCAGATTGTCTGGGTACTTCAATCAAGTGGGAGTTAATCTTCCAGATAAGATAGTGATTGACAGAATTCTCTAGTCACCAACACTAAGTTACTAGAACTTCGTGATGAACTATAGTATGCAAGGGATGATGAAAATGATTCCCGAGCTCTTCGTGATGTTGAAATCGACGAAGGTAGAAATCAAGAAAGAGCATCAAGTGTTGATGATTGACAAGACCACTAGTCTCAAGGAAAAGGGCAAAGGGAAGAAGGGGAACTTCAAGAAGAACGGCAAGCAAGTTGTTGCTCGAGTGAAGAAGCCCAAGTCTGGACCTAAGCCCGAGACTAAGTGCTTTTGCTGCAATGGAACTGGTCACTAGAAGCGGAACTACCCCAAGTATTTGGCGGATAAGAAGGATGGCAAAGTGAACAAAGGTATATTTGATATACAGATTATTGATGTGTATTTTACTAGTGTTCGTAGCAACCCCTCGGTATTTGATACTTTGGTTCAGTTGCTAAGAGTAGTAACTTGAAACGGAGTTGCGTAATGAATGTAAACTAGTTGAAGGGGAAGTGACGATGAGTGTTGGAAGTAGTTCCAAGATTGATATGATCATCATCGCACACTACCTATACTTTCGGGATTAGTGTGGAACCTAAATAAGTGTTATTTGGTGTTGAGCATAAATATGATTTGATCATGTTTATTGCAATACTGATTATTCATTTAAGTAAGAGAATAAATTGTTGTTCTGTTTACATGAATAAAACCTTATATGGTTACACACCCAATGAAAATGGTTCATTGGATCTCGATCATAGTGATACACATATACATAATATTGAAACCAAAAGATGCAAAGTTAATAATGATAGTGCAACTTATTTGTGGCACTGCCGTTAAGGTCATATTGGTGTAAAGCGCATGAAGAAAACTCAATGCTGATGGACTTTTGGAATCACTTGATTATGAATCATATGATGATTTCGAACCGTGACGTTTGGGCAAGATGACTAAAACTCCGTTCTCCTAACAATGGAACAAGCTACTAACTTATTGGAAATAATACATACCGATGTATGCGATTCAATGAGTGTTGATGCTTTGGTGGCAAGTATCGTTATTTTCTGACCTTCACAAGATGATTTGAGCAGATATGGGTATATCTACTTGATGAAACATAAGTCTGAAATAATTGAAAAGTTCAAAGAATTTCAGAGTGAAGTGGAAAATCATCGTAACAAGAAAATAAAATTTCTGCGATCTGATCGTGGAGATAAATATTTGAGTTACGAGTTTGGTCTTCATTTGAAACAATGAGAAATAGTTTCGCAACTCATGCCATATGGAACACCACAGCATAATGGTGTGTCCAAAAGTCGTAACCGCACTTTATTGGATATGGTGCGATCTATGATGTCTCTTATCAGTTTACCACTATCGTTTTAGGGTTATGCATTAGAGACAGCTGCATTCACGTTTAATAGGGCACCATCTAAATCCATTGAGGCGACACCGTATGAACTATGGTTTAACAGTAAACCTAAGCTGTCGTTTCTTAAAGTTTGGGGTTGTGATGCTTATGTGAAAAAGTTTTCACCTAATAAACTCGAACCCAAATCGGAGAAGTGCGTCTTCATAGAATACCCAAAGGTAACTATTGGATACACCTTCTATCACAGATCCGAAGGCAAGTTATTCGTTGCTAAGGTGGATCCTTTCTAGAGAAGAAGTTTCTCTCGAAAGAAGTGAGTGGGAGGAAAGTAGAACTTGATGAGGTAATTGTACCTTCTCCCTTATTGGAAAGTAGTTCATCACGTAAATCAGTTCCGTGATTCCTACACCAATTAGTGAGGAAGTTAATGATGATGATCATGAAACTTCAGATCAAGTTGCTACCAAACCTCGTTGGTCTTCCAGAGTAAGATCCGCACTTTAGTGGTACGGTAATCATGTTCTGGAAGTCATGTTACTAGACCATGATGAACCTACGAACTATGAGGAAGCGATGATGAGCCCAGATTCCGCGAAATGGCTTGAGGCCATGAAATCTGAGATGGGATCCATATATGAGAACAAAGTGAGGACTTTGATGGAGTTGCCCGATGATCGGCAAGCCATATTATATAAATGGATCTTCAAGAGGAAGACAGATGCTGATAGTAGTATTACTATCTACAAAGCTCGACTTGTCGCAGAAGGTTTTCGACAAGTTCAAGGTGTTGACTACAATGAGATTTTCTCAATCAGAAGCGATGCTTAAGTCTGTCCGAATCATGTTAGCAATTGCCACATTTTATGAAATCGGCAAATGGATGTCAAAACTACATTCTTCAATGGATTTATTAAAGAATAGTTGTATATGATGCAACCAGAAGGTTTTGTCAATCCTAAAGGAGCTAACAAAATGTGCAAGCTCCAGCGATCCATCTATGGACTGGTGCAAGCATCTTGGAGTTGGAATAAACGCTTTGATAGTGTGATCAAAGCATATGGTTTTATATGCACTTTTGGAGAAGCCTGTATTTATAAGAAAGTGAGTGGGAGCACTACATCATTTCTGATAAGTATATGTGAATGACATATTGTTGATCGGAAATAATGTAGAATTATTCTGCAAAGCATAAAGGAGTATTTGAAAGGAGTTTTTCAAAGTAGGACCTCGGTGAAGCTGCGTACAAATTGAGCATCAAGATCTATTGAGATAGATCAAAACGCTTGATAAGTTTTTTCAATAAGTACATACCTTGTCAAGATTTTGAAGTAGTTCAAAATGGAACAGTCAAAGAAAAGTTCTTGCTCATGTTGCAAAGGTGTGAAATTGAGTAAGACTCAAATCCCGACCACAGCAGAAAATAGAAAAGAGAATGAAAGTCATTCCCTATGCCTCGATCATAGGTTCTATAAAGTATGCTATGCTATGTACCAGACCTATTGTATACCTTGCTCTGAATTTGGCAAGGAGGAGTACAATAGTGATCTAAGAGTAGATCACCGGACATTGGTCAAGAACATCCTTAGTAAGGACTAAGGAAATATTTCTCGATTATGGAGGTGATAAAAGAGCCCGTCAGAAAGAGTTACATCGATGCAAGCTTTTTACACTGATCCGGATGACTCTAAGTCTCAATCTGGATACATATTGTAAGTGGGAGCAATTAGCTAGAGTAGCCCCGCGAGCATTGTAGACATAGAATATTTGCAAAATACATACGGCTCAATGTGACAGACCGTTGACTAAGCTTCTCTCACGAGCAAAACATGATCATCCCTTAGTACTCTTTGGGTGTTAATCACATAGCGATGTGATCTAGATTATTGACTCTAGTAAACCCTTTGGGTGTTGGTCACATGACGATGTGAACTATGGGTGTTAATCACATACAGATGTGAATATTAGTGTTGAATCACATGATGATGTGAACTAGATTATTGACTCTAGTGCAAGTGGGAGATCAAGGAAATATGCCCTAGAGGCAATAATAAAGTTATTATTTATTTCCTTATTTCATGATAAATGTTTATTATTCATGCTAGAATTGTATTAACCGGAAACATAATACATGTGTGAATACATAGACAAACATAGTGTCACTAGTATGCCTCTACTTGACTAGCTCGTTGAATCAAAGATGGTTAAGTTTCCTAGCCATAGACATGAGTTGTCATTTGATTAATGGGATCACATCATTAGGAGAATGATGTGATTGACATGACCCATTCCGTTAGCTTAGCACTTGATCGTTTAGTATATTGCTAATGCTTTCTTCATGACCTATACATGTTCCCTGTAACTATGAGATTATGCAACACCCGTTTACCTGAGGAACACTTTGGGTACTACCAAACGTCACAACGTAACTGGGTGATTATAAAGGAGTACTACAGGTGTCACCAAAGGTACTTGTTGGGTTGGCGTATTTCGAGATTAGGTTTTGTCACTCCGATTGTCGGAGAGGTATCTCTGGGCCTTCTCGGTAATACACATCACATAAGCCTTGCAAGCATTACAACTAATGAGTTAGTTGTGAGATGATGTATTACGGAACTAGTAAAGAGACTTACCGGTAACGAGATTGAACTAGGTATTGGATACCGATGATCGAATCTCGGGTAAGTAACATACCGATGACAAAAGGAACAAACGTATATCGTTATGCGGTTTGACCGATAAAGATCTTCGTAGAATATGTAGGAACCAATATGGGCATCCAGGTTCCGCTATTGGTTATTGACCGAGAATGGTTCTAGGTCATGTCTACATAGTTCTCGAACCCGTAGGGTCCGCACGCTTAAACGCTTTCGATGACAGTTCATTATGAGTTTATAAGTTTTGATGTACCGAAGGTTGTTCGAGTCCCGGATGTGATCACGGACATGACGAGGAGTCTCGAAATGGTCGAGACATAAAGATTGATATATTGGAAGCCTATGTTTGGACTTGAAAGGTTCCGAATGAAAACAGGAAGTTACCGGAACACCGGGGGGTTACCGGAACCCCCCCGGGGATATATGGGCCTAGATGGGCCATAGGGAGAAGAGGAAGGGCCGCTGTGGCAGGCCGCGCCCTCCCTCTAGTCTGAATAGGACAGGAGAGGGGGCGCCCCTTCCCTCTTCCCTCCTCCAATCCTAATCCAACTAGGAAGGGGAGTCCTACTCCGTGGGAGTAGGACTCCTCCAGCGCGCCTTTGGCTGGCCGCACCCCTTGCTCCTTTATATACTGCAAGGGGGCACCCCATGACACACAAGTTGATCTACGGATCGTTCCTTAGCCGCAGCGGTGCCCCCTCCACCATATTCCACTTCGGTCATATCGTCATGAGCTTAGGCGAAGCCCTGCCACGGAGAAGTCATATCGCCACGGAGCTTAGGCGCAGCCTGCGTCGGTTGAGCATCATCATCGCCACCACGCCATCATATCGACGGAACTCATCCCCGACACTTTGCCGGATCGGAGTCCGGGATCGCCATCGAAATGAACGTGTGCAGAACTCGGAGGTGCCGTACGTTCGGTGCTTGGATCGGTCGGATCGTGAAGACGTACGACTACATCAACCGCGTTGTTATAACGCTTCCGCTTTCGGTCTACGAGGGTACATGGACAGACACTCTCCCCTCTCGTTGCTATGCCATCACCATGGTCTTGCGTGTGCATAGGAATTTTTTTGAAATTACTTCGTTCCCCAACACTAACTTCGTATCTTCGCGTCTTTCCGGTGCGCACCCGAGTCTCCCGCGCACATCGTAGGATGATGGGGCAGTGATCCGAGCAGGGGGGCGTGAGGTGCGCCACTTCACACTCCGGGAATAGATCACGCCACTGGCTATCCGCCACCGCCCGGTCCAGCCGCACTTGGACGTTGGCCCGTCCGTCGCGTTTGTTATCATATGTGAACGGATGGCCCGCAAATCCCAAGTCTGCAAGCTGGCAGACCTCTAAGCATTCCCTGAAGGCGACCATTTGGTTTCGGGGGCGAGGAGTCGAAGACAAGTGTTCAAAGTCCCACATCGCCTCATTGAAATCCCCGGCCACCAGCCATGGCAAATCTGAATTACCTCTTAGTCTGCATAATCCCTCCCACATGAGATGTCTGTTTTCCACCCTTGGTTCTCCATAAACAAAAGTCACCCGCCATAACGGTTCGTCATCGGAAAATTTTACGAGAACATCAATCCACCTTTCAGTTATATCCTCAATGTTGACCGACACAGTTTCATCCCAGTACAAGGCTAAGCCACCACTTTTTCCCTGACTACTTACACCATCAAAACCCTTCAGTCCAAGTCTGTTACGTACTCTCTCCATTTTCTGTTTTGGTTGTCTAGTTTCACATAAAAACATCAGCTTCGGGGAATGGGCTCGACAAAGAGCCTGAAGGTCACGAACTGTACGAGAGTTCCCCGCCCCTCGACAGTTCCAGAATAAGCAACTCATTGCGACTGACGGGGCGCCACACTTGGCCCCGTCAGCTTACCAGCAGCCCCATGGCTGGTTGCCTCCCGATCCTCCTCTCGCTCCATGCTACTGACCTCATCCTCGATGTGTTGCACCCCTAGCTTCCCTCTTTTATGGTCTCCTCCCTCTGACATATCCTCGAAAGGCACTACTGCATTGCCATCATGTGCAATCAGATTACGGCCCCTCGGGCTTTCCATATGTCTCTTGCCCAACACTGAATCATTAAAGTCCATCGACTCCCGAACACTCCCGAATGATACCTCCAGGTTGTCCAGATCATGCAACGCCGGTATCATATCATCCCTTCCTAGTTGAGTATCTCTCCGCACCATCGTCCCACTCTTCTTGACCGCCGCCACCTTTTTTTGCCCCCCGGCTGGCTTCTTCCGGTGTTGCTTTGGCGTAACCCTTGTCCCGGTCGCTGACTTAGCTTCAAACTGCTGCTTCATTTGTTGAACCCTGCTACACTCCGGCCTTTCTTTCTCAAGCCTCACCCTAAGCCCCTCAACATGTTTTGCAAGTTGCTCATCCGCCTCCACTGCACCCACGTCTTCAGTGTTCTCAAAACCATCATAAGCATCTACTCTGGTGGGAATCTCGGGGTGTTGTTGTTGCTGGCTCCTGCTCATCTCTGATCGCGCCGAATACTGCGACGCTGATTCCGCACTTCCCAGGTCCATCGCCCGACGGGCTCTAGGTTGACCCGGCGATGGGGTGTACGCCGGCCTCTGCTCAAACTTCTTAAATGGGGAGCAGCGGAGAGTAGAATCATATCCTTTGGTAGCCATCCCTACTCTCCTCTTCTCGCACGCATCCTTGTCAGATCATGTCCCATAAAGCCACAGTGGAAACAAAAGTGAGGGACCCTTTCATACCTGAGCTTGAAAGTACTACGCTTGATCGCCCCCTTGGCCTTATATTCCAGCGTTATCTCTTTCTGCAGTCGTTTATTATAGGGCAGCTTGATGCGGATGCGCAAAAACTCATTAGTGTCGTGGCCGTTTTCCGGGGCATCCACCTCCAGCACTTCCCCTAGCGCACCTCCTACTGCATTACCATATGCCCGCGTCTGCTTTTTCCACGGGATATCAAAGACCCTCACCCAGACAGGAACTACGTCCAACTGAGTCTCCGATGGCCGAGCCTCTCGTTGTCGAACGGTGCTACTAGTAGTGCATCACCGTCATAGATCCAAGGACCCCCTCTTGCGACGAACTTGTAATCACCCTCAGAGAAGAGAGTAATGGTGTAGAAATTATTCCTGATCGGCTGAAACTCTACCCCCGTTCTGAGTTGCCAAATCTTCTCAAAGTGTTTTGACAGGGTTTTTGCACTAGGCCGTCTCTGCGATCTGTACAGGCTCATGAGCTTCCACGTCTCCTGCGCGCTTTCTTCCTCCTCCTCCTCCTCCTCGAAGTTAACCGAGACGAAGGCCACATCATCCATGTCCACCTCACCGTTGATCTGGTTCTCAGCATCCTCCGGGGGCCCTCCTTCGGCTGTCGGTCCATCCCAGTTCCCGTCCTCTGAAGCATCCTCCCGTGTCTCAATCCGTTCCGGCCCCTGCCTAACCGCCACGAGCCTGCAGGCACCAGAGGGCTTCGGGTGGGTAGGAGTCTCAACGACTCCCCCAGGATCACCCCCACCCTCCATGGCCGACGCGGCTCTCTCCATAGGAGGGCGAACTCTGAGTTGGGACTGTGCAGGATCGGGATCTGGATCGATTGGGGGAGCCGGACACGGTTGTGGAGCGGCTCTACCCGATCGGAGCTCTCTATTTGAAGACCTTGCCCTAGGGTTTCGGTTTCCTTGGGCTGCACGTAGATGTGTTCCCGGAGCGGGACGGATACTCGTAGACACAGAGGACATCGGAGCCGTAGTCCGAGAGGGAACCTCCCGGCGGTCCGTAACGCTCCCGTCGTGGAAGGGTTCTGGCGGCGGAGGCGGAGGTTCACGATCGCCAATCGCCATCGCAGCCCTAACCCTAGACGAAGCAGACTCACCCCCACTCCGAGATAGGGTATTTCTGAATCGAGGCTCACCTCTGGAACCAGCCCTAACCCTAGACGAAGCAGTGCAATGATTCTTGGTCTAGCAACTACTCTCTCCATTTCTAAATATAATTGTTTTAAAATATTTCAATATAGACTACATACGAAGAAAATGCAGAGAACCTACACACTAAAATGTGTCTATATACATTCGTATGTAGTCTCTATTAAAATCTCTAAAGGTCTTTATTTAGACAGAGAGGGAGTAATAGTTTTTTTAAGAGAGAGAGGGAGTAATAGTTATTTAAACCGTTCGATAATCCCCGTTTGATGAGCGGGAAAGGGAGGAGCCGGCGAGGGTACTCGAAAGAACTAATGAACAATGCAGGTGTAGCCCTATCTGCATGCAGCAGGCCATCTTTCAGTTGTGATGAGCTGAGCTGAGTTCAGAGGTGGTGGAGTGGAGCAGTGCCACTTTTGGCTTAATGTGATGTGGTATGTCGGTACGGGCAGATTGCTGGTTAAGGGCATCGATGTTGTTTCATGTTTGTGCCCAAACACCCACATCATGTTCGTACTAGTAAGATGTCCGTGCATTACACGAAACATCAAGATGCATTATTTTATAAAAAATTTGTTCTGATTGACCCATACGGGAGTAATCTCATGTGTAGAAACTAACGACGTCTGCAGGTTTACATAACTAAGTACGTACATCGCTACTGCAGATCCTCTCCAACACTGACCTCCACAAGCACGTCGACGGCGCTGTCCATGTCCCAACGGCTCAAACTGAGCGGAGTGAGGGAGACGAAAAAGAGGAGAGATAAGGTGAGGAGGAGTGGGGCGTGGTGGTTGGTAGTCGGACTCAGCGGAGGCATGGGGATGGACGATGCCGGCAGAGGCCATCATGCCAGATTGTTCCAGAGGCTTCTTTTAATTGCTCAACAATGAGGTTGCGGAAGATAACGATGAACGAGGGAAGGCCTTATATGCAAATATGGAGAGAGGTTCGGGTATCTTTTTGCAAAGTTGCTATAGTTTGCTTTCTATCCGTCAGATATAGATCGGGCGATCTATATTGCAGGATAGCAGGCACATCATCATCACTCGGTTTCTTTTATAAGAGTAGAGATTTACCTCCATTTCTCAACTGCTACGCACCAAGTAGGAAGATAGTATGTCACCAGCTAGGAACCATCTGATGTACTCTCTTCGTTCAAAAATACTTGTCAAAAAAATGAATATATCTGGACATAATTTAATTGAGGTAATATCATCGAGAGTCACATATCTTACCCTCAATATTCAGTTTAATGCTAGAACTTTGAAACAACGAATTTGCAATCATTTAACTTGATTTCTCATGCATGTACGGTACTTTCTACCATATCCGCACGTACACCCTGCCTTCATGGGCATGTCAGCGGCTGGGAGTAGCTTTTTTTCAAATAACTCCCTGCATATTTTTATTACCCAGAATAGCACAAGTAGGACCCATCTGTCAGTGAACAGTATAAAAGAAAACATTATAAATGTAGCCAGAATGGCATTCTGAATCGAGGCTCACCTGTTGAACCACTCCGCCTGATGTCACCAGATGGTTAACGTGGATAACGACGTCATATGTACCTTCTTTGTAAATACGTGGGGCAGTTTGCTGAAATGTGCTATGTTAAGTACAGTCCATTTTGCACCTTCATTTTCTTTTGTAAAGAAATTTGTAGATAGCATATCATATATAGTAATCCCTCCACCCCGTAATATAAGAGCATTTCTGAGCTTTTTGACATTATGCTAGTGCCAAAAACGCTCTTCTATTATGGGATGGAGAGAGTAAATACAAACGAAGTAGCTTACTTTTACAATTTTTGCCATGAGAGTAATTTGGAAGCACCACATTTATATACGCAACATGTAACGCCTTCTTGTATCGTATTGCTGTTATTCGAGTGCCCCAGCAAGAAGTAACTACAAACGAAATAGCTTACTTGCATATATTGAGTAAGATCCTTCAAGTAATTTATACAAATGTGCGTATATTTATTGAAATGTTTTTACAATTAAAATAATATTTTTGAATTGTAATTTTATAAATCAAATATGTAATACACACATTTATATAACACACGGGTTTGTATAATACTCGGATTTATAAGATATTGTACTAGATATTTTTATCTTGGAAAAATATTTGCAAAAATATGCAGTGGTACACATATTTCATTTGAGAAACTTTAATAATACACACATTTATATGACACACAGGTTCACAAATTTTTTTTTTGAGAGAAACATGCTTTACTTTATTGATCAATAGAGCGAATTACAGGAATAATAGAAGTATCATGAGGGTGTAATAGCCATACATGGCGACCCTCCCCTAAATGTAAAGCATGTCTAGCTAAGCCATGAGCCTCCTTGTTAGAAAGATGTCTCTCATGGATGAAAGAACAGGACTAAAACTCCCTGCTCGAGTCGATGATCTCCTGAACGATTGGAGCAATTGTACCCATAGTACCAGTCTGTATGTCCTTGACCACCGAAAGGCAATCTGAAGCCACCCTCAAATGAGTTAGTGCCAGATCCCTGGATAATGCAATAGCCTCGCGGCATGCGAGAGCTTCCAATATATTCGGATTAGTCATACCATGGAATACCACCGCTGCTGAACCAGCATATGCTCCTGATTGATCCCGACAAACCGCACTAACAGCCACCACAGGAGGGTGTTTACAAATAGCAGCATCGACATTTACCTTGTGATGACCCGCCGGTGGTGGTATCCAAACTGGCGCCCGCTCTGGGGCTGCTCCGGGCTTCGTTATTTCATGTGACATGGAAGCAATACTCAAATCTGCCAGAAACCGTGCGATAAATGAATGAGTCCCCATCGGGCTCTGGTGCTCCCCTTCGTGGATTAGCTTTCGCCGCGCCCCCTATATAGCCCATAGTGTCACGGTTAGCTTTGTGAACTCGGCATGTGGCATCGATTCTTGCATACTGAAGAGCCAAGCCTTTGCATTCGGTTCTGACGTTGCTATAACATGCTCAACCAGCTCCGGGTCACCTAGCGCCCATACACAACGCGGCATCGCACACATTATCAGTGAATGCATCCACGAGTCCTCCTCTCCACAGATGGCACAACGCGACGATGTGGACATATTACAGTGACGAAGGACGTCCGCCGTGGGTATAGAACATTGTGCAAGTCTCCACAGGAATACATTTACTTTTGATGGCATCGCAACCTTCCAGATGTTGCTCCAGCTAGCTTCCTCTCGCGGCCTGTCAGCCGGACCGGATCGTCCTTCAAGCCAAGCCTCCCGTCTTAGCTTCGTATTGATGAGCATCCGATATGCCGGGCGAACAGAGAAGGAGCCCTTGTGTTCATGAGCCCAAGCCCAAGAATCCCTGCATTGTCTAGTGGCTAGCGGAATATTGAGAATCACTTACGCATCAATTGGGAGGAAAGTTTCACGAACTACGTCCTGCTTCCACCTGGCATTGGCGCTGTCAATAAGTTCGGACACAAACTGTGGCCGATGTTGGCTCAAGAAAACTATTGGCCTGAGCGACGCTTCTTTTTGTACCCAATTATGCTACCATATCAAAGTATCTTTACCATCGCCTATACGCTTGATAAGGCCCTGCGAGAGGATCTCCTTGCCCTCCACGATTGCTCGCCATATTTGAGATGGTTGGCTACCTAGTGAAGCATCAAGAAAGTCTGTAGTTGGGAAGTAGCGCGCTTTCAGAATTCTTGAACTTAGTGATTCTGGTGTTTGTAGGATTCTCCACGCCTGTCTTGCCAGCAGTGCAAGGTTAAACAGCTCAATGTCCCTAAAACCCAGACCACCATCATATTTCGGCCTTGTCATCTTCTCCCAGGAGACCCAATTTGTCTTTCTTTCACCCCGTTTACTCCCCCACCAAAACTTACGTATGATGGAGTTAATGTGAAGACAGAGGCCCCGAGGTAGCTTGAAGCAAGCCATAGAGTAAACCGGGACAGATTGAGCTATAGACTTTATAAGTACTTCTTTCCCTCCGGATGACAACACCATTTCCATCCATCCCTTAACTTTGTTCCAGACTATGTCCTTCATATATTTGAAGGCCCCGTTTTTGCTGCTCCCGACATCCGTAGGCATGCCCAAGTACTTTTCTGAGAGACTCTCGTTGTGAACATTCGGGGTATTTTTCATGCTCTCTTTAATACCCTGCGAGCAGCCCTTGCTAAAAAACACTGAAGATTTATCCAAGTTTATTTTCTGTCCTGAAGAATTGCAATATGATTCCAACAAAGAAGATACCTGAATAGCCCACTCAACACTAGCCTTGACGAACAACAGGTTGTCATCTGCGAAAAGAAGGTGGCTTATCAAGGCGCCAGATTCGCCACTTTGATCCCATGCACTGGAGATGACTCTGTCTGGTTTTTTAAAAGGCACGAAAGGCCCTTTACTGCCAGCAAGAAAAGGTAAGGTGATATTGGATCCCCCTGTCGGATTCCTCGTGAAGGTGTGAATTCCTCAAGTTTCTTTCCATTGAACATAACCAAAAACTTGACTGAACATACCATCCTCATAACTAAGTTGACCCAAGCCGGCGCAAAACCCAGTTTAGACATGATAGCACGGAGGTAGTCCCATTCCAAACGGTCATAGGCCTTCATCATGTCGAGTTTAAGAGCACAAAACCCATTCCTCTTTGATATGTTCCTCTTCATAAAATTTAAACACTCATACGCGGAGTTGATGTTATCCGTGATCAACCTCCCCGCCACAAAGGCCGATTGCTCCTCCGATATGATCATGCGGAGAATGGACTTCAACCTGTTTGCCATAACTTTCGACGCAATCTTGTAGAGTACATTACATAGACTTATAGGACGGAACTGCAACAAAAGTGTGGGATTGGTTACCTTCAGGATGAGAACTAGGATAGTATCATTCAACTCCTCAACTTCTTCCTCACCCCTTAAGATTTTCAGAATTATAGTGGATACTTCTGTTGGGGAACGTAGTAATTTCAAAAAATTTCCTACGCACACGCAAGACCATGGTGATGGCATAGCAACGAGAGGGGAGAGTGTCTGTCCACGCACTCGTGAGACCGAAAAGCGGAAGCGTTATAACAACGCTGATTGATGTAGTCGTGCGTCTTCACGATCCGACCGATCCAAGCACCGAACGTCACGGCACCTCCGAGTTACGCACACGCTCAGCTCGATGACGATCCCCGGACTCCGATCCAGAAAGTGTCGGGATGAGTTCCATCAGCACGACGGCGTGGTGGCGATGATGATGCTCCACCGACGCAGGGCTTCGCCTAAGCTCCGCGACGATATGACTTCTCCGGCGCAGGCTTCGCCTAAGCTTCATGACGATATGACCGAAGTGGAATATGGTGGAGGGCACCGCTGCACGGCTAAGGAACGATCTGTAGATCAACTTGTGTGTCATGGGGTGCCCCCCTGCCCCCGTATATAAAGGAGCAAGGGGGTGCGGCCAGCCCAAGGGGGGCGCGCCTGGAGGAGTCCTACTCCCACCGGGAGTAGGACTCCCCCCCTTTTCCTAGTTGGATTAGGATTGGAGGAGGGGGAAGAGGGAAGCGCCGCCTCTCCTTGTCCTATTCGGACTAGAGGGGAGGGGGCGCCTGCCCCCGGCCGGCCCTTCCTTCTTCTCCCTATGGCCCATCAAGGCCCATATACATCCTGGGGGGGTTCCGGTAACCCCCCGGTGTTCCGGTAACTTCCTGTTTTCATTCGGAAACTTTCCGAAGTCCAAACATAGGCTTCCAATATATCAATCTTTATGTCTCGACCATTTGGAGACTCCTCGTCATGTCCGTGATCACATCCGGGACTCCGAACAACCTTCGGTACATCAAAACTTATAAACTCATAATGAACTGTCATCGAAAGCGTTTAAGCGTGCGGACCCTACGGGTTCGAGAACTATGTAGACATGACCTAGAACCATTCTCATTAATAACCAATAGCGGAACCTGGATGCCCATATTGGTTCCTACATATTCTACGAAGATCTTTATCGGTCAAACCGCATAACGATATACGTTTGTTCCTTTTGTCATCGGTATGTTACTTACCCGAGATTCGATCGTCGGTATCCAATACCTAGTTCAATCTCATTACCGGTAAGTCTCTTTACTCGTTCCGTAATACATCATCTCACAACTAACTCATTAGTTGTAATGCTTGCAAGGCTTATGTGATGTGTATTACCGAGAAGGCCCAGAGATACCTCTCCGACAATCGGAGTGACAAAACCTAATCTCGAAATACGCCAACCCAACAAGTACCTTTGGAGACACCTGTAGTACTCCTTTATAATCACCCAGTTACGTTGTGACGTTTGGTAGTACCCAAAGTGTTCCTCCGGTAAACGGGAGTTGCATAATCTCATAGTTACAGGAACATGTATAGGTCATGAAGAAAGCATTTGCAATATACTAAATGATCAAGTGCTAAGCTAACGGAATGGGTCATGTCAATCACATCATTCTCCTAATGATGTGATCCCATTAATCAAATGACAACACATGTCTATGGTTAGGAAACACAACCATCTTTGATTAATGAGCTAGTCTAGTAGAGGCATACTAGTGACTATCTGCTTGTCTATGTATTCACACATGTATTATGTTTCCGGTTAATACAGCCCAAAGATGAATAATAAACATTTATCATGGTATAAGGAAATAAATAATAACTTTATTATTGCCTCTAGGGCATATTTCCTTCAGCCTCCCACTTGCACTAGAGTCAATAATCTAGATTACACAAGAATGATTCTAACACCCATGGAGTCTTGGTGTCGATCATGTTTTGCTCGTGGAAGAGGCTTAGTCAACGGGTCTGCAACATTCAGATCCGTATGTATTTTGCAAATCTCTATGTCTCCCACTTGGACTTGGTCCCGAATGGAATTCAAGCGTCTCTTGATATGCTTGGTCCTCTTGTGAAATCTGGATTCCTTTGCCAAGGCAATTGCACCAAGATTGTCACAGAAGATCTTCATCGGTCCCGATGCACTAGGTATGACACCTAGATCGGAAATGAACTCTTTCATCCGCACTCCTTCATTTGTTGCTTCCAAGCAGCTATGTACTCCGCTTCATATGTAGATCCCGCCACGACGCTTTGTTTAGAACTGCACCAACCGACAGCTCCACCGCTTAATAAAACACGTATCCGGTTTATGCGATTTAGAATAAATGCGGATCGGTGTCAAAGCTTGCATCGACGTAACCATTTACGACTAGCTCTTTGTCACCTCCATATACGAGAAACATATCCTTAGTCCTTTTCGTATTTCGTGATGTTCTTGACCGCTGTCCAAAGTGATCCACTCCAGATTACTTTGGTACCTTCCTGCCAAGCTTACAGCTAAGCATACGTCAGTCCGGTACACAGCATTGCATACATGATAGAGCCTATGGCTGGAAGCATAGGAACATCTTTCATTTTCTCTCTATCTTCTCATTGTGGTCGGGCATTGAGTCCGACTCAATCTTACACCTTGTAATACATGTAAAAACCTTTCTTTGCTCGATCCATTTTGAACTTCTTCAAAACTTTATCAAGGTATGTGCTTTGTGAAATTCCAATTAAGCCGCCTTGATCTATCTCTATAGATCTTGATGCTCAATATGTAAGCAGCTTCACATAGGTCTTTCATTGAAAAACTTTTATTAAAGTAACCTTTTATGCTATCCAGAAATTCTATATCATTTCCAATCAAAAATATGTCGTCACATATAATATCGTAAATGCTACAGAGCTCCCACTCACTTTCTTGTAAATACGGCTTCTACAAAAGTCTCAGATAAAACCATATGCTTTGATCACACTATCAAAGCGTTTATTCCAACTCCGAGAGGCTTGCACTGCACCATAAATTGATCGCTGGAGCTTGCACACTTTGTTAGCACCCTTTGGATCAACAAAACCTTCTGGTTGCATCATATACAACTCTTCTTCTAGAAATCCATTCAAGAATGCAGTTTTTACATCCATTTGCCAAATTTCATAATCATAAAATGCGGCAATTGCTAACATGATTCGGACAGACTTAAGCATCGCCACGGGTGAGAAAGTCTCGTCAGAAGTCAACCCCTTGAACTTGTCGAAAACCTTTTGCAACAAGTCGAGCTTTGTAGACAGCTACATTACCATCGGCGTCCTTCTTTTTAAAGATCCATTTATTCTCAATGGCTTGCCGATCATCGGGCAAGTCAACCAAAGTCCATACTTTGTTCTCATACATGGATCCCATCTCAGATTTCATGGCTTCCAGCCATTTCATGGAATCTGGGCTCACCATCGCTTCTTCATAGTTTGTAGGTTCGCCATGGTCAAGTAACATGACTTCCGAATAGGATTACCTTACCACACTTGGGCGTATTTTACTATGGTTGACCTACGATGTTCAGTAGTAACTTGATCTGAAGCTTCATGATCATCATTATTAGTTTCCTCACTAATTGGTGTAGTTGTCACAGGAACTGTTTCTTGTGATGAACTACTTTCCAATAAGGGAGCAGATACAGTTATCTCATCAAGTTCTACTTTCCTCCCACTCACTTCTTTCGAGAGAAACTCCTTCTCTAGAAAGGATCCGAATTTAGCAACGAAAACCTTGCCTTCAGATCTGTGATAGAAAGTGTACCCAACAGTCTCCTTTGGGTATCCTATGAAGACACATTTCTCCGATTTGGGTTCGAGCTTATCTGGTTGAAGTTTCTTCACATAAGCATCGCAGCCCCAAACTTTAAGAAACGACAACTTTGGTTTCTTGCCAAACCACAGTTCATACGGTGTCGTCTCAACGGATTTAGATGGTGCCCTATTTAACGTGAATGCGGCCGCCTCTAAAGCATATCCCCAAAACGATAGCGGTAAATCGGTAAGAGACATCATAGATCGCACCATATCAAGTAAAGTACGACACGACGTTCAACACACCATTTCTCCGTGGTGTTCCGGTATGGCGTGAGTTGCGAAACTATTCCACATTGTTTCAATATGTAAACCAAACTCAGAACTCAAATATTCTCCTCCACGATCCGATCAGAGAAACTTTATTTTCTTGTTACGATGATTTTCTACTTCACTCTAAAACTCTTTGAACTTTTCAAATGTTTCAGATTTGTGTTTCATTAAGTAGATATACCCATATCTTCTCAAATCATCTGTGAAGGTGAGAAAATAACGATACCCGCCACAAGTGCCTCAACATTCATTGGACCACAAACATCAGTATGTATGATTTCCAACAAATCAGTTGCTCGCTCCATAGTTCCGGAGAACGGCGTTTTGGTCATCTTGCCCATGAGGCATGGTTCGCAAGTACCAAGTGATTCCAGAAGCCCATCAGTATGGAGTTTCTTCATGCGTTTTACACCGATATGACCTAAACAGCAGTGCCATAAATAAGTTGCATTATCATTATCAACTCTGCATCTTTTGGTTTCAACACTATGAATATGTGTACTACTACTATCGAGATTTAATAAAAATAGACCATTCTTCAAGGGTGCGTGACCATAAAAGATATTACTCATAGAGTAAGAACAACCATTATTCTCTGATTTAAATGAATAACTGTCTCGCATTAAACAAGATCCAGATATAATGTTCATGCTCAACGCTGGCACCAAATAACAATTATTTAGGTCTAAAACTAATCTCGAAGGTAGATGTAGAGGTAGCGTCGACCGCGATCACATTGACTTTGGAACCGCTTTCCCACGCTGCATCGTCACCTCGTCCTTTGCCGGTGCTCGCCTATTCCAGAGTCCCCTGCTTCGAGTTGCAAATATTAGCAAATGTAACCAGTATCAAATACCCAGTGCTACTACGAGCTCTAGTAAGGTACACATCAATAACATGTATATCACATATACCTTTGTTCACCTTGCCATCCTTCTTATCCGCCAAATACTTGGGGCAGTTCCGCTTCAAAGGTCCGATCGCTTGCAGTAAAACACTCGATTTCGTGCTTAGGTCCAGACTTGGGTTTCTTCTCTTGAGCAGCAACTTTCTTGCTGTTCTTTTGAAGTTCCCTTCTTCTTTCCTTTGCCCTTTTTCTTGAAACTAGTGGTCTTATTGACCATCAACACTTGATGCTCTTTCTTGATTTCTACCTCCATGCTTTTAGCATTGCGAAGAGCTCGGGAATTGTTTTGGTCATCCCTTGCATATTATAGTTCATCACGAAGCTCTTGTAGCTTGGTGGCGTTGATTGGAGAATTCTGTCAATGACACTATCATCCGGAAGAGTTACCCCCAGCTGAATCAAGTGATTATTATACCCAGACATTTTGAGTATATGTTCACTGACAGAACTATTCGCCTCCATCTTGCAGCTATAGAACTTATTGGAGACTTCATATCTCTCAATCCGGGCATTTGCTTGAAATATTAACTTCAACTCCTGGAACATCTCATATGCTCCATGACGTTCAAAACGTCGTTGAAGACCCGATTCTAAGCCGCAGCATGGCACACCGAACTATCGAGTAGTCATCGGCTTTGCTCGCCAGACGCTCACAACTTCCGGCGTAGCTCTGCAGAGGTTCGCACCCGGCGGTGCTTCCACGACGTAATTCTTCCAGGCAGCAATGAGGATAATCCTCAAGTTACGGACCCAATCCGTGTAATTGCTACCATCATCTTTCAACTTTGCTTTCTCAAGGAACGCATTAAAATTCAACGGAACAACAAGACGAGCCATCTATCTACAAGAAACATAGACAAGCAAAAAAATACTATCAGTACTAAGTTCATGATAAATTTAAGTTTAATTAATCATATTAAAAACCTCCTACTTAGATGACATCTCTCTAGTCATCTAAGTGATTACGTGATCCAAATCAACTAAACCATGTCCGATCATCACGTGAGATGGAGTAGTTTAAATGGTGAACATCACTATGTTGATCATATCTACTATATGATTCACGCTCGACCTTTCGGTCTCCGTGTTCCGAGGCCATGTTTGTTATATGCTAGGCTCGTCAAGTTTAACCTGAGTATTCTGCGTGTGCAACTGTTTTGCACTCGTTGTAGATGGACGTAGAACTTATCACACCCGATCATCACGTGGTGTCTGGGTACTACGAACTTTTAGCAACGTTGCATACTCGTGGAGAACACCTCTTGATTATTTTAGTGAGAGATCATCTTATAATGCTACCGTCAATCAAAGCAAGATAAGATGCATAAAGGATAAACATCACATGCAATCAATATAAGTCATATGATATGGTCATCATCATCTTGTGCTTGTGATCTCCATCGCCAAGCACCGCCATGATCACCATCGCCACCGGCGCCGACACCTTGATCTCCATCGTAGCATCGTTGTCGTCTCGCCAACTATTGCTTCTACGACTATCGCTACCTCTTAGTGATAAAGTAAAGCAATTACATGGCGTTGCATTTCATACAATAAAGCGACAACCATATGGCTCGCCAGCTTGCCGATAACTCGGTTACAAAACATGATCATCTCATACAATAAAATATAGCATCACGTCTTGACCACATCACATCACAACATGCCCTGCAAAAACAAGTTAGACGTCCTCTACTTTGTTGTTGCAAGTTTTACGTGGCTGCTACGGGCTGAGCAAGAACAGCTCTTACCTACGCATCAAAACCACAACGATAGTTTGTCAAGTTGGTGCTGTTTTAACCTTCGCAAGGACCGGGCGTAGCCACACTCGGTTCAACTAAAGTGAGAGAAACTGACACCCGCCGGTCACCTTTAAGCAACTAGTGCTCGAAGCGGTGAAACCAGTCTCGCGTAAGCGTCTGGCGTAATGTCGGTCCGGGCCGCTTCATCTCACAATACCGCCAACCAAAGTATGACATGCTGGTAAGCAAGATGACTTATATCGCCCACAACTCACTTGTGTTCTACTCGTGCACATGACATCAACGCATAAAACCTGGCTCGGATGCCATCATTGGGGAACGTAGTAATTTCAAAAATTCCTACGCACACGCAAGACCATGATGATGGCATAGCAACGAGAGGGGAGAGTGTCCGCCCACGCACTCGTGAGACCGAAAGCGGAAGCGTTATAACAACGCGGTTGATGTAGTCGCACGCCTTCACGATCCGACCGATCCAAGCACCGAACGACGGCACCTCCGGAAGTTACGCACACGCTCAGCTCGATGACGATCCCGGACTCCGATCCAGAAAGTGTCGGGATGAGTACCGCCAACACGACGGGCGCAGGACGATGATGATGCTCCACCGATGCAGGGCTTCGCTTAAGCTCCGCGACGATATGACTTCTCCGGCGCAGGCTTCGCTTAAGCTCCGCGACGATATGACCAAGTGGAATATGGTGGAGGGGCACCGCACACGGCTAAGGAACGATCCGTAGATCAACTTGTGTGTCATGGGGTGCCCCCTACCCCAGATATAAAGGAGCAAGTGCGTCCAGCCCAAGGGGCGCGCTGGAGGAGTCCTACTCCCACCGGAGTAGGACTCCCCCCTTTCCTAGTTGGATTAGGATTGGAGGAGGGGAAGAGGAGGCGCCGCCTCTCCTTGTCCTATTCGGACTAGAGGAGGAGGGGCGCGGCCTGCCCCTGGCCGCCCTTCCTCTTCTCCCTATGGCCCAACAAGGCCCATATACCTCCCGGGGTTCCGTAACCCCCGGTGTTCCAAAGAACTTCCTGTTTTCATTCGAACCTTTCGGAAGTCCAAACATAGGCTTCCAATATATCAATCTTTATGTCTCGACCATTTCGAGACTCCTCGTCATGTCCGTGATCACATCCGGGACTCCGAACAACCTTCGGTACATCAAAACTTATAAACTCATAATGAACTGTCATCAAAACGTTTAAGCGTGCGGACCCTACGGGTTCGAGAACTATGTAGACATGACCTAGAACAATTCTCGGTTAATAACCAATAGCGGAACCTGGATGCCCATATTGGTTCATACATATTCTACGAGATCTTTATCGGTCAAACCGCATAACGATATACGTTTGTTCCTTTTGTCATCGGTATGTTACTTACCCGAGATTCGATCGTCGGTATCCAATACCTAGTTCAATCTCGTTGCAGTAAGTCTCTTTACTGCTCCGTAATACATCATCTCACAACTAACTCATTAGTTGTAATGCTTGCAAGGCTTATGTGATGTGTATTACCGAGAAGGCCCAGAGATACCTCTCCGACAATCGGAGTGACAAAACCTAATCTCAAATACGCCAACCCAACAAGTACCTTTGGAGACACCTGTAGTACTCCTTTATAATCACCCAGCTTACGTTGTGACGCTTTGGTAGTACCTAAAGTGTTCCTCCGTAAACGGAGTTGCATAATCTCATAGTTACAGGAACATGTATAGGTCATGAAGAAAGCATTAGCAATATACTAAACGATCAAGTGCTAAGCTAACGGAATGGGTCATGTCAATCACATCATTCTCCTCATGATGTGATCCCATTAATCAAATGACAACACATGTCTATGGTTAGGAAACACAACCATCTTTGATTAATGAGCTAGTCTAGTAGAGGCATACTAGTGACTATCTGTTTGTCTATGTATTCACACATGTATTATGTTTCCGGTTAATACAGTTCCAGCATGAATAATAAACATTTATCATGGTATAAGGAAATAAATAATAACTTTATTATTGCCTCTAGGGCATATTTCCTTCAACTTCATCCCCACAGAGCTCCCAATGTCTCTGAAAAAAATGCGTCGGGAACCCATCAGATCCTGGAGCTTTAGTAGGAGCCATCTGAAACAGCGCCGTTTTGATTTCCTCTCTGATGTACTCGCTCATCAGCCGCTAGTTCATCTCGTTAGTGACTTTGCGGGGAACCACGTCAATCACTTGATGCATATCCGTTGTCCCCTCCGATGTGAACAGATTTTTGTAGAAAGCCGTAACCATACTCTCCATCTCTGCTGCATCTTCTGTTGTAGTACCATCATGTCTCAGAAAACTTTTTATCTTATTCTTTAGGCGCCGCCTGCTGGCCCGTAGGTGAAAGAACTTGGTGTTCTTATCGCCCGCCGCCAGCCATGTTATTCGCGATCTTTGACGCCATATGACCTCCTCTCTGTGATAGAGCTTGATCAAGCGATCTTTCACTTTCTCCTCCTGACGAGTAGGTGCCATCCTAGATGGATCCGCACGCATGCTCTCTAGCTGCAGCTTGAGAGTTTGGATCTCTTCCTTCACACTGCCAAACGTAGTTCGGTTCCAACGTTTCAGATTTGTTGATAGTGTTTTGATCTTTGCACACAGTTCCGCAACCATGGTTGCCCCTGGGCCTTGCCAGTGTTGTTCAATGGTCGCCTGAAAACCCTCATGAGATTCGCACATCATCTCGTATCTGAAAGGCCTAGCTTGTCGTGGCTGATCACATTCTGGTGAGAGTTGTAGCAAAATCGGTATGTGATCCGATGTGGTGGCAGATTTATGAGACAACTCGGCCCCTGGATACATGCTGGACCACATATAATGTCCGCATGCAAGCACTTGGATGTTTGTTATCGATAATGTTTGTCTAAAAAAAATATTATCGGTAATGTTTGAACGGACCTGAAGGGTGTACTTTTTTTTGCGGGGTAAATACTTGCATTACTCAATCAAAATGTCCTTATGATCAAGAGAAACAATCTCCATCAACTCATCCGGGCCAGCCCCTAGCCAGGTCATGGTCCTGCCTTGCGAACTAGCAAACGATGCTAATATATCACTAGCCTTATTCTGCGACCTAACAATATGAATAATACAAGTTTGTCTAAGCGACAATAAGTACTTTATCTCTTTCAGGATTGAAGCGTAGACAGAGCGACTGGTCGGAGATTTTTTTCCCCTCCCGCAAGGCTAGGGTTTCTCTTCCTCTCGGGCGATTCCGTCGCCCCTGAGTCTCCCATCCCGATCGATCCCCCTCCCCCCGAGTGGAACCTCGATCGTACATCCCTCGATCCTCCTCCTCTTGGGGAGCGATGGATCCTCTTGCGGACGCCCTGTCGGGAACCAGTGCTGGCGACGGCTCCTTCGGAACATCGGATCTTGGTGATTTCATGGAACAACTCAACCTGGACGAGGAAGACTTTGATGGTCTGGTGATAGATGAGGCTGATCCGGAGATTAATGACAGCGTGATATGGCTTGCGCTGGCTAGGGTTCATACCGATAAATCTTTCAGCCATGCGGCCTTCTACAAGGATATGCATGCGGCATGGAACCCTGCGCAGCCGGTGAGGTTCCGCCCGGTTGGTCTGAAGCTTTTTGTTGTGCAGGCATCATGTTTGGGAGATTGGGAACGCGTGATGTATCAAGGGCCCTGGCTTTTCAGAAATTTTCTTGTGTTGATGGTCCCATATGATGGGTTTACGAAGGCAGAGGAGGTGCCCATGGTGTTCATGCCAATTTGGCTACAGATTCACAAGATACCAGAGGGTTTCTGCAGGAAGAACATCGTGGAAAATCTGCTAAAAACTCAAGTGAAATCTTGGAGATGAGACTAAACGGAAATACCCGTGGTGACTACATTATGGTTAGGGTTCGGCATGACGTTCGTCGGCCACTCACCAAGTATGTCAGTATTGTAAGGGGAAAAGAGCGCCAAGTCTATTTGGTGCGTAATGAGAAATTGGCGTGCTTCTGCAGTGTATGTGGGCTCACTGGTCATGACTACAAAGGGTGCGGATCAGGTGTGCATGAGGAGAAGGACAAGAAGTATGGTTCTTGACTCTATGCGGATGGGCTGAATAAACCCCCGTCCAATGACAGTTTTGGCCGGGGCAGGAGTCAGAAGCAACCTACACCTCAATCTCAACAGCAGAAGTCCGGCCAAGGAAGGACACATATCCAATCATGGAGATCCTGCTGCTCGCAAGGGACTATCCATGGATGATGTAGCATCTGAGGCCAATGCTTTAGCAAGGCCGAGCGGTGTGTTGACGCTCACACAGGGGATGGGTGAGGATGGAGAACAGGCCTCACCTACCAATAGCAATAACAGCAAGAGGGCTCGTGTTGGCTCAAGTGGTGTGTAAGGTGATAGATCGGCAGCCTCCTTCGAGGAGGATCGCCGGATGCAATGAATATCCTAGTGTGGAACTGCCGAGGGGAACCGCCGGACGGTTCGTGAGGTGTTGGCCCTCTAAAGTTAACTCTTTCCTGGGGCTTTTCTTTCTCTCAGAAAAAGACAGGCCTCTTCAAAGATGGAGAAACTAAAGTGGAGATTGCAGATGAAGGGTTTTGCGGGTGTGTCGTGTGATGGACTCAGTGGAGGACTTGCGCTCTATTGGGACGAGAAGTTGCAAGTGACAGTGTTGGAGTCCTGTGCACGGTACATTGACGTGCAGATTATAGATGTGGCAAGTGACAAGAATTGGAGAACAACGTTTGTTTATGGTGAACCTTGAGTAGAGAACCGTCATCTCATGTGGAGTTCACTCTCCCAGCTCCATGCGCTCTCTTCGGAGACGTGGTTAGTGTGTGGCAGTTTCAACGAGGCGATGTGGCAGCACAAACATATGTCTAGAACCCAGCGTTCTGAAAATCAAATGGGGACGTTCCATGACTGTTTGTTGGCATGCGAGTTGTGGGACCTCGGTTTCTCGGGGTATCCTTTTACATATGATAATGGGAAACTGGGTGAGAGGAACGTGCGAGTTCGCCTTGACCAAGCATGTGCGGATGAAAATTGGAGGGAGCTTTTCCCCGGCAGCGCAAGTTCTTCACCTGGCATCTTCATGTTCTGACCATAGCCCGATCTTGGTTTAGCTTGCTCTCGTGGATCCCAGGAGGACTAGGGCCTCTCCAAGGTACGAGATTATGTGGGAACGCCATCCGGCGCTGTCATAAGTGGTGGCGGGTAGATGGAGGAAGAGTAAACCAGCCGGCAATCTGGCGGCTGTGCGTGACGCCCTGCATGAAATGATGAATGGCCTTCGGGCGTGGAGTAAGGAGAACTTCGGTCATGTTGCTACAGAACTGGAGTAGTTAAGGGCCGAGTTGGCTGATTTACAACTAAGAGATGTGGACAGAGCGGTGATTCGTCAGAAGATGTTTCAACTTGATGAGCTACTATATAGGGAAGAGATGATGTGGTTACAGAGATCGCGCATTACGTGGCTGAAAGAAGGAGAAAGGAACACGACATATCTGCATAGGCGAGCTTTCTGGCGTGCGCCAAGGAATTACGTACAGAGATTACGGTGCACTGATGGCTCGTGGTGTTCTTCTCCGTCGGACATGGAACGCATGGCCACTTCCTACTTCAAGGAAGTCTACACCAAAGATCCGACTCTAACACCTGATGTCGTGCTTGAGGCTATTGAACCTAAGGTAACTGAACAGATGAACGCCATGTTGTGCGCGCCATTTTCTGAGGAGGAAGTGTCGAACGCCCTCTTTCAAATCGGCCCACTGAAAGCTCCGGGCACGGATAGTTTCCCGGCAATGTTCTATCAACGGAATTGGGCCGCTCTAAAATCTGAAATCACAGCAGCAGTGTTGGAGTTTTTGCCTCGGGCTCCATGCCAGAAGGGGTTAATGATACAACGATCGTCCTCATTCCGAAAGTCCCTCGTCCCAAGGAGCTAAAGGATTTCAGGCCGACTAGCTTGTGCAATGTAATATACAAACTGGTTTCTAAATGTTTGGTTAATCGTCTCCGTCCCTTGTTGTCAGAGATGATTTCTGAGAACCAAAGTGATTTTATTCCGGGCCGGCTCATCTCAAATAATGCTATTATTGCTTTCGAGTGCATCCATCACATTCAATCTCTGAAGAGCAACAGTCGGGCAGCCTGCGCGTACAAACTCGATCTCTCGAAGGCGTATGATCGGGTCGACTGGGACTTTCTGGAGAGGGCCCTTAGCAGATGGGGGTTTTCTAATCAGTGGATTGCCTGGATAATGACGTGTGTCAAATCAGTCCGATATTCGGTTAAACTTAATGGGAAGCTATTGGAAGTTTTCTCACCATCTAGAGGCCTTCGATAAGGTGACCCTTTGTCTCTGTTCTTGTTTCTCTTTGTTGCTGATGCGTTATTTGCTCTCCTGCCTAAATCAGTTAATGAGGGAAGCTTGAACGGGGTGAGCATCTGTCGGGTGCAGCGGAGATTTCTCACCTCCTATTTGCGGATGACACCATGCTGTTTTTTGAAGCTTCAGGCCAGCAGGCGAATGTTGTTAAAGGCTTGTTGAACACTTATTCCTCGGCGACGGGTCAACTCATAAACCCCGAGAAGTGTTCCATCCTTTTTTCTGACAATTGCGAAGGGTCAGTTGCGGATGAGACCAAGAATATGTTGGAGGTAACACAGCAGGTGTTTGAACCAAAATACCTTGGCCTACCGGTTCCCGAAGGAAGAGTCCATAAGGGGCAATTTGAGACGTTGCAAGATAGAATGAGGAAAAGACTTATTGATTGGGGTGAACAATATGTATCGGTTGGAAATAAAGAGATTCTTATTAAGGCCGTGGCACAGGCGATACCCACCTATGTTATGAGTGTGTTTAAACTACCTGCCTCAGTGTGTGATGATCTAACCAAGATGATGAGGCAGTATTGGTGGGGGGTGGAAAATGGCAAGAGGAAGATGGCATGGCTAAGCTGGGAGAGGATGATGTTGCCCAAGGCCATGGGGGCATGGGATTCCGAGACATGAGGGCTTTTAACCAGGCTCTGCTTGCCAAGCAGGCCTGGCGCCTATTGGATAGCCCAGACAGCTTACGTGCGAGGTTATTGAAGGCTAAATATTACCCGAGGGGAAATTTGTTGGACGTTGTTTTTTCATCAAACTCTTCGGCGGTGTGGAAAGGTATTGTTCATGGGCTTGAGCTTGTGAAGAAAGGCATTATATGGCGAGTTGGCAATGGCACAATGATAAAGACTTGGAGGGATGCTTGGATCCCTCGTGGACATGATCTTAGACCGGTCACCCCTAAGAGGAATTGTCGTTACAATTGGGTGGCTGATTTCTTGAACGTGCATGGTGCATGGAATGTGGAACGGCTTCGGAAGCATTTTTGGGACATGGATGTTAGGGAGATATTGAAGATCCGCACACATCTCCAAGGAATGGGCAGGACTTCGTCGCTTGGTTTTCGGAGCGGTCTGGACAGTTCACTGTTCATAGCGCATATCACCTAGCTACGGATGTCCAGCACTCAACACGTCTCAGCTCGTCAAGTAGCAATTATTCACGTCGGAGGCCCATTTGGCAACGGATCTGGAGCTCTCAAGTACCTCTGAAGATGAGAATCATGACGTGGAAGGCTGTCTCAGGGGCTCTCGCTACAAATGAGTGCAAGAAATTCTGACACATCTCTACTAGAGATGGTTGTCCAAGAAATTCTGACACATCTCTACTAGAGATGGTTGTCCGGTGTGCGGCGGGGAGAGGCAGACTATCTTTCATGCTCTTGTATCCTGCGAGCATGCGAGGAGGATTTGGGCTCAGATGAGAACAGTTTGGCGACTCCCGAGCCAAGAGATTCTTCTTGATACCGTCCTTGCAAACTGCGATGATCACATGCGGGATTGCACGATTATGTTGATATGAAGGATCTGGTCTTTACGGTCGGACCTAACACATGGAAAGGAGGTTCCTCCTGTAACGGCAACGTCGGACTACCTCCAAAGCTATATGAACTCCTTGAACCTATGTTGCAGATTCTCCACGGAAGAAATTCTTAAAGGGAAGATGCCAATGGTTCGGGAAGCAACCGTCATGGTGTCTAATCCTCGAACTCCTCTTCACTGGCCACGGCCGCCGACGAACCAGGCTGCTCTCTCGGTGGATGGGGCTTTTATGCAAGAGGATGGATCGGCGGCGGCAGGTATGAACTGCGGCGTCATGATGGAAGTGTGATCTTTGCGGCGTATAGGTGCATTTGAATTTTCAACTGTAACGACGCGTTGGAAGCAGAACTACATGCAGTAATGCAGGGTATGGCCTTGGCCTTGCATCATTGCTCCATGCCAATTGTTGTTCAGTCAGACTCATCCATGGCACTAGCTGCAATGACCGGGGATAGCTTATCCAGGTCTGCTTATGGTCATTTGGTAGCGGAGATTAGGCTTCATATGGAGGCTCGAGAGTTTGTTCCATCAAAAATCAAGCCTGAGCAAAATAGAGTAGCACATCGGTTGGCAGTGTGTAGTCGTACATAGTCTACTACCGCTGTATGGTTGGGGAGGAGCCCACCTTGTATTGAGGAGTTGGTGCCTCTCGATTGTAACCCTATACATATGGAATAAAACTCTCTTTCTATCGCAAAAAAAAAACATAGACAGAGCGGTCGACGTCTTCACATGAAATCATGATCACAGCCTCGAGAGAATCCATTTCCAGCACTGCGACAAGTAATTATGGACGAAGGGAGTATGATGCAGTGCGTGATCGTCTCTATTTCTCCAACTGAACCTTTCAAGCTACTTCCGGCTTGTTCACTTCGGACACACCGGAGGAAAGCCCAGTAACACCTGTTACGCCGAACGCACCGTCGATTCCCGAGGCATAGAGGAGCCAGACCATGCCTTTCCCAGAGACGTGGTTACCGTTGGTCACTACCTTTTCCCGGCGCACTCGGCGTGTGGGCTGCATCTGACATAAAGGAAACAATGGCGGTCTACCAACTTTGGAGGCTTATTCAGCACACCCACACATGGGCAGTGGGGCAAAGAGATGTAGCTTGATGTAGTTTGATGAATAGTGCAAATTGTTTGCTGTTAAAAGCCTATTGTTGTTTTAACAGCATTCAGCCTGCTCATAAAATTTTCCTGGTTGTGCAGTAGTAAATAGGATCCATGGGAGAAGTGTACCAACTGGACATGGAATCCCAAGTACTAGTACTCCCTCTCTTCTAAATTATTTGTCGCTCAAATGGATGTATCTAACACTATTTTAATGCTAGATACATCCATTTAAGCGACAAATAATTCAGAACGGAGGGAGTACGTGTCAATGGGCTGGCTGGAGTGAGTGGGAGTCTTTTGCTGCCGCTTTGTTTTATTGCTGTGATGAGTTGTGCAAGTAAATTTAGTCTAATGTCCTAAAATATTGTTAAAAAATTAGTCAATTACATTGGTGGTGCTACAATTTGACGTAAACAGTCACTTTGATGCTAGAAGTTGCGGTGTACATCGAAATGGTGCAAAACTTGGCATTGACGTGCAAATACAGTGTTTATCTTGTTTCTATATGGATTTTGTACTGACTAGGCGCATGGGGCCCGCTGTCACCCACCGGATCAGAGAGAAGGTGCTTGTGGCCTGATTTTTTGAAAAACACCCTCAAGATATATCTTTTCACAAAAGACCCTGTTGACGTGGGAGAGGTGGCATTTTTCACATATATATAGGGCCAGTGGGTCCCGCCTGTCAAAAGATAGTGAAAATGAAACTAAACTAAAAGTGACATATCCTGGTATCGAACCAGGATCAGCACCTTAATACGAATTCAGCTAACCAACAAGCTGTTACGCTCGCTTGTTCAATATGGATAACAAAATTATAGATATTAACCTGGCCGCATCCGGCATAAATACACAGGAGCTCCTGGGTGCTCCACATCCCTATACGAAAAATAATCTTTAAAAATACCAAAAAATCTGACATTTGGGGATATCAAACATGGGTCCCAATCTACTCCCGTGCGAAATTTCATGAAAAATTTCCCAAAAACGTGTCCGTGGCGAAGGAAATACTGTCCGAACAAAAATCTACCCAAACAGTTTTTTTCTATACATAGGAATTTTTTATCCTTTTTGCCACGAATACATTTCCTGGTATCTTTTGATGAAATTTCACACGGGAGTAGATCAGGAACCCACGTTTGATATCCCAAAATCCCAGATTTTTTTTCTAATTTCTCGATATTGTTTTGAATGAATTGTTCGTATAGGGGTGCGAAGCACCCGAGTGCTCCAAATCCTCGTCCCCGCATCCAGAGCTTATATGGCCCGCAGATAGTGCGGCCCATTCTGCACCTGTTCCTTTTAAAAACATTATTTGTAAAATGTAATTAATAAAAATTATGTTCAAGTATTTGTATGATACAAATAGTATACATACAACCGATTATTAGTAAATAATAACATTTAAATATACATCCCTGTATGATATAAAAAGTATTTAGTTAATCAAGACATTTAATAAAAAATAATGTTTAATGAATACATGATTATTATACAATCCCCACTTATATTTAAATTATACAAAATGAATACTCGTATGAACATTTTAAATTATAAATAAGGATGTTTTTAGTTATACAAATGTGCGTATAATGTCTGAAGTATTGTATCACTAAAATAATTTTTTGAATTGTAATTACCTTTTTTTATTATAACTTATGCAAACATTTCTACAATTTGTAAATATTATTTAAATACATGAGTATTTTACATAATACATGAACAATGTTTTAAAATAATTTATAAAGTTTTTTATATATTTTTTATAAACACAAATATCCATGCATTATTTTATTACTGAGATTATAATTTAGATACTTTCTACAGAAAAATTAAAATAACTAACAGGTGCAAAACTGGCCGCATGATCTGAATGCCCATTTAACCTCGTCCTGCACGGACGTCAAATACATAGAAATGTGTTATCCAAATTTGGCAAAGAGAGCTTAATGGGTCGAGTGGTTAGGCGGTTCCCTTGCACTGAGGAGGTGTTTTGTTCGAGGGAAAATCCTATCCGCCGCTCTCTGCGGCGAACTGTCGAGGGATCGCACAGAGAGCGCCACGAGAGACCGACATGGGCCGGCCCACTTAGAAATAGTGCGTCCAACCGGTTTTGGGAACCTTCTAGAAGGTTCCCTGAACCGGGTTTTTTTTCTGTATCGGTTTTTTCTGGTTCTTTTCGTCTTTCTATTTTTTTATTTTTTTTCCTTTTCTGGTTATTTTCTTTTCTTAGTTTCTGTTTCTTTTCTTGATCTTTTTTTTTTCAAAATTTCACAACTTTGAATAATTTGCTCGCAAATTTAAGAAAAATGTTCGTTTTCAATTTTTGTTCGTGAGTTTCAATAAATGTTCCTATTTTCAAAATATTGCATTTACAAAATGTTTAGGAATTTCAAAAAGTGTTCCAGCTTTCCAAATTTGTTCACAAAGTTATAAAATGTTCATGTTTTCAAATGTTGTTCACAAAATGAAAAATGTTCGTAAATTCCATGAATTTGTTTGGGAGTTTGAAAAAGTGTTCCTGTTCCAAAATTTGTTCTAAAATTTCAAAAAATGTTCATATTTACAAGTTTTGTTCGGAGTTTCGAAAAGTGTTCTGTTTACAAAATTGTTTGCAAATTTTAGAAAAAGTTTGTTTTTTCAAATTTTGTTCTGGAGTTTCAGAAAATGTTTGCGTGGGAAAGTTGTTCGTGTTTCCAAATTTTGTTTTGAAATTTAAAAAATTGTTCCTGTTCAATTTTTTGGGTAGTTAAAAAAATGTTTTCCATTCTAGAAAATATGTTCGCATCTCCAAAATTCATTTGTGTGTTGAAAAATGTTTGAGTTTCGCAATAAATTTGAAAAAAAATAATGTTCGTGTTTGATAAAACATTCACGTTTTTTTTAATGTTTTGTGTTCGAATTTTTTAAAGATGTTCGGATCGGCGTTTGAGTTTTCTTAAGATTTTGCAATGTTCTGTGATCAACAAAGCTGGCTAGCTCAACTGGTCCGAGTCGTATGCTCGGAAGCAGCAGGTCTAGTGTTTGATTCCTGGCAACGCATCTTTTTATAGTCCAGCGTGAGCTACTGTTCGCGAGAGAGATGGGCCGGCCAGTCTGTCGATCCCCTATGCGATCGCTCGACTGCTTGACGCAGAGAGCGTCACATAGGAACTCTATTGTTCGAGACCTGCCGGCCGCAATTGTCAGCACCAAATCCGTTAGCACCAAATCTTACACGACATGGAGATGGAGGGCAATTTTGTACTCTTTAGTATTCTCTCTTAGGTTACAGGCGGGTCCCATTTGTCATATGGAGGTGTTACTAAAATCTCCCACGTCAACAGGTATTCTTTAAATAAAAAATTCAAGGGTGTTTTTGAAAAATCAGGCCACACGGTCCCTCCCTTTTGGTATCGTAGCTGACAGCCGGCCCACACGCCTCATCAACAACGACTCTGTATACAAATGAGATAAGCACTCTATTTGCTCGTCAACGCCAATTTTTCAGACCACTTCAAACAGATACCACAACCACTAAAGACCAGAAATGACCGCTACGCCAACAGAAGACCACCAGCCAGAATTGACTCTTAAAAATTGTCAGTAACCTTCGGATGCACGCTAGTTTTCACAGATGAGTTGGCAAGTGGAGTTAGCTAGGTCGACTGTCGGCTGAGGATTGATTGATCTCCTCCTCTGTGATTTCTAACGCCACATTCAGAGCACACACATGCGGGCGGCTTCTGGTCTGGATGCCGTTGAAGATTTCATCCTAGCACCCTGGAGAACGCGGGCCCCGGCAAGACAATCCCGTGTGTGGTATTGCTGGTGGGTGCATCACGCGGCGCAGCACATGCATGGCTCCATGGGCTCACGGTCAACGCGCTGGGGTCTTGCAAAAGTGCCCTCCATCTCCGAGTCCGACGCGTCAAGCCGGTAGTCATCCTGATAAGTGCCACACATGAAGTTCGTCCTTACTTTTGTGTTTTGCGAGTACATCAGTCTAGCTCCCGACCCCGAGCTCCCTCCTCCGCCTAGGGTTCCTGCGCACGCCGGCGCTCCTCAAGACGGAGCCGCTGTCAAGGCCCGAGCCCGCCATCGCTGCGCCTCCTCTCCCCGCCCTCCCCTTCCCTCAGACACCCTGCCGCCTCCCCGGGCGAGGTGGTCGGGGGCCCTTCCGCCCCTTCAGTTTCTTCTGTCTCCTTCCTCCCCGCCGCCCGGCGTCGCCACGGGCCTCGGCTACGTGGTCTTTGGCGGCGGCGGGCTCGCCTTCCTCAGGCGCCCATGCCCGTACGGTGGGGTGGCGGTGCTCCTCGGCCGGCGTCGGTGTGGCCCATTAAGCGATGCCGTGCCACTGGTGCTCGACGCGGCCGTTGGTCAGGCCGTGGGCGGCGTGGTGGCGCCAGAGTGGCGGCGCCCAGCCAGATCTGGGCCCTTTTGGGCCCCATCTTGGTTTGGGTGGGCCGGTGGCTTGTTCCGCGGCTGCTTTCTGGTGATGGCATGGTGGCGGCGGTCTCGGATGGTGAGGATTTCGTCGATCGGCGAGCTGCAGCGTGGCGACAGGATTGTCCGGGTCCAAATGGACCCGGTCGGGCCGTCGAGGCCCGACAAGTCCTCGTCGCCGCGTCCGGTCGGCTCTGCTGCGGCGGTGGAGGTTGTCCCTCCCCGTCTGAAGTTGTGCTCGCTCCGTGGCGGGGTCTCCTTACTGAGCTAGGCCTCAGATTGGCGACTCAGAGGCGGCGGGGTGTCCGTGAATCGTGGTGGCATAGGTGGTGGTAACCGTTGTGGTGGTGCATCTCGAAGTGCCTCGGGTGATGGTGGTGGTTGTGGATCGGGAGAAATCCTTGTCGGCTTATCCGGCACCGACGCGGTGACGCTTGCAGGCGCCATTGGACCCTTCTGAGGGGCATCGGATATATCTCTTCCCCACCATCCCTCGCATACCGGGGGAAACCCTAGAACTTGTTCGGGCAACAGCGACGGCGTCGTCGCATTCCTTCTTGAAGGTGTTGATTGGTGCGAGGCGCTTCGAGATGCTGGGAACGCGGTGGCACTTCGTCGGAGGGTGCAACGGTTGCCGGTCTTCCTTTCGTCGTTGATCTGCCGGTGTCGGCATTCATTTCTTTTTTATTTTCTTTTGTTTTCTTTTGGGCTTATTCGTCATGCCCCGCCGTCTTTGGATGTATCGGAGATTTGCTTTATAATATAAAGCGAGGGGAAACCCTTTTTCTCATAAGTGCCACAATTACCCCGCGAAGTAAGTAATACTACTAGAAAAAAAGTGAACCTGATAAGTGCTACACGTGTCGCACGGAGAAATTCTGCCCTGATGTTTGTTGATTGTAAGTTTAGTTATTCGAGAATGACAACTTTAGTTGTGAAGAATGACAACTTTTTGTTTGAATGATAAGTTTCAGTTTCTTAAAGGTTTTTTTATGCAGTTTAGCTAGATTTTAGTCAGCTGATTTTTAGCTTTGTGGTCAGTCGATTTTTTAACCGTTGAATTATGCTTTAAGATTTGTGTAGTTTTTTTTTCTGTCAAATTTTGCTGCTGGTCGTACTGGGGCTGTTTGGATTTGACTGGCCCCTATTTTGGATCAGTCGATTTTCTTTTGGGCTGGATTTTGGCGTGATCATGCTTTTCTTCATGGGTTTGCTTTTGTTTTCTGCATGTGTACGCTTTTATTTTTCTATTTTTCAGTTGACATTTTTTCTTTATGTGTATTTCCGGTTGTTTAGTGTGTGTAAATATATACATGCAAGTACTCATGTACAAATTACATTAGAGTACGTAAAATAGACTCTTATACATTTATTCTACATATTATAAAAAGTGCATCTTTGTGCTAATTGTGTGAAACTCTTTATATATTTTTTATTCTTTTAAGGGTAAAACCAATGCTAATTGTTTTGTGCTATTTTTTTGCTAATTAAATTCATTTTTTATTATTTTGTGTATGTATGAATGAAAGTACTAAACAATATGTGTGCAAATTATAATAGACAGCTAAAGTTGCATTATTATATGTGTATTTATTGCATATTTATAAAAAGTGCAATTCTATTGTAAAGTTTTGTACAAATTTTCCTTTATTTCCATTCTTCTTAAGAGTAATACCATATTAATTTATTCTCTCTTAGAAAACTTTATTTGTTTTATTATGTTTATTAGGTATACACACAAGTTTGATACACCATGTGTGTAAAATATAGTAGAGAGCAAAAATTGCACTATATATACTTATTTTTTTTGCATATTTACAAAAGTACAAATTTAGGGCATACTTGTGTGCAAGTTATTCTTTAATTTTCTTTCTTCTCAAAGGGTTTCATTTCCCCCTAGAAAACTTCATTATTTTGTTTTAGTTTGAGTTTTTATATTTTCTTTCTTCTTAAAGGGTTTCATTCTTACATACTCCCTCCGTTCCTAAATATTTGTCTTTCTAGAGATTTTAATAAGTAACTACATACGGAGCAAAATGAATGAATCTATACTCTAAAATATATCTACATACATCCGTATGTGATAGTCCATTTGAAATGTCTAGAAAGACAAATATTCAGGAACGGAGGGAGTAGAAAACTTCATTATTTTGTTCTAGTTTTAGTTTTTGTATTTTTTTTCTTAAGGGGTTTCATTCTTTCATACAAAACATCATTATTTTGTTCTTGTTTTTCTTTTCTTTCTTCTTAAAGGGTTTCACTTTTGCCTAGAAAATTTCATTGTTTTGTTTTTGTTTTTTATTTTCTTTCTTAAGAGGTAATACGAACACCAATAATTCATTCATTCTTAGACAACTTCATTCGTTATGCGAAAGTTCCACTATTACACGTGTATTCTTGCATATTAGAAAATGTCGCAATTCGTTTGTAAATTGTGTGCAAATTTTGTCCCTATTTAGTTTACCTTCATTTTCTATCTTTTTAAAGGGTAATACTTGTTTTTTGCGGGGGACTTAAAGGGTAATACTAACGCTACTAATTCACTATTACTTAGAAAATTTCATATTTTGATTTTGTTTGATTTTTTATTTCATTTTCTTCTTCTTGAAGGACAATACCAATGATCTTAATTCATTCCTTCTTATAAAAAAATCTTGCAAAACTACATTACTATATGCTTATTATTGCATATTATTAAAAACACAATTTATTTATGTAAATTATGTGCAATTTCTGTCTTTATTTTTTATTTTAGTTTTCATTTTACTTTCTTACCATTCCTTCTTATTTATTCCTATTTAGAAAGCCTTTTTTGTTTTAGTTTTATTTTAGTACAATAGTATAGGACAGTCAAAACCTAGTGCGTGGCCTTCTGTACAAGGCCCGATTTTATCCTGATCCAAAAGGAGTAATCTATCATGAAATCAAAATTTTCAATAGACTAAAATTCAGTGATGATGTTGCCTTTTTTACTACCATAGGAAGAGATTGTAGTAAATAGCCTTTGGTACTGATGCACTAGGCCCTGTCAGGTTTGCCAGCTGCTGTACGCATGAGTTTGGGGGTTTGGCCAGCATGTTTGGACGTTTGATGACCCTGAAAGTTAACAAAATGTTTTTTCTCTGGCCTTAGGAAACTTGACTTACCCATTGGCGATTGACTGTTAGTCGCTCCCATTTTTATGACAATTTGAGTTGTAAAAAACGTAAGGGCATAAGTGGCTTCGGAGGTACCATGGGCGGCTGTTGGGGAACGTAGTAATTTCAAAATTTTCCTACGCACACACAGGACCATGGTGATGGCATAGCAACGAGAGGGGAGAGTGTCTGTCCACGTACCCTCGTAGACCGAAAGCGGAAGCGTTATAACAACGCTGTTGATGTAGTCGTCGTCTTCACGATCCGACCGATCCAAGTACCGAACGACGGCACCTCCGTGTTCAAAGACATCGCTCAGCTCGATGACGATCCCCTGGCTCGATCCAAAGAAAGCGTCGGGGATGAGTTCCACAAGACGACGGCGTGCAGGACGATGATGATGCTCCACCGACGCAGGGCTTCGCCTAAGCTCCGCTGACGATATGACTTCACCGCGCAGGCTTCGCCTAAACTCCGCGACGATATGACCGAGGTGGAATATGGTGGAGGGGCACCGCACACGCTAAGGAACGATCCAGAGATCAACTTGTGTCTCCATGGGGTGCCCTTGCCTCGATATAAAGGATGGAGGAGGAGGAGGCCGGCCAAGGCAATAGGTGCGCCAGGGTGTGGAGTCCTACTAGGACTCCAAGTCCTAGTAGGATTCCACCCAGAGGGGAGGAAGTGAGAAGGAAGTGGAGGAGAAGGACAGGTGGCCTGCCCCCTTTTCCCTAGTCCACTTCGGACTAGAGGGGAGGGGGGCGCAGCAGCCCTTGGCCCTTTCTCCTCTTCCCACTAAAGCCCATCAAGGCCCATTGCTTCTCCCGTAACTATCCGGTACTCCGAAAAATACTCGAATCATTCGGAACCTTTCCGATGTCCGAATATAGTCGTCCAATATATCGATCTTTACGTCTCGACCATTTTGAGACTCCTCGTCATGTCCCCGATCTCATCCGGGACTCCGAACTCCTTCGGTACATCAAAACTCATAAACTCATAATATAACTCACATCGAAACTTTGTTGCAAGCGGACCCTACGGGTTCGAGAACTATGTAGACATGACCTAGAACTATTCTCGGTCAATAACCAATAGCGGAACCTGGATGCCCATATTGGCTCCTACATATTCTACGAAGATCTTTATCGGTCAAACCGCATAACAACATACGTTGTTCCTTTTGTCATCGGTATGTTACTTGCCCGAGATTCGATCGTCGGTATCCAATACGTAGTTCAATCTCGCTACCGCAAGTCTCTTTTACTCGTTCCGTAATACATCATCTCGCAACTAACTTATTAGTTGCAATGCTTGCAAGGCTTATATGATGTGTATTATCGAGAAGGCCCAGAGATACCTCTCCGACAATCGGAGTGACAAAACCTAATCTCAAATACGCCAACCCAACATGTACCTTTGGAGACACCTGTAGTACTCCTTTATAATCACCCAGCTTACGTTGTGATGTTTGGTAGTACCCAAAGTGTTCCTCCGTAAACGGGAGTTGCATAATCTCATAGTTATAGGAACATGTATAAGTCATGAAGAAAGCAATAGCAACATACTAAACGATCAAGTGCTAGGCTAACGGAATGGGTCATGTCAATCAGATCATTCTCCTAATGATGTGATCCCGTTAATCAAATGACAACTCATGTCTATGGTTAGGAAACATAACCATCTTCGATTAACGAGCTAGTCAAGTAGAGGCATACTAGTGACACTCTGGTTGTCTATGTATTCACACATGTATTATGTTTCCGGTTAATACAATTCTAGCATGAATAATAAACATTTATCATGAAATAAGGAAATAAATAATAACTTTATTATTGCCTCTAGGGCATATTTCCTTCAGTCTCCCACTTGCACTAGAGTCAATAATCTAGTTCACATCATCATGTGATTCAACACTAATATTCACATCTGTATGTGATTAGCACCCATAGTTCACATCGTCATGTGACCAACACCCAAAGGGTTTACTAGAGTCAATAATCTAGTTCACATCGCTATGTGATTAACACCCAAAGAGTACTAAGGGATGATCATGTTTTGCTCGTGAGAGAAGCTTAGTCAACGGTTCTGTCACATTCAGAGCCGTATGTATTTTGCAAATATTCTATGTCTACAATGCTCGCACGGGCTACTCTAGCTAATTGCTCCCACTAACAATATGTATCCAGATTGAGACTTAGAGACAACTCGAACAGTGTAAAAAGCTTGCATCGATGTAACTCTTTACGACGGGCTCTTTTATCACCTCCATAATCGAGAAATATTTCCTTAGTCCTCACTAAGGATGTTCTTAACCAATGTCCAGTGATCTACTCCTAGATCACTATTGTACTCCCTTGCAAAATCCAGAGCAAGGTATACAATAGGTCTGGTACATAGCATAGCATACTTTATAGAACCTATGACTGAGGCATAGGGAATGACTTTCATTCTCTTTTCTATTTTCTCTCATTGTGGTCGGGATTTGAGTCTTACTCAATTTCACACCTTTGCAACACAGGCAAGAACTTTTCTTTGACTGCTCCATTTTGAACTACTTCAAAATCTTGACAAGGTATGTTCTTATTGAAAAACTCATCAAGCGTTTTTGATCTATCTCAACAGATCTTGATGCTCAATTTGTACGCAGCTTCACCGAGGTCCTTCTTTGAAAAACTCCTTTCAAATACTCCTTTATGCTTTGCAGAATAATTCTACATTATTTCCGATCAACAATATGTCATTCACATATACTTATCAGAAATGCTGTAGTGCTCCCACTCACTTTCTTGTAAATACAGGCTTTTCCAAAAGTCTGCATAAAACCATATGCTTTGATCACACTATCAATGCGTTTATTCCAACTCCGAGATGCTTGCACCAGTCCATAGATGGATCGCTGGAGCTTGCACATTTTGTTAGCTCCTTTAGGATTGACAAAACCTTCTGGTAGCATCATATACAACTCTTCTTTAATAAAACCATTAAAGAATGTAGTTTCGACTTCCATTTGCCAGATTTAATAAAATGTGGCAATTGCTAACATGATTCGGACAGACTTTAAGCATCGCTACAGTTGAGAAAATCTCATTGTAGTCAACACCTTGAACTTGTAGAAAACCTTTCTGCGACAAGTCGAGCTTTGTAGATAGTAATACTACTATCAGCATTTGTCTTCCTCTTGAAGATCCATTTATATAATATGGCTTGCCGATCATCGGGCAACTCCATCAAAGTCCACACTTTGTTCTCATACATGGATCCCATCTCAGATTTCATGGTCTCAAACCATTTCATGGAATCTGGGCTCATCATCGCTTCCTCATAGTTCGTAGGTTCATCATGGTCTAGTAACATGACTTCCGTAATAGGATTACCGTACCACTCAGTGCGGACTGTACTTTGGAAGACCTACAAGGTTTTGTAGTAACTTGATCTGAAGTTTCATGATCATCATCATTAGCTTCCTCACTAATTGGTGTAGGAATCACTGGAACTGATTTCTGTGATGAAATACTTTCCAATTCGGGAGAAGGTACAAATTACCTCATCAAGCTCTTACTTTCCTCCCACTCACTTCTTTCGAGAGAAACTTCTTCTCTAGAAAGGATCCACCTTAGCAACGAATAACTTGCCTTCGGATCTGTGATAGAAGGTGTACCCAGTAGTTGCCTTTGGGTATACTATGAAGATGCACTCCTCCGATTTGGGTTCGAGCTTATCAGGTTAAACCTTTTTCACATAAGCATCACAACTCCAAATTTTAAGAAACGACAGCTTAGGTTTACTGTTAAACCATAGTTCATACGGTGTCACCTCAACGGATTTAGATGGTGCCCTATTAAACGTGAATGCAGCTGTCTCTAATGCATGACCCCAAAACGATAGTGGTAAATCGGTAAGAGACATCATTGATCGCACCATATCAAAATAAAGTACGGTTATGACGTTCGGACACACCAAAACGAAGAGGTGTTCCGGTGGCGTGAGCTGTGAAACTATTCCACTTTGTTTTAATTGAAAACCAAACTCAGAAACTCAAATATTCATCTCCACGATCAGATCGCCGAAACCTCATTTTCTTGTCACGATGATTTTCTACTTCACTCTGAAATTCTTTGAACTTTTCAACTATTTCAGACTTATGTTTCATCAAGAAGATATACGCATATCTGCTCAAATCATCTGTGAAGGTCAGAAAATAATGATACTTGCCACGAGCATCAACACTCATTGAATCGCATACATTGGTATGTATTATTTCCAATAAGTCAAGAGCTTGTTCCATTGTTCCGAGAACGGAGTTTTAGTCATCTTGCCCAAAAGGCACGGGTTCGCAAGCATCAAATGATTCATAATCAAGTGATTCCAAAAGTCCATCAAGATGGATTTTTCTTCATGCGCTTTACACCAATATGACCTAAACGGCAGTGCCACAAATAAGTTGCACTATCATTATTAACTTTGCATCTTTTGGTTTCAATATTATGAATATGTGTATCACTATGATCGAGATCCAATGAACCATTTTCATTGGGTGTGTAACCATATAAGGTTTTATTCATGTAAACAGAACAACAATTTATTCTCTTACTTAAATGAATAAACGTATTGCAATAAACATGATCAAATCATATATATTCTCAACAACAAATAACACTTATATAGGTTCCACACTAATCCTCGAAAGTATAGGGAGTGTGCGATGATGATCATATCAATCTTGGAACTATTTCCAACACTCATCGTCACTTCCCCTTCAACTAGTTTCTGCTCATTCTGCAACTCCCGTTTCAAGTTACTACTCTTAGCAACCGAACCAAAGATTCAAATACCGAGGGGTTGCTACGAACACTAGTAAAATACACATCAATAATCAGTATATCAAATATTCCTTTGTTCACTTTGCCATCCTTCTTATCCGCCAAATACTTGGGGTAGTTCTGCTTCTAGTGACCAGTTCCATTGCAGCAAAAGCACTTAGTCTCGTGCTTAGGTCCAGACTTGGGCTTCTTCACTCGAGCAGCAACTTGCTTGCCGCTCTTCTTGAAGTTCCCCTTCTTCCCTTTGCCCTTTTCCTTGAGACTAGTGGTCTTGTCAATCATCAACACTTGATGCTCTTTCTTGATTTCTACCTTCGCCGATTTCAACATCATGAAGAGCTCGGAATCGCTTTCGTCATCCCTTGCATACTATAGTTCATCACGAAGTTCTAGTAACTTAGTGATGGTGACTAGAGAATTCTGTCAATCACTATCTTATCTGGAAGATTAACTCCCACTTGATTGAAGTACCTGCATAATCTGAGAACATGCTCACTAGTTGAGCGATTCTCTTCCATCTTTTAGCTATAGAACTTGTTGGAGACTTCATATCTCTCAACTCGGTATTTACTTGAAATATTAACTTCAATTTCTGGAACATCTCATATGGTCCATGACGCTCAAAACGCCTTTGAAGTCCCGATTCTAAGCCTTTAAGCATGGTGCACTAAACTATCAAGTAGTCATCATATTGAGCTAGCCAAACGCTCATAACGCCCGTGCATCTCGCTCCTGCAATAGGTTTGTCACCTAGCGGTGCATTAAGGACATAATTCTTCTGTGCAGCAATGAGGATAAACCTCAGATCACGGATCCAATCCGCATCATTGCTACTAACATTTTTTCAACATAATTTTCTCTAGGAACATATCAAAACAAACATATAAAAGCATAGGGAAGCAACAACGCGAGCTATTGATCTATAACATAATTTGCAAAATACTACCAGGACTAAGTTCATGATAAATTTAAGTTCAATTAATCATATTACTTAAGAACTCCCACTCGCATGCACATCTCTCTAGTCATCTAAGTGATCATGTGATCCAAATCAACTAAACCATAACCGATCATCACGTGAGATGGAGTAGTTTTCAATGGTGAACATCACTATGTTGATCATATCTACTATATGATTCACGCCGACCTTTCGGTCTCCGTGTTCCGAGGCCATATCTGTTATATGCTAGGCTCGCCAAGTTTAACTCGAGTATTCCGCGTGTGCAACTGTTTTGCACCCGTTGTAGATGGACGAGAACTTATCACACCCGATCATCACGTGGTGTCCGGGTACTACGAACTTTGGCAACGGTGCATACTCAGGAGAACACTTCTTGATAATTTTAGTGAGAGATCATCTTATAATGCTACCGTCAATCAAAGCAAGATAAGATGCATAAAGGATAAACATCACATGCAATCAATATAAGTGATATGATATGGCCATCATCATCTTGTGCTTGTGATCTCCATCTCAAGCACCGTCGTGATCACCATCGCCACCGGCGCCGACACCTTGATCTCCATCGTAGCATCGTTGTCGCCTCGCCAACTGTTGCTTCTACGACTATCGCTACCGCTTAGTGATAAAGTAAAGCAATTACATGGCGCTTGCATTTCATACAATAAAGCGACAATCATATGGCTCTCGCCAGCTGTCGATAACTCGGTTACAAAACATGATCATCTCATACAATAAAATATAGCATCACGCCTTGACCATATCACATCACAACATGCCCTGCAAAAACAAGTTAGACGCCCTCTACTTTGTTGTTGCAAGTTTTACGTGGCTGCTACGGGCTGAGCAAGAACCGCTTCTTACCTACGCATCAAAACCACAACGATATTTCACAAATAGACTCCGCTTTAACCTTCTCAAGGACCGGGCGTAGCCACACTCGGTTCAACTAAAGTGAGAGAAACAGACACCCGCCAGCCACCTTTTAAGCACGAGTGCTCGTAACGGTGAAACCAGTCTCGCGTAAGCGTACGCGTAATGTCGGTCCGGGCCGCTTCATCTCACAATACCGCTGAACCAAAGTATGACATGCTGGTAGGCAGTATGACTTGTATCGCCCACAACTCACTTGTGTTCTACTCGTGCATATGACATCAACGCATAAAACCAGGCTCGGATGCCACCGCTGGGGAACGAGTAATTTTAAAATTTTCCACGCACACACAGGACCATGGTGATGGCATAGCAACGAGAGGGGAGAGTGTCTGTCCACGCACTCGTGAGACCGAAAGCGGAAGCGTTATAACAACGCTGTTGATGTAGTCGTCGCCTTCACGATCCGACCGATCCAAGTACCGAACGTGACGGCACCTCCGTGTTCAGCACATCGCTCAGCTCGATGACGATCCCCGGCTCCGATCCAGCAAAGCGTCGGGGATGAGTTCCGTCACAAGACGGCGTGGTGGACGATGATGATGCTCCACCGACGCAGGCTTCGCCTAAGCTCCGCGACGATATGACTTCACCGCGCAGGCTTCGCCTAAACTCCATGACGATATGACCGAGGTGGAATATGGTGGAGGGGACACCGCACACGGCTAAGGAACGATCCGTAGATCAACTTGTGTCTCCATGGGGTGCCCTTGCCTCAGATATAAAGGATGGAGGAGGAGGAGGCCGCCAAGGCAATAGGTGCGACCAGGGTGTGGAGTCCTACTAGGACTCCAAGTCCTAGTAGGAGTCCACCAAGAGGGAGGAAGGGAGAAGGAAGTGGAGGAGAAGGAAAGGTGGCGGCCCCCTTTCCTAGTCCAATTCGGACTAGAGGGAGGGGGCGCAGCAGCCCTTGGCCCTTTCTCCTCTTCCCACTAAAGCCCATCAAGGCCCATTGCTTCTCCCGTAACTATCCGGTACTCAAAATACTCAATCATTCGAACCTTTCCGATGTCCGAATATAGTCGTCCAATATATCGATCTTTACGCCTCGACCATTTCGAGACTCCTCGTCATGTCCCCGATCTCATCCGGGACTCAACTCCTTCGGTACATAAAAACTCATAAACTCATAATATAACCGCCATCGAAACTTTAAGCGTGCAAGGACCCTACGGGTTCGAAAACTATGTAGACATGACCTAGAACTATTCTCGGTCAATAACCAATAGCGGAACCTGGATGCCCATATTGGCTCCTACATATTCTACGAAGATCTTTATCGGTCAAACCGCATAACAACATACGTTGTTCCTTTTGTCATCGGTATGTTACTTGCCCGAGATTCGATCGTCGGTATCCAATACCTAGTTCAATCTCGTTATCGGCAAGTCTCTTTACTCGTTCCGTAATACATCATCTCGCAACTAACTTATTAGTTGCAATGCTTGCAAGGCTTATATGATGTGTATTACCGAGAAGGCCCAGAGATACCTCTCGACAATCGGAGTGACAAAACCTAATCTCGAATACGCCAACCCAACATGTACCTTTGGAGACACCTGTAGTACTCCTTTATAATCACCCAGTTACGTTGTGATGTTTGGTAGTACCCAAAGTATTCCTCCGGTAAACGGGAGTTGCATAATCTCATAGTTATAGGAACATGTATAAGTCATGAAGAAAGCAATAGCAACATACTAAACGATCAAGTGCTAGGCTAACGGAATGGGTCATGTCAATCAGATCATTCTCCTAATGATGTGATCCCGTTAATCAAATGACAACTCATGTCTATGGTTAGGAAACATAACCATCTTCGATTAACGAGCTAGTCAAGTAGAGGCATACTAGTGACACTCTGTTTGTCTATGTATTCACATATGTATTATGTTTCCGGTTAATACAATTCTAGCATGAATAATAAACATTTATCATGAAATAAGGAAATAAATAATAACTTTATTATTGCCTCTAGGGCATATTTCCTTCAGCGGCATGAGTGGCATGGATGGCTTCGGAGCTACCGTGGAGGCCATGGGAGGCATGGGTGGCTTCGGAGCTACCATGGGAGGCATGAGCTTTGCGTCTCTCATGGGAGGCATGGGAGCACATCCGGGCGGCATGGGCGGAATTTCTTCCGGTGTGCCTCATTACACACCTTCTGTTGAAAATCTTGCCAACACCTTCCGAGTTCCACATGATGATGTGGCGTGCGACAATGAAGAGGAGGAGAAAGAATCGTCTTCAGATGAGGAAGATGAATCAGAGGAAGAGGAGGACGAAGACGAGGATGAGGCATGATTGTTGAGATGTGCCATTCGTTTGTGTGAACTTTGTCATGAACTTCGTTTGGATTTTGAACTTGGTTGGATGATGTTGTGGGCATGAATTTGAACTTTTATGTCATGAACTTGTTTGGGTTATGTCTTTGTTTTCATGTTTCAAATATCATCATCTTCTTCAAAACTCAACATATGGCAAGCGCCAGCCGCCGGGGCGAGGCAACCTCCCTTCTTTATCCTCTGCTCGCCGCTGCCGCCAGGACCTCTTGTCCTCCTGCTCAGTGGTGAATGAGTGGGCTAGCGGAGGGTGCGATGGCAGGCAGCGCGTCAGGGTCGCAAGAGCCTGGCCTGGGCATGGAAGGCATCGTAGCGCTGGATCTTGCCCATGGTGGCGGCGGCTGCTACGGATGGGCACAATCCGAATCTGGCGTCTGGCTTGCTGCAGGTGGCGTGCGCGTGGGATGGTACATCTTGGTGGATGTGTTACTCGGGCAGCACGATACTAGCGGTGTGGCTGGCTGGCACGTGATTCTTAGTGGCCGACGATGGGTGGCGGTGCAAGTGTGTTGTGGTGATGGCGGCGTGAACCTAGCAAAAATGCTCTAGTAGGCGGCGCCCTTCCTTATCCTATGTCCAAGGCGCCGATGGCGGTTGAGGGCTCGCGCTCAGGCGGACCAGAACTTGGCACGAGGCTGGTCGGAGCGATCGCTCCGGGTGGGTAAGGTTGGGCTCGGTGGTGGTGGTCATGGAATCAGTGCACCGATGCTCCATGCCGCTGAGACCCGCCGATGTTGACGTGTCAGATGCCACGCCGCTCTTCCGTCGCGATAAAAACACCACCTGCTGCCACTGGTCTCATCCCCTCCGCAAAGCTCTTGTTCGGTGGTGTTGCTAGTAAAACTAAGTACGGGCTAGTAGTAGCAAGGATTCCACGACCTTGGCGTCAAGCGACTCAGTCGAGGATGCTTGGGACTGGGACATGCGTCGGGGGACTCGTGTCATGTCATGGCATGGCATGGTTCCTCTGCATCAGGTCCGGTCCGGCCAACGCCGATGCGATTGATCCGTGTTATCATACGCTCGCCTAAGATCCGCCAAGATCTCTCGCACAGCGCCTAATGTCGAGTGGTTCGCGAGACGCGAGGGCCAACAAATTGTGATCCGTTTACTAGATCGGTGGGAGTTGCCATGGAAATTGTGTTTGATCTCTGCGCGTTCGTTCATTCCTTACCGATGAAGCAAGAAATGGGAAGGAGGATGCATGGATGGATGGGGCGGCCAAGGAGGACGGAGGGTCTCTGGCCGGCCCCATCCATCATCCATGGCCATGTGGTATTGCTCGTGGTACACCACGCGGCGCAGCAAATGCATGGCTCCATTGACTCACGGTCGACGGGCTGGGGTCTTGCAAAAGTGTCTCCACCATCTCCATGTCGTGGTGTAGGACTGTAGGTCCGAGTCCGACGCGTCAAGCCAGTCCGGTAGTATCTAGAAAAGAAAAAGGAAAGAAGGAATGAAACTGTTGGACTTAATTTTGGAACATGGGCTGGACATGAGATCTTCACTGCAGCTGCAGGTGGAGTGTGTGCGATCGGGACGACAAGTCCTTGGCCTCCAGTCAACCGCGCGTCGGGTCGGGCCTACGTACCCTGCCCTACAAATGTGGCGCCGGTAGTGACGCATCTCCATCTGACGTCACGTATGCATGCATGCATGCACCGTTGTCGCCGCTCCACTCCATGCGTGATCATGTGCTGATGAATTGCGCGGTTCCTTCCTTCCTAGTCCTACTGTAGTGCACATTTGGCAAGGGCTCTGTTTCTCAATCAGTGTGCTCCCAGTCAATCAACGTGTCCTCTTTCTACACATTGTGTGGTACGTACGTACGTACGGCTACTCTAGAACTAGCCACTAGCCAGTGCTGAGCTGTTCTGGTTCGCGAGATGCCAAGACGAGTGAGAGTTACTAGTACTATAGTAAACCCAATCGGCAATCATGCATGTACGTCCGGTGGCCTCTGTTGTCTCGCCCGCTCTATATATACAGCCCTCCCGTCCGCACCTCTGCAGCTCGAGTTTCAACTCCTCCGGCGAGTGAGTGAGTGGGTGAGGGAGCCAGTCGTTCGGTCTGGCCGATGGGGAGAGCCAGCGGCTGCAACGCCGGCGGGGAGAAGGCGATCGCGAGGGAGCTCGTGCTCAAGGTGGCCATGCACTGCCGCTGCGACGGGTGCACGCCCAAGGTGCGCTCCGCCGTGATGAACCTCGCGCTGGCGCCGGGCGTGCTGCAGGTGCTGGGCCGGTCGGCGACGGAGGCCACCGAGGAGGTACGGTTGATCGCCACGGCCGACCCCGAGCGCCTCCGCAGGAGGCTCCACAAGGCCACCGGCAAGAAGAAGGTCGACCTAGTCCTAACCCCGCCCAACAAGCCCATCAAGAAGAGCTCCGACGGCGGGAGCAGCCACAAGGAGGGCCCTCGGCTCGTCGACGCCGCCGCGGTCCAGGCGCTGCTCGCCGACCCGCAGCTCGAGGCGCTTCTCGCCGACCTGCAGCGGCAGGCGCTGCTCGCCGACCTGCAGCGCCAGGCGCCGCTGCGGGGCCATCGTGATCAGTACGTCGACCATGGCGCGGCAGCCGCGTTGCCGGGCAACTACCAGCAGCAGCAGCCGAATCTCGACTGGGACAGCTACGGCGAGGCGTCCTATCCGTGGGTGCCACCCCACTGGCCGGCCCCGCCGGCGACGCCGGCCCTTGATTGGGGAGCGAACTACGGACCGGCGTGGGCTCCGCCTGGCAACTGCGACCCCAGCGCGCCGCCGTGGCACAGCGGCCTGGGCTTTTGATCGACAGAGCGGCCGAGAGCTGGTCGCGCGAGTCGGAGACGAGCACGTACGTACGGCAGACCAGATCACGAGGCAGTACAAGTCGAGTTAATACAGTCAGTTGAACATATATGTGCTGGCCAGATCGATAGTTACTACCATGTGCTAGTATAGTAGCTAGCCCGAATAACCTATATATATTTCGTAAGTTCCGAATGCATCTGTGTGCAGACCGTTGAAACCACCGCAGTGCAGATTCTCGTTTTGTCCAGAGAAGTATCGGTACGTGTCCGGTCCGGTGCCGCGTCGAGTGGGAAACGAAACAGTGCGCCGCCGTGCATACCTGTCAGTTGGGCTGAGTTGAGCCCAGAGGCCACAGGCACCATCTGCTGCTGCTCTGTTTTGTATGCCGCCGGTGGTTCGCTTTGCGAAAGCGTCGACGGCAAACCAGAGTAGCAGACCCGGCCGCTGCGCCGGCCCTGGGCGTGCGCGTGCTACGCCTACGGGGCCAGATGCCTAGCGACATAGAATCAACCATGCACGCATCGTCCAGAAGGGAGGGCCGATGATCTGATCTCATTCAGATATTACCACGGGCGTTCAGTGTTCCAACTCGGATGCTTGTTTGATCAGCGGCGGTAACGCACTCACTAGCTTCGCGAAGATGAACATGCATGCATGCATGCAAACGCTCCTTTCAAGTCACTCTCTTCCCCAAAGTGTCACTTGAACTAGCTAAGCTAGCTACCCCTCCGTAAAGTAACACAAAACCATTTAGATCATTAAGAGCATCTCCAACAGCCGCGCTATATAATCGCTAACCGAACTCCAGCGGAGACGCAATAATCGCGCGCGCGGCATAAAGGGTTCAGCGCGCGGTCCAAAACGCCATCACACATTGTTTATTTTAGGCGCCGCTTCACAAGACCAAGACACTCGAAAGGCCACACAGACTCTCTTCGCCGTGCCACTCTCGCCGCGCCCACGCCGCCGCCGGTGAATTGACCCGATGGATGGCCGCGCCGGCACCCCCCCTCACCCCTTCCTACACCCGCGACCCCTCCGCCGCCGCTGCCGCAAACCCTAGCGCGGGGAGCTTTGGGAGGCATTGGTGGCTTTGGAGCTACCATGGGCGGCATGAGTGGCATGGGTGTCTTCGGAGCTACCGTGGAGGCCATGGGAAGCATGGGTGGCTTCGGAGCTAACATGGGAGGCATGAGCTTTGCGTCTCTCAAGGGAGGCAAGGGAGCACCTCCGGGCGGCATGGATGGAATGTCTTCCGGTGCGCGTCATCACACACCTTCCGTTAAAAATCTTGCCAACACCTTCCGAGCTCCACATGATGATGCGGCGTGTAACAATGAAGAGGAGGAGGAAGAAACGTCTTCGGATGAGGAAGATGAATCGGAGGAAGAGGAGGACGAAGACGAGGATGAGACATGATTGTTGAGATGTGCCATTGGTTTGTGCGAACTTTCTCATGAACTTCGTTCTGATTTTGATCTTGATTGGATGATGTTGTGGGCATAAATTTGAACTTTTATGTAATTAACTTGTTTTGATTATGTCTTTGTTTTCATGTTTTTGTTTTCATGTTTCAAATATCATTATCTCCAAAACTCAACATATAGAAGCGCCGGCTGCTCGCGCGCTGCAGTTTAGCACGTCTGCTTGAGCGGCTCGCGCGCATTAAACTTTGCAACGACCGCTGAAGCAAGTGCACCGCGCCGCGCAAAAACTCACGAACAGCACGCTGCAAAAGCCTTTTTAGAGCGCCGCGCGTAGCGCGGCTGTTGGAGATGCTCTAAAATAGTATACTTACTACGCACATATGTCTTGCACCACATCATATACGATTCAACTACGCACCCCAATCGATTCGATCCACCACACTACAAGAAATATGCTATCTTGTGACCTCCACTATTGGTCACTGAAAGGTCATAGTTTTTCATTTGCGACATTTTTGTGATCAAAAACAGAAGGTCAAAAGCTGAGGGTCGTTAACTGACTATAGCGACCTTCTGTGTGATATGTAAAAGGTCGTTGGTTCTTTGACCAAATTTTTGGTCACTAGCAACCTCCCCAGGCCGCGTAGGCATCCAGCGTGGCAAGCTGATGTGGCACAAGATTCAGCCCGGTCCAATTCAGCGTTTTACATGGGCCTAGCCCATTAATTCAGCCTTTTATATATGTTTTTTCCTGTCAATTTTTTATCGGCTTCATGGGCCAAGCCCAACAATTCAGCCTTGTTAGTTTTTGAGGCCCTTGAGCTTTTTGCAGTCCATTTCTTTTTTCTGTAATACTTTTCATTTCATTTTTGAACTTGTTCGATGCTTGTTGGTATGTGGCCTGTTTCAGGCCAATTATTTGTCCAGTTTGGCCCAAGCAGACTTTAGCCCAATCACACACATACATCCAACATTATTTCATTCAAATTAGGAAAACTCCCAGGTTTACATAACACAAAAAGAAAATATCTCCCAGGTTTACATAACACAAAAAATCATCTCAGGAATACATTTCCTTACACAGGAATATACAATAAGAAAATGCTGGCACATCTGCTACTATCATAACAACACAATGTACTTTTTTTAACGGAACAATACAATGGATTTCATTGCTCTCTCTTATGCGACATGCTCCAGCTGCCACAACTTGCCATCCTACAATGAGAGAGATATAACATTAGTGGAGAAAACTGTTGTCCAGGCACATTAGTTTTATGAGAAAACTGATCCATGAAGCTATCTACAATGAGGCGAACGAGTAGCTCCATCCTCAGGGACTAGGAAAATCGATGATCGTGCTTGGCTAAAGCTAGGTAACACAATTCAGATTAAGAAAGCAAGAAAAAAACCTAAAGTAAACAAGGTTATTCCCGTAGATTATTGACAAAGAAAACAACAATCAGCAAAGGGAGATTCAGATTTTACTCAATATCTTTTTGGTATTTTCATTATACTTGACAATCTAAAACACTAACACAAAGGGAAATAATATGACAAGGACAGTTGCATATATAACTATCAAGCATATGACAGGAGGAAGAAACAAGCTAATATGACAGGGACAGAATTATATCACAACACAAACAATTATAGTAGGCATATATATCACAAACATTTATCTCACAAGAACTTGAGCTAATACATGGACTACGAATCTGAATTTATTTCTGCAGAAAAGGGAACGCACCGGTGACAACACATACATGAACTGGAATTAAAAGACACAGGGTGAACTCACATATGAGCTAGCAGACCACTAATTCATAGATCAAATCAAACATACCAAATGTTTTCCAAAGCAACTAGACATCAACTAGTCAGAACACATAATAAGATGCACCATATTATACAAGTACGAGACTGAACAATTATCAGGTTGCAAGATCTTATCAAATCTGAATATTACATGTACTACACGTCTCAAATTTTACAGAAATTTCAGAGAAGAGAGGGAGAAAGAGAGATAGCAGAAGCAAGATTGAGGAGAGAGCAGCAGCAAAGGGAGGTTGAGAGAGAGAGAGATTCAGCAGAAGGTGTAGAAGAAGGAGAAGCAGCAGGCAGAAAGTGAAGGAGAAGAAAGGAAGCAGAGGCGTGGGGAAAGCAGCAGCAAGATTGAAGAAAGAGGAGCAGCAAGGACGTGAGGATGGGGAGCAGCAGCAGTTTTGGGGATAGAAGAAGAAGACAGCAGCAGCAGTTATGAGAAAACTCATCCTACAATGAGAGAGAACTATCAAAGTGTTTTATTAACCTCTAGGTTAAAACAACCACATTTTTATTGTCACTTGTTAGTCGGAAAATATAGCTATCTCTCCTGTGTAAATATGTACATGTTGGCATTAAATGAAAAAATGGGTATGAACAAGCATGCGCTGCTGCACAATAATGAATGAGAACAATCAGGTACTGGCAGGGGTATATGGCTGCACCATCAGTCAATGCAGGACACTGCCAGGAGCGTAAATGCAGCAGCAACCCTTCCGACATTTGAGAGCACTCTCACTGTGCTATAATTAACTGCATTTTCATTTTCAGCAACACTTATGGAGCACTTAGTTCTAAATAGCTGTTCTAAATATGCAGTTTCTAAATTACAAATCTCTGTTTTGATCGTCCAATAGTCAGACACGACAGCAACATGGCAGGCAGACAACATCATATATGAGACAAACTACTAGAGGATACACACGTACACCGAACAACACCTATCAATGCTCAGCAGCTGCACCTTGATACACAGAGTGAAAAAAGAGGTAAATCACCTCCACAAACACCAGCACCTTGAGAAGGAATTGTACAAGGAATTGTGCCAAAACACGTATTTAATCATGCCTAAAATACATCACATCCACATCGCGCACCAAATTAACATAGGAAGCAGGGGAGTAGGTCGATGTACCAATCCATCACCTTGAGTAGGGGAAGAGAAGAAGCAGAGGAGGGAGGTCCATGGTGTCCCTCCCAAGCAGCAGCACAACACATCACGCCTTCATCTCCCATGGTGACGTCCTGGTTCGAAAGAGAGATGAGACAGACAGAGAGCGGAAGAAGAAAATACGAGGGGAGGAGAAAGGGATTCATACCTTTGAGCCCTGCGGTTGGAGCTACTCGTTCGCCACGGCCCATGGCCGGTGGTAGGAATCCCGAGAACAAGAACACGGACGGACGGAGCTGCTCCATGGCGCCGAGGCAGGGGAGGAAGCGGCCATCGTCCATGATGTTCCGGTGCTCGAGCGAGGACGGCATCCTAGATCTGGGAGGCAGAGACGACGAACTGAGGAAGTTAGGAATGGCTGTGAGGAGGATATGGAGTAGATGGACGCACCTGAGTCGTCGGAGCCACACCGACCGAAACCCTAGCGACGGGAGTCGGTCGCGGTTGGCGCTGGAGGACGCGCGCGACGGATCTCAACGGGGAACGCCAGCCTCCCCAAGCCGCGCCTGCTCGATCCGGAGGGAAGGGGTGGGGTGGGGGCGGCGGCGCCTGCTCGATCCAGAGGCAGGGAAGTGGGAAGGAGGGATTACTACTGGATCTGGCCATGAGATGAGCGGATCTGCGCGGGGGGGGGGGGTGGAAGGCGCGGGTGGGGGTGGAGGTGGAGGCCGCGCGGAGGCGGGCGAGGACGGGGTGCACGTGCAGGCTGGAGCTGGAGGCCGCACGGAGGCGGACGGCGGCGGATCTGAGGGAGGGAGAGGCGAGGCGGCGACGATGGGGAAAAGGGAGCGTCAGCGGCGATTGGGAGAAGGGGCTAGGGTTTCGTGGGTGGACGAGGATGAGAGGGATATGGGGTGATTCGGGAGAGGGTGAGAGCGACGAGGGGGGGGGTGTGGGCTGCCGTTGGATCTGGGTGCATCCGACGGTGCTTAATTCATGATCCGCGTGAGCTGATTTTAGACCAATCAGAACACAGTATCCCCATTGATGATGTTAAGACCATTTAAATTGGTCATAATCGACTGAAAAGAAGATTTTGAATCATGTATCCTATTTGACGACCTAAGAAATTTATAAAAATAAATAGAAATCAAAAACCTTCGCATTGTGTCACCAAGTGTGACCTACTTTTCAGTAAAAATAACAAACTCTGAATAATGTAGATATCATTAAAAAATCATTTTCCATTTTTTTAGTGCTCAAAATGAGTTCTTTTTTGTAAAAAACCTACCAAATATTTGCTCAGATGATATTCTTTATATTCTTTGTATTTGTCCAAAATGAGTTCTTTATACTCTGCAAAAGTTTACATCTTGGAATAGTAAACAGTATCGACAAAGGGATTTTTTATATTCTTTGCACAAAAAAATCATTTTCCATTTTTCGAGTGCCCCAAATGAGGTTTTTCTGTGAAGGACCTACCAAGTAATTGTTGCAAAATTGGACCAAATCATTTTTATGAAATACTAGGCCATATTTAATGCACAATTAACCAAATGGTTGGGTGAAAAAAGTTTTGATCCACCTCCCGTGGAAAAGACAAATTTCCACCGATTCAGTTGGAAGCAGGTCAAATTTGAACTGTAGCTACCTCGTAGTTTGTTCTTTATTTTTTCCAAAAATCATTTCTAGGTACATAAGTATCTATTTAATCAGAGGAACACCAAAAAAATCCAAGATTCAACCACTAGCTAGGAACGGTCAAGCCCGCCGTTTTGACCGTATTTTGAAACGGGCATAAAAAAATCAAAAAAAATCAAAAAATTGGAAAACCTTCGCATTGTGTCATTATAGGTGACCAAGTTTCCAGGAAAAATAATAAACTTGTAATACGGTAATTATTTTAAAAAGGTGTTCTCAGAAATGAGCTATCATGCGTGAAGATTCATGGCTTTCAAGCCAAATGATCAACCGTATGGTCACATTCATGGCATAGTTTGTTCAAATGATCTCATATTGTGCACAAGGGTGCATCTTGGAATTCCAAACAATGTTGCCTAAGGAAGTTTTTATTGTCTTTGCACGGAAAATTCATTTTTCGTTTTCCGAGTGCCCAAAAGGAGGTTTTTTTGTGAAGGACCTACCAAATAATTGTTGCAAAAATGGACCAAATCATTTTTATAAAATACTAGGACATATATAATGCACAATTGACCAAATGGTTGGGTGAAAAAAGTTTTGATCCACCTCTGGTGAAAAAGACAAATTGTCGTCGATTCAGAAGGAAACGAGTCAAATTTGAACTGTAGCTGCCTCATAGTTTGCTCTTTATTTTTTCCAAAAATCATTTCTAGGTACATAAGTATCTATTTAATCATAGAAACACCAAAAAAATTCCAAGATTCAACCACTAGCTAGGAACTGTCAAGCCCGCCGTTTTGACCGCATTTTGAAACGGGCATAAAAAATTCAAAAAAAATCAAAAAAAATCGAAACCTTCGCATTGTGTCATTATATGTGACCAAGTTTCCAGGAAAAATAATAAACTTGTAATACGGTAATTATTTTAAAAAAGTGTTCTCAGAAATGAGCTATCATGCGTGAAGATTCATGGCTTTCAAGCCAAATGATCAATCTTATGGCCACATTCATGGCATAGTTTGTTCAAATGATCTCATATTGTGCACGAGGGTGCATCTTGGAATTCAAAACAATGTTGCCTAAGGAAGTTTTCATTTTTCTTTGCACGGAAAATTCATTTTTCATTTTCCGAGTGCCCAAAAGGGGTTTTTTTTATGAAGGAACTACCAAATAATTGTTGCAAAATTGGACCTAATCAATTTTATAAAATACTAGGCCATATATAATGCACAATTGATAAAATGGTTGGGTGTCAGAAGTTTTGATCCACCTCTGGTAAAAAAGACAAATTCCCGATTCAAATTTGGAAGCGGGTCAAATTTGAACTGCAGGTGCCTCATAGTTTGCTATTTATTTTTTCCAAAACTCATTTGTAGGTAAATAAGTATCTATTTAATCAGAAATACATGGTTTGATGGCGAGACATCGAGGTTTGGAGGTGGCTGAGGGCCCCAACTCTAGAGCGCATAAGCTCGCATGCCCGCTGCGTGGTCACCGCGTGACCGTGGTGTTGCCATGCGTTCTGGGAGGCCTAGGCATGTCTTGTGGGTTGTTTCACTCCCCAGGTAGATGCTAGGAAGAAAATTATAACATAAGATTCTCACGAGGAGACCGATCGATGCTCAAACATGAATAAGCAGCCAAGTGTTTGATTTGTGGTACGGGAAATGCACATGGATAATGGGCATGAGTTTTGGCTAAGGATGATCAGTTACTAAGAAGACCGTCTTCGCAAATTTTTAGGGAAATCGAGAATATATAAATAACACTTCCTTCACAAAGTGCTTCTCTGAATAGAATAGGAAAATGAATATTGTTGAGTTATTTTTGAACTAGGCAAGGAAGGTTTTTGACATATTTGATGAAGATATGATCCAAACAATTTATGAGATTTTTTTGGGAATTTTTGGAATGACAGAAATATAGGTTGCTTCACAACCTAGGGCAAAAACTGCCACATGGACATGACAAATAGGCAAAACTGATGAGGTGGCGCCTAGTCATAGCAATAAGTACTAATGCATCCACGTTCACAACCTCATGACCATTTGTATTGGTCGTAATGTGACGCCCCCGATTTAACCGTACACTAATCATGCACGCAAATGTGTACGATCAAGATCAGGGACTCACGGGAAGATATCACAACACAACTCTACAAATAAAATAAGTCATACCAAAGATCATAATACAAGCCAGGGCCTCGAGGGCTCGAATACAAGTGCTCGATCATAGACGAAGTCAGCCGAAGCAACAATATCTGAGTACGAGACATAAGTTAAGCAAGTTTGCCTTAAGAAGGCTAGCACAAACCGATACAGATCGAAGAGGAGCAGCCTCCCGCCTGGATCCTCCTAGGTTACTCTGGTCGTCGGCCGGGTTGTACGTAGTAGTAGGCTCCTCCGGTGTAGTAGTCGCCATCGACGGTGGCGTCTGGCTCACTGGCTCCATCGTCTGCTGCGCAATCGAGTATAGATAGGGGAAAGGGGGAAACAATGCAACCGTGAGTACTCATCCAAAGTACTGCAAGCAAGGAGCTACACTACATATGCATGGATATATGTGTAAAGGGCCATATCAAGGACTGAATCGCAGAATGCCGTAATAAGAGGGGATAGCTAGTCTTAACGAAGACTACGCTCGACACCTGCCTTGCAACAGTAGGAGGGACAATCAAGTCCTCCAAGTAACATCATATAGCAATAATCCTACCCGGCAATCCCTGCTCCATATCCTCGAGCGAGAGCGACCACCGTTGTATCCGCACTTGGAAGGGTGTGTTTTATCAAGTATCCGGTTCTAGTTGTCATAAGCTCAAGGTACAACTCCAAGTCGCCCCTGCTATCAAGATCACGGCTATCCGAATAGATTAACTTCACTGCAGGGTGCACCATCTTACCCAAAGACGCTTGATCCCATTTGGCGGACACACTTTCCGGGTCATGCCCGCCGCGGAAGATCAACACGCCGCAGCCCCACCTAGGCACAACAGAGAGGCCAACACGCCGGTCTAACCCTAAGCGCCAGGGTCCGGGCCCATCGCCTGAAAGCACACCAAGACGCTATGTGACGCTGCCGGAAGCGCACCTAGCCTAACAGCGTTCCAGCCCAATCCGGCGGCTGCGCCTGTCACGACGTCTCAAGTGCTTCGGCCGATACCACGACGCCGGATACCCATAACTACTCCCGTAGATGGTTAGTGCGTATAAGCTCAGAGCCAACTCGGATCAAATACCAAGACCTCGTTAAGCGTGTTAAGTATCCGCGAACGCCGAACAGGGCCAGGCCCACCTCTCTCCTAGGCGGTCTCAACCTGCCCTGTCGCTCCGCCACAAAGTAACAGTCGGGGGCCGTCGGGAACCCAGGCCCACCTCTACCGGGATGGAGCCACCTGCCCCTTTCAAATTTCATCTCCTAACAAAGTACCACATGTAATGTAATAGTGTAAAGTATATAGTATATGCCCGTGATCACCTCCCAAGTGATCACAGCCCAAAGAGTATAGCATGGCGACGGACAAGAGTGTAGGGCCACCGATGGAACACTAGCATCCTATACTAAGCAAGAGGGATAGCGAGTAAAGGTAACAACAAGAGTAGCAACGATGTGTTATGCAAAGCAAGATAGGATTAATCGAAAGCAAGAATATGCTACACTACTCTAATGCAAGCAAGATAGAGAAGAGTAGGCGATATCCGGTGATCAAGGGGGGGCTTGCCTGGTTGCTCGCATAAGAAGGAGGGTCGTCGGTGACGTAGTCGATCACAGGACATCAAGATCGGTCTCGGGTTCACCGGAGAGAAGAGGGGAAGAAACAGAAATACATAGCGAGCAAGTGCATAACAGACAATGCATGTAGCTAGACGTGTTCTAACGCAGCGCTTAGGCGACATCAAGAAGGGGAAACATCCGGAAAGTTTTCCCGGTTCCGGACGTCTGTCACGACGGATGAACCGGAGAGGAAAGTTTGCAGGTTCGATAGGTTAGGGTGTGTGGCGACGAGCGAATTGCGTGTCCGAATTCGTCTCGTCGTTCTGAGTAACTTTCATGTTGAAAATATTTTAATCCGAGTTACAGATTAAAAGATATGATTTTTTAAAAGATTTTATTAATTTCTGGAATTTAATTAATTAATTAATTAATTCGAAAAATGGTTTTATGACATCAGCATGATGTCATGTCGACGCTGCCAGTCAACAGGGTTGATCGTCAACCTGACCAAGGGGGTCTGTGGGGTGAGTCAAGATGTATACCGATGCCAATGCCTGCTGACTAGTCAAACTTCAATCTTACACGTGGGTCCCAATCGTCATAGTCAGTTAACTAATTAACCTAGATAGTTTAATTAACAGATTAATTAGGTTAATTAAGTATGATTAATTAAGTTAATTAACTTAGTTAATTAATTAATTAATTAGCATTTTTATTTTTATTTTTATTTTTATTTTAATTCCCTTTTTTTAAAACATTTCGGGGCGGGGCCCGGTGGTCGAGGTCGGGCTTATGGGTCGGCCTTGCGGCTACCCCGGCAAGGGTTATGACGCCTGCGGCGAGGGCACGGGCAGATGGGCGCAACCCGACGGGCAAGCGCGCTGCCGCCGAAGCGAGCGATGCCCAAGGGGCGAGGTTGTGCACGGCGACGCCGGCAAGGATCTCGGGCGGCGCCACAGAGGGGCGCGGCCATCAAGGGCGGGCCGGAGGGCCGAGTCCATGAGGGAAGAAGAGGCCGGAGGGGAAGCGGTGACCGCGGGCGACGGAGCAGAACGGTGCGCGCCACGGCGAGCAAGGCGGCGGCCAGACGGGAGGGCGCAGGGCGACCAACAGCCTCGAGTGGCGGCGGGCGGTTTCGCCGTAGGGACGCGGGCGTAGTGACGGCCATGCGGTGGTCATGAAAGCACGGCGCTGGCGGCGCGCCGGGCGCTGAGTAGTCGCGGACGCGCCGGTCGCGTGAGCGCGTCGTGGGAAGAGGAGAGGAGGCGAGGCTCACGGCGGGTGCAGGATCATGGCGCTGGCTCGGGCGGCCGGGGAGGACCGCGAGGAGGAGGTCGATGCCGGCCGGCGACGGGTCGATCCGTCTTGGCGGGGCGTCAGGCGGGAACGATCCGCGCGGGCGGGTCGTAGGGCGGGGCGATCCGTGCGGGTCGCCGGGTGGGCGGGTCGTCGAATCGGCGCCGGGCGACGACCGCGGGGTCGGCCCCGATCCGATCTGGATCGGGGGGGAGGGGGTGTCGGGGGGGGGGGGTTGGTCGATGGGGTCGGCAGCGGGCGCCGGGCGCCGAGAATAAGTTGCCCCGATCCGTGGGATCGGGAGTGGGGCGCGATGGATCGGGAGGGCGTGGGGCGACGAGGAACGAGGGGAGTGGGGATCGGGTGGGGATTAGGGTTTCCCTGGTGGGGATATGGAGGAGGGGTGGGGTCTTGGTGGGCGGCTTTGGCGGCCGATGGCTCTTGGGCCGTGGCCCAGTGAGAGGCTTTCTCTCTTTTTTGTTTTGCCTTTTTCCTTTTACTTTTCTTTTTCTGCTTTATGACTAGTTTTCTTTTATTTTAGTTTTACAAAATACACCAATGGTTCCTAAATTGGTATTGCTAATACATACTACTGCCACATTAATTTGGGTAACTAAATAAAATAGTTTAATATTTTATTTATTGTAAAAGGAATTCAACTAATTGTTTTGCTACTATTCAAAACATTTTAGAGTATTTATGCCTTTTATAAAAGTGTGGTTCCTCCACCATAATTACTTATGAATTAGTTGGAACCACCAACACTTTAGTTTTAATATTTGAAAAGTTTTATTGTTTGACTTTATTTTGAATTTGAATTTTGAATCGGATTTGAACTAACGCGAGATTTGTCAACAGTAACCGAGGTGACGTGGCATCATTAGTGGGGATTACTGTAGCTTAATTACCCAAGGCCACAATTCTCCTCCACTACAAGAAATCTCGTCCCGAGATTTAAGAGGGGAGTAAGGGAAAGTTCGTTAGGATATTCTAACGGATCTCCTCGAAGAAGTTAGTTCCTTTTGTTGATGTCTTCAATCCTTTATTCCGGTGCATCATGATAAACTTGTCACCATTTCTTCGTGAACTCCATCGTGCTTACGAATAGGTAAGGGGTAGCTCTACAATGCAAGGGTGTCATAAGGGAAAATCATCTGGGGGTATCCCAAGAATGAACTTATGAGTATCTCTCGAGTTGAACATACGACACACATCGAGAGCAAAGTAAGACAGTGCGATAAGGAGTTTCAAGCGGATAGGCAATCGTTCATTGCCTGAAGTAGGGTGCGAAAGGGTTCGGAGCAACGGGAATAAGTATTGCGTTTGATACCAGAATAGATCAACAGGCAAGTGGCCCGTGAATTACATACAAAGCCAAGCGTGAGGAATAACTTCGGCAACAGGGGTGTACAGGAGAGTCAGGTTTCGATCCTGTGAAACTCAGGTTATGGGCCCACCATGTGGTTAAAAGTAGAAGGTTGGTGACATCTTGCACGATCATGTAAGCAAGGCATGTTAGAGGAGAGTCTGAGGGTCATGTCGGCAACAACATAGGTACCAAGGGCGAGGGACGAAGAGAACCATCTTCCTGCTTGTTGAACGAGGCGGACCAATAGGCAAGGTTCTCGTCCATCGGTGGTTACCGGAATGTCATCAACAATAGTAATAGGGTCTTACTTACAGAGTGGTACAACAAGGTGCTTACCTAAGCAGGGGATTATCACTGCTTAGATTATATATATCCCAAGAAGGGTCAAACAGACCCATGGAAAGGAAAATGTGATCATTAGGTTAAACAGAACAATGAAAAGGAAAAATGTGTTTAAACACATATTTCAGGGGTATATCCTCCCCAAGGATAATCAGAGCATGATATCCATGACAGGATATAATGTAGAAAACCCTTTAGGTAAGGGGAGAGAAATTTCATGACATTACCCATACAACGGTGTTCGGATAATTGAGCAAGAAACATTTAGCATTGGGCTTCGAATGTTCTTGTTGAAAATTAGAGTATCACAGGCATGCTTCGAGATAGCATTGACAAGGCCTTCAGGTGAAGATCAGACTTTGGAATCATGAAGGATCCATCAGGAATAACTTGTAGAAACAGTATTACAATTCCCTCATGGATGAAAGGATAACCTCACTGAAAAGGAATCTATAATGATAGGTCCTCCAGCCGGGGTGCTCGGCATGACATCATGCTACCGGGTCATCAAAGGATCAACATCATAACTCTTGGAAAGTTGTCCCAACCATCATAGCTGACCGAGATTCAGATCCGATTGGTGTCAGGATACCTCAGACTTAGGATACCTGAGAAGAAAAGGTGCAACGCAAATTGACGGGATGACATTGTAAGATTCTCGGGGAAATGAACTATGAAGTGATTTCCGTTGACAAGAGTCCAACATTACCCCAAAGAGAGGACAGGAGGAGTCTCGTGAACTCAACGGCAATTCACCGAGATCCCCAAAAGATTGGCTACCACAATTAAGTGAACAATGAGAAAACAATTGTCGATCAAATGATATAAGGAAGTATGCTCGAGGAAAACATACACAAGCAAACATTGGTTGAAAGGTGCGCCTGATGGGTTGGGTTGCACGACCAATGTCGTAATGGTGATTCAATAATCGATAGACTAAGAATGAACCATCGACCATTAACTTCAAAGCAATAGGGTTGCTAGAAGTCCGAACTCAAACAACACTGCTCACTTGTTGGTACCCCGGTTGGAATCGACACGAGGACCAAGAAAGAATGGTGAGGGTGAGAAGTTTCACCATACCAAGAATTCTCAAGAGGTGGTGAAATTCTCACAACGTTCTTGACATAAAAGATGGTAATACTCCAAGGTAAAGACGAACAATTGTTGGATAGCAAGGAACTCAAGGTATAACACCAAACATGAACAAGCTTGTGTTGGTGGGGAGGCAATAGAGTGGTCGGTGATAATACAAATCATCGAGGGCAAGGATGGGTTTTCTCATCACGAATACAATTGATATCCTGGATGACCTCAGAATGTTGGCGATCACGACAATGGTATAGCCAAACAGGCTAGGCACGGCGTGATCGGGTACAAACTCGTACTTATAGAAGCTTACTGAAGAGTTGTTGAACCGTAGAGCGGACTCGGTTCAGTTATCGGGGTCTTTGAGTGTTCAACAACTCAGAGCCCGCGAAAAATTGGAATCAGTGGGAAGGTAGCACTTGATGAAGAACTCATAAAAAGTTATGTAGTTCCATGATAATCTCGAGATACCAGGGGGGTAATACTCGACACAAGATCAAAGTAAAGGTTGGACTGGTGTATTGATCCATAGAAGACAATTGTTTTAACTTGTCCGAGAAATGAGATCAAGAAGAACAATCATGGTCGGAACCACGATTGCAAAAGGCCAGATCCTAGATATAAGATGAACTTATACCAAAGAATAATTCATTTAAGAGAAGCTTTAATGATAAGATATACATCGTGTCCATGGGCATGAACACAAGTTCAAGGTCGACTCCCACTTCTTCAATGTATAACCTTCCATCCACTTCTCGCTTTGATAAAGGCATTAGTGTCGAAAGTTTTACCTGGTGAAATACCAGATGAGTATGACTCGTGAAAACTTCCGAGTTCACACATATAAAGGAAGACATAGGTTCAACCCGGCAGGGTATCATGGAAACATATACCACAAGCTTCAATAGTAAATACCACCAGCTCGAAAGCGGAGCATGGTTGGCAAAAGGGAAGGTTACAATTTACCAAAGGCATTATGTATCAGAGGAAAGGCTCACAAGGTTATTGAATATGAAGGGCGTCGTCAGATAAAATCCAACAAAGGATCCGTGGTCCACAAGGGATCCGACGTGAGCATCAAGACTCAACTAGAGGTAGAAGAATGCAAGGAGATCAAATTATAGAAACAATGACTAACTCAATTGTCAAATGCAAAGGAATTATGATTCCCAATTCAAGGGATCGAAGCAATGCTCTCGATTAGGGATGGATAAGTTGAATAGTCTTAGGGTACAATCAACGACAATTGGATTGGTCGAGAACCAATTCCGATTAAAGGAATGGCAGCTCACCGGAAAAGGTAATTTATAAGGATCAATGATGATTATGGTATCCGCAAACATATTGAGTCAACAGACCCAAAATGATAATGACAAGGAATGTCAATATGACTACGAGACTTATGGGATTAACCATAATGCAAGCAAGCAAGAATTTCAAGAGCCAAAGGCTCCAGAGGATTTTCGGAAGATCGAATAGTAATTTGAAGACTTTTGCGAAACACATGAACAACTGGGGTTGAGCGGATACTCGACAAGTGCGAGGATTTATTTGAAGGGGTATTCATGTGGCAAAGAACTACTAGGCAGTAGGCACAAAGTATTCTCGAAACAATAGAGAAAACTTCGGGGTATCTTGTAATAACAAGATCAATGGGGGATGATCGTAAGAATGGCAAGTGTAAGTAGTTATCCAAGGATTTATCGGTGGTCAAGAATAGCAAAAGTGATGGGCACAAAGTCTCGAGAGAACATCAGAGAGTATCTTCGGAATCTTCTGAATAGCATACGATCATCTGAAGTGAGGGGCTCTCCGGGAGAAAGTACTTGCGAGAACCTAAAGTTAGTTTTGTTTTTAGCAAAATCGTTTAACCCGAATAGAAGAGAGTTCGTAATCCCGAGTAAAGATCGAGGAGTAAAAGATCCTAATACCACCCAATGGCGACGTGGGCCCAAGGCGCACAGCCATGTTAGTAAAAGTTTTGTAAAGTCTAGACTCAACTTCGCCAAGGAGTTGGAAAGGGGATTCCTACAGCGATCGGCTCGATACCGACTTGTGACGCCCCCGATTTAACCGTACACTAATCATGCACGCAAATGTGTACGATCAAGATCAGGGACTCATGGGAAGATATCACAACACAACTCTACAAATAAAATAAGTCATACCAGCATCATAATACAAGCCAGGGGCCTCGAGGGCTCGAATACAAGTGCTTTCGATCATAGACGAAGTCAGCCGAAGCAACAATATCTGAGTACGCACATAAGTTAAGCAAGTTTGCCTTAAGAAGGCTAGCACAAACCGGGATACTGGATCGAAGAGGAGCAGGCCTCCCGCAGGATCCTCCTAGGTTACTCCCCGGTCGCCGCCGCCGGTCAGACGTAGTAGTAGGCTCCTCCGTGTAGTAGTCGCCATCGACGGTGGCGTCGCTCCTGGGCTCCATCGTCAGTTGCAGCAATCGAGTATAGATAGGGGAAAGGGGAAACAATGCAACCGTGAGTACTCATCCAAAGTACTGCAAGCAAGGAGCTACACTACATATGCATGGATATATGTGTAAAGGGCCATATCGATGGACTGAACTGCAGAATGCCAGAATAAGAGGGGGATAGCTAGTCTTAACGAAGACTACGCTTCTGGACACCTATCTTGCAACAGGTAGGAGGGGACAATCTGAAGTCCTCCCAGTAACATCATATAGCAATAATCCTACCCGGCAAGCCCCTGCTCATATCCCTGAGCGAGAGCGACCACCGGTTGTATCTGGCACTTGGAAGGGTGTGTTTTATCAAGTATCCGGCTCTAGTTGTCATAAGCTCAAGGTACAACTCCAAGTCGCCCTGCCATTCAAGATCACGGCTATCCGAATAGATTAACTTCACTGCAGGGTGCACCATCTTACCCAAAGATGCTTGATCCCATTTGGCCGGACACACTTTCCGGGGTCATGCCCGCCGGAAGATCAACACGCCGCAGCCCCACCTAGGCACAACAGAGAGGCCAACACGCTGGTCTAACCCTTGCCGCCAGGGGTCTGGGCCCATCGCTCGAAAGCACACCTGCAAGACGTGTCTGTACGCCGGAAGCGCAGACCTAGCCTAACAGGCGTTCCAGTCCAATCCGGTAGCGCGCCCGCTCGTCACGACGTCTGAAGTGCTTCGGGTGATACCACGACGCCGGGATACCCATAACTACTCCCGCGTAGATGGTTAGTGCGTATAAGCTCGTAGCCAACTCAGATCAAATACCAAGACCTCGTTAAGCGTGTTAAGTATCCGCGAACGCCGAACAGGGCCAGGCCCACCTCTCTCCTAGGCGGTCTCAACCTGCCTGCTGCCTCCGCCACAAAGTAACAATGGGGGCCGTCGAACCCAGGCCCACCTCTACCGGGATGGAGCCACCCGTCCTTTCAAATTTCCCCATCTCCGAACAGTATCACAGGTAATGTAATAGTGTAAAGTATATAGTATATGCCCGTGATCACCTCCCGGAGTGATCACAGCCCAGTAGTATAGCATGGCAGACGGACAAGAGTGTAGGGCCACTGATGGAACACTAGCATCCTATACTAAGCAGTAGGATAGCAGGTAAAGGTAACAACAGTAGTAGCAAGGACAGGTTATGTGAAGGAAATATGCCCTAGAGGCAATAATAAAGTTATTATTTATTTCCTTATATCATGATGAATGTTTATTATTCATGCTAGAATTGTATTAACCTAAACATAATACATGTGTGAATACATAGACAAACAGATAGTCACTAGTATGCCTCTACAAGACTAGCTCATTAATCGAAGATGGTTATGTTTCCTAACCATAGACATGTGTTGTCATTTGATTAATGGGATCACATCATTAGGAGAATGATGTGATTGACATGACCCATTTCGTTAGCTTAGCACTTGATCGCTTAGTATGTTGCTTATGCTTTCTTCATGACTTATACAAAGTTCCTGAAACTATGAGATTATGCAACTCCTGCTACGTGAGGAACACTTTGTGTGCTACCAAACGTCACAACGTAATCGGGTGATTATAAAGGTACTCTCAGGTGTCTCCAAAAGTATATGTTGAGTTGGCATGAATCGAGATTAGGTTTTGTCACTCCGATTGCTCTGAGAGGTATCTCTAGGCCTTCTCGGTAATACACATCACATAAGCCTTGTGCAAGCATTGCAACTAATGAGTTAGTTGTGAGATGATGTATTACGGAACGAGTAAAGAGACTTACCGATAACGAGATTGAACTAGGTATTGGATACCGACGATCGAATCTCGGGTAAGTAACATACCGATGACAAAAGGAACAACGATATCGTTATGCGGTTTGACCGATAAAGATCTTCGTAGAATATGTAGGAACCAATATGGGCATCCAGGTTCCGCTATTGGTTATTGACTGAGAATGGTTCTAGGTCATGTCTACATAGTTCTCGAACCCGTAGGGTCCGCACGCTTAACGCTTCGGCGATGCTCATTATGAGTTTATAAGTATTGATGTACCGAAGGTTGTTCGGAGTCCCGGATGTAATCACGGACATGACGAGGAGTCTCGAAATGGTCGAGACATAAAGATTGATATATTGGAAGCCTACATTTGAACATCGGAAATGTTCCGAGTGAAATCGGGAATTTATCGAGTACCGGAGGTTACCGAACCCCCGGGAACTATATGGGCCATAGTGGGCCTTGGTGGAAAGGAGAAAGGGCCAGCCCTAGGTGGCGCTGGCGCCTCCCCTTCCCCTAGTCCTACTAGGACTAGGAAAGGTGGGCCGCCCTCTCTCTCTTTCCCTCCGGTGAATCCTATTCCAACTAGGATTGAGGGGAATCCTACTCCGGAGGAGTAGGACTCCTGCCGCCTCCTCTTGGCCGGCCGGCCCCTCCCCCTTGGCTCCTTTATATACGGGGGCAGGGGGGCACCCCAGGACACACAAGTTGATCTACGGATCGTTCCTTAGCCGTGTGCGGTGCCCCCTTCCACCATATTCCACTTCGGTCATATCGTCATGAGCTTAGGGCGAAGCCCTGCGCGGAGAAGTCATATCGTCATGAGCTTAGGCGAAGCCTCGCGTCGGTGGAGCATCATCATCGCTACCACGCCGTCGTTGACGGAACTCATCCCGACACTTTGCTGGATCGGAGTCCGGGATCGCCATCGAAATGAGCGTGTGCGTAACTCGGAGGTGTCGTCGTTCGGTGCTTGGATCGGTCGGACCGTGAAGACGACGACTACATCAACCGCGTTGTTATAACGCTTCCGCTTTCGGTCTCACGAGGGCACGTGACGTACACTCTCCCTCTCGTTGCTATGCCATCACCATGGTCTTGCGTGTGCGTAGGAAAATTTTGAAATTACTACGTTCCCCAACAAAGTGGCATCCGAGCCTGGTTTTATGCGTTGATGTCATATGCACGAGTAGAACACAAGTGAGTTGTGGGCGATATAAGTCATACCGCTTACCAGCATGTCATACTTTGGTTCAACGGTATTGTGAGATGAAGCGGCCCGGACCGACATTACGCCAGACGCTTACGCGAGACTGGTTTCACCGCTGCGAGCACTAGTTGCTTAAAGGTGACCGCGGGTGTCTGTCTCTCACTTTAGTTGAACTGAGTGTGGCTACGCCCGGTCCTTGCGAAGGTTAAAACAGCACCAACTTGACAAACTATCGCTGTGGTTTTGATGCGTAGGTAAGAACGGTTCTTGCTCAGCCCGTAGCAGCCACGTAAAACTTGCAACAACAAAGTAGAGGACGTCTAACTTGTTTTTGCAGGGCATGTTGTGATGTGATGTGGTCAAGACGTGATGCTATATTTTATTGTATGAGATGATCATGTTTTGTAACTGAGTTATCGGCAATCGCGTGGAGCCATATGGTTGTCGCTTTATTGTATGAAATGCAAAAGCCATGTAATTGCTTTACTTTATCACTAAGCAGATGGCGATAGTCGTAGAAGCAATAGTTGGCGAGACGACAATGATGCTACGATGGAGATCAAGGTGTCGCGCCCGGTGACGATGGTGATCATGGCGGTGCTTCGAGATGGAGATCACAAGCACAAGATGATGATGACCATATCATATCACTTATATTGATTGCATGTGATGTTTATCCTTTATGCATCTTATCTTGCTTTGATTGACGGTAGCATTATAAGATGATCTCTCACTAAAATTATCAAGAAGTGTTCTCCACGAGTATGCAACGTTCCTAAAACTTCCTAGTACCCAGACACAACGAGATGATCGGTTGTGATAAGTTCTCGTCCATCTACAACGGGTGCAAGCCAGTTTTGCACGCAGAATACTCGTGTTAAACTTGACGAGCCTAGCATATGCAGATATGGCCTCGGAACACGGAGACCGAAAGGTCGGCGTGAATCATATAGTAGATATGATCAACATAGTGATGTTCACCATTGAAACTACTCCATCTCACGTGATGATCGGACATGGTTTAGTTGATTTGGATCACGTAATCACTTAGATGACTAGAGAGATGTCTGCCTAAGTGGGAGGTTTTTAATATGATTAATTAAACTTAAATTTATCATGAACTTAGTACCGATAGTATTTTGCTTGTCTATGTTTCTTTGTAGATAGATGGCTCGTCTTTGTTGTTCCGTTGAATTTTAATGCGTTCCTTGAGAAAGCAAAGTTGAAAGATGATGGTAGCAATTACACGGATCGGGTCCGTAATTTGAGGATTATCCTCATTGCTGCACGTAAGAATTACGTCCTGGAAGCACCGCTGGGTGCCGAACTGCTTTGCAGAACAACGCCGAGAAGTTGTGAACGTCTGGCGAGCAAAGTCGATGACTACTCTATAGTTCACAGTGCCATGCTTACGGCTTAGAACCGGGTCTTCAACGACGTTTTGAACGTCATGGAGCATATGAGATGTTCCAGGAGTTGAAGTTAATATTTCAAGCAAATGCCCGGATTGAGAGATATGAAGTCTCCAATAAGTTCTATAGCTGCAAGATGGAGGAGAATAGTTCACAAGGAGCACATACTCAAAATGTCCGGTATAATAATCACTTAATTCAGCTGGGAGTTAATCTTCCGGATGATAGTGTCATTGATGTAATTCTCCAATCATCGCCACCAAGCTACAAGAGCTTCGTGATGAACTATAATATGCAAGGAATGACTAAGACAATTCTGAGCTCTTCGCAATGCTAAAAGCCGCGGAGGTAGAAATCAAGAAAGAGCATCAAGTGTTGATGGTCAACAAGACCACTAGTTTCAAGAAAAAGGGCAAAGGGAAGAAGAAGGAAACTTCAAAAAGAACAGCAAGAAAGTTGCTGATCAAGAGAAGAAACCCAAGTCCGGACCTAAGTCCGAAATCGAAAGTGTTTTTACCGCAAGCGCATCGACATCGGAAGCGGAACTGCCCCAAGTATTTGGCGGATAAGAAGGATGGCAAGGTGAACAAAGGTATATGTGATATACATGTTATTGATGTGTACCTTACTAGAGCTCGTAGTAGCACTGGTATTTGATAATCGGTTACATTGCTAATATTTGCAACTCGAAACAGGACTACGGAATAGACGAGCACCGCAAAGGACGAGGTGACGATGCGCGTGGGAAATGGTTCCAAAGTCAATGTGATCGCGGTCGGCACGCTACCTCTACATCTACCTTCGGGATTAGTTTTAGACCTAAATAATTGTTATTTGGTGCCGCGTTGAGCATGAACATTATATCTGGATCTTGTTTGATGCGAGACGGTTATTCATTTAAATCGAGAGAATAATGGTTGTTCTATTTATATGAGTAATATCTTTTATGGTCATGCACCCTTGAAGAATGGTCTATTCTTGTTGAATCTCGACAAGAGTGATACACATATTCATAATGTCGAAGCCAAAAGATGCAGAGTTGATAATGATAGTGCAACTTATTTGTGGCAATCGCTGTTTAGGTCATATCGGTGTAAAACGCATGAAGAAACTCCATACGGATGGACTTTTGGAATCACTTGATTATGAATCACTTGGTACTTAAGTAACCGTGCCTCATGGGCAAGATGACTAAAACACCGTTCTCCGGTTGTATGGAGAGAGCAACAGACTTGTTGGAAATCATACATACGTATGTATGTGGTCCGATGAATGTTGAAGCTCGTGGCGGATATCGTTATTTTCTCACCTTCACAGATGATTTAAGCGAGATACGGGTATATCTACTTGATGAAACATAAATCTGAAACATTTGAAAAGTTCAAAGAATTTCAGAGTGAAGTTGAAAATCATCGTAACAAGAAAATAAAGTTTCTACGATCTGATCGTGGAGGAGAATATTTGAGTTACGAGTTTGGTCTACATTTGAAGCAATGCGGAATAGTTTAGCAACTCACGCCACCGGGAACACCACAACAGTAATGGTGTGTCCGAACGTCAGAATCGTACTTTACTAGATATGGTGCGATCTATGATGTCTATTTCCGATTTACCGCTATCGTTTTGGGGTTATGCTTTAGAGACGGCCGCATTCATGTTAAATAGGACACCGTCAAAATCCGTTGAGACGACGCCTTATGAACTATGGTTTAGCAAGAAACCAAAGTTGTCGTTTCTGAAAGTTTGGGGTTGCGATGCTTATGTGAAAAAACTTCAACCTGATAAGCTTGAACCCAAATCGGAAAAATGTGTCTTCATAGGATACCCAAAGGAGACAATTGGGTATACCTTCTATCACAGATCCGAAGGCAAGACATTCGTTGCTAAGAATGGATCCTTTCTAGAGAAGGAGTTTCTCTCGAAAGAAGTGAGTGGGAGGAAAGTGGAACTTGATGAGGTAATAGTACCAGCTCCCTTATTGGAAAGTAGTTCATCACGTAAATCAGTTTCAGAACAACTACACCAGTTAGCGAGGAAGATAATGATAATGATCATGAAACTTCAGATCAAGTTGTCACCGAATCAGAGATCAACCAGAATAAAATCCGCACTGCAGTGGTACGGTAATCCTATTCGGAAGTCATGCTACTAGATCATGGTGAACCTACGAACTATGAAGAAGCGATGGTGAGCCCAGATTCCATAAAATGGCTTGAAGCCATGAAATCTGAGATGGGATCCATGTATGAGAACAAAGTATGGACTTTGGTAGACTTGCCCGATGATCGGCAAGCTATTGAGAATAAATGGATCTTTAAGAAGAAGACCTGACGCCGATGGTAATGTTACTGTCTACAAAGCTCGACTTGTTGCAAAAGGTTTTCGACAAGTTCAAGGGGTTGACTACGATGAGACTTTCTCACCCGTAGCGATGCTTAAGTCTGTCCGAATCATGTTAGCAATTGCCACATTTTATGATTATGAAATTTGGCAAATGGATGTAAAACTGCATTCTTGAATGGATTTCTAGAAGAAGAGTTGTATATGATGCAACCGTAAGGTTTTGTTGATCCAAAGGGTGCTAACAAAGTGTGCAAGCTCCAACGATCAATTTATGGTCAGTGCAAGCCTCTCGGAGTTGGAATAAACGTTTTGATAGTGTGATCAAAGCATATGGTTTTATCTGCACTTTTGGAGAAGCCTCAGTATTTACAAGAAAGTGAGTGGGAGCTCAGAAAGCATTTCTCGATATTATATGTGGACGACATATTGTTGATTGGAAATGATATAGAATTTCTGGATAGCATAAAAGGATACTTGAATAAAAGTTTTCAATGAAAGACCTCGGTGAAGCTGCTTACATATTGGGCATCAAGATCTATAGAGATAGATCAAGACGCTTAATTGGACTTTCACAAAGCACATACCTTGATAAAGTTTTGAAGAAGTTCAAAATGGATCGTGCAAAGAAAGGTTTTTACCTCAGACATAAGGTGTGAGATTGAGTCGACTCAATGCCCGACCACAAAGCAGAAGATAGAGAGAAAATGAAGAATGTTCCCTATGCTTCAAATGCATAGGCTCTATCATGTATGCAATGTCTGTGTACCGCACTGACGTATGCTTAGGCTGTAAGCTTGGCGGTGTAGGTACCAAAGTAATCCAGAGTGGATCATCGGACAGCGGTCAAGAACATCCTGAAATACCTGAAAAGGACTAAGGCTAGGTTTCTCAGATATGGAGGTGACAAAGAGCTAGTCGTAAATGGTTACGTCGATGCAAGCTTTGACATCGATCCGGACGATTCTAAATCGCAAACCGGATACGTATTTTTATTAAACGGTGGAGCTGCCGGTTGGTGCAGTTCTAAACAAAGCGTCGTGGCGGGATCTACATGTGAAGCGGAGTACATAGCTGCTTGAAGCGTGCAAATGAAGGAGTCTGGATGAAAGAGTTCATTTCCGATCTAGGTGTCATACCTAGTGCATCGGGACCAATGAAGATCTTCTGTGACAATCTTGGTGCAATTGCCTTGGCAAAGGAATCCAGATTTCACAAGAGGACCAAGCATATCAAGAGACGCTTGAATTCCATTCGACCAAGTCCAAGTGGGAGACATAGAGATTTGCAAAATACATACGGATCTGAATGTTGCAGACCGTTGACTAAGCCTCTTCCACGAGCAAAACATGATCAGCACCAAGACTCCATGGGTGTTAGAATCATTCTTGTGTAATCTAGATTATTGACTCTAGTGCAAGTGGGAGATCAAGGAAATATGCCCTAGAGGCAATAATAAAGTTATTATTTATTTCCTTATATCATGATAAATGTTTATTATTCATGCTAGAATTGTATTAACCGGAAACATAATACATGTGTGAATACATAGACAAACAGATAGTCACTAGTATGCCTCTACAAGACTAGCTCATTAATCGAAGATGGTTATGTTTCCTAACCATAGACATGTGTTGTCATTTGATTAATGGGATCACATCATTAGGAGAATGATGTGATTGACATGACCCATTTCGTTAGCTTAGCACTTGATCGCTTAGTATGTTGCTTATGCTTTCTTCATGACTTATACAAAGTTCACGAAACTATGAGATTATGCAACTCCCGTTTACTGTGAGGAACACTTTGTGTGCTACCAAACATCACAACGTGAATCGGGTGATTATAAAGGTACTCTCAGGTGTGTCTCCAAAAGTATATGTTGAGTTGGCATGAATCGAGATTAGGTTTTGTCACTCCGATTGCTCGGAGAGGTATCTCTAGGCCTTCTCGGTAATACACATCACATAAGCCTTGCAAGCATTGCAACTAATGAGTTAGTTGTGAGATGATGTATTACGGAACGAGTAAAGAGACTTACCGTAACGAGATTGAACTAGGTATTGGATACCGACGATCGAATCTCTCGGGTAAAGTAACATACCGATGACAAAAGGAACAACGATATCGTTATGCGGTTTGACCGATAAAGATCTTCGTAGAATATGTAGAAACCAATATGGGCATCCGTGTTCCGCTATTGGTTATTGACTGAGAATGGTTCTAGGTCATGTCTACATAGTTCTCGAACCCGTAGGGTCCGCACGCTTAACGCTTCGATGACAGTTCATTATGAGTTTATAAGTATTGATTTACCGAAGGTTGTTCGAGTCCCGGATGTGATCACGGACATGACGAGGAGTCTCGAAATGGTCGAGACATAAAGATTGATATATTGAAGCCTACATTTGGACATCGGAAATGTTCCGAGTGAAATCGAATTTCGAGTACCGGGAGGTTACCGGAACCCCCCGGGAACTATATGGGCCATAGTGGGACTTGGTGGAAAGGAGAAAGGGCCAGCCCTAGGTGGCCGCGCGCCTCCCCCCTTCCCCTAGTCCTACTAGGACTAGGAAAGGTGGGCCAGCCCCTCTCTCTCTTTCCCTCCGGTGAATCCTATTCCAACTAGGATTGAGGGGAATCCTACTCCCGGAGGAGTAGGACTCCTGGCAGCGCCTCCTCTTGGCCGGCCGCCCCTCCCCTTGGCTCATTTATATACGGGGCAGGGGCACCCCAGACACACAAGTTGATCTACGGATCGTTCCTTAGCCGTGTGCGGTGCCCCTTCCACCATATTCCACTTCGGTCATATCGTCATGAGCTTAGCGAAGCCCTGCGCGGAGAAGTCATATCGTCATGAGCTTAGGCGAAGCCCTGCGTCGGTGGAGCATCATCTCGCCACCACGCCGTCGTCGACGGAACTCATCCCCGACACTTTCTTTGGATCGGAGTCCGGATCGCCATCGAGTGAGCGTGTGCGTAACTCGGAGGTGCCGTGACGTTCGGTGCTTGGATCGGTCGGACCGTGAAGACGTCTGAATACATCAACCGCGTTGTTATAACGCTTCCGCTTTCGGTCTACGAGGGTACGTGGACAGACACTCTCCCCTCTCGTTGCTATGCCATCACCATGGTCTTGCGTGTGCGTAGGAAAATTTTGAAATTACTACGTTCCCCAACATTATGCAGCAGTATAGGATTAACTGAAAGCAGTAACATGCTACACTACTCTAATGCAAGCAGTATAGAGAAGAGTAGGCGATATCTGGTGATCAAGGGGGGGGGCTTGCCTGGTTGCTCAGACAAGAAGGAGGGTCGTCGGTGACGTAGTCGATCACAGGGACATCAGCATCGGTCTCGGGGTCTACCGGAGAGAAGAGGGGGAAGAAACAAGAAATACATAGCGAGCAAGTGCATAACAGGACAACATGCATGAGCTAGACGTGTTCTAACGCATGGCGCTAGGCGATATCTTGGCGAAGGAAACATCCGGAAAGTTTTCCCGGTTCCGGACGTCTGTCAGACAGATGAACCGGAGAGGAAAGTTTGCAGGTTCGATAGGTTAGGGGTGTGTGGCGGACGAACGGACTGCGTGTCCGAATTCGTCTCGTCGTTCTGAGTAACTTTCATGTTGAAAATATTTTAATCCGAGTTACGGATTAAAAGATATGATTTTTTTAAAGATTTTATTAATTTCTGGAATTTAATTAATTAATTAATTAATTCGAAAAATGGTTTTATGACATCAGCATGATGTCATGCTGACGTCAGCAGTCAACAGGGGTTGACTGGTCAACCTGACCAGTGGGGTCCAGGGGGCTGAGTCAAGATGTATAGCCAGTCAATGCCTGCTGACTAGTCAAACTTCAATCTTACACGTGGGTCCCACTCGTCATAGTCAGTTAACTAATTAACCTAGATAGTTTAATTAACAGATTAATTAGGTTAATTAAGTATGATTAATTAAGTTAATTAACTTAGTTAATTAATTAATTAATTAGCATCTTTATTTTTATTTTTATTATTATTTTAATTCCTTTTTTTAAACATTTTGGGCGGGCCCGGTGGTCGAGGTCTGGGGCTTATGGTCGGGCCTTGCGGCTACCCCCGTGCGGTTACGACGCCTGCGCGAGGGCACGGGCGGGGCGCAACCCGACGGGCAGCGCGCGCCGCCCGAAGCGAAAGCGCATGCCTAAGGGGCGTAGGGTTGTGCACGGCAGACGCCGCGCAATGATCCGGGCGGCGCCACGGAGGGCTGCCACCGCGGGCGGCCGGAGGGCCGAGTCCATGAGGGAAGAAGAGGCCGGAGGGGAAGCGGTGACCGGCGGGCGACGGAGCAGGAACGGTGCGCGGCCACGGCGAGCAAGGCGGCCGCACGGGGGAGGGCGCAGGGCGACCAACAGCCTCGAAGTTAGGCGGCGCGGCTCGGCGGAAGGGACGCGGGCGTAGTAGTGACGGTCGCGGTGGCCGCGAGCACGGCGCTGGCGGCGGCCGCGCGGAGTAGTCGCGGACGCGCCGGTCACGGTGAGCGCTGTCGTGGGGGAAGAGGAGAGGAGGCGAGGCTCACGGCGGGTGCGAGGATCATGGCGCTGGCTCGGGCGGCCGGGGAGGACCGGCGAGGAGGAGGTCGAGGCCGGCCGTGCGACGGGTCGATCCGTCTGCGGGCGCGTCAGGCGAGGGAACGATCCGTCTGGCGGGTCGTAGGGCGGGCGATCCGTCTGTGCGCGGGTCGTCGGGCGGGCGGGTCGCAAAGCGGCGCCGGGCGACGCATGGTCGGCCCCGATCCGATCTGGATCGGGAAGAGGGGGTGACGGGGAGGGGGTTGGTCGATGGGGTCGGCGGGCGCCGGCGTCGAGTCGTTGCCCCGATCCGGAGGGATCGGGGAGTGGGGGGGCGCGATGGATCGGGAGGGCGTGGGGGCGACGAGAGGAACGAGGGGGGAGTGGGGATCGGGGTGGGGATTAGGGTTTCCCCTGGTGGGGATATGGAGGAGGGGTGGGGTGTGGCTGGGCCGGCCTGGCGGCCGATGGCTCTTGGGCCGTGGCCCAATGAGAGAGGGCTTTCTCTCTTTTTTGTTTTGCCTTTTTCCTTTTACTTTTCTTTTTCTGCTTTTATGACTAGTTTTCTTTTATTTTAGTTTTACAAAATACACCAATGGTTCCTAAATTGGTATTGCTAATACATACCATCGCCACATTAATTTGGGTAACTAAATAAAATAGTTTAATATTTTATTTATTGTAAAAGGAATTCAACTAATTGTTTTGCTACTATTCAAAACATTTTAGAGTATTTATGCCTTTTATAAAAGTGTGGTTCCTCCACCATAATTACTTATGAATTAGTTGAAACCACCCGAACACTTTAGTTTTAATATTTGAAAACTTTTATTGTTTGACTTTATTTTGAATTTGAATTTTGAATCGGATTTGAACTAACGCGAGATTTGTCAACAGTAACCGAGGTGACGGGGCATCATTAGTGGGGATTACTGTAGCTTAATTACCCGGGCGTCACACGTAATCAGGTAGAAATAAGGTCATGGACCATTGTTGTCTGCTTTTATGACCATTTGGTCTAAGGCAATTCAGGGTTTGAGCCCTTTTAAGCGAAATGGCCGTGGATTTACGACCAATTCAGCTAGGGTCACTAAGAGAAGGTCACTAGTTGACATATTTCTTGTAGTGCCATGACATGTAGTCGGAGCATACAAAACAGACGCTTTTGCCGGAGGGCTATCTCCTCCTCATCCGAGCAGACAGCGAGCTCCCAGTCGACGCGGTTGCTGGATTCGGACCCGCGAGCTCAGATCCGTTGCTTGACATGGGGAAGATGGATAGAGATGATCGGAGAGGAGCGGAGAGCGGGCTGGAAGCAAAGTGGACAGTGAGAGAAATGGTTAGGGTTTGATCCAGGGTGAGGATAGAAATGGAATTTTGTGGCGTTAAGGTGGGCCAGTCAAGGCCCGTCTGATGTTGCAAACGCGTTCGGGCAGCCTCAAATCCACGCCGGGGGTGGAAATGGTGTGCCGGACAATTCAGACATATGAGGGGGCTTCGTTGGGTGAAGATTTTCTATGTGGGTCGGACTGTTCGGCCGGACAAACGAAAACGAAAAAGGAGGGTCTAATTGGAAAAGAATGGCAGGTTGTCCAACGCGTCAAGCTGGTGCTTGGAAAGAATGGATAAAGTCGTTAGATTTTGGAAAGATGGGTTGGAATTGCAGATCAGATCACTCATCGCTGCAGTGCCTACTGCTCAGTGTGTGCAGACGCCGAGTCCTTGGCGTCAACCTCGCCCATGGCCATGGAGAGAAGAAGCAAAGCCGTTACGTAAATAAGCGCCGGCAACGAAGGCCCTGGCCCTCCACGTGGCGGTGCTGCTGTTGCATGTCTCTCAGGGCATCTCCAGCCGTTGGCCCCCCAGGAGGGGCACAAAATCGCCTCCTGGGGGCGCACCGGCGCTAAACCGCGCACTGGGGCCATGATGCCCCCCAGTCGCGGCGCCCAGGTTAGTAAAAAAAGGTAAATACGGCGCAAATTTAACACAAACGTCGGCGAGTTCATTCAAACTTAAACATATTTTACAAAAAAACTACCGCTGAGCTACCCCTGCCGTCTCCCTCGCCGCCCTTTGGCCGCCCGCCAGCGGTTCTACATGCCGAGGAGGCGGTAGAACCAGCGATGTAGTCACCGTCGTCGTTGTCATAAATCGTAAATGCGTCGTCGCCGCCGCCGCTCCGCCGTCCTGCATCCCTCCCCGGTTGGCCTTGGCGGGGTTGGGCGATCCGAAGCGTCGTCGTCGTCGCTGTCGAGGACCACGACGCTGTGCTCGTCCTCGCGCCCACGCTTGCGGGCGGCGATCTCCTCCAGGGCCCGGCGCTGCCGGACCATCTCGTCGCGGAGGTAGTCGTCCCGCGCCCACCGCATGGCGTCCTCGTCGGAGATGCCGCGCCGGGCTATCTCCTCGTACTCCGAGGGCAAGCCGGGCTCCGGCTTGGGCTCGACGAGGACGAGGCGGCCGGCGGGTGGAGAGGCGTTAGCGCCGATGCGGACGCCGGAGTTGCGGGTGCGCGGGCTGACCGGCGCGCCCTGGGGCTCCGACTTGACGGGGCGGAGGCAGGGCGAGCCGCCGGACGAGGAGGAGGACCCCGGTCTCCATGCGCCTCGGGGTCCAGTGCTTCCCCCGTGGCGTGAGAAAGAAGGGGGAGCGGGTACTCGAGGCGCTGGCGTGTTGCCACCTCGATGTACTCGAGGACGGCCTCAACGCGGCGCCGCACGCCCCACCACCGACGCCGCCGGGCGGCGTTGAGCTCGCCGGAGGGCTCGACGCCGTTGGTGTCCTCGAGCTGCCGGGCGTGTGGCGGCGAAAGTAGGGTTCCCAGGCGGGCTGTCGGGGACGTACTGCGGGTTCTCCTCGCCTTGTGGCAGATTCAGCCGGATGCGCGCGATCTCCGCACGCCGGGCCGCTCCGGTGGGTATTGGGGGCACCGGCACGCCGCCCGCGCTGATCCTCCACGCCCCGGGCACCCGCATGTCCGGCGGGACCGGGTACTCGGCCTCGTAAAGGAGGCGAGCCTCGGCTTCATGAAGATGGCGGCGGCCGAAGCCGTTCGCCCGCCCATTGCCGCCGGGAAGCGCCGGCCATGGGTGTGAACTGAGACGGCGAAAGAGAGGAGAGGAGAGGAGAAACGACGACGGCGGGAGAGCGTGATGAGTCGCCGAAAGCGCCGGGCGTCATATATAGGCCGAGGCGCGCGTACACCGTGTGTACGCGTGGCGGGCGAGGGACGCGTCGTCCGGTTTTCATCACCGCCCGTGAGCACCAATGGCGGTGACCGGGCGGCAGCGCAGCTTTGGCATTGATTCGCCGGGAAACGAGGCAATGAGGACGACGAATGGCGAGAAGAGAGCCGTCGCCGACGCTGGCGGGCCCGCTTCTTTTTCGCGCCAAAACAGTTCGCCGGCGCCGGCGCCCCAGCCGGTTCGGGTTGGGTCCGCCGGCGCTGTTTTCGCCCAAACCGGCTAAACTCGGGCTCTGAAGCGCGATCGTTTTCAGCGCCGGCGTGAAAAAACGTCTGGGGAGGCCTTCCTGGAGCGCGGCTGGAGACGCCCTCAATTCTAACTTCTCACGCGGCGCGACATGCAACACATGCAACGGTAATGCTACACTCACGGGGAGGATTTTTACAGGCTTCACGGGATAGTTAACGTGGAGGATTAGGAGTGGGTTTAAGGGGTGTGAAGGGGCCCGCTCCTGAAAATCAGGGGAGCTAGTTAGAGTCTAGCATTTTCGTGCATGCAATGCAACTGGGGCCGGCCGCGGCCGTGTCCCGTACATGCTGCTGATCGATGTGGTGTGATGATTGATTGATTACGCGGTTGCTTACCGTGCTGACTCCCTCCCTTGTAGTAGCACGAACCCAGCGAGGTTGCTTCCCGTGCTGACTCCCTCCCTTTTAGTTAGAATGGTTGTACCATGCATATGTTGTCGTTGCTTGCAGTATCGTCGCAACATTTTTTATAGCCATTTGCAGCATACAGTTGTGCCGATAGTAGCACTATAATTATGCTGACGTCATGACTGAGACATCGTTAAGTCTCAGCCGACTGAGTTCTAGACACACCCTTTGTGTTTTGTACTTGGAAGAAATGGCCCATCTCTCATCAGTTCGCGGCAATAGCGAGCGCGGCTGGTGGGCCCTCCGCCCCACCGCAGCACACCACCAGATCCGCGTCGCGCCACGCCGCTAGCAGCAATAGCAAGCAGTCACCCCGCCACAAGCCTCGACAACTGGCCATGCCGGAGAAAACAGATCAAGTGCCACCCTGATCTGCACCCCGAGCTTGCGCCGCCGAGCGCGGAAGCAACCACTACTTCAGCCGAGCCGCCACGACACATCCATGGCGGCCGACAACCAACATGCCGCATGCGTAGTCTCACGCTACGCGGGCCACCAACCACCGCCCCAGGCTCCCCCAGCCATAGCATGCTGCCCCACGAGGAGAGAACAATGAGTCCCGCCGCTGCCTGCTCCGCTCGAGCTTCGCCCAGCGGAGTATGCCGACAAGGGTGAGGAGAAGGCAGGGTAGAGGGGGCGGGGTGGGAGGCTGGAGCCGCCGCCACCCGTGGCGCTCAGGGGTGCAAAATCCTGATGGATACGAATGTGACCGAACTGGGAATCACGCGGCGGACTCCCCCGTTCACTAGTAGAAAACAGGGATTTCGTTCGGGCCAGATAAGCCCATTAGTCCCGGTTCAGTCACAAAGTCCCGGTTCGTGCGGCTAAAGGCATTAGTCCCGGTTCAAATGAGCCCTTTAGTCCCGGTTTGAGACACGAACGGGGACTAAATGGTGCGATGCCCATTAGTCCCGGTTCGTATCTCAAACTGGGACTAAAGGTCCATTTTCAAACTCTAACG